>JACAXG010000079.1:3215070-3815070 GCA_018881555.1 Amblyornis subalaris | reverse complement strand
TGGTTTAACCACATCACCACCATGTAAAACATATAATCCTTGCAGCGACAACAGTGGGCATGTATATGATGGTGTCACTGACCTGTGTCATTCTGTCGTGTGCTTCTCTTTTGCCCCTTCATTTCTTTTGGTCCTGATTTATAGTCTTCAGACATTTCCTGGTGAGTTGCTTGGATAGATTGATTGTTTTCAGTATTGATCTTTGACATGAAGATAAGATTCATCTTGCCAAATTCAGCCTTATAAAACACAGGTATCTGAATAGTTTATTTAATGACTTATCAGTTAACAGCTGAAAAGTTTCAGTACTTGTTACTTCCTCTTTTATTATTTGTTTGACTGTTGTATCTGCACATTTATCACTTTCCTGGTTACTTGTTATTCCCTTTATACTCCATAGTTCTTAACCAGATAACTTAATGAAGTAGATACTCTCATGTTCCAAATATCATTACAGGTTTCATCAGAAACACACCTTGCTTAAGAACAATTTCCCTAACTTTCCATCTGTAGTAACCCAAGAGACATGAGAATGGTAGCCAAAAAAACTCTCTCAAAGTAATTGCAAATTAACCAAACCCAGAGGGTACATTTTTAAACTAGGAAATAGAATGGAAACAGGGTGAGATACTTGAAACCTGAGATAACTTACAGTATTATTTGAGTTACAATAGTCTTCATAACACTGTTTTATTGCTGAATTGAAAATGAATTATGTTTATTTTGATGAATCAAGGGAAAAAGTGTCAGACAACTCCAAAACCAGGAAACAAATATGTCAGCATAAATTCTATTCAATGCTAGAATAATGTGATAAGCAATGAAAAAACAACACACTCATTTTTGTAGAAGTAAGAAATAGGTAGCAGTTCAGCATTTACCATGCAAGAACTTGGAAGAAATTTGCATTACTAGAGAGCATAGTTGCTAAAAAAAATGCAAATCAAATTCTCATTTTCCCAAGGAGATGAAATTTGTCTAAATTTTATGCATGGCTGTTTTAGATGAGATCTCAAAAGCATTTTATCCATTATCCATTTATGATAAAATTACACTGCTGTTTCCATAAAATATACCAATTTCTAACACACTGTTGTTCTTATTAACACCTGACTGTGAAACACTTTTGTTATCAAATTGTAAAAGGCATAACAATTTTCTGCCATCTTTTTTTACAGGATCAAAAAACACTTCTGGCAAACAAACGGAGAGTTTTTCTCTATCTAGTGGAAAACAGCACTGCTTTTCTGTGAATAATCTGTTAATCACAGGAATTAATCAGGGAGAAGTAGATTTACAGTCACCATGTTAATGTACCAGCTCACATGTTAACATTCCACTTCATATCTGTCTGAACTGGTAAACTGCCAATTTCTAGTCCTTTTGTGTGATTATATTTTAACACTATTTTTGCATTTTTTCTGTTCTACAATAGATGGGATTGATGACTATAGATGGGATTGGTGATACAAATTCTTTCCAAAGGTTAAGACAAAAGGATTTACTGGTCAGCTTGAAAGAAAAATTATGAAAACTATCACATTGATCCTAAGAAATTTTTAAAAAGTTTGGATTTAACAGATGTGTGGCATTCCAGGTGTGTAGACTTCCTCAGCTACTTGGATCTTTAATAGGGTAAAAGTTTCCTCTTCTTACTGGCTACCAAATCCTTTTTAAAGTCTATGACACCTTTTTTTATTTATTTGTAAAATCATCAAGGAGAAGAAAAACAAAAGCTTAAAAGGATCTGAAGTCCATCCAGTCTACTGTTACTCTCCCTTAGCTGAACAATGATTTTGAAACTTAATTTACATTCAAATAAATTTCACTTCACTGTTAAAGAGAGGATAAGAGCAAGAAATCAGATTAAATGAAGAGCATGCTCTTCACTCCCTTCCTCCATTGATTTAAAATCTTCCTTTAGCGGACATCAATGTGCCAAAAATGGCCATTTCCAAGAGCCTAGGTTGGCCAGCAGTCTACAACACGTAAGTGTAGAAAGACAACCTAGTTCACAAACCAGCTCCACCTATAAAAATCCTTCCAGATGTTTGTGCAATTTGTAGAAAATTATTCCAAATGCTTCTCCAAAATTAAGTCAATTAATCATTTCTGTATGAGAATAGGAACTACTGTGATGGCCAAGAGGCCTCATGCCAAAGAAAAGCTAGGATTCAAACAGAGAAAATCACAACTCTTGAAAAGGTAATTACCAGCTACTGTGAAGTGCTAAAGCACTTCCCTTCTATTAATATCCAGAAAAGCTTCACTTTCCCAGAAGTCTCTACACAATTGCATCTTCTATATGCTCATTATTGATTTCAGCTGCTCTGAAATCAAACACTCCTAACAACAATACTTTCAACTCATAAAGATGAAACAGATCAAAACAGAAGAACATGATCATACCAATAAAAACGAGAAAAATACATGAGTGGAATGCATGGATAACTCTGTCTTTTTTCCCCATAATATTCTCTGAAAGACCAGCTCTTAAAAAGTCTTAAAATAAGAAATCCCATTCGTAAACTGAGCAGAGACAGCTGTTTCAAGCAAGTGTAGTTTTCAGTGATTATTGTTCATAGGATTGGCATAATTTGAATCGTTTGAGATTTATTTATTTTTACCACTGCCTAACACTTATGAAAATAAATTTGTATTTTGTACTTTGTAAAAACAAAGGACAAATTATATTCCTGATATAYTGTGGTTATTCCTAATCTCCTGTGCCAATCGCCAGTCTTTTCTGTTTCTTTTTTTTTAATAAATATTTTCAGTTCCAAATAGAAGACTTGTAGAATGTCTCTTATTTTCTCTCTAGGTGTTTACTTCCTGAAATCCTCCTTTTATTGATCTTCACTAAAATTGAAAAATAATAAATAGCAAGCTTGTAGTAGAAAAAGCTATTTATTGAGATGGGCCTGTTCATAAATTCCTTAAACAATTTCCTTCACATTTCAAAAAAATACCAAAAGATCTGGCTTCAGATGTCCTGCTGTATATGTTTCTTTCCATAYAGCACTGACTCCATGCCTATTTGCTTACAGTGAAGGACCAGTGGTGGTTTTAGAAGTCTAATTTGGCGCGGCATGCAATAATCAGGGTAATATAGTCAAAGAAATTACTGAAAAGGTATCACAGTAGTCAATCTAAGAAAAATATCAGTTTATTTCCCCCCAGTAACCATGCTTTTTAATACCTCCTTGAATGTCAAACAAAGATCAAAACCAGCTTTCTTGCAAGCTTCTTTCTACTTTTGTCATTTTTTCTAAATATAAAGATGTAAACATGACTCCTGCAGCTGTTCTTAAAAAGTTGTTCTAGAATTTGAGAACCTCTATCCCCAGTTTGTGATCAATGCAAGTACACATCTATCATCCCCCAAGCTAAACCGCATTTCCTACAGAATTACAATATTTCCCTTCTCCCAAAAGAACTTTTAGTTCCTAGGCATTTTTATTGGCATTTTCATGTAAGATAGTAATACATGACATCTTTTTCTCCATCCTTGTCATCGGATGGAACAGAGGTAGTTCTTTTGCCTAGATCTTTAGGGAAATTTTGGGTTACTATCTGGTATTCTGATTTACCAGAAAAACTAAGACACATTCAATTTTTACTAAAATGAGATGCCTTAATACACCACTGTTTTCTCTCTAAGATTTTCCAGACAACTAAAATCCTTACATTTAAAACTACCCCAAGAAAATATATCATAAATCTAATGTCTCATCTACTGTGTAATATTTGCTGTTACTATTTGTTAGTCTGTAGCATTTAGAAGACCCAAAGAGGGATGACAGCTGTGCACAAAAGCCAATCTGTTTTCTAAGGAGCTGAAAACCCATATTTTGAATTTAATCAAATTTGTTATTTTAAACTCTTGGCACAGACCACTGAGACTCTCACAAAAGCCAGAAATAAAACGTATCCCAGCAGGAGAAGAAAAGCAAAGGGAAGAAGCAAGGATGCCTGAAGGAGTATTCACTAGAAAGTTAAGAGATTGGGCTGTTAAAGACAGGGTAAGAGCAAGAAATCAAATTTAATGAAACAGAGGAAGAAAACCACACAAAGCAGTGACAACTGCTTCAATTTTGAGAATCATTTAATTGCAATACATCAGTTGTAATGTTATTATATGAGAACAGATGGACAGGAAAAACTTGAAAGAATAGAATTTTTTATCCCATCATGATTTTCAATCATGTCCCTTGCTTACCTGGACTAGGAGACCTCTCAAAACAAGCTGCACCTTGTCCTGAAATGGATGAGACTGTTTGGTTCCTTAAAATACACTGCCAAGTTCAAAGAGGACTTTATCTTTACAGATTTAAATGGTCTCATCTAATTTGTACCTGTCAGTTTATGCCTGCTTCTAAGTTTTTTGAGGATCAGCAGCTTGGCTGTTGAGGATAGAGTGTGGAGTTACTAGAAAGACAGACTTCTGTCCTGGTTTGAAAGACAGGTGTCTGTCGAGGAAGGCAGGAAACCTTCCTGGGATAGAGAAGATGACCACCGTCCCTCCTCCGAATTACTATACCCTTGAAATTATGGGGCTCTCAGGCAAAGATGTGGCAAAAATAACAGTTCTTTACTAGGATTATATATATATATATATATATGTATATAACAAGACAGATAAACGGCAACAAGAAGAAAACAGACAAACCCAGACACAGCCCTTTCTCTGTCGTTGGGGCAGAGAGGCTGCGGTGACTCCCCCGCGGCTGCAGGGGGCGCTGTGGCGCGAGCGGGGTGACCTCTCCATGTGGCAATGGCAGCTCCCGTGAGCGGGAGAGGGGAGATCGCTCCCGGTGCGAATCCACGGGGCAGCAGCACGGCTCAGCACCAATCTCGGCAGCGGCAGTGAGCAGCGCAGGCAGGCAGAGTTGACTGGGGAGCGATGGACCTCGGTATCACCCACCAAGGGGCCAGCAGAAGGCAGGAACAGCAGAGACGAACAGACCCCGGCACCAACCCACGTGGAGCAGAAAACCCAGGCTGGCGGCAGAGACGGCAGAGGCGAGCAGCTCCAGGCAGCGACAGTTACAGCACAACGCTGCACCCTGTGCCGCCACGGGACCCTCGCGGGGACGCCACAGTGTATCTGTGCTCTGGAGCGAGCAGGCGGAGACATCGCAGCGTAGCGGTGTTCCCAGAGCAAAACCAGCACTCCGCTGCAGACACAACCGTGCTCACCAAATGTCGAGCCCAGAAGAGAGAAGCCAGCCCAGTTTCCGCCCCCTCTCCCCAAAGTCTCAAAAAAGTCCCTTCATCTCTCACGATGATAAGCTCCAGTCTCTGGGGAAACAACCCCCTTGCCAACATTTCCAACTCTTGTTTCTTTAACTGGGGAAATTGTCCTGGCATCTGGGTTGGGCAAGCAATCCCTTTGGTCCTTAAGTATTGCCCATTCTGCACGATCAGTGTGGAATGTGGATGGATAGGCAACTTTCTTTGTTCTTAAGTATTGCTCATTAGTTCTTGGCCAGCCCTCCTCACCTACACAGTCTCCCTGCTAGATGGGGAAAGAAAAAAAATTTTCAATTTTCAAACCCATAACAATTTCTCAGACGGCCTGCACAGCTTGCAGAGACTGTGGACTTGGGGACACAAGAGTTGAAACACCCACCCACACATCACCATGCTCTAAGTACTGGGCTACAGCACAATCTAAGTTATCCTGTTCACTGGCTTGTTGTGCATGGGTTTCTGGGACACCCTGGTGTGATGAGCTGTCATTTCAAACAAAGTCCTCAGAGGTATCGCAAAGATTCTTGTATTTGTTTTTTGCATGAACATAAGCCTCTGGTTACACGCTATTTCAATTTTGTATGCTACGACTTGACTTTCATCTTCAAAGTTACTTCTAAGAAACAAAGTCAGAAGCAGAGAATTGACACTGCACAAGCAGCAGCAGTAGACATGGTAATACGCCTCCTACAATAGCATGAATAATTGAAATTGCCCTATCACAGATCATGTGCCACTTGACTTCAGACAACCAGTTCCTTGATTATCAAATCATGATAATCAATGCAAGGCCCATTCTTTTGCCTGGTGCAGTTTTACATCCTTTCAGACTTTTGTACTGATGCATAAGAAGATCAGAGCTATAAAGAAATACAATTTTTGAGACTTGGCTGCTGCTCGCTTTGGCACCGCTATGCAACAAGCACAACGCATTAGAAAAGAACTATTCTTAAGAAGTAACGATAAATGCATGATATCCAAAAGAAAAATTCAGTGCAATCTTTTTCACACAGTTATACACACACTTTCCAATACTAAAAAACTAAATACTACTCAATCACATCCAGTGGGTTGGGCAAAAAATTTTTAAAGTCTAAATTCCATCACTGCTATTGTAGGACTACAAAATAAGCAGAACAAGTAGAATTTTTTACTTTTTTGCTTGTTTGTTTCTGAGCTGCATCTATTTTACTGTTTCCATGAGAAAAAAAGAGAGAAAGGCATTATGAATCATATCCAAATAACCCTCAGGCATTCCAAGTCTTCATAAGGTAGCATAGTATATATTGGTAATTCAGTAAAAATGGCAGATTTACCATGAACTGTAAGGCACTTCAAGGGGGGAAAAAAAGAAAAAAGAAAAAACCTACAAAGATAATTTCAGTTTCAAACATGGTTTTCAGTCTATATCTAGGAATAAATGGCAGCTTTCTTATTTCAGATATTGCAGAATAATAATTACACAAAGAAGGGAGAAAACCTTAGACAGACATCTGCAAAAGAGAGAAAATCCTTAGAAAGTATCATTAAAAATTAGTTTTAAGTTAGTAACAACAGAAGTTTCAAATATTTGCCCTAGTGCCTATAAAATAGTCTCTCAGTTGAATATTGTTTACTTCTTAAAAACATAGAACACACTCTCAAAAATCTAAAACTTGTGTTCAGCTACTATCCTTCTATTTTTCTGGCTGTACACTAAAGAGTGAGGATACCTTAACTGCCAAAATAGTTTCTGAAACTCTTTAGCTTAATATGAGCACAAGTCTACAGGTCTTGAATTTCAATAACAACCTGAAGCATTTGGGTAAAATTATGGAATCTGTCACTTAGTCATGAATTATTTATATAAATAATGCATTATATTTTTATTACAAAACATTTTTGCCTCCCTGTAGGCCAGATGGCTCAACCAGCTTTGGGAGAAAACACATACCAAGCATGTTTGCAAAGATAGAGCAATACATGCTCCATATAAAAAAAACAACCAAGCCAACCTGGTATAAAACATTTTGCCTGTGCAGACTTGACCTACTATATGCACCTTTTTCCACCTCTTTCTCCTCCTCAGCCTCAAAGGACACTGAAATTCCTCCTTCCTTCACTCTTTCCCCCATACAGACATAATTATCTTTCCTGTTGTGAACAAAAATCCAGAAAATTCTTTGATTTCCGTGAACCTTCAATATTACCTTAATACAAACTATCAGCCTAAGTTTCTGCATTGTGGTAGAGCTACAATATGACAGGCAGAAAAAACAGACTTTCAAGAGAATTATTCCCTCTGTGATGCATCTGCATTGATGAAATTTCCACAGGAAGACTGCACTACATATATTTCGTACCTCCTAGAATAACCCAAATACTCTTTAAGTCTGGTCTAATTATTCTTTACAACATCTCTCAGAGCTTAGGATTTAATATCATATTTTCTTATGATTTCAAGGACTACTCATCCCCACCTGTGTATCTAAATTCCTTGCTTCATTCATTGTACAACCAACAGAACCTCAGTTTTCTGAACAACTCCTTTCCGTGTTTTTCATAGTGATTTGAAAACAGTTCACTTCCTACTCTAATATTTCACTGAACCTCTCATCTGCTTAAGGACCATATGAGGTGACAAAAAGTTTTTCTTTACCAATATTTTTTACTTTTACCAGTTTTCTTTACTTTCCCTAGAAGCCAACCAAAATAGCTGCTTATAAAATATTAGAACAGTTCAAGAAGTCAATTTTCATTTTAAGCCCTATATGAATAGTAATTGCCATCATTCTAACAAGCTCACATAACAGTAAAAAGCTAGTATTCATCCAGAGAATCAATTTTTTAACCTTAATTTTTATTTGTTCTTGACTTTTAAAAGGCCTATCAGCTGTATCTTCTGTTATTATTTACTTTAGCCTAGACAGTTAATAGTGAATATATTCCATCCCCTGTCAAAAAGAATGTTATAACAGATT
Organism: Amblyornis subalaris; assembly: GCA_018881555.1. Lineage (NCBI taxonomy): Eukaryota > Metazoa > Chordata > Aves > Passeriformes > Ptilonorhynchidae > Amblyornis > Amblyornis subalaris. The sequence continues at coordinate 3,806,857 of JACAXG010000079.1, read as the reverse complement.
AGCACTTAGATAAGAAAAAAATTGGAGTAGTCCAACATGCAAGGAATTATGACAATTCAGAAGACCATTTTAGCTATTTCCTGGAAAAAGATTTCAAGTTAATTGTGTGACATACTAAACTGTATCTTTCAGAAATGCCTTATGAACATTAGGTATTGTAACTAAAAAGGAATTTCATTTACATATTGGTAAATCACCCTTTGAAATCCTTCATAGGGAGGTCATACTAGGTAGGAAACACAAAGGATGAGAACATAAGGAACACATCCAATAAGCCATGTCAAAACAAGATAATCCTTTCATTTTTACTCCCTGGTCTATTATGAAAAAATACAAAACATTTAAGACAGACCTTTACTTCCCAAGATTTCAGCCTAACCTCTCTGATGAGAAGTCTACTGTGTAGACATTTGAAAAATCTCAGGTAATTTTAAGATACACTATTGAAGCAATGCTAAATCTGGCCCAAGTTTTTATTTATAAAGCATCACTGTTTTATTCAGAGTACAAAGAGCTAGGAAACCATTACAATGACAAGTGTTGTGTGGTAGCCATATTTTCATAACCTTTGTCTGCAGCTACAATAATAGAAATACCCTTCCCTCAGGGATAAATGAAGCAATGTGATATCCCTTTTTTTTTTTTTAACCATATAAACCCCTTGACTTATCAGGCCACCACAGGCATCTGCTTTCCTGTTTTCCACATATAGCTATTACCTAGTTATAATCCTTCCCTGGGGCTGTTGAACATTCCACTGCTCTACCATAGTAAGCACATATTCAACAGAAGAAACAAATGGAAAGACTGGAAGCATGTCCAAATTTTGTCTGTGTGTGGGGGGCGGGTGTTTGGTTTCTGGGTTTTGGTTTCTTTTGAGGGTTGGGGGAGGGGTTAATATGATAATAAAAATGTTTATGCTTATCTATTTTGCACCCAAATAGACTTTCTGAGGCCATTCTTAAGGCTTTACAGCAAGAAAGCAGTAGTCTGCAGAATCTTAAGATCTACAGAAGTTGTGGTACACTCCAAAAGCTTTAATTAGTATCCACTTTGACTAAACCCTTATGCAAAGTACTAGTGAGTTTTATGTCAAAAAGGCAAACCCCCTTCTTTTCCTCAAACCAAGACAAATGCATTATCCCTTAAGTTTAAGAATGGGATGAGAAAGCAAGCAAGACCAGAGGTAACTGAATGAGCCTTAAAACAAATTCCACCTAGCTCCAGCTGTTTCCATCTAAGTTTGAAGTCGTCAGGAGTAGATCTGAGGAGTTATGATCCATTTTTGCCATCAACTTCTGTAATCCCATACCTTTAATTCAATTCCCTCTTGACTTAACCACATGACCCAGGATGCGCCATTCTGAAGGCATATATATTTTTCCTTACTTTTTCTAGTTATCTTTAATAGAAATTTCTAGATGTCCTTAACAAATATGTTTTAACATGTAATCAGTATATTAAAAAAATGCCTTTCTTCGAGAGGGAGAAAAGAACATAGGAGCAATGTACATATATACATAATTGTGTGTATATACACAAATATAGCACTGTGTATGTGCACATACACATATAAACTGCAACATAAATTATAAGATGTTTGATTATGAACAAAAGAAAGTTACAAAAAAAATTCTAACTTTCTGAGGTAAGAGTTGGTTCTCCACAGAATGAGCATGCAAAATACTTCTTTCAATCCCAGCACTCAGTATTTTTCTGTTAGAATAAAAAAATTAATAATACTTTACCATGTTGGTTTCTCATTTGCATTCTGATCTGCAGGTAAACAATTAACAGTTTCAGAATACATCTAAGACTTTAAATAGAAAAAGTGGCCAACTAAGTGTTCAAGCTGCAATTCTTCAGTCTTCAACACCAGGTTCATGCACTGTTGTAGCATAAATTTGACCCATGTCAGACAAAAATACATTGCATTTCTAATCATCAAGAGTGTACAACACTCCTACAACTACCTCAAATTTGTACATCATCTGTGCTTATAGCAGTGTACTCAGCAAATCCCTATCCAGCAAACCACCAGTATAAAGTTAATTTTGTTGTTATTTTTGGAGGTGTTTGAAACAACAGCATATGGTTATACTAGATCGGAGTTTTATATAATTTCATTGAGTAAGGACTCCTAAAGGTGCAGGTGGTCTGTAATCAACCTGCAGTCTCACACTATTGCAATTTATTTCACCCTACCCAGAAGCTGTGCTAAACTAAACTTACTTGAGATACCAAAAATAGAGACCTAGGTTAAAGAAAATGAACTATTTTCTCTCTTGTGATTTTTCATTATTATATGAGCCATAACTACTTTGAACAACAGCTCTCAGAAAGCAGGAAATTCTTAGGTAACTTCTCTGCAGGTGTTATGCTGTTAAACAATTTGAGTAATAATGTGATTTTTCACACAACAATGGAAAAAGCTGTTGGATTTTTTCTGAAGAAGGTGGAGGCATAGCCACTAAAAATCAGACCAAAAATTTAGAAGAGAGAGCATACAAATAGATCCAACCCTTGATACAACAGATGGCTATATAAATGGTACACTATTTAGGTTTTTTTCCAAAAGTAAGGACTTTCCATTTTAGTTCAAGCCATGACATCATTATGTAAAGTTTGTTAGTGAACTGATTTGGACTGCTTTCGTGAAAATCAGCAATTTAAAACATAGCTTCTGTGCATTTAAGGTTACAAATTAGATATATAAGGCAGCACTTTATCCACCACTGAAGTGCAGCCATCTGTTTTATAGAAGGCATTTATACAGAAGAGTTCAAAATTTAGGAAAAATATTATAGCAAACTGAGAAGAAAAATACAGACAATTTGAACAGAATGCTGAGAACAGCTTCCCTCAAGGAGTCAAGAACTGTAATTCCTACAGCCCAAAGACCAAAAACTACAAACTTTGGACCCTAATAACTGGGTACACAAATCTATATTGAGACAAATAAATATATTACTGTATTTTTAAAGCTATTGAGCGGCATTTTTTTCAAAAGATTGTATATGTCAGTTCCTAAATACGGAGTTAAATCAGTTAACTTTGTTTCCCCCACTCTCTAAAGCTGCAAACCTGGTCTCCTTTGGGGTATGCAAGTGTCTATGGTATGATGTTTCCTKTCCTACCACTTAGTGGCCCACACAATTTTGTTGTTTATAGTGAATGACACTTCCAGGTGGTCTGTCATGGATCTTCTACTTGTTATCTAACTGTGTCAGTCATTATAGCAGAAATGAACAGACACTGTGTTATGTGAAAACTGAAGTATGTAGAAAACCTGCTTTTTATATCATAGTCTGAGAAAAGAGGGTTTTGTTTTCCATATAATTTTCCACCTAAAAAGGAATTTTTCTTTCCTTCTTTAGCAGTATTAAACAACTTCTGAGCAGCTTGTCTCAGAAACAGATGCTTAGTGTAAAGCCTGATTGAAAATACAGATGAATATACCACAAATATTTTTATGAGTAACTAGAATATAGTTTTAATAGCATATTAAAAATTATTATCCCAAAGGAAGACAGTGGGACATTAATTATGGACTTGTTAATCAGGATTTCAGTCTCAGTATTTTATTTCTCTATAACTTGTCCTTTCCACCTGTTGGATATTACTGAGACATATGAAAATACCTTAGCACTTCATAGATGAAAGTGGGGTGTATGCATGTCAAACCAATTCTTTCTTTAGGTCCCACTGCAATAAAAGAGCAGTTCAGGTAACCACAACTGCCAATATAAACTTACGTGTAAGTGACTCATTTCTAGAAGCTCTAAACAGCAAGTAGAAATTAACATACAGCTAAAGAAAAATGGCAAAATTTAAAAATATGGTTGTTTTTTAAAGTTAGGAAGCTCACAAGATTCAGTGCTAACATCAGTTTCTGARTGATGACAAAGCATAAATCTACAGAGGACATATTGTGATGTAACATCAAGGAAGTCAAAGCTACTTGAATGTACAGAATGAAAATGTGACAAGCCAAGCATACTGACCTATGGAACTGAATCAACTGAGGTAACCACAGACCAAGAAGGCCCCCATTTTCAAGTTGACTTTACAGTGTTTTGCAGATGTATCTACACATCCTGGCTGCAACCATGTTGTCATTGGCAACCACTTCCAGGATAGAGGTTGTGTAACGACATGGCAGTGATATTTTGCTTGACTGAATAAACTCACTCTCAAAAGTGTTGATTGGCTCAATCAAAAAATTGTTGTAACAGAATTACATATTCCTTACCAAAAGTAAGGGAAGGCTCAAGATGACCTGACTGTATATGGCCATCTGTAAACCTAAGTCTGTCTACAAAGGAAGATGTGGTTTCAGAAACATAGGTTAACTCACTCTGGATATATCTTTGTGCTGTTTGGGAAATTACCCATTGCCCAAACTGAATGTAAGTATTGTAGTCCCCGCTAATAAATTGTTGATGTTGCTATTTGAAAAACTTATTAACTAAAGAATGAAAAAGGCTTATTATGTAGCATATATGGGGGATTTTAGCTGGTCTTTCCCACTGGCTTAGGTCACAGGACTTCCGACCTGGCATGTGTATCAACCAATAGTGTTTCTGTTTTAGCAATACTGGAAAGTAAGGGAACTACACAAGTCTCAAACTATATATATAAAAAAAAATTAAAGCTACAGTATTTAACTTCTTGAAGTTAAACCAGATCCAGGGTTTGGTGTCCCTGTTTCAGATGGACCTACTCTCTTCTTGACCAGAAGATGAGACAGTTGTAACTGTGCCCTCATTTTGCAAGCCAGGCAATATTCGAGATTGAGAAGTATGTTTCCGGCTATGCATTATATCACTAGACAAAACATAATTCAGCCAAATAAGTAGAATATATTAAGAATATTAAAAAAGACACAGCATATTCAGGGAACTATATAGATTTTGTTTTGGTTTGATTGCAGGGTGTGTTTGGTTGGTTTTTTTTTTATTTAGCCAATTTTATTTTTGTACTAGTTTTTTGAAAGATACACCATTTCAAACTGAATAGAGTGATTCAAAGTTTTTCTTAGAGTTGGTCCAAAACCAGCTATCTATTTATTTTCATGGAGTTACAAGACATGGGATTCTAGATTGAGATATAATTCACAGTAAAATAAAAATGGAGTTATAATTCTTATCTCAAAATTGTCAGAAGTTAATTCAGGACAAAAAAAAGCACACAAAATGAGTGAATAGTAGCAATAACTGAAATAACTGTAATTGGCAAATTTTATTCTGAATACTAGAAGCTCACATTTCACTTTTTCCCCTGAATACTGCACTAGGATTTAACAATAACAAAAGAAAAACTCCAGAAATTCTTTACTTTTTGATTTTATCCCATAATCATTTTGCTGATTGCTGTAGCCTTACATAAAACATAATAATTGACATTAAAATACTAATGTCTTTCTATTAAAATGATTACTTGGCAAGGAGACACACAACGTCAAAAAATATACAGGCCATGAAGTGTCACCTTCACATGGAAGGAATTCCCTGCAGTGAAAATGGCAAAGCTCAGCCTGGTCATGAGTCATGCTAAAGATTCATTTAAATTTCTGGAGGGCATCCAACCTATTTAAAATTCTGGCTACAGGGAGTAACATATTGCATTTTTGTCTTAGTCCTGGTGTAGTTGAGCATAACTAGAGCATCTCTTCACTTCTTATCTTCCCCTCACCCCTACCAAAGTACACTCCAGTGGTATTCCACTTACCTATCAATCCCTCTCCTTGACTTATTGTTTTGCCTCTTACATCCATTTAATTTGCATTCCCCTGAAGATGCCTGTGCTTGAGAAACTAATAACCCTACCACTTTGTATCAGTTTTTTGAAGTGACCTCACATTTTTGAAGATATCAGTCTGTTTTGGGAACATTCAGTATTTCCTGGGCATGTGTCTGAAAGAAAAAACAAGAGCAACAAAAATAACGCAAGCAATATTCCCAAGGAGGCTGTTATCCCAACTCAGCAGTACAATAAGAATCTCTTCGACATGAGTGTCAGTAGAGAGATTATCTGCTGACTGCTGTGTGATGTAAAAGTGATTGCTCTGGAGGAAAACAGAAACCATGTTATGAATTACAGTTACAAGACCACTGCAGTTCATTATCTTTACGTCATATCTTTGAATAGATATATATCTGATTCGGCTCATTGTTAGCTTGTAACTCTTAATTTGTCTGTGTCTCGGTGCTAAAGGGAGCAAAGCCTTGTTTATCTGCCAATATTTTCTCACAGCTGAAAAAAAAAGAACAGAGCTTACAAGAAGAACAAGCTTATCTCAAGGTTTCCTACTCAATAGCCATATTTTAACACAAGTTTTTTCCCATGTCTCAAAAATTTCAGCCCAAAAGTTGTTTTTTCTTCCCTGAAGAAAAGAGCTGATGCACAGATTGAAGAAAAGAACCATACTCTGCTCCCACATGAAGGGCAAAATAGACATTCAAAGTGTGAGGTCATAGAAAAACAGCAGAGTGATACCATCAACTGATGTGATTGCCCAAAATGCACACAGGCTCTAGACCACAAAATGCATATTAAAATTCGATCATATTTTACCTCTAGTAATTTTTCTGTCCTCCCTTTCAGCATCTCTGGAAAGATGATAGACAAGCTCTGTCTTACAGCAACAGAAACAGGACAGAGTGCAAAAGCAAGCATATATTTCTTAACTAGCAGCATAAAAATGTCACCAGCAACTCAGTTTCTGAAAATTATTTCCTCAGAGCTACTAAAGTAATGTTCTTAAGAAACAAATGAAAATAATTAATTATGGTAGCACCCTCCTTACCCACATCTAACAGTTAGATGCCTGGAGTCTGGCATCTAGCCTGAGCAATCAATAGAGAAGTATAGATTCATCCCATTGATTCATCCCCTTGGCTCCTAGGGAACTATTTGTCACTCAGCTGGCTACACAGGACACCCAGCTTCTAGGCAGCTTAAATTTGCTTGGATAAATTCCAAACAGAGCTTTATAAAGTTTTAGAAACTGGGGACAGAAAATCTGATCCCATATCTAGAATCCAGCTTTCCTGAAATTATTGAWTTGCACCAATGTTGAGGGGCTAAAAAACACATATTCAGAATACTTAGTAAAATAACATCATTAAGCTAGAGAAGTATGTTTTAGTAGTTTGAATGACTGATCATTGGTTACGTTCTGGTTCTGTGTTTTGGCTCTGATCCACAGATTATGTTCAAATGGCAAACAGTTGGATTAGCAAGACACTGCGTACTCGACTATGTTAACATATGATGTGCCCAAATCTGAACACACAGAAAAGCCTCAAGGGAAAGTCACTTCACATCAGACTAATAAAGGACTAACAACATCCTCATATACTTTATCAACAGTCCCTTTTGTACTCAGTTTCACAGTCTTACCAGTTCATTAAGCAGATTTGTAATACTTATCCGTGAATCATCTATCAATGAATTGAAATAATTTTGCAGCTCCATTTTGCAGTTGGACAAGTAAGCCTCTTCCGGTCCTGTTTATAATGGGCTATACTGTGACATATGACATACCAGCATGTTTTGAGACTAGCACTCAAAACTGTCCACGCTTTTGTTACATACTCAATGCCAAACATCTTAACACATGCGCAAAGGTAGTATGTGACAGTTGAGAAAATTTTTACTCATCTTCAGAAAAAATAGTTTTAGACTACAGTCAAACCATGAATCATCCTAGATAAGTCACAGTATTCTCATTTACTTGACTGTTCAATATTTAGTACTTATTCTAGTGCTAATGGAAGTAGTCATAAATCCTAGGAATCCTTTGGGACCTATTAATGCTGGCTTTTCTCTGACACAGTCTTTATTTGTTGTTCATTTGATTCCCCACACAATGAGATACGTACAACAGACTATGCAACATAAATGCATTTCCTAAGAGAAAATTAAAAGCAAGCATAACAGATAAAAAGAGCAAAGCATTAGAATGGAAGAAGATGAAGTAAGACCAGAGAACCAAAGGCAAAACCCCATCTAAATAGGCCACCCACACTGTTAATGTGGATAAGTGAACAATATTAAAGAGGAGCATAAATGTTAGCATGTTTGTATTACAAACTGGTAAATGCTCCAGTTACAGCTTCCCAAAATAGCAAGGAAGTGGCACATCTCTCCTCATGAGATCTCAGCATCACACTCTGAGCTATGAAGTAAACTAGGTTACACAGGTTTATTGGAAAGTCTGCTTATTGCCATTGGGAAAATAGCATTTAATGGACTTGGCTAATAAAGAGGCTGTAATACTGAAACAGGTCATATGAATATACATAAAATATACTTTCAGTGTATTTTTACCTTCACCATGATTAAAAGGGTAAAAATTCTCAGAGCTCCCCCCATAATACTTCCATGGACAATTAAACAAAAATTACAAGCAATGAAATTTCAAAACAGAAGTCTTTCAGAGATTTGCTTTAAATGTACAATAACTCCACCAGGCAACCTAAGGTATTGCATGCTACGGTGTCAGACAGATATTTTGGAATTTTGGTGCTGTAGAACAGTTGAGTACATCTGTATTATGAGTGTTGAACAGCCACTGTAAAAATCAAGTGGTTAAGAATGCAACAACCTCTTTTATTCGGGGCTCATTTGATGAACATCAATTGTGTGGATGTTCTGAGGAAAACCAACCAACAATGTTTAAGCCTTCAATGTCCTCGGCTATATGGCTATAATTTCACCATCCTCAGTTTTACACACCTTGAACAAAATACCATACAAATCACTCTTTTGGCACTTGCTTCACATTCCTTTATTGCGGGGACATGTACTGGTACTCTTCTTAACAGAGAGGGCCTAGTCCTAAAGCCAGATGACCACAGGATCATTGGCTAATTTGATCTCCAGAACCCCTTAAGTCTTACTCTAATCAGTGGTAATTATTCTCTTCCTTTCCTAATGTAACACAGAACACATCTTTTCCATTTCCATTGAAATGGGGGTGAAAGATGTCATTATTGAAAAGTCTTATAAGCTGCTCACATAAAACAGACAGAAATGTAAGGTTAATCTTCAGAGAGAAACCTGAGCACAGTTACCTTGCTTGTTTATTTAAGAGAGAAGAGTGAAAACTGTGAGTCATCTTGATTTTTAGGCCATTTGTCTCCTATTACTTTTGTCTTCTGCCCTTCTGTAATCTTTCTTGTCAATTATTTTATGAAAAGTTAAAGAACAAAATTTATCTGGAGTTTGTATATCCTAGAATACATTCAGGGGAGACTCCTACCTTATTCAGACACAGTAGATTCCCTGACAGAAGTGTTCAAAATCATATATTCAGGAACCAAAACTTTTTTCCTATCTTCTCCTTGCTACACTAATCTGATTAGACTAACAAATTGTAAAGAATGAAAACTGGTAGTTATATCAGATTAATGTCACTGAAACTATTGCAAGAAAATCAAAACTATTCAATATCCAAATCCATTTTATAGCTTTTAGGATAATCAGCCTGATAAGGGGTTGATCATCTTCAATTTCTTTCAAACTGAATGTCAGAATATTTCTCCTATTAAGTTGATTAAAACAGTATCATCATCTTCCAAATGGGGTGTGTTTACAGTAGAAATGCCTAGATCTACACAGCTCAAACCCAGCCTGTAAAATCCAGAACACGGATTTATGAGCACAAAGCTCAGTTCTTTCTTGTTCATTTTGCAGCACTGTTGCAATTCTCTTGGCTTGAGCTGAACCTCTTGGATGTAACAGAAAGGAATCCCAAGCTCTATGGACATTCATTCTAAAAATAGGATTGACATACTACAGAGCAACTAAAATTCAGCTCTTTCAATGGCTGTCAGATCTCTTCAGGAATTTGTACTGCTTCTTTGTTTAGAATGAGGGACTTAGTGCTTGCTTAATTGCCACAGGGCTGCCTAAGAGCGGTCCCCATCACTGCCCAAGCAGGGCTGTGATCTATGCTCAGATGCCCCACTTGACAGTACTTCTGTGTAAGAGGAGAAAAGGTCCTGCCATTGAAACTTCAAATCTGCAGTACTAGAAGGAAAGTTACAAATGGAATATGCAATTTCAAGAGGCTCTAGCTGAGTATTATAGTACGGATGATTTACCTGAACGTTTTGATGGAAGGCACTTCTATATTCCTAAGACAGAACATGACTAGCGTTAGTTGTAACTCTAAGATGAAAAATTAGCTTTTCCTAGAACTGCTTCCTGCTAATTTGTTAAATAATGTCAACCCCAGAGGAGATTTTGTACCTGGAACTCATTTACACTTGGGCTTTGTACATGCACATATTGTCTGTTCTGGACTAAAATACAAACAGTGCCTGTTAACACTGATTATTCATAAAACAGGAAATAATCAGCCTATTTTGACTGACTTTTAGGTAGCCATGTTGATATTGGACATGTTACACCTACCCAACCCAAGAGTGCGCAGTTTGCGAGGGACTGTTTTGGTTTGGGGTTTTTCCCCTGTCCTTCCCTACAGACTTACAGTAACACATTCATCATGGAGTCCAAGACTGTTTATGTTCCTAGAGCTGGCAGTAAAATAAAAGTCAAACTCAGATGTCTGCAGTCTCTAATTAAAAGAAGGAAAATGGTATTTAACTAAAACTGTTTTAAACATAGTTCTGTTTTACAGTTGAATGAAAACAGAAGTTAGCATGGAGCAAGTGCACATCCAGGATGAAGGTTTATGAAACAAAGATAGTATCATCTAACTATTTTAAAATTCTCACTGGACCTACTAAAGAATCCTTGAGCTATAGAAAAAGAAAATTTTTGGAAAGTAAAGTCCATTTTTCACAGAACTATTTTGTAATGAACACCATGCTACATGTAAAGAGCTAAACCTAAAAATAATGAAAGCACCATAAGTAAAATCAAACAAGGCCATTGAGAAGAAGCTCAAAACCAGAAAATCTTGTACCATCATGACAAAATACTAGTTGAAAGACAAGAGGCATACCTGGAAGAAAACAAAACCTCTTTCTCACCATGAGGGGAAAAGTAATATGTGATTTTGCCTTCTCTCATTCATAAGAGAACTAACTCTTCCTTTTCTTTTTTTTCTTTTTTTTTCTTTCTTTTTTTTTTTTTTTGTTTCTAGAAAGAATCCCTCCCTCTGTACTTCACTTTCTGCATGAAGCAGGAGAGAAAAGAAGGAGGTGGCAAGAGATCATCTTCTTCTGTCACTACTCACACAGCTTTATACACACACCAAAAGAGGCACTAGATATCCTAGAGCTAAACTTTAGGTCATTCACTTCTGCTGTTTCCAGAATTACATGCCAACTCAGGCAAAAAGGGATGAAGAGACGAATAGTTTCACAGATGATGTGAATAGGAGAACACACTATACTGGATCAAATACAACTATCTTGCTCAGTTTAGGAGGTCAGTCTTTTCATCTTGTTCTATAGATAGGAAGATATCCTGGGAATCCTGCCAGGGAAAACAGAAGCACCAAACTTTAGAACAGAATAAGGTTAAAAAAATCCCAGCTAGCTAATCGCTTCTGAGGCAGAAGGCAGAAAACTTACCCTGACACAATCCTGAAACAATAACAGACTTGCAGAATATCTGGTTTTCTACCTATTTGCCACCCTGAACTAAGTGACAGTTCAGTAATGAAAAACATACAACCTAAGACTGTGGTAAGTTAGAGACAAGGAAAGATTATTGCCCACAATAGTGAGCCAGTAAGGTACCATTTTCAACACCAGTCAGGTACAGCCCTGCAGCCACAGAGGGACCACAAAATTCTCGCTTCTGTAGTAATTTTGCAGGCATGCTCTGCTACTATGAACAGCCATATGATTAGAGGTCATATATTAATATAATAGACCATGAGGAAAAAACAAATCACTTCATCACCATCACCTTTTCCTGTAACATATGCAAGGCAGCTTCAGGCCACAGCTTCTTTTCTAAGCAGGCTCTGAAATATAGTATAAAATAGATTCTGACACAGAAACACATTAAGCACAGAAAATGTATACTCTGCAAGTCATGGATGGATGCACAGACATACAGATGGGAAACTGATGAGTGTTTTTATTGGCACCCAGTCATTTGTAAACCAGTAGCTCATAAAACCAACATCAGAAAGTCTACAATGATGTTCCTCACTGCTGTAAAGGTCTTCCAAGTGCTTCTGAAGAAAAATCTTTGTTCCTCACCTGGTGTGTTTCTTTTCTGGCATGTTTCACCTAAGAGCTCCAAAAAGTTTCCCACAWTAAGTTTATCTTAATCTTATCACCTTCTGCATTTTTTAACCTGAGAAAATAGCCTTATACTTAGAAGTAGAAATTTCCTTGGAAATCTGAAGGAAGCAATTCAGTATGCAAACAGTGCAAGACCAGAGGCAAGACACACTTTGTTTTACATAAAGTTAAAAAATATCATCTATATCCTGTGATCCAATTTCCCAAATTCAAAAAGTCAGTTCTGCCAACATCCTAAATAAGCTGCTGCACAGACACATATATCTCTAAGGGAGATGTGCACAAAAAGCTGCCTTTGTAACCAAAAAGGCCTTCAACAGGTATCTTCAGACCTAAGTCCTTGTACACATCCAGTGAAAAGTTAAGCTTTCAAAGTACAGTATTTATATAAGAGAAACCTGAGAAAAGTACGAAAAAGCTAGAGGATTTAACTATTCATACTTCCTCTTTCTTTCTGCTCACTTGATAAAATGCTCTGTGAAAAAGCATTATGATGACCGATCTAAAAATAAGTAGTACTATTACAGGATCATTAGAGCAGAAGGCAGCAATTCTTGAGATATTAATTTTGTCTGGGCTGCTGCCAATATCGTTAGCCTTGTCATTAGCTCAGCTCTAGTGGCACTAGTAATGACATTTGCAGAGTGTGGCCAGGCTCTTACAATGCCCTGCCAGTTGTTTGTGTCTATTGCAGCTACCTGAGGCACACCTAAGTAGTCACACTCTCCTATTCTTTCATTGGGTAGTATTTACAGAACCAAAGTGAGAAGAGAGCTTTACACCAGCATCATTACCATATATTTTGTTTGCTTTTTACTTCAGACTAAATCTGTTTGAGGGATATTCCTCAGTGATTTATCACACGGTTTCCCTCTTTTCAACAGTCTTTCTTACAAAAAGTTATCAGAAACGAGAAGTAGTTGCCAAGATTAGAGATGCTTATTTAGACTCCAGAAGAAGTCTCTCCCAACTCTCAGACTCCTTCAAGTTCAGATTTCGTTASTGTTAATTTAAAAGCTGAGAAAGAGTAGGTGTTTTTAAACAGTGAGGAAGCCAARTGCATCAAAAGCCTCCTCTGACTGCAGAGAATATTTTGGCTGCTACTCAGAAGCTGCTATCGTAATCCAATTCTTTTAGCTCCAGCTAGGCTTCAGCATTTTGAACCAAAGACTGGCACAGGGAGGAGAATGTAAAGCACTAGAATAGCAAAACTCAGATCCAAACTACAGAAGAACATATCTTCACTAAAATGAAAACATGTTTCACAGCTAATTACAATAAAGCAGGACTTTTACAATTCTAAAACTCTCACCCTACTTGAAAATTTTTCCAATTCCTAAGCCATTAGGATCCAACAGACCATAGTACGGACTTAAATTCTGGATATAGATTCCTTAAGGTTCTGAATTATATTTTCCTTTTTATATTTTGGGGTTTTTTCATAATTTCTTATGATTTATACAAACGTAAATCACAAAATTATGTTTATGAACTACAGAGGCTTGATACAGTATTTATATCTACTAAATGAAACATAAGCCCTTCACTGTCTTATTTTGAAGCACACACTTGCAAGTACCGAGAAAAAAAATTAAAGGGAATATTGAACATTTGAGAGAGAGTATTTGCATAAAAATGAATAATACCTTTAGACAATATTTTTATACTTCTTTCTTCCTTATTTCTCAGGTACTATTTTTATTCTATCAAAGTCAGAAACTAAGGATATCAGGGTTTTTTTCTGTTATGAAGTCTATAAAAAGTGATTGTTTGTTGATGGGATCAGAATTTCTATCTTGTGAGCTACTTTATCCAAACAGCAGTTAATGGAAACTCTGATTTGCTAAAAAAACTTGACAGGAAATTGCATAGGCAGAAGAAAAAAACAAAAGCTCTTTTCCTTTTAATGTCTTCCTCCTACTCTAATAAACCACTTTGGGCTACTTAAGATTGCATTCAGAGGGTAAAATTTTTTTGCCAGTCTTTATTTGTAGCATATAAAGGCACAATTCCCTTCCAGACTCGTGCAATACTCTTCTATGCCTTTTTTTCTTGTCCTTCCTCTGAAGCATCTCATTAAGGCTGAGGCAATCCTTGGTCAGCTGGACTAGCAGAACCTTTCATTTTTCCCTACAATGTGTTTTGTCTATTCAGTTTGGTTTTCACCACACATTACTCCTAAGTTTTGCTGTCCTACCTTCTAGTGTCATCACATCCCTGTGAGGGGATCACCTCAGTTCCTGCTTACCTTCCAAAAGGTAAGTCCAAATACTTTGATATTTCAAGACAAAATATTTTGAATTTTTTCTACTCAAACTGCCAGAATTTCCACTCTGTAAAAATCCAGAAGTTTCAGAGTTTTGGTGTGTGTTGGTATGAAAACCAAACAATGGAAGATGAGAATTTCCCACAAATTGGACATTACAAATTTCATTCATTTTTCCTACATGGGATAACTTCTGCTGGCCATATACTGGCAGATTATTGTTTGCTTGGGGAAGGCCTTTTCCTCATGTTGCTCATATATCTGTGAAAAGGTCAGATGTCCCAACCAGGTAGACTCAGACCTTTATCTGTACCACAACATATTTGGCCGTCTGCATCTGTCAATATAAATACAGGGAACCAAAGCCAATAAAGTTTTTTAATATAAAGGAAGGATGAAAACAAGTGGACAGGCCACTATTTCCAGCTCATCTCATGCTGAAATAGGTAGAAGTAACAAATTTTTAATAACAAATAGCAACAAGACAGTATTCACTAGAACCAATAAAAAAGCCAAAAAATTGTTCCAATTCTTACATACAGAGATGTAAGATTACATACACGATTATTTTTATTAAATTAATGCCCATGTGGAAATATCAGAAAACTCTCTCAGTCTAAAGTAAGGAGAAGGAAAGACACCACAAAGTAACTATATAGATTAAGAAGATATTCAACTTACCTACAGACAACTCATAATTCTTAACACAGTAGCTATACTAGACTGTGGCTTTCCATGGAGAAGAAAAATGTCTAGTTTAATGATAATGAAGAAATGCCAAACACCAATAACTTCACAATAGAGAATTTTGTTTCTCTCACTAGCGAAAGTATTTGCAACCTTTTCCTTACACTTTCCTATTAAACACTATGCTCAGAAGCACACAAAAAACATACACAGCTTTCTTAAACTGTAAGCACTTTACACTAAAATGTATTTCAAAACCATTTTATTCTCTGTATTTTCCACCTTCTGAAGACTTTTTTAAGAAAAGCCAAGTTCATGCAAAACATTTACAGGATCCAGCTCATGCTAAATATACAAATGGAATAGTCCAATAACGTTTCTGCACTGTCTCAAGCAACTTGATTCAAGATCCTAAAATAGTGTTCCTTTGCCATTATTTTTAATGCCTATTTTGGTGCAATTCAAGTTGTTTGAAAGAAAAGAGTATTTTTAAATGGCTTCAAAAATTCAATCATATCCAGTTGGATAAATATAAGTAAAGGTGAAGTCATCATTACAAGCTTTCATTTTAACTCCTGCTGATGGCAAAATGTCAGCAAAAGGTTCCCAGCAACACTTCTGAAAATGAGTGCTATTCAACAGACTAATTCTTGAATGTGAGAGTGGAATCACATCCAGCCTAAGCAGAAGAAAATCACTGCCTTTTCTGTATTCACACGGAAAATACCAAACCTTCTTGCTATGCTTAAAACACTGAAAGGTGCTGGCATCACACACACATCTGTGAGAATTGAAATGTCACATCCACTCTGGGAAAGAAAAGAATCCTCAGGTGCTCATTACTACTAAAAAGTGTTCCCACAGAAACCAAACCCCAGGCTTTCTCTACATGATCAGCTTTTAAAGGTTAATTAACAATAGCAAGTAATAAAAATTTATAAACTACTGCTTATAATTTTTTAATGGTGTGATTTCCAATCTTTTATCATTGAGCTTACACTTGAAATCAAAGTCCCATCTGCTCACATCTCATAAAACCCTGGGGAAAAAGAATAAAAGCTAATATTCTAAACCTTTTACTCCATGCTGGAGATACAGAACTCATTCATTTCCCATCCACATGCCCCCAAGACACAGATTCTAAGCAACTTTGAAATAAACATCCTTGAGATCTTTCCATCATAAACTACAACATTTTAGCAAAAAAATTTGGAAACAGTATGTCATAGTTTAACTCCAGCCAGCCACCAAACCCCACAAAGCTGCTCACTCAGCCCCTACCATTGGGATCGTGAAAAAAATCCAAAGGGTAAAAGCAGGAAAATTCATGGGTTGAGATAGAGATTTTAACAGGGAAAGTAAAAGCCACACATACAAGCAAAGCAAAGCAAAGCAAGGAATGATTCACTACTGCTCATGGGCAGGCAGGTGTTCAGCCATCTCCAGGAGAGCAGGGCCCCATCACAGGTAACAGTGAGTTGGGAAGACAAACGCCATCACTCCAAATGTCCCCCCATTCCACCTTCTTCTCCCTACTTTATATACTGACCATGATGTCATGTGGCCTGGAATATCCCTCTGGCCAGTTTGGGTCACCTGTCCTGGTTGTGTCTCCTCACAACCTCTCATGCACCCCCAAAATCCTTCTCTGTATGCCAGTACAAAAAGCAGAAAAGGCCTTGGCTCTGTGTAAGCCCTGCTCAGCAATAACAAAAACATTTCTATATTCTCAATTCTGTGTTCAGCACAAATCCAAAACACAGCCTCACACCAGTCACTGTGAAGAAAATTAACTCTCCTCCAGCTAAAACCAGCACACAGGAATTCAAAAAATAACTATTACTAGGTCTGTTTTGCAACTCGAGGTACATTTCCTGTAGAAACTTTGTTCTAAGACCATTCTAACTCATCTTTCTTCCATAAAGTAAACTTTTTTCCAGTAACTGAGAACTCAAAACTTGAGGCCTTGCATTTGTGTTATTCTCAAGGCAAAAATACTTTCTCAATAGTTCTTCACTTGAAATTTCTTCATGAAATTTCCTAGCATCTTACAAACTCCAGTGTGGTTCTTTATTAACTTGCACTCTTAAATGTATGTATATATTTTCTCATTCTGTCCACCACATGGAGAAGTAGTAGTTAGGCAAACTTCATGAAAAGTTTCCAGTTAGTAAAGCTCAAGGGAGATGTTCCATCTTGATGGAAATTAATTGTATATCTGGATCTCTGCAGTGTCCCTACTAGTCAGCTTGCTGAAGAGAATTTGCCAAAGAGAGGAAGAAAACCTTGAGAAGACAAGGACCAAAAACAAATTCAGGAAGATACACAGCCTTCCTCAGTCTTCACTATTATTCTGTATTATGACTTGGATGAGGTGTGATGATATAAGAAAGTCTGTGCAACTTTGGGCAACATGATTGAGCATAAATATTTTCCAGTTTTCAGAGCTCAAAGCCACTTGCAGATAAACATGATTGCGAAGGCTTTATTTATAAGTAGCTGAACACTCATGGCTTTAAAAAAAGTCATTTAGTTTCCTTGTGTAGTTTTGACAATTAAATTAATTATAGCTTTTAAATGAAGTTGTAGGAAGTTAAAATGGAAGATAAGAAAAATTAACTAGAAATATAAGGTAAAAACCCATTTACAAGATTAATGCTGGAGCTGAAAAACAAAATAAATTGCTGATATAGAAAAATTCAAGACTATCTGAGATTTTAAGAGTTCATTCAATCCAGGACAGGTTCAAGTTCCTAGATGTTCTAGCATCTACTTTCTGCAGATTGACTGTCAGCTTACCACTCCTACATTGGTCCTACAGAACCCTAGTCATTTACTTTCTACATTTTGTAATATTACCAACAAAAAACAGGCAAATGCTGAGCTGCCAGTCAAGCAACTATATACTGCACTGGACATGGTTGCAACTGAACCAGACAAGTAAGAGTCATGCTATTTAACAGAAATTACTAATATGCTGAAAAGATTAACAGAAACAAATCACTTGGTCTAGTCATCCACGAAAAAAAGATACTACAATCTACAAGAAATTAGCACATTACATACTTACTCTCAACTTTTGAAAGTCTTGCCGTGTGTTATTCTATCTGCATATCTCACTGTCACTACTTCCAAAATAATTTCAGGGAGTGGTTTTGGGACACACAAACACACATGTATGCAGTAAGACAGTTGGCCATTAACTTGAAGCGGTACAACTAGAACTATAGGCAAGGGTTTTCCTTCTTGATCGCAAGGTCAATATGGCAATGCTTTAATACAAAATATTTGGACTTTTTTAAACAGTCTTTTTAAAAACACATAGAAAAGACTAAAAAAAAAAGTCCACTTGTTCACTCTGCTCAATTCGTACTAGTTGCCAGTTAATTCCTCAATGGCAAATAAGGTCATACGGTAACATCATATTTCTGATAACAATATAGATGGAAATAATAACATAATCATTATTTTGTTGTTCAGTATGTTTTTTCCCTTTCGCTCCCATTTACATTTGCTGAATTTGAAGTCCTTTCAACACAACAAAACAGATTACAAATCTTAACATGAACATGTATTTATTTTGGGAGAAAGAGGTGGGAAAAATGACAGTAAGAGAAAGATTTTGAAGAGAGGAACCATTGTATCATAAATCACATGCGGGACAACAGATTTACCATACCAACATGAAAAGTTGCATTAAACTAGTGGGCTCAGTACTTCTCCCTCTAGCTTTCAAAACCAAACCTCTGAAATAAGCTAATTAGGGTTTCTAGGACACTTCACAATTTTGTCGTACAAATAAACTCTTATGTAATTGATCCCATATCATGAACTTTAACCTATACAGTCAGAACTGCATTTTGATTCTCTGGGAAATCTACCTGAAATCGAAAGTAAAATCTAGAAACAAAATCTGGTTTTAGAAAGTATGTATGCATGTGCTGCATAAATCTGCATGTGCATGTWAGACATTGCAAGTGTGCACAATAGAAAAGCAACCAGAAATCTGTAGTCCTGAGAGGACAGCTCTATTCTACTGGTTCATTGCATCTACTCATGGCTTGAAAACATTCATCTACGTTGTAACATCTGCACAACGACCCAACAAGCATCATTTGCAAGCTAATTCTCACCTGAAAAAAAAATAGGTTATGGCCACAATACAGTTATAATTCACTGGAAGTGTTTGAACATTCACCACAGGAGGGCAATCCTGATACAACATCAGAAAGGTGTGCACCTGGGTGGGCTCTCACATCCACGCTCCTCCCACTTTCAACTGACCAGATGCTATCTGCATATTGGTGTGTCCTCATCACCAGTGTGCTCATTGTGAAAAGGAGTGCTTTTAAACTGAGGATCACTGTTATAGCAGACTTTCCTTTGGCTCCCAGGCTTCTTTCTAGACTGTTCAGGGCAAGAAGTATTAGTGCTGGTTTTGCAAGTGTGTTTACCCAAGAGTATTGAAAACCATCCATGTGGCCACGTTGAAGTGGAAAATTTTAAATATTCAATGGCAGAAAATTCTGGATATCAATCCAATTCATAACCAGGATATTGCCATAGGGTCAACAGCCAGAAGAAAAAAAAGGATTACAGATCTCTGTATACTTTTTTTAATTCTACCTGTAGCACTCTGAGTACTACTTTTTATTCACACATTTAAAAAACAAATACAAAAATATCTATATGAAAGACTACAAGTAATTCTGTACATCACGAGCGCTTCCTAAACTACTTTGGGATGTAAGTACCTCTCCGTAATTGCCCCATTTTTGATTTAGATGGTTTTGTAATCAGTAGTGACTTACCCCAGTAGTGCTAGTAGTTTCTTCAGCTCACAGTTAGGTTGCTTGATATCAGCAATCGAGTTTTCCAAAATGTCTCAACTCAGAGAGAAAATACCTCTTCACAAATATAAGTGGAAGAATTTATTCCTTCACTATATTTTGATGGGTCCGGGGAACTAGGTGAACAATTGCACCCCATTTACTTATGCTGGTTAAACCAAAAACCCATTTCTTGTATCTTATCTCCAGAAGACATTTCAGATTGAAATGTATGATGGGATTTTTTTAACATTTTGCACTCTTAGATATCCATTAGATTTCTGCTATGCAAAACAGTTAAATACTTCTGCTGAAACTTTTGTAGCCTAAAAGTAACATCACTGCATGCTGCCAGCAGTGATCTCCACTAAATACAGAGTTTGGAACTTACATTTGAACAAAATATGATCAAAATTGAATCTGCAAAAAGCAAAAGATAGAGTACCATATACTGTAGACCAAGTCAGTGAGCCAGCTCTGAACAAAGAGACCCACCTTCTTGTGAAGATGTTTCAAAACACAACCAGGACACATCACCTTATTCCATCATGAAAGCACTTAGTCATGTCACAGCAGTAAGAAGCAATATTTAAGAGAAAAAGTTTGTATTTGTAATATTTTATATTCTATTGGAAACAGAAGTTCCACTTATGATTAATAGCGGAATCCTGGCACCTGCTGATCTCACATCACTATAATCTGACATTGCCTGACTTAAGCAGAGCTGCTATTACTTGTTTGCCTTTGATTACCAGCAGGCCGGTTATTTAAGAATCAGAAGCTTACTACTTTTGCATTACTCTAGTATGGCTACTCAACAGAACATTTTTCCATGTCTCATATCTACATTATTTTCCTTAAATGCTTAGAATTCAGACAAATGCATTTTGAAATGCTCAGTTTTGAAAGTATATATAGGCAGCCACTCACACACACTATGCTTGCACAGAAGCAGAGCAAGCACACGAAACAAAAATTTTGCCTTTGGGCAACTTTCTGTTGCACAAACACCAGAGGCTCAATGCAGGTTGTCAGAAAACTGCAGTGAAAGGATCCTGTTAAAGGGTGCTGCATTAAAGTTCAATGGTCTCTAAATGTCACTTGGGCTCTAAGTCTGTCACAGGGTAGAGGCATTTCATGGAGTGTTTCAAAGCCTCTGTGTAAAGCGGGATATATTTTAGTGCTCTGTGACCCCTTCCATGTATCTGACTCCTCCTTGTAGAAAACAGGTCATAAAGCAGTGGGGAGGGTTGCAGAGCAAGGAGCAGTATACATTTACGTTAGATACTTATTCATGCTCTTAATATAGGCATTATATCCTCGGCATGCTCCTGTGTTAGGCTGCCTGCAAATATCGCAATAGATTCCTGACACTCAAAGAAACTTTCACATTTAGTTTTCTTCACTTTGATCTTGAAATAAAATTTCGTCTTTGCTTTCCACACAGGTTAAGCATTCTGTTCTAGGTCCGTAATAGTGCTATTTCAAGGATCAGAATAACAAATTGGTTAAAAATAAAGATACTCCACAGCTACTTTTGCAGTAACTGAAATCTTCATTACACAATGATGAGGGGAAGAGTGTTGAATCTCAGGAAATCTTTATGAATTTTTTTAGATCAGGAATACTAATCCTGTTACTGATTTTTGAAGTATTGGTGGCTTTAAACCCAACAGTTATTCAGCAATGTATACCTTTTCTGGGTCTATTAAAATTCTGATTATACTACAAATCATCATAAACTAAAAATATTATTCTTGAACTACTGTAAAATACAATCTAATTTTGACAGGAATGACTATTCATTTTGCAGATTTTGTATCTTGGTATATACATCTCCTCTGATTATACATAAGGTGTACAACAACAGAAGCAACAAATGCTGCAAAAAATCTCCTTATCTGGACATTCAAGATGGCTGTGTACTTAACTAAATATTCCATCAAATTCACATTTACCATTGCAAGAAATTTACAATGATAGCATAACACACCCTCCTCATGCTTACTTTGGATAAAAAAAGGAACTCTTCCACCACAAAGAAAATCTGGCATTTCCACCACGGTAAGTCAGCACATTGTTTTTATGTACTTAAAACGTGCACTTTACTGCACTTTACAGCTTAGTATCTGAAAAAGAACAGTAAAATAGTTTAACTCTGGATAACCTAAGGAGTTACACACAGCACAGCTTGACATTCTCTCTCCTCTTTCTTAGTTTGTTTTTATATTGTATGTTTTCTGCTGTTCTTACTCCTGTAAGTGTAGTGGTGTAGTCACATTAACAGGGCTACAACCTTGTGTGGTTTGCTGTTGTTGGGTTTTCCTGACCTTTTTTTTCACTCTTCTTGGTCTTCAGAATGGCATTAAATGACTCAGAATAATCCTTCTGCACATTTCGAAGTTTATGATGCAGGAAGCCTCCGCTGGAGTGAATGGTTCAATTTCACAGAGAGAGACATAYGTATATACATGGCACTAAAGAAAATTTACTACATATATTTAGTTTGTACACATGCTCAATTATAGCATCTTGATGCTTCTTGGATTTAACCTTTTCCTAATTCATACCTGTCTTTTCTCTTAAAGTTAACATGTCAGAACTCTAGATGAACACATACCTATCTTACACATTGTAATGGACATGGATTCATCACTGAGCATAAATTGATCAATCCTAGCCCCTCAACTAATGCAAAAATTGTGAGGAATATAATTTTATGCAGAGACAAGATTGATATTACTGGTTGTGCAAGCAATTCTTCAAGACAGGAGAAAAATAAAAATAGAAAATTTCCAAATATCAAACTGAGTAGGTTGTGAAAGTGGGGAAGGGAGAGAAAGTTCAGCAACATTAAGTGTTTCATTTAATTACAGAATTACGTATTGCAATGGAGTTGGGTTTTTTTTTTTTCTACAATACCATTGTTTTCTGTACATTCTTTCTTTTGCAGACAAGAAAAGGGAAGAGTTACTAAAAATCTGAATACCATGTTCTGAACTTCATCACAACAGCCAATACACTTCAATACCAAAAATAGAAATCTGCAGCAAGTGTCACGTAGTTTTCCTCTGTCTTTATCCCTCTCAGCATGGGATCAGCAACCTCCCAGAAGTTGAATCTTACAAGGCAAAGATGGCGTGTTCATTTTAGGGACAATGATTTCACAAACATAATATTATGATTTTCTTTCTGAAAGCATTTTCAAGTAGACAGGGAGACATTAGTAATGGTGTTTTAGAGCAAATGCACTGTGGTTTTCTTCTCTTGTGCATGCATTAAAAGCGTCAGTTTAGTCTCAAGATATGTTCAGCTACAACATTTTTTTTCCAAATCTTTTCTTGATTCACTGGGAAAAGTAGAGGGCCAAGTCTTCTGACCTTCTGCCTGAAGATATCTTCACATGTTTTTTGAGAGGAAAATGTGCCAAAACATGCATCTGCTTCTAATGTGAAATAACAGGCTTTTCAGAGTATGAATATAATCAACACTAAAGCAAACTTTCATTATTGTAGATCAGCAGTTCCTGATATCCAAAGCTACCAATAAATACATCTCCTTTTTCAGGGAACAACAGTACATGCTTTAAATCACTGAAGAGTACATTTCTCTCCAAATTTGGGAAATCAGATTATGAGAACAGTAACATAAGTGACAAACATGACTACTTATTTGGTGACTTACATTTTTTAATACTGCTGACAATGATTTTTTTGAGCTTCATAAGTGACACTTCTACAGGTTTTCATCTTTTATAATTTCTTCTCCCCTCTTTAAAGACAGACATTTTAATAGCAYTCATAATTATAAATGCATTATGTTAAATCAATAGTTGTCAATGCAGTTCATTTGATAAAAGCTTTTCATAATATATTTTTTCTTCATAATGACAGCCCTTAAGTCTACAGGAAAAAATAAACCAAGTGTTATTTTTAATATTAGCACAAGAAAGTAAAATACATGTTTTATTACAGATTTTGTCTTACAACTGATATAAGCAGGACAGGTCCGTTATTTAAGAGGATCAGAACTTCGCACACTGAATAAAATGGAAGCCCGCCAGAAGGTGACTCTGACTAATGACACAAAACTGGGCAGAATAGTTTGCTGCACAGTATAAAAGGGTTGTGCAGCAATTCAGAGAGACCTCAACAAGCTGGAAAATGAGGCTGACAGGAACCTCCTGAAGTTCATAAAAGCAAAATGCCAAGTCTTGCACCTGGGGAGAACAACCCCAGTATTCACTGATGACTGACCAGCTGGAAAGCAGCTCAGCAAAAAAAGGACCCGAGGGTCCTGCTGGACACCGAGTTGAACATATGTCAGCAACGTGCCCTTGCTGCAAAAAAGGCTAAAAGTGTCCTGGGCTGTGTCAGGAGACTGTTGCCACTGCTAGTAAGCCCAAACCTGGGCTGAATCCAGTTCTGAGTTCCAGTGCAACAAACACATCGTCATACCAAATCAATTCCTGTAAGGAGCCATGAAAACGGTAAGGAGATGGGACCACAAGGAAAGTCTGAGAGAGCTGTACTGTTTAGTCTAAAGAAGGTTCATGGTTCATTTTATTTATGTATAGATCTACAGGAAGAGATGGTGCTAAGGGAGTGGAGCAAGGCTCTTTTTGGCAGTGCTCAGTAATAGAACAAGAGGCAAGGGACATCAACTGAAACAGAGAAGGCTCCAGATGAACATCAGGAAGTCCTGTTTCACTGTAAGGATGACTGAGCACTGGCAGAAGGTTGCCCAAGAGTCTCCCTCCTCGGAGATATTCAAAAACCATCTGAACACAGTCCTGAGCAACTGGATCTATGCAGCCCTGCTTGAGCAGGCAGTTGGATCAGATAATCTCCAGGTGTTCCTTCCAGCCTCAACCATTGTGCAATTAGAAGTAGAATGAAGATGCAGTAGCAAAATCCTGTTATAGTTAAATATGATTCAAAGTTTCTCATCTTCCAGTTAAGTCACAGAATAATAATTTTGGAAGTGCAGCAGAGTTGCTTTTTGTCACGTTGATAGGTAGATCACATTTATATTAACTAATTTTTATTTTAGTCTTCATCCTTACACTTACTGGGAAATTTAGACATCAGCAAATATCTGCCCAAGTACCTGAAAGTATCTGGAAAGTTTAATTAAATGTAAATCAGAACTACCCTTAAAAATTCAGAAGCATGGAATACTCAGTCCTTCTCATTCGGCTCTTCCTTAAGGACAAAGATGAGTAGATTAATAATGTGATCAGTCATCTGAAAATCCAGACTTGGGCAAAACAGTGAACTGAATGAATTCTAACATCTTCAGTGCAGTGCAGGAAAAGTGAAAGGAATAAGCAAAGTCTCTAAGATTTAAATATAGAACTGGCTGTTTTTATTCTCCATTGTGACAATTGAGAAACAYCAGATGTTCCCCTTTATGGACAGCCAGATATTTTGCCAACAGCTGCACCAGTTCCTTTGTCTGGCATATTTCACCCATTCTCCCCGAGTTAGACATATAAGTGAAATTTAAACTGTGAATCTGTAACTGTTTAAGAACTTCTTTACGCTAGAGGAATTAAACCCATAGCAATTTTGAAGAACAGACAGAAAAGTTCATATTAGGCACCTAATAAAGACATAGTGGATGAGGTAAATACTGTGCCTACTTGTACGAGAAATCTCCACACCAAAACATTTTTCTCTGAGCAGGAAAACAAAAATGAATTTAAAATTGTGAATTTTTAAAACATAGTAAAAAGGAATTGATTTTCAATATTTCTGCCAACCTCTCAAGGGAAGGTTTGCAAAATTGCTGACTTCATGCAGTTCATCTACCTACTGTTAGTGTTAACAGCAATAAATAACCTCTACTCCTATTAATGATATCCTGGAAATAGCCTGTTATAGTCTCTATAACAGTTCTCTGTGAAGAACAATAAATACAGATTTTAATAGCATTTTTCCAGTAATCTGAGTTGATTGACACAATTGATACAATTATACACAAAGCCAAGAAACAGAACCAGAAGGATCTGAAACTTCCAGAGAAAAAAAAAATTTAAAAAAAAACGAAACACAAAACACAACCAACCAATTTGAAAGTGTTCCTGTAGAAACCACAAAAGTAAACACAAATAAAAATACCGATTTGCCTTACACAAGTGTTGTTTGCAAGGGACTATTCTTTTTTTGAACCAAAGCAATATGTTAGTTCTCTCAAGCCTAGAGGAACTGGATTAAGAGGGATTTTGCACCTTGGTAGCCTCCTGAAGGAAAACAAGGACACAGCTGTCCAAGACCTTCTAGTGAGAACTACTATGCCAGTAAGGCTGAAATACCTGCTGACAATAACCTACTTTCCCAACCAAGACACAGGGAAAAGAGTGACACCAAACATAGCATACAAGTAAAGGAAGACTAACCAAGTGGAAAACAAACCAGCGACGTGTCTTTGTCGCAGGAAAGGCTGACGTTCTCCTGGGCTGCATTAGCAGGAGTGCTGCCAGCAAGTCAAGGGAGGTCACCATTTCCCTCTGCTCAGCACAGACCACTCTGGAAGTGCCGTGTCCAGTTTTGTGTTCCTCAGTGCAAAAGAGATATGGACGTGCTGGAGAGGCTCTTCTGAAGGACCATGAAAATGGTGAAGCGACTGGAGCATCTTTCATATGAGAAAAGGCTGAGAGATCCTCTTATTGATGTACAGATATCGCTGAAGAGACAGTGCGTAGAGGACAGAGCCAGGGTTTCAGTGGTGCCCTGTGACAGGACCAGAGGCAATGGGCACAAACTGAACATCAGGAACCACCTTCTCATTGTGAGGAGGACTGAGCTCTGGCACAGATTGCCCAGAGAGGTTGTGGAGTCTCCAACCCTGGAGATATTCAAATCTGTCTGGACATCCTCCTGGGCAACAGGTTCTGGATGACTCTGCTTGAGAAGGAGCACTGTACAAGATAACTTCCATAAGTCCCTTCCAACCTCAACCGTTCCATAACTATGATTCTATAGCATTCTTTCAGTGTAAGAAAGACTATCACATTTTTCTTCACATACACTGACTTAGGTCAGATTCAGGGCAGGAAACAGGGAAGGCGCAACCAGCCAACAGACATCACAGGTGGAAAAGGGAGGACTGCCACACATCTCCAGCCACAAGGTGTTACGCCAGGAAGTATCATTCCAACAGACATGACAGTAAAACCTGTTTCCTAAGAAATACACTCAAAATAGACAAAAGTAATCCAGTGTACAGATCCAGAGGGACTAATGACTCAATATATTAAGATTAGAAGGTTAAATTCAATGCTTGCTTCTCATTCAGATACTGAATTATGCAACCAGACACTGGCATTCAAAAGAATGAAGCATGATCAATAAACACACTTTTAATTACTGTACGTTCTACAAAATAAGTCTTATTTTTAGAAGTATCCAAAATTATATGGTTTCAATCTTGCTTTCAGAGTGTATTCAGTACAGTTTTACTGTGAAGCTTGGGTTTTGTTGTGAGTTTTGGTGGTTTTCTTTTTTTTTGCAAGGGAAACAAGTATGTAGATTGCATCCTTGAAAAATAACTGCAGAACTGACTAGAATATTCTAAATAACTACTATCATTACTACAAATACTATTTTTCCTTAAGAATTTAAAAAACCTTCCTAATTATAGATGTACCTAAGAAGCTATTCCATCTTCAAGAAGCACTTAGAATGTCTTGGTTTGATCACCAATCTTTCCTTCTGTTTCTAATTCACAAATTACTCAAGTGGTCACAATTGCAATTGAAAGCCTTACACAAAGATTTAGGTTATTTTAAAATTAAACAAAAAAAATCCATTATTGAAATAGACTTTGCGAAATGCAAAGTGAAATGGAAATTATTTCAGTAATGTGGAATTTTTAAATTTCTCTAATACAGGCTACTGCTACCTCCTACCAATTTAGCATCCTAATTTTACCTCCCGAGATTTTGGGGTTCTAAGAAACTCCTGTTGTTCTCTTCCACCTGCAGCCAAAGTATTAATGATCAGTTCCTAGCATTTATTAGTGCCCCATTTCTCACACAGCTCGAGGCAGAAATAGCTTCTGGAGGATGTAAGACCTTTGACATTTAGATCCCTTCTTAACTGGCTTCAATTAAAATTATCATCTCCTAACAGTCCGACAGACAGAGTGTATTTCTTTAGGTGCTCATCACCAAACCTACCCTCATGAGGATTCTAATGAGACATCTCTGCAAGAAAATAATGGAAATTTCATCGTCATCTTCCCAGATCAATTCACATGGGGAATGTCAATCAGAATCCAGACTGTCAATTCTGAATCCATAATTGGATAGCAGGAAGTTCTGTGCTTTCTGCACTTCCATATAAGTGGTTCAACATTTCAAATTATACTCAGTTTATTCGAAAAGGAAAGGAATATGTATTTCCTTAACTCTTTCATGAATAAATTGTACAGGTTATGAAAAAAATGCTCCTGAATCCATAATTTTCAGGAAGATGCTATGTCTGGAGAATGTGTCCCTCTGGGCTCTGCACACAATACCCAGAAAGAGAAATAATACAAGCGAGGAAATGCTGGCAATGTGTTCCTAGAATCACATCTCATACCACCTTGGGAGACAGAGCTTTTGTTTGATATCTACCTGTTTCACCTGTCAGAATAAAAACACAGCAGTTGTAGCAGATGTGAGTCAAAGAAAAAATATGACAGTGACATCTCTGTTAGGAAGGACGACTTTCCTGCTGAGAGAGTTATGCTAATTACCTCAAAATTTGGAGCTGCTGAATATCAGCCTCAAGCTGTTTGAAAGCAAAACCAGATATTTTAAGAAAAAAATTTTAGGGTACTTTCTACCGGTTAAATCTGGCTTCAAAGAAAAAATGTAACCAGCTCTGCTTGAATTCCTTTAAAATTCAGCCAGACTTTACGTTGACCTGCAGTACAGCTAATGCCTAACAAGAAGAACCATTCTGCTAAAAATTAACAAGCTCACCTGACTTGCAATTTATTGCATATTTATCTGAAAGCTATGTTTTTACCTTCAAGGAGATGCAAAAATAGCTTAATTTAGAAAACAATTTTGTGCACTTGAGAAACCAGAGAAAACTTAGTGCTACTGAAACCTGTTCTAAAACAAGGTTCTGTACCTATAGTTTAGAAAGATAATTACATGAATGAGTAATGGCCTATGTCACAAGTCTTGTTCCCTTGACTAAAGAGCAGTGGATATTTGCATATTGAAAATCAGGGAATCACACACTGTCTCCATTTCAGCCCTGGTCTCAAGACAAAACCAAACAGGCAGTTTTGAACTCAGACTCTATCGCAAGACTCAATTTTCCACAATTATAGGAAACGTGTAGCTTAAGCTGTGAATACAAAAAAAGGGGCAGATAACTGGGGAGAGGGGATGGTGGTGGTCTTGTGTAAGGAGGGAGTGAACCTCCCAAACACAATTTCTAAACTCTCAAGGAAAGGTCTATTTACTACTGGCAACCAGTACGAGCTGACTGCATATTTGGATAACATCTAAACAAAAGCAGCACATCCTGAATTCTCCAATTCACAAAAAGAGAGATGAGATATAACCACAGATAAGAAAGCTCATCATAGGTTGTGCTTCTGCACATAGACTGTCTACACAAGACTGACCAGGGACCTGAGGTTCTGTAAAAAAGCAAAATGGAAGGGTTCCCAAAAACAAATTGTCTAGAAAACAAGAGGAGAGCTAGGAAAGACAAAGAAAGTGATCCATGCTGGAATAAAACCTGGAGATGAAAAATGCATGGAGATCAATGCCAGGGGTGCACAGGCACCTTGGTCAATAATATCAGAGACTGCAACTGTGTAACTGTAAGCATCCTCAGAGCAGCAACCACGACCTCCTGCCTAACCTCCCTGGACCAGCAGCAACCTCTTTGCCAGGACTGGAAGGTGAGACCTAGAGAATGCAGACCTGTGTGCGAGTAAGGAATTTCACATGAGAGCTAGTCGAGCAGGGCAAAAGCTCTCATCTCATCTGCTCTTAGAGAAACCCACCCCAGCATCCAGAGCTGTGGTAAATTTACTCTGCCTAACACATGACAAGTTATTTTCCAGCCCAGCTCCAAATCCTGCTGATTTTTCCTCATTTTTTTTTGAGTTTAAATGTTCTGTTACTGAAACATGCACAGTCAGAATAGCTGATACGTTTCCACTTGTGATTTTTCATCTTTTAAAACCTTATCCAGATCAAATGTATATAGTAAACGACTACTATACCTGGCCTTACTAAAATAGCGGCATCTACACATCAGGCTACAGATTGGCTGTTTTTAATTCAAAAATCCAATATTCAGATTAATAGCAGCACAGCATCCTATAAACCTTGATAAAAAGATCCAGACATCTGTTTACTTTTAGAACGGACTCTCTCATTTTTGTGTAACCTCTTTTTACCTCACCTATCTTTTCCCCTGTTAGTAAAGCCTCTACAGCAGAGATCAGGATTTACACCATGTATCACAGAATAATTAACATGTATTCAGAATAACAAGTATATATTTACCACCTAAGGTTATTTTTCATTTTGTTTTCAGTAATTCTTCATTGCAGTTGTAGACAAAGCAAACATCATTGAGGAGCTAGGAAGAAATAGAACCATACTTTAAGAACGTCTGTTAGTGGCTTTACATAAAATACCTTTCCAAAACAGAGTCCAAAGAGATGGAATAGGCTGCCATTTCAGCAAGAAAAAAAAATTGTATTTTCAGAAAAAGAGGTTTGTTTTATGAAAACCTTCTCTCTTTCAATAAGTGAAATGAAAATGGATGACAAGATGAGAGCTTGGAAAATATTAAGACTCTAAGGTGTAATCCCAGGCAGACTTGTCTATAACTTCAAGCCACTTTTACCAGTTTGCACAACCAGTCTTTCCTATTTCAAAAAGCATTTGAACAAAAAAAGTGCTATGAATTAACAATTTTTCATCAAGTACTATATCTGTACTTATTACTCATTAAAACTTAAAAGAAGCTGTCGTACATAGAGAAACATACTAAAGCAATCATTCCACACAACCTCTGAAAACTGATTTGATCTGCTGCCAAAACATCTCATCTTTCACTTATTTCATTTAACAGTACTTTGCACTGCTTTCTGTGACTCCATAGATGAGTTATTTCATGGAAAATTACTGGGATAAGTAACTAAGTGTAAATAAAGTGTTATTATTCCATTCATTCTCTTTGTTACAACCTGTAACTGTAAATAAAGGCCTTTGTCCCAAAAGAGCAATGAAGCAGATGCGGTACAGGTTAATCCAGACTAAAGCGTAAAATTTTTTACTGTTTTAATTGAACATCATTTCACTGAAGGCAGAGCCATGTCAGTTTCCAGCAGCTGAAAATATGATCAATATATTTGGGATTTGAAATTACTCTCAAGGTCTGTGTTTATAAGATAGGGAATCTGCAAGGCAGATCACTTTTGCTAGTTCCTGAATAACAGAGAGTAGCCACCATAAAATTTCACAGAGCATAATTTCTAGTCAAAATATCAATTTACGAACTTTATACTCTTAGTGTTATTTATATCAAAGATAGCCTGCTAAAATTTAGACTGACTTTTGGCTTATTCATATTATATTAATGTCTACAGTCCTCACTACTATATCAGGTTATTATTTCCAACTAAGGAGTTGCTGGTTAGTAACAAAGAAATTCACTCCGGCTAGTGGTGTGACTGCATTGCTGGAAAAGGGAAGAGCAACTGATACCATGTCATCTACCTTGACTTCTATAAAGCCTTTGACACTGTCCCACAAATCATCCTTGTCTCTAAATTAGAGACCTATGGGTTGGATGGATGGACAACTTGACTTAGCATGAGGAATTGACTGGATAGTCACACTGAAAGAATTGGGGTCATTGGCTCAATGTCCAACTAGAGAACAGTAACAAGCGGCGTTCCTCGGGACTGTATCAAGACCAATACTATTTACTATCTTCATCAGTGACATTGTGGTATTGAGTGCATTCTCGGCAAATTTATGGATGACACCAAGCTGAGGGATGCAATTAATACATTTAAGAGAAGACATGCCATCCAGAGAAACCTTGAAAGACTTGAGAAATGGACCAGTGTGAAATTCATGAAGTTCAACAAGGCCAAGTGCAAGGTCCTGCACTTGGGCCGAGACAAGACCCAGCATAAGTACAGACTGGGTGATGAATAACGTGAAAGCAGACTTGTGGAGAAGGTTTGGGAATACCAGTGAATGAAAAATCGGACATGAACCAGCCACGTGCAATCATAGCCCAGAAATTCAATTGCGTCCTGGGCTGCATAAAAACAAGCATGACCAAAGTTCTCCTCTTCTCTGCTATCATGAGAGCCCACATGGAACACTGCATTGAGCTTCAAGATCCACAAGAATGACGTGGACCTGGTAGAGTGGGTCCAGTGGAGGGTCACAGAAATGGTCAGAGGGCTGGAGTGCCTCTCCTATGAAAACCGATTGAGAGAGTGGGGGTTGTTCAGCCTGGAGAAGAGAAGACACTGGGGAGATGTTATTAAAGAACTTGAATAATTAGAGGGCATATAAGAAAGATGAAGCAAGACTCTTTACCAGGGCCTGTAGTGACAGGACAAGGGCACCAGTTTTAAACTGAAAGAGGGGAGATTTAGATTGGTTATAAGGAAGAACTTCCTTATGAGGAGTGTGGTTGCCCAGTGAAACTGTGAATGCTCCATTCTTGGAAGTTGTCAAGTTGGATGTATCTTGCAGCAACCTGGTCTAGTGGAAAGTTTCCCTGCTTATTGCAGGGTATTGAACTAGAGAATCTTTAAAGGTCCCTTCTAATCAAACCATCTTATGATTCTATGACTTCTTCCTTTAACTAAATAATCTAAATGCTTTATATTAATCATGTTTCCTTATTAATAACCTCAAGGTCTTTGTACAATTCTTGATGCTTCTTCATATTCCTTTCTGCATTGAACATGCCTCTCTGTATGCAAGTGCATTTTTTTATATATATGTATTAAAATATATATAAATAAACATTCCCATGTGGTCTGCAAACAAACCTTAATTCATCATCATTGACATTTAGGTTTATTTTTATTCACGACGTTTTCCTTCTTATAGGTTACTGCATGGCACCACAGCCCACTCAGCACCTCCAGGAGAGTCTCACAACAGCTGTTCTGCTGTGCCTGAGAGAGCTGGTGCTCCAGACAGGAAAAATTTCTCCCTTTCAAAGTTTTTTCTTCATTCCAGGATGTCATTTTTAAGAAATGTACATAAATTAAGCACCTACCACTGCCAGGTGCTTGATTTTCTCCCTAGATATTCATGATTCAATATTTCACCAAAAAAAAGTCAACTTAGATGTAGAAAAACTTAAGTACTATTTGGAAGTATTTTCTGCACAAGGAAAAGGTTGAGACCCCTTATTCTAAAAATACGGGTTCCAGTTTTTCAGAGGTCTTAAGCAGAATTGGCTGATAACTTCTGGCTTTTAACACATTTTTGAACAAGGGTTACATAGGGTCAAGTCTCAAAGAGAAGTACATCGGATCTCTAACAAAAAGTCACATCTCCTGTTCCCAGCTCTCCTACAGCATCCAGATGTGGTCTCGCACAATTGGCTTAATACTCTAAGATTTCTCATTGCCTTTTCATAACACAATGACAGTGGATTTCTGAAAGATTAGGAAACATACATAACTTTCCAAACCTTTACATTTCATTCAAGCACTTACACAAAAATGGAAAACACTAGCCCTCTATAATTGACAGCAGTGGTATTGACTGTGGTAAACAGAAATCATGCAAAAAAAATCCCAAATTAAAATCAGGCATGAGATTACAATAGGTAATTCAAATCCCCATAAAGACTTATCAATTTCCATTGTTTGCAAAATAAACAAAGCAAACAAAATTCAAAAAAATAAAATAAAAAAAAATTTTAAATCTCTTTTAGCGGTATTCTAAGAAACTAACCAAAACCATGGCAACAAGCACGAAAACAAAGTACAAAAAAATTAAGATTCACAAATTCTGCCCAAAAATGCAAACTGTGTTATTATGAAATATTAATTCAGACTGGATAACTGACAAATGTTTTTCGTAACTTCAGTTCAGTGATTTAAAGTCATCCCACCTTGTTAGAGGACAGAAGTTGTTTTCATTTACCATCTGTTGAGTGGCTTTTCTGCCACATACTAGTGATCTCTATGAAATTCAGAAGCTGATATGGCTGTACCACAGCACTCTCTCAGATGCCATTTGACAAAGCATTTTATATCCAGACTCAGGCAGAACAGATGTTTTAGATTTCTCTTTTCTATCAGTAATTATTACATATAAGATAGGGTATATATGAGTGAATTACACGGACAAAGCTGTTACTAAGGATGTCTAATTTTCATTGGTTTCACAGGAGTATAAAAGCAGAAGGCACAGGTTCATCACTGTTATCCACATAGAGTCCAAGAATGAACAGCCGTGGGAATTGTTACAGCCATCATTTACATAGGACACGGTAGCAGGCCTTTCCTGGCCCTTATCCAACTGCAAGCATCACTGTGGCTCAGGATTATCAGGCTAGCACCATATCTTCGTACTGTCTTGCAAACTTTTTGTCAATCTAAGTCCCCTTTAAAAACCCATATACACAAAAGTCCAGATTAAACTGTCTAATAATATTTAATGGTTTACTAACACTACTTTCTAATGTTTTTTGATAGAATATTATGATACATAATCTTATAACAGGCACCTCTTGAGGCTTGCTAAAAGCCTTTGGTAGGCTCCTTGTTTCCCCAGAGACAAATAGGTTTTCCAAGTTTATYTGACTGCCTTCAGTCCCTTTCCATTTAAACCATATTTAAAATTTCATCAGCTTTATGTTATGAAATGGAATGACATAAACATACAGTTTTTGTATTTAAATTAAATGGCAGAAGTTCCTGACCAAAGAAAACACTTAAAAAGGTACTGGTTTTAACTTTGAAGATTTTTAAGAACAAAACTGAGTGGGAAAAGAGTATGTAAAACCTGAATTGTGAAACAGACATAATTAGGTATAACAGAAAAAGGAAACAATAACAGTTATCTAAATTCACAATTGCCTTAGTTGCAGTGTGCTCAGGTTCTTCCATCTTCACACATGATTTTTCTTCCAGGAAATCTTCAGATTTTATTATATTGAAGCCAAATCTTCTGGCAAGGTAGAGCCAGATCTGCTTCAAGAACGTGCTATGTAACAATTGATACAGGGCTGTGTTAAATACCACTTTTATATCATCCTCTATTTAGGGCTTTAGATGTACTTCTGAACTGCTTGAAAGTTTGAGACTGAGGCAAATCCCTTGGCTGACATTTGTTATACAAATTCTGATACAAATCCCTCTCTTGATAGATAGGATCCTTTAAGTGCAGAAAGGGAAGGTCAGATATCAATAGTATTCATCTTCTTGCCCCTAGCTAGAGCTGATCCCCTTAAAAAGAAGAATCCACAGTTAAATACCAGCAGGTCTGAAATAGGGCCACTGACAGCATGTACACATCACCATGTGCCTGGTCACAAGTAGCACAAGAAGCCAACACAATGCAGTTCTGGTACATATGCCATAGGAAGAACCAGACATCCAAATAGGACCTCTGTGCAACTCCAGCAGATCAAAAGGTCTAGGTATCTCTCCATGGAGACAAAGTACTGAACTAGCAAAAACTAAGTTGAAAGAGAATTTTCCATTACCACAGAAAAATATGACCCTATGAAGCCTGAAGTTACCTGCAGATTTTTTAACACAAAGTGCATTTTTTCAGGTCTTCGGTGTTTTAACAGCTTAGGATTTAATTAGTTTAATTAAATTGCATTTCAAGCACGGTATTTATGTTAGTACAACACAAGACATATTCATCTCTCCTGTGCATGAGAGTGAAGGATTCACAATACCACATATAACATAAGACAAGGAAAGAACAGCCTGCACTGTGATGTGAGAATAGGTAGGTGACAAAGGCCGCTGGGCAGCAAAATATTTGAAATTCAGTTTTAGCTATGTCTGTCCTAAGAACTTGCAAGTGTGCTGCTTCTCACCTGTGGTGCTCTTATTTGACAGTCTACCATCTGCTTTGCTCCTTAGATTTTTTGATGCTTTCGCAGCTATTAGTTTATCTGCTCTCTCCTTTGTCAGCTAGCACAGGTCCTGGATGAGTGGTGGCAAGCTAAAGCTTAGTATGGGCAAAATATACCTCTTGTTTCTCTCACATCAGCCCATTCTGCATATTTTCATTCCTTTTGACAAACCCTCTATTGTCACCGCTATTTAATTTTGCAGCACAAGAAAGCCTTACRCTTTCATTCACATCTCAGTCATTAAACTTTTAGTAGCATAAAGATAGCTAAGTTTTCCTCGTCCGATGGCTTTTAGCTCTCAGCCACACTCTAAACATTAAAACTTCATCTCAGTACTCACAGCATTGCTTTCTGGAAATTCTAATAAACATCTGTTCAATCTCTCTCTTTATTCAAATCATATCCTTCCCTCAAACCTCTACAGTACTTTCCTCCACATTACCATATCAGATCAGGTCTGGTCTTAAAGGTTTACCATCCTAAATTATCCCTTGGACCTTGCCTCCTGTCACGACGACTTAGTCAGAAACGCCTATTTGTCTCTTTCTCCTGGTACTTTTTCACACCCCCTCCACGCTGCCCACTCCGCTAAAAAAAAAAAAAAAAAAAAAAAAGAAGCAGCCTGCACACTCCAATATGCCATCCCCCTCCCCTACACACACGCTCCCATTCAAAATCCTCCTGACACCTGTTTTTGGTGAATCTTAATAAAAGTCACACTTCTTCAACTCCAATATTGGCCTGAGAGTATACTGAAGACCTAAAGGGAAAATTTAGGTACCAATATGCTCTTCTTTCTATTCTGCCAGAGTTTCTCCTTGTAGTCAGCTTCTCATAAAATCTCTGCTCCATCCTCATGTCCTCTGCAAATGATGCAGTTCTCACCTTTTCTGTGCAGTCACTACTTTGCCAATATATAAATCTCTCTAGAAGTCATATTTCTGTAATGCCACTTATCCTGTCTCAAAACTCATTTGCGATTTAGCTAAATTGTTATAAAGCTCTCTTACATGATTGGTACTGAAGTTCTCAAAACTAGAGATGATTTCCCACTTCTATTGAGATAAGGGAGATACAATATACATTTCAAGCCCATTATGTCTATATTTTTCCCTTCTTTTTTGCATTGTTCAGTTATTAAACTTTTTTTTGAAGAGTCAAATAGCTATCACATAGTCAATGAGAAATAAAACAAGAGAGAAATCAAATTACATTTCCAACTGCAGAGGTAGATTCTTTTTAAAAATCAGACTCATTAATGTTCTGGAAAGATTAACAAAAACAAGCAAGTGTTCCTTCAATAAAGGGTAGACAGTGGCTTTAGATTAAGGAACTATATGTTTAATTTTACTGAAAAAATAATACATCAGTTAACAATCAGCTGACCAATGAGAAGATACAGCCTTGGACCACAACATATAGATTATTATATTTTTTTCAGTCTTCCAATATGAAAGCTGCTTATGTCTACTAAGACAGAAGTGAAAGAAGTCCTTTCTCATTTGCATTGTAAATGCCCACAGCTACTCCCACAACCAACACCAAGAGCAAACCTGTATAGCAATTCAGAATAGATTCCCTTGCTGCAGCAAATTCAGCGCCTGCTGTCACTGCAGCAGACTTCTCTGAAGTGTTACTCAACTGMCAATTTAAAACCAGTTTTGAAATAGTCCTATTATATATTACAATTAAAATCCAGTAGTTAAGTCCATTGTTTTTCCAAATCTATGAATTCTCTATTAATTTCTTAATTAATAGTTGGAAGCCACTTTCCTGTTTAATCTCAGCAAGAATAATTAGCGTGAATTACCTCAGTCCCCCCACAAGCTCTCTAGAGAGGTACAGAAGGCCGCACAAGAGCATGCTCCTTCTTCCTGGATGGACAGCCCATTGAAATGTAATAGAAACCAAAGAGTATGTTCCAAAAAGAGGATTTCATTATCTTTTTAATGGCATGATAATTCAGAAAAGTTCTTTTGTATATATTTCTCTTCCTGACTAAATATCTTGACTAAAAAAAAAATGGTATTGCTTTACCACTCCTGGCTTTTGGCTCAGAAGAGCTGCTGAAACCTCACTTGAAGGAGTTGTTCTCATGTATCAATAAAAATTTTGCTAAGAAACCAACTGTGATGATATGATTGAAGGTCAACACCATTGCACATCACATTTCCTTACAGAAATAGTTTTGAATATTTTCCTTCACTTTTAAGACTGTAATTTGAACAGTCTCTCAATGCACTTAAAAATTGTTTATGCTCAGAAATCATTGGTATCTCAAAGCAGCAACGAAGTTGATGCTATCTGTGAGCAGAGTCAATACAGAAGAAAGCATCTCAGTTTTCTGCAGCCAGTGGACCATTTTGAAGACATCTTCATGAAGAATGCATGGATTCAATACACACATCTAACCTTGTTTTCACAGAAAAACTCAGAAGTAACAGAGTTATTCTAAATCAAAACTGATAAAAGATGGGATTTGTCTCAATTTACAGCTATATGGTCCATTTCTCTCTGGTGACCAGTGACACAACCTGAGGGAATGGTCTGAAATTTTGTCAGGGGAGGTTTAGGTTAGATATTAGAAAAAGGTTCTTCACCCAGAGGGTGGCTGGGGACTGGAACAGGCTCCCCAGGGAAGTGGTCACAGCACCAAGCCTGACAGAGTTCCAGAGGCATTAGGACAATGCTCCTGGGCACATGGTGTGACTCTGGGGATGGTGCCGTGCAGGGCCAGCAGTCTAAGTCAACGATCCTTGTGGGTCCTTTCCAATTCAGCTTATTCTGTGATTCTATGACTTAGGTACATCCAAACATTTGAGTAAGACATGCTAGTTCCTATGGAGATATGGAAAACCTTTTCCTGGTTGGTGTTTCATCATCAAAATGAGAGTCCGCCAAGCATAATCTGCTCACCTATCATGGTTTAACCCTGCCAGCCACCCAGTCCCAGGCAGCCGCTCACTCATTCCTCCCTCAGCAGGATCAGGGAGAGAATCAGAAAGGTAAAAGGTAAAAAACTCATGGGTTGAGATAAAGACAGTTTAATAGGGAAAGGAAAAACTGCACACACAAGCAAAGCAAAACAAGGAATCAATTCACTGCTTCCCATGGGCAGGCAGGTGTTCAGCCATCTCCAGGAGAGCAGGGCCCCTTCAGGCACAATGGTGACTTGGGAAGACAAACGCCATCACTCCAAATGTCCTTCCATTCCTCCTCCTTCCCCCCACTTTATATACTGAGCATGATATTGTATGGTCTGTAATATCCCTTGGGTCAATTTGCGTCCCCTCTCCTGGCTGTGTCTCCTCCCACACACCCCAACTTGTCAGTATGAAAAGCAGAAAAGACCTTAGCTCTGTGTAAATCCTGCTCAGCAGTAAGAAAAACCTCTATATAATCTAGCCTGTGTTCAGCACAAATCCAAGACATCCACATACTAGCCACTGTTAAGAAAATTACCCCAGCTGAAACCAGCACACCACCTCATAACCTCCTCAGTAGTGTCATAAGGGTAGGAGATGTTTGCAAGAAAGAAATGCCAGCAAAACCATTAGAATGATCATTTACCTGTTGACCCTCTTCCTGAGCAGATCTGAGACACCTCTGAAAATCATGGGAAATGGCCATACTCCAAACAAGATTTTCTAGGAGATAAGTTATCTGCAGAAGGAGACAATACCACTCCACAACTAAATAAATAAGACAGCAACGATTCATTTAAAGAAATGCATGTTCCTTCTCACATTAATTTACAGTGAACAGGCATTTATTATGCTTGACTTTAAAAAAAAAAAAAATGCAAGCAGCTGGTTACTATTTATTTTAAATACTCATCATAAAGTTTTCCCTGAAGTGACTGTCTCCTAACAGGACCTGAAAGCAGCAGGTGTGGAGACTTGATTTTCTTCTTTCTCCCAGCATGCAGTAATGTTAAATGAAAAAAACATTGTAGTTTTGAACGTACAACATTAGAAAAACAAATCTGTTACTCTGATCAAAGCCAGACAGCCTAAACTCAAACAAGAGAGGCTTTACAGCTCCTCAGGTACTTTAACTTCAGTGCTGTTTGGGAAGAGACCAAGAAAGGTAGAGCTACAGCCCTTTTTCCATTGTTATTCCTTGGAACTTAGGGCTATATGCAGCATGGCAGGTTTGGACAGAGAAAGCAGAATTAACTAGGTGGAACATGGACTATGAGTATCTTTTAGGGTGGGGCTAGGATTTGTGACCTTTTATCATGGGCAAAGAAACTACTGCATGGTGCCTGAGCCACAGGTTGAGGGCTGATTGCCCCTGATTCTGCTTGGGCAACTAGGGCACATCCATGAACTGTTAGTGGACAGCTCTCCAGCAAAGGAAATTTGATCTTGAGATGAGTTCATTAAAAAAGATTGACCAGGTTTTAACAGAAGCTGACACTTGAAATATTTCAATTTATTAATAACACTAATCATATTTTGGTTTTTATTCTCTAGAGTGCTTTAGGCCATTAGCAATGTGCACACAGGAGGACAGCACTGACATGCCATAGTAACATTGCTGATGTTACAGATTACATGTTTGTACAAAGGCATTGTATAACATCGCTCCTGGCAACAGAGACAGCAAAATCTATATCACATGCCTACAGTCACATCCTGTAATCACTGGAACATGAGAAAACACAAAAAACCAAGAAGTTGTCAGACAACTACTGCCACAGCTCACATCACACAAACAAATGCTGCCTGATGTCATAGCAGATCTCTTGTAGCAGACGGATTATCCCTACAGTGTAAACTCGAACAGCTTTGATCTGTTAGAACAATGTATTGGGCTCAAATTCAAAAGGAAAAAGCATCTTCTCTTTAGCTTTTTTATGTATAGAGTTATAACCAGGACTTCATAAAGCTTTTTATTGCCCTTTTATAATTTCCGTAAGAGCACCTGGCATCAGCATTACCAATATAGCTTCCCTATTGCTTTGTGCATCACTTTGAAAAGGTTTGTAGAGCCCTAATAGTTTTTCCTACCATGGATCTTCTGTTCTTAGCTACGATTTCACAGCTATGCCCCTGCTAGCACTTCATGTTGCAGGAGTTTAGCAAAAAGTGTGTGCAAGACTTGCTTCCTAGCTGTTGCAAAGCCACAGGAGGTTCATATCCTATGGAGAAATTACAAACTGCAGAAGCAGAGACATGGCAGAACATCTCCTGACTTACCCGTTAAGTGTCTCTAGCATGATAGTATGGATGGTAGCAAGATAGCACTGGTTTCCTCAACTAATGTGTTTTTTATTAAGTTTTTAACTTTGAGGAATGCATCTGTGTCTGTCGCTGTCTTCTCCTGTTCTGTATCCTGTATTAGATCTCTTACTCCTCTCCATAGCAATTTTTACTTTCAACAATATAGCATTTCCCAACAAATTTTAAAAAGCCTTTGGTTTCACAATCCAGTCATTTCTACAGAAACTAGAAAGAGCAATATAATTACTGATATATTGATTATAGCATATGTCAGCCTGACCTTCACCTCAGATGCTTCCGGGTATGCTTATTACCTTATTATTCATGGTCATGGCTATGAAGCTCACAATAATTAATTTTTTATGTTTTGCTGTTCCATTCCTGTAAGTTACCACAGATTTGCAAAGCAAAAAGGAAGAGTATCTCCACTGGAAAATTTCAGATTCAGAAGAAACTATTTTTCTTTCTTTCCTTTGCAGTAATCCCTCCCATCATTTTTATGCTCTACCTACAAGGTGCAGAGTTGGTGGTTTTTCAGACACAAAAGGTACTTTTTTTTAGGAACACAAAAGAGCCTTTATAGAAACCTCATAATAGATTTTATTTTGTGTTTCATGCCAATGTCAGTACAAAATCTCAAGCACACGGAGCCAAGAACCCAGGCATGTGCTAACACATAGCAGGGTTCAAGTACTACTAGTCCGAGAGGTTCATATTTTACTGTTGCAAGTTCCAGTGCTGATACTAACAGCAGACTTGTTGAAAAGGTTTTACCTAGAATAGGTTCATGTATTTACTTCTATTTTAAAGATACAGTTTGTTACATCAGAAACTTCATCTCAGCTCTCAGCAACATTTTTGCTTACAGTTTACAGAACGACTGTGGGAAAAAAGTTTCAATTAGGAGAGCAACCAGAGGAATCGGTCAGAAAAGTCAAGTAAAAATGCTTTATACAACACAACAAGCAACATAGTGTTCTTTATACTGGTTATGAAGCAATGACTACATTTTAATGAATGAGACTAAATCCAACAAATATGAAAGAAAATACATCTACATGTAAGCAAAATAATTCTCAAAGCAAGTTTGATTTAAAAAAATTAAGAGGAATACTGTACATTACCGAGCATAACCCCATCTGACTATTCAACTTATAATAAATATAGAAGCAATAATAACATGAATCAAGGAGTCAAGTAAAGAAAAAGGAACACACAGAAGATTACAGTAGCTGAAGTCACAGAAGTCCTGAGGGCTCTAAGATATGATAAAATTTGGCTTGACATACAATATCTGTTCTGTGAAATGAGATTATTCAAAATGCAAACTGAACGAGTGTTATAAYGGAGTTCACACTATTGAAACACAGTACATGTTCGTTACACTTATGGCTTTATAATAGTTCCAACAGCCTAGATTTCCTTCTTTACATCTCTTACAGAGTCTGAGAAGCAACAGAACCTTGTACTTTCAAAGAAAGCTAAAAGCATATATTTTCCTGTTTTGAACATTACAGTCAATTTTCTAAGTGTTTAGAGATGACAAAATCCCTACTTTGAGCTCCACTTCCGATACAACACCAAAGTTCTACAGCATATAGCAGATAAACTGCACTGCTGGAGAAAAAGTCAAGTACATTATAAAATTAAGTTTTCTGGGGCCCTTACCAATAGGGAAGAAATACTTGTACATTCTTCTATACATGAGACTTAAAGACTGTTCTGTCTTCTGTAAGCATTAACATTTATTTAATTATATCCAGCTTAAATGAGTGGTTACCAGACTTTCAACTTTTTTTGTTGAGTAAATGTAGCAGTAGAACCAACACATGCCTTTAGCTGCAAACGAGTTTGCTCATGCACAAGTAGGGCTATTCCAAAAGCTAAGATGCTGTCTCTCTTAGGTCCATCTTGTGTTACGTGGATTTTCTTCTTTTTTCTGTAAGCTGCCTTATGCAGATTTATTTATTCATTTTTGAGATGAAATTAGATAACAATCACCTGATGGGAACATATAGAGAAGAGGGATGCAGACTCCTCTGCAAAGTGCACAGAAGCAAGCAAGTTACAAAAAGGGACATTCTGTTTAGGTATAGAAATTTCACCATGGTAGCAGTCAAGAATTTTGGACAGGTTGCCCAGAGAGATTGTGGAAACCCTACTCCTGAAAATAATCAAAATTCATCTGAACAAACCCCAGAATGTCCAGGTGACTTTTGAGCATCTCCAGCCTCCTGTTTGAATAAGGTTCAAAGCAACCTCCGCAGCTCCTTTTCAAACTAAATTAGTCTATGATTCTGTAACTGACTGGTAAATCAAAAGACCATTTTGGCCCATAAAGAAATCAAACAGCTGCAATCTAAGTAAAGAACAGGCTACAGCATCTCAAATTCTAATTTTTGAGTTACATTCCTGAAAGCACCTTTTTCATAATCCTTCAAAGAAAAGCACGTGAGACATTATCACACTCTGAAATCAGACCATAGGGCTCGCCTCCTTTACAAGTTAGCTTTCATTTAGTCTTTCAGCATATTCTTATTGATGTTGAAATAAGTAACCTACAGCTTTTAAATAACAAGTTTAAAGGGCCTTGCAGGTGGTGATTATTTTAACTCATGCTTGCTTTCCAAAGATAGATGCTGACAATTCCTCAGTACTTTGCAATGATGATCCCCTTTAAAAATATAACATCCAAAGTACATAACACCTACACACTCATTTCCTGATACCTAATGGTGAAACTGTTATGCAAATTATGATGTTTATACAACAAATAATTTTGGTGGCAAAAAAATTAGCTACATTGGAATTTTCTCCATAGTTGAGCAAAGCTGCATAAGTATGATCCCTAGAAGAAGTGGTATCAGCAACAAGTCCTCAAGCACACAGCTGGGAGCAGTGGATGAGCA
Source organism: Amblyornis subalaris (assembly GCA_018881555.1). NCBI lineage: Eukaryota > Metazoa > Chordata > Aves > Passeriformes > Ptilonorhynchidae > Amblyornis > Amblyornis subalaris. Next base: position 3,762,590 of record JACAXG010000079.1, on the reverse strand, counting down.
CCTGCACTCCAGAAATTCAACAGCTGGTATTCTACGCATCTCAACCTGCAGCTACGTGTCAGACAAAAGCTGAGGGAAATGCAGCTGCTAAAAATGTCATTGGCTCAGTCTCAGACTTCATACAGCACTTTTCCTGCAATCTTATAATTCTTCAGTTCTCTTGAGTTGAACAAGGAACAAAAACTGCCCAACCCAAAACTTTCTGCAGTATAACAAAAACAGAGTCACAACTGGCAAGACAGGAATTGTTAAGGCATTGCCAGTATATTCAAAGATATCTCATGATTCTAATGAGATGCTGTTGGTGTAGTTCAGAATACTAATCACTTCTCACACTGAAGAGAATAGCCCATGTATGCCCAGAAAAGCAGCATGAGCCAATCATAACAAACCAAAATAGCAAATTTAAATTTGGAATTTCACAGTGATTCATTGACCTGCCTTTTTCAAAGGAGCCTTTGAACAGATGTCATTGCTAAGTCATATTAAAAGAAGCAAATATTTTAAGAATGCTCACTTTGCTCCCTTATACAATCGAATCAAGCCATCTGTGCTATAGTGGTCCTTAACCAATATTCCCAACTTAGAAAGCACAAAAAATCATCCCTGGTTAGTCCTCTGAGCAGATGCTTCCATAGGATACACCTCTAAGAAGTTCTCTAGAGAGTTAGACAAAAGTGGAAAAAAAAAAAAACACCAAAAAACCCTACACATGTTTAAGTTGGGAGTTCTGATTCTTGTTTTGTTTTCCCTTTCCTCTTCACAGAATGGGTGATGTTGGAAGGGACCACAGCGGGTCATCTGGTCCAACCTCACTGCTCAAGCAGGGCCATCCGAGAGTATGTGGCACATGATTGTGTCCAGACGGTTCTTGAATACCTCCAGAGAAGGAGACTCCACAACCTCTCCAGGCAACCTGTGCCAGTGCTTGGTCACCCCCACAGTAAAGAAGTTCTTCCTCACATTTGGGTGGAACTTCCTGTGCATCAGTTTCTGCCCATTGCCCCCTGTCCTACTGCTTGACATCTCTGAGCAGAGCCTGGCTCCATCCTCTTGGCACCCCTCCCTTCAGATGCTTATAGGCAATTATGAGGTCCCCTCTCGGTTGCTTTTTCTTGAGGCTAAACAGGCCCAGCTCTCAGCACCTTTCCTCATAAGTGAGATGCTTCAGTCTTTTAATCATCTTTGCCAACTCCTCCTCTAGGAAAATAGAAAATTTAAACTAGAAGAATTATATGAATGTTTGGAATCAAAAGGTTCTCTAAAGACTAGAAAGATCTTCCTGACATTAAGTAGAGAACTGCATCTTCAAAAGAACCATAATTCTTAAGAATTTGTACTTGCAGAGCACAAATTTCTTCCAGATACACAGATTTGATGACTTGATTACAATGCCCAAAAATAGCCTCTGGATAGTGGCAGTGAWGGAAAGGCACAGTCTTATCTTTAGCTGTTTCCAGATCTGCATGACTGTCTTAATTAACATTGGAGCATTCAAACTTGGCACCCTGTAGTTTTTCTGTGCCTTTCTTAGCAACATATTTATTGCTTTTTCCACAAGACTGTGTTTGTATATTTTACTAGAACAGGGACACAACTGAGGTCATGAGGAGTTCCAAGGCATAAAGACATTTAATCTGTGTTTTCTAATCTCTGAAAGCAAAAATAAGAGAATATTTTTTCATTAACTTCCACCCATGCTGAGACTGAAAACTCAATTGGCACAGTAAAACACAAAACTATGATTGCTGTTAGCAACAGGTAACTCCTGGATTTCTTCCAGTTAATCTAATACTCAGGAATACTTAACAGGTTTGTTGTTGTGTGAGGTTTTTTTCCTCTCAAACAAAATATTTCAGTACTTTCCAATGCTGGATGATGAATCTTAAAAGTTAACACATTTACAAAAGGTTACAGAAACATTTTCTCAACATTCTGTGAGGAATATTTTGGAAGCCAAATGAATTTAAGACACTAGGAGAAACAAAATGCTATTACTGAACTGCTCCACACACTTTTACTTCCAAGTACCTTCTAATCTTTTTCTCTGAACTGCGACTGCTGGTTTTCATATTGCCATAGGAATAGAATGTGAGAGCAGCCAGTCCCCTCACTTCCTTTTGCTGTGCATATGGCTAAGGCCAGCAGTTGGCTCTAACATAAAGTGAGACTGAAGGTCAGTGTGCAGACTATACCAATATAAGCTTGAGGTAACAAGTGAACAGTGAGCTTAAGCTAAGAGCACAAGGCAAATGCAACGTTTAAATCTGTTCACCTCACATCTTGGTCTTCAGCTTCTTTTTCTGAGCATGATGGTCCTGCTCTCCTGCAGAGCTGGATGAGCAGAGACACACCCCATCAATAGACCACACTTCTCTTCCCTCTGGGAAGTCTGAAAACCGCAGGTCCTTTGAGACACGCTCTTTATTCCRCACAACTAAGGTCTTGTGAGTCAGGGTACAGTGGCCTTACACTAAGCACACTACTGTGTACCCATCCAAGATATTTGCTTGCATTTTGAGAAGCAATAGTCTGCTGGCTTACAAGTATTAAGCAGTCAGGACATGTCAATTTGGACTGTAAAGTCAAAAGAAATCTTTCCAGCTACCCACAGTATGTTACACTCCTCCAGGTTCCAGTTGGATAAAGCCTGTCCCCTAGCCGCAGGCTCACGTGGGTTCAACCACAGCTGCCAGGCTTCAGACAGGAACATTCAGGATGTTAAAAGTATGTCTGAGTATCAAAGTCCAAGACTCACAGAACAAAGACAAGCCTTGAATGAACACACCCAGAATGTTTTACAAGCAAAACAAAGCTTAACTTTGCTCTTTGGTTATCGATAAAACCAAATAAATCAAAACATCCATGCTCACATGATGCATGAAAGACTTCACAGTGGAGTCTATTTCATTATTAACAACAGAAATTGGTTTTGGAGTTCACGTTTTCCTACACAACACTCCAGCTGAAAGCTCTTTTTCTTGAACATGATATTCATTTTGTGATTGCCATTAAATAAAAGTCAAGTTTGAAAAATAACATTCAATTGTTTATAATCGTAAGAGCACGTTATTGCTTGTGAATTTATAAAGTTATGGAGAAGCATAATGTGAGGGGTAGATGTGTCTTTCATCTTAACACTGGAGTATCCAAAGTTCATTTTCAGTCTTAACACTGCATTACGAAGTTTTACATGAATATAGGACAYCTATGTTAATATGATCTAGCTCAAGCAAAGGCAGCAGAGCTTTGGTTATAGAAACGCATTTGCTTTTAAAAATTAAATTTTATTAAAAGAATTTTCTTTGCACCCATCAGAAAAGTCTACTTTAATTCTTATTGCTACTAACACCATTTCCAGAACACTACTAACAATAACATATCATCTTGAAAGTAATAAATACTTTTCATAACTTACTTTAATCAAAAAAATCCTAGTGAAGTATTTTAAATGCATATACATCTGGGGATGGTAGAGAGAAATGACCTTTGGCAGCCGCATTTGCACATAAAACTGATCCATTTACTGTATTTAGTACAAGTAAAAATTGACTAATTTATTGTTGCATCTCATACTATCAAATAATGTATCACTTGTGCAAAATAAAGCCAGTGAGGATCTACTCATCAATAGAAAGAACATCACTGGCCCATACACTCACAATGCCTTTATCAAAAAGAACAGAACAATACTTTTCTCAAAAAAAAAAACAAACAAACAAATGAACAAAAAACCACACCAATGCACAAGAAGGCCTTATTTACAACAGGAAAAAAAATCGACAAATTTGCCAATTTTTTTCTTATTTAAAAGTGACAGCAAAGCAGCTTTTAAAGTTGGTGATCTCCTGGACTAAGCTGAACTCCTACTTCAGCATTCTTTTGTTGGACCAGATTCTCATTGAAAGATCCAGGGAAATTTTTAGAAAAATATGTAGCTTCATGGTTGATAAGGAAAAAAAATATTTTACATGTTTTTTAGAAGAAAGAAGAGTTTAGGGCAAATCTGCAGAACAAGAAACCAAAATTAGCACAGCACTCCGCTGAATAATACCTTCTGCTTCTTAACAGGACTATTTATCCCAAAGATTATGTGCTGTGATGCATCTCGAACAGTTTGATCATCTAAGCACCTTCATTCAAAGCCCTACAGGGACAGTGCCTCATGTTATGTAGAGGAAGCCTAAATGTTAGCATCTGGAAAAGAGATGACACACTACAGGTATATGTAAAAAGACAGAACAGCGGCTTCATCCACAGTGTTTCTTCTGATAAAGCAACACAAGGATCTTGCACAGGTTTAGACTGGAAAATGCTTCTCTTTAGGAAAGCTGCAAGGACTAATCATGGCTGTACTCTCTATTCTTAACAATAGTCACAGTATTTACCACGGGTTTTTCTAATTATGCACGATATAGAAAATATGAAGTTGTAGGTTAATGACTAATGATTCTCCTACTCAAAATATTAGAAACACCATAAGGCCTTTGGAGATGAACCATTCAAAAGTGAAACAGCAGCCATACTCCAGGAGGTTTAATACACCATGAACAGTGTTCCATAAGTGGTAAGAGACCAAGGAATACATTAAAACATTTTTGGTATTCTAGAAGTATAATCAAATCTACAATGATTATGACATTGTCCACAAACAGCATATTTGTCATCATCACTGAAAATCATACTATATTACACTTCCTTCCAAGCTCCTTTGATCAAGCATCTGTGACATCTTACCTAACAATCTTCTCCAAATTAGCTCAAAATCACTGAGATTGATAACAGAAGATCCAAAAATTAAGAAATTTAGCAATGTTTACATGATGTAAGCTTCATGTGACAGGAAAAGCTCACTTTTTTCCTACAGTAACTTCAAAGAATAGGAAATTTAATATATACTTTCCAAAATCATAATATTTGCTAAATAGAAAATATTTTATATCTGGGGCAAGAGGTTGTTCCATAACTCTATATTCACACTTGATGTAAGCTTCTGAAACAAGCATTTGGAAGYATTTCTCAATTATAGCGTACATCTTTAAAAGCCTGGCTAAGAAAAATAAACCAAACAACTTCTTTATTGTCAGGAGAAGTTGAGGATTCCCCATCATTGCAAGTGTTCAAGGCCAAGCTGGATGAGGCCCTGAGCAACCTAGACTAGCAGAAGGTGTCCCTGCCCGTGGCACGGGTGTTAGAACCAGATGATCTTTAAGGTCCCTTGCAACCCAAACCATTCAACCCAAACCATTCTATGATTTATTAACATATTTTGAGAAAAAACGGTTCACTGGATGCCACTCCCATAAATCACTTGGATCAGTCATCAGCTTCTGAAGGTTCAGTCTGAATATTAGACACAGTCTCTGAACATTAACATAGCACTGGAACAGGTTAATGAAGATTGTCATGGAATTTCCAGTCCTGAAGTCTCTCAAGATTTGGCTAGAGCGCACCAAAACTGAGCTGACCTAACGTTGACCAGTCCTGCACTGAGCATGAGCTCAAGCTAGATGAACTACCCAGGTCCTTGTTAACAAGTCTTCTACAATCCCACAAATTCACAATAAAGAATTTGATGCAGAAACCTTATGATGAACCTTATACATGAAACATTCCAATAAGATACAGTCTTGTTTTTAATTTCTGATGAGGTACAAATTTTCAGTACAAGATTCCACTCCCCCTCCCATTAGTTTCTGAGCTTCTCAAGAGCACACAAGCCATTAAGATTATCTTTTACTATTGCAACCTTTTTCTCCTAGCAATAATCATCAAGCTCCAAGACATTATTCGCTACATTATTTATAGTGTGAGTTTCAGTAGCTTCAAGTGCACTGGACATAACATACATCTCTTAAGGGAAAATTACTCAAGTGTGTAGTGTTGCCTGGAAAAGTCTGTGTGGCACTTTTGTATGGGCATCTGATTTTCAAATGCCACTTTGACCAGCAAAACATTTGAAAGTGGCTTTCCAACAAACCATCTTCAAAAATTCTTTATTTTCTGTGAAACAAAGGTAATGAATTCCTTTCAAACCTCAGCTTTGATCACCCTAGTCTCCACAATCAGTGTATTCTGTAGCAAACATTTTAAACCCAGAAAAAGATAACTAAATGTACAGGCACTATGCTCCTGGACATAACGAAGTCCTGAATCTCAATGATTGCAGTAAAGTACCAGCACATCTCAAATAATTTAATGTTTTTTAATCTCTAAATTAACCTTTACTTAGCCTACATTTAAGACCTGCTTCTACTAAATAGAGGATTCATTCAATCTTTGTGTTGATGCCATCATTCATAAGTGGAGTCATAAAGAAAACAGAAGTCAACAATTCTGGGTTAATTATATAAAAGAAATCCACTCATCCCTTTCTTTCAGCTTCTACAGTTACACAGTAGCTCCAACACTGGAGCTAAGAGTAAAATTTACATGCCAAGTGCTCTAGAAGAAAGAGGCTGGGAAACAATACAACTAAAACTGCCAGAAACTTGAAAGCCTCTCTCCAGAAGTGTTCTTAGGGCTATTACCCTTGCTGCCAGTGGCAAAGACAGTTTTCAGGAATTCCTTGCTAACAATGAAGAATGACATGAACATAAAGGATTTGGGGAATGAGAGCGATCCTGCAATATCACTTGGGTACCTACTTCCTCTTATTCAGGCTCCCTTGAGCCTGCTGATGTGAAGCCAAAATTATACAAGTCTGTAACAAGCTCAGAGAGACCAGAGTGACATTCTTGATTTAACTTTTTCCTTTAGGCCTTCTAGTGTCCATCAGTTTCAGATACCTAAGTGACACGAAGAAAACTAGAACCTTCCAGTTGCAACTTGCAATCCTTGAAAAATGAATTAGCATGTCAGCATTCAAATAATGCAGATTTACACAAGGCTGGAATGAATTCCAGCATTTAAGATCAGTTATGCCTCAATTGTTACGCTTACTCTCTTTGACCAAAAGTCTTTTTTTTGTTAAGAATTGCAAGACTACCAGAGAAACTGGTCCTGGAGCATTTAGATCTTTATGGATTCAATAAAAAGAATCCCACCTTCAAAAAAAAATTCCACTAACATGGTGAAAGACAATGACTGCAGACTAGGTGTCAAAGAAATAGCTACTTAGCAACTACTTTTAAGTTCTTGTCATCATTGCACATTGAAAAGATTTTAAAGCTTAGCCTATCAGTCCAGACACTCACAGTGAAGACCTATATATGCCTACTTTTGRACTGGCCTTGCATGGCTTTTGATGAACATGAAGGATTTCCCACAACTTCAGGCAATTTGTTGTTTAGCAATCTAAATAGGGTTGATAAATACAGCACCATTACTCACAGCCTGATTTTAAATTATTGAGAAAGTAGCAAATGTCATCAGGAACCCTAGAGAGCTTTCATGTAACCAAATGTCATCACTTCCCCTGCAGTAAACAGTGTCTCTCTCTCTTATTAATAGAGAATCTGCCTTGCAGAGATGTCTCCTTGCTTTACAATACAGTCACTGTTACCATCTCGCTCTGTATTTCCAAATAATTTCAAAAAAATTGCTTTGACTGCAGTCACAAATTAAGAAAGGAATTAACAAAAGGAAAAGGTCACTCATTCAACTTCTATTTGTAGGGGGCTTTTTCCCCAAAAGTCTCTAAGGATAAAACTCTGCAGAGAGCAGGGAATATGCAAATCAAACAGGCTGCTGGTTTAACTGAACTTGAAATTGTGGATTAAGTTATCTCTCAGTTAAATCTCAGTTCTTCAATATAAATTGCTCCATATTTCTTCCAAGACAGCCTTCTAATTCAAAATTAGTAAGAATTAGAACACCCGTAGCAGGTATTTCAGAACTACGTAGTATCTCTTGAAGGGAAAACACTAAACTTCATCCCACAGTCATAAATAAAGCATCTTCCCCGATAAAACTTCGTGACCTAGTTCCTTCATTGGATGGGAAAGGATTTGTGAAAAGACATGTACTTCACTTTCTTGGTATCAGAACAGTAATACATTGTCAGTTACATTTCTAAATTAACAGATTTTATTAAGTTTCCATATTTGCATTAACTCCTTTGAAAAACTTACCTGTGCAGAAAAATGTAGTTCTCAAAGCCTGACTCTGAATTCCTTGAAAAAGAGTATTAATAACGAATACTATCTTTAAAAGCAATAATTACACTCTTAGAAAACGGCCCAAGGAGAGATCGGAAACAAGCACAAAATAGAGGGATTTTAGGTTGTAAAAACCCTAATACACACACATATACATTAAATATACATTTTTACATCAGTATGCCACATATACTTTAAACAGCTAAAAAGTCTGTGATATAAAAATGTCAGATCTTGATAAGTAGTATATTATGGTTACAATACACAATGAAATTGTGTTAAAAATGTAACCCTGTGTGATATGTACCCAGACAAAACCAACTGAAAGAGAAACAAGATTTTTTTGGTGGGGTTTTATTTACATATAACCTAAGGTTATCAGTTTGAAATTCAACATGCAGTCTAGATTTGTAATCCTGTCACACTTTCAAGGCTCAGATATCAATTAGATTTTCAGATAAACATGCTTTCCATTAGTTGAAACTGGTCTTCCATATATGCCTCAGGAGTCTGCTATATGTGTTTTGATATCAGCATCACTACAACTGTATCTTTGTCACCTCAGAGGCAAGCCTATTGCAATAACAGGTTACAAATATTTTAAAACATTCCATTGATGCCTTCATTCACATTTCAATTAAACTGATGTTACATCTCTAAAATTTCCATATAATGTTTTTACCTTCAGGACAGGGCAGTTGTAAGGGCTTTAAGAGGACCCAYCGTCTGTATGGTTTTATTCCTGAACTCCTAAATACTTGGATTTTTTCCAYTTGGTTTCAAAATTTTTACCCTATTTAAACATAGCCAGTCAAGAAATGACACTATCAAAGCACAAAGTTCCCTGCAAAATTCATTCAGTACAGATGAAAAACGCTTATGAACATACAATATAAGAAATTTATTCAGGAGCAACATGAGATAGCTACAGATCCAAAGAGTAAACCCTAGGCCTGCCCTCCCCCAGTTCAGCATGATCAAAAGGATTTCCTGTCTTTGCTCCCAGTCTTATGGCAATAATCCCAACCCCGCTGGAGGTCCTCTAATTTTACTGACACCACAGGAAAGGGAGACGGGTAGAAGGAAGAGACAGCAGGAACTGCAGTTACCATTCTCTATGCACACCCCACCTGAGTACCTGCACACCAACTAGGAGAGACAGCTGGCCAGCAGCTGCTGTTTCATAGGTAGTCTCATCTATTTCACTCTTTTGCTATAATGCATGGTGAAATAACTTCCACGGATTTTTACACCTTTAGAAAAGGGCAACTCTCAAGATCAAAAAAATTAGGGACACACTCTAAGACTTCTCTGCTATAGCACATGCTTTCCACCTCTGTTCCCAGCTCCAGCCGTTCCAGGGAGAAAACTAGTCACAGAACATAAAAATGCTTTGGGTATAAAATCTTTTTTGGACTTGTACTTGGTGCTGTTCTTGTCTTTTTTCTAAACAAAAATTAGAAAAGTGAAAGCCCAGATACAAGCAGACAGCAAGTCAGGAGAAAGGGCAGACTGTCACATCACCGCCACCCTTCCTTTTCATACATTTACAAAGACTTTAAGCTGTACGTCAAAGACAACTGCACCAAGCAAGTTTCCTCCTGTTTAAATTATATCTTACTATAACACTCCTTCACTATACTAGAAGTTGAACCTAAAAGCATTTCACACTCTGACTCACGCAGAGCAGTGATGCATTTTCTACATTAAAAACCCTAAGAGGAACAGGCAAGCCTACTGCTTTTAGATAATACAATTTTTATTTCTTCTAAAAATCCTTTCATCCATTTGACTCTTACTTGACTTCCACACAGCTAAGGTTTCTACTTTCTTCTGCCTCCATGTCAAGTAGTATTTGCAACTACCTTTGGAGATATCCCAGCCATGATACCATTAGCTTAAAAACATTTAACAGCAGGAATTTGTTCACAGTTTTCTGAAAAGCAGGGTACTGTTCTTGTTGCCCAATTCTAATAAGAAATTTCCATCACATCACCACTTGTTATTAAATCACAAGAACACATGAAAACCTGCCTTCACATGGGAACTTTGCTATTTACATTGTCTGCAAACTCAGTTTGCTCGCAGGTCCCCATTACATTTAAACAAAATTTAAAAATCCCATTTTGAGATGCCAAATAGAACATAAAATGACCAATATTTTATCATTTCCCTGACTATGTGTCACGTTTTAAACCCAGCTGGCAACCAAGCCCCACACACAGTGGGATGGAGGAGAAAATTGGAAGGGTAAAATTGAGAAAAAAATCCTGCGTTGAGATAAAGACAACTTAAAGGTAACATAAAAGCCACATGTAAAAGCAAATCAAATAAAATAATTCATTCACCCCTTCCCACGGGCAGGCAGTTGTTCAGCCATCTCCAGGAAAGCAAGGCTCCATCACACATAGCAGTGACATGGAAAGATGTACACCATCACCCCAAACATCCCTCCATCCTCCTCCTCCCCACTTTATGGCTGAGCATATCACCATATGGTATGGAATATCCCTTTGGCTAGTTGGGTTCAGCAGTGTTCCATCCCAGCTTCTTGTGCACCCCACGCAGTGTCTCTGGTGGAGTGGGATGAGAAGCAGAAAAGGCCTTGCACTGCTCAGCAGTAACAAACACCTCTCATCCCTGCGTTATCAACACTGTTTCCAGCACAAATCCAAATCACAGCTCCATACCTGTCACTGAGAAGAAAATTAACCCTAACCCAGTCAAAAGCAGCACACAAGCTTTTCTTACTGGATTCTTCTGCCACTGTCATTTGCTCCAAGGCAGTCACAGCACACTTCTGTTGACCTGCTGAATATTCCAACCATTAAAAAAAAAGCCTCCAAATTTGCTGTTATTGAATTAACTAAATTTTTTTTTGACTACTTAATTTACTCAAAGCAAATGCAGTTAGGCAATCTGGGAGAACCTTTGAGAATTCTGTCATTTTTCCATACAGATGCACACTTGGTATGGTCTTCTATCCCTCATGAAGACCAGGACCTCCCAGGAATATAGCATATATATAGTGTATCCAGCAGCAAGGAAGTTCCTTCAAAAAAAATGTCATTTACACAAATAACAGCAGTGGCAGTTATAATAAGGATATAATGTTACAAGAGCTGATCATACTTAAAATTAGATGCTGAGCTCATCACAACCAAGTCAGAAATAAGTTCTTGGAAAAATATTGCACATAGTCATGGGTACAGCACAGGCAAAAAGAACTAATGCCTCATTCTAAAGCAGCTAGTCATTGCTACTTAATTTTATTAGTCTCCAACATGATTCAGCCATGTTAGGAATTGCATAAACACAGAATTAAAAAAATTCACTAGAGCAGGCAACCTACAGCAAAGGGAGGTGCTAACTGTTAGGAGGGACTCAGCAGTACTTGTGGGGGATATGTTGTCATTCAGTTTTGACTAGAAAAATGCCATAATTGTCATAATACTTGGTTTAGATTTACTCATACACTGTGTAAATCACTTTACATGAACACATGTAACCACTACCACCTGGCTGCAAACTTAGCAAATCAAGGCAACTCTGGCAAATACCCACTTTAACTTCTAATTTAAGGACTACCAGGTGCAAACAAATGAAGGACCAGGCTCATGATCTCTAGTCATACATTCCTTATGGAGCCATACTAGAGAACTGTAATTTTTCCTTTGTTTTGTCAGGTTAAACCAGACAGCTCTCCTTTCAATTCAGTTTTGAAGATGCTCAAATCCACAGATAATATCATCTGTGAAAAACAGCTTTGGGGTTAAGGTTGATAACAAGTCCTGTAAGAAAATTATGAATTCCTTGATACAGTTTAAGAGAAAATGAGCATGAGTATGTATAGTGTAAATATAGCTCTTCACAGGTCTATAAGAAGGAGAATTTATGTCACAAAAAAACCCAAAAAATAGGGAAAGCAATCCCAAATCTCTTTAAATGCCTTTCCTGGGGTTTGATTCAATACATACTAAAGTTAGTCCAGAAAAGGCTTCATTCCCTATTTTAAAATGTTAATTCTTATATCCTTTCAACAATCGCAGAAAATATAAGGAAGAGATTTAGTCACTTGGAAGCCATTTTAAATGCAGAATGCAAGTGCTGCCTCATACAACCCAAAGATTAAACTTGCATGATATTCAAACACTACTATAACAAAAAAGCAAAAGTAGAAGTGTCATGGTTAGAGCCTGAGGGAAGGCCCCAGACTCCCATGATTATATTCTTCAGAGGATATGAGACAGCATAAAAAGACTACAAGCTTGAAATATGATTAAAATAGTTTTATTCACTACTACTACTGAGAACAGAAAGAATAATAATAAAAATATTAAGGCATAATATGAAAATACCATTCTCCTCCCAATACATCTCAATCTTTCTCACTGATCACRCAAACGACATGGAACACGGGATTCTGATCTTTTGATTAAGAGTTCTTATTGCCACTTCATGAGATAAAGAATTCTTTCTGTTATGCAGTGGGGTTCATCCCATGGAAAATAACTTCCTACAGAGTGTCTTCAGCGTGGTTCCAAACCTTCAGGGAAACACCACAGCCCACCCAGATCTTGCAGTGGTGTATCCTCTCTCCCACAATATTCTCGTGGTTTGTGGGTCACAAGAAAAGTCTGATGGGGTTAAGCTTTTAAGGACAAGTCATCGTATCCTAAAAAGGCACAATTACAGTTTCCCTCTCTCTCTCTCCTTCACAATCTCCAAAGGCTGCAATTTCATCTGCTCACAACATGAAGTGTTCTTATTCTCAGGCTGTGAATTCCAGATCCCCCCCATGTCTATATTTTGTGAATTACAGAGAAAATTAGTTTGGCTCTATTACAGATCAGTCCACAGCTTGCAGAAAGGGGAATCCCGATGCTGGTAAAATGGCTTCTCCTCTGGTATTTCCTGTTTCTCTTCTGGTCGCCATATTAGTCTCTGGTTATCTCTCTTCACGTGACTTACTTTCCTTTCTCTCTGGCTTGGAAGAGAGGCTAATATTTGCAGAAAAATGCCTGCAGAAGAATTTGTAAAGTTCACATATTCCCATCAGATAATATTTGGCTGCTTTCTCCCCCTTAAATCATACGGCTGCGTCTCTGTCAGCAAAAGGGGGGGCAGTCTCCTCCCCTGAGCCAAGCCGCTCACACTGGCACCCTACAGATGTTTGCAGCAGTTTTATTAATTGCCTAATTAGCTAATTCACGGAATTCACCTTATCTTAGCAAGGTCACCCTTTGATCTCACCACGTCCATCTCCGAGAGGAAAAGGAGGGGGGCTTTTTTCTCCCGCAGTCTTGGTTTGTCTCTCGGGTCCCCTCGGCTTCTGCTTGGCTTGGTTCCTCTCAGGTCCAAATGGAGCAGGCTGGTGGAGAGGGAGCCCTCCCCTCCGGGCCGTGGACGCCACTGCTACCCCTGGGTGCAGCAGGGGAACAAGTGAACACTCCTTCCTGGGTGGTTTTTAAAACATTTTTTCCACAGAGGCATTTCCTGAATATCAAGTGGCCAAAACAACTGTCCATCACCTGTTTTAACCAATCAGATTTTTTTCCATACCGGGTCAAACTGCCACAAGAAGAAACACTGCATTTTTTCCCCCCCACACTTCATGTTTAATGTCTACAAATTTGGGGGGTTTTAATTGCAAAATGAAAGACTAATTTGGAAGTTTTACTTTAACTGTAGTTGTACCTTTACAGGGACAAGAACTGGCCTGTCAACTGATTTTTCTTATCTTTACATATATAAATTTATTTGCGATATGAATTAGTTCTCAGAATACTTTCTTTTATAATTATTTGCTCTTAATATACATATATTTTCACCCAGATATTGTGTTCTACTGATTTTAAAAAATAAAACCCTGGTATGCTGGACTATAGGGATGCAGCAGCTTCCAGTTGGGCAAACACAAGTCAAAACTATGCATTTCACTGTAAATAAGAGTATAAGTACTTCTCACCAGTTTAATTATAATGTACTAGAAGTGATAAGTGATTGCTTTTCATGAAGAGGAACTGAAATGCTAATTAGCACTTTTTTAACAACAAGTGTTTCAGTTTATACAAGTGTTTACTTGCTACAAAAAAAGATTAATATAGCTCTCGTTTTCTACAGTTGCATTTAAATTTTCCACTATATTGTCTTTTTACAGAACTCGTTTCTTCTTGGAAAGCCAGCATAGTGGTGGATGCAATAATCCTTCTAGCTTCCTAACTCTTGAACAAAAATAAATCAGTGAAATTATAAATTATGCAACAGAGCTTAAAACTTTTTATTCCTGCTGATCTCCAGAGTAACAATTCCCAGTTTTATGTGCTTTCCTGTCCAGTAAATTGGATTGATTTTCATGTCATTGGTTAAATAAGCACATGACCATTTTGATCTCAAGCACATTCTTTTTCACAGAATCTGCATTTATTTCCACAGCTATGAAGTTTTTTATATGACTACATCTATACCTCTCTTCCTTACACTTTGTTCATGGACAGTTTTATCCGCAAACAGTTTCACATGAATGACCTCTTGATCGATATCCTATTAAAATATAGTGTGTCCTTGTCCAAATGTGCTACTTTCCAAAGTATATAGAGCACTGGTTCCCTATTTCTTTTTATTTCCTTCCTCCTYCTCAGCTCAGTAGGTCATTATATTAACCTCATATTTGATCTGCACAGAAGCCATGTGCAAGACATATCATTTTCCAGACAGATGCAGACAAAACAATACAGGCATACCCCAAATAAATGATCTGCAGCCAGTATGGCAGGTAGCTTTAAACTAGCCATCAGAAACAGAGCTCAGCATGGTTTCCAAATCCAGTTAATTCATGTTGGCTTATAACAAAACTGGGCTGTTACCGGCCTCCCACCACCAAGCTCCTGAAAAATGCAACCCCCTTTCAGTGCCAGCCAGCAGCATAAATCTAGGTACTTACAATGTAACCCATGCAATGTCAGGGAGGACTACTACTTCAGCTCCAGTTTAAATTAACAACATAGAGTTATAAGGCTTTAAAACCTCTCAAATGGTACCTACAGAGATCTCACATTTATTTGGAGATCCTGGCAGGACTATGCATATGAAAGCTGTTCTGACAAATCTGTTGTTCTTTCAAATTCACTTCCACAGAGGTGCCAGTTCACAACCAACAAACCATACATGCTTTGGTACTCATCTCTCTTTGGTCTTAATCCTAAAAGCAAATCAAATACAGTAACCCTTCAGCTCAAAAGGAGTCCCATTTAATCACATAGGCTTCCCTACAGACAGGAATATCATTTATTAATTTTCTAATGGCTGCAGAACATTAAAGGAAATAACCCACCTGCACACCTGTCAGGCAGCAGTGTCAGCCACTGAGATTCTGACTCCCTGTCACAGAGATGGGCAGTGTTTGGTGCGTGGCTTTAAGACTCAGACTTCATTCTCCCTATAAGGAGAGTTAGTGGACTATCATGTGTAACATGAAACTGGTTATTTCATTCTTAATGCATCCCTGACTAAAATCAGCATGTCTCCCAAGAGGAAGAAAAACGAAGCCAATATGCTTAAAATTTTAGTCTCAATACCCATTACAAGGCCTTAGAAGACAGAAAAGGTAAGCTTTAGAACCCAAACCAATTTCAATTTAACAAAGAAGACCTGTCTCAGAAAACTCAGGTCCCTTCAGGTTCCAGGGAAGTCAGCAGAAAGGTAAAAATCTAATTCTCTCCTCACCCTCCTCCCTCAGACACTAAGTTGGCAGACAACTTGAGGCTTAGGCTTTGGTAGTTCCAATTCTCAGAGGACTTCCACGGACTGCCCCTTTAGAACAACATAGAAAGAACATTTAATTATGTTGGAAGACAAACCAGTTAGAACCATCAGGAAAGAGCACACCCCAATCAACCTGTATAAAGAATTCACAATTACATGTTCTCTTCGCAATCACGGAAAAAATAGATCTTTTTATTACAAACTCTGGATTTGCTGCACAGAACATGGCATACTGAGCACAGCAAGGGCAAAAGTGTTCGCATTTGGATGCGTTAGTGAAATCTGAAGAAATAAAGTGCAGAGTTAACACAGAAGAACAAAAGAGCACACAAGGTTGAAGACCACCTGAAATGCACGTTACATCCTTGCAAACGTCTTTCAATGGTTTACCACAAATATATCTGAAGTAGAAATTGAATATTAACTACAGATTGTTGCTGTTTGAGTCCACTGTATGTAATGTATTCATTTCACTCTTAAATTAAATCTCAGTGCTCATATTTGCAATAAATATCCACTTACACACCGAGAAACACTGTCTTACCAGCTAGAATTCTAAGAATACACGCAAAACTTACAAAAATCAGGAAATTTCCACCACTGAACTTGGCACAACATGAAATGCACAAAGTCAAAATTTTAATTGCTAGAAGTGTGAGCACACCTACTTTACTCCAGCTCACACAAGATCATTTCTTATTTTAAGGAGCAGCTTCACCTTTAGCTAATTCACTGTTTAGCAAACAAGGTAGTGCATTGGAGCCAGCACAATTATGCCTATCAACACTTACTCAAGATTTATATGCACATTTATATTAAGACTAATACAGCCCTTAAATTTTCATACTAGTTGCTTGTGATGTGGGCCTATTTTCTCTCTAGCTACACCACAATTCATGGGCTGCCATCTGGCCCTGTAAAAACAGCCTTACAGAGACAGAAATAAAACAAACTTTCATAGTTCATCCCCATAGCAAGAATAAAAGTAAAAACTGCTTATTCCACTTCTGAAGCTATTTTTAAAACTACTTATCCCAATATGCACATTACTTATCATTTGTATGACGCCCAACAGGCTTTATGCTGAAATGAGATTTTACTCTGTATAAGGTGATTACATCTTGTGCTGAATGCTTGCTGGCTACCAAAAAGCATTTGCTATTCTGTTTTGAACACCTTACTCAAATTGACATCGGGAGCATCAGTTTCACATGAATATGTAGATATGTAAAAATCTGTATTCAAAACAAAACAGACTATGATGAAAGGTCAAGTTTGTCAGGCTGGAAAGAAGCCTTAAGGCTTCTCTTCAAATCAAGTTTGAGTTTTCCTCAAAGGTCAATGTCATTGTGACCTATTTCAATTTTCTTCACTAGAAGGCCTTTGGAATGCTTTGAAATATGATTGGTCTAAACATTTGGAGAAAAATTTCAAAACAGGTAAAAATTTATCACCGCATGACCAGCACAATGCCTACACAGCATGTCAGTTCCTGTGATTAAAGCAGTTTCTCTATATCATATTTTTTGCATCAAAATGAATACTCCTCCAAATATAATATGTATCTTTTTCACAGAGCATTATTCCAAGTAACTCAAATTTTTTTGTTTTGGAAAAGCCAGTGATTTTTGTACTCCTAGTGAATACCAGTCAATGGTCATTAGAGCACTCACATGAGAGAGATCTTCCTCAAGCATCCTCTAAAGATGACATATCCTATTTGTTCAAGTCCAATGTGACTACTGCATCAACTGGCATTGCAGATAAGATCCATAATTACCACCTAAAGGTACTAAATAAGGCATTTCTTAAAAATGAGATATGGAGGTATGGAAGACAATCAGTTTTACTCAAATTTCTGTCAGTTTAGGAAGACCTACACAGACTATATGAAGCTCTTTCCTATTTCATGTTGCAGGTTACTGCAGCCTTCAATTTAGACCTTGGGGTCCTGCCTGATATCCTGGTCTGACGGTAAAGCAGCTGGGGAAATTAACCCCACACAAATACCTCAAGAGAGATTTAGGTCAGAGTTATAATTTTAATAGGAAGGTTATAATAAATGCAGTAACGCAGAAACACCCACTTCAACCTACAGAGTCACGGTACAACCTGGCAGTGGTTGCAGTCCTGTTGAACATCTGGAACTGTGAGAAGTTCGCCTCCTCTGCTGGGTACCCCCTAGTCCTCTGGGTATCCAATGGTAAAGGTCTGGTTGTCTGGGCATGCAGTGGTCTGGGTGTCCAGTGGTGGTCTCTCTCAGTCCCCAAGCCTGTTTTTATGTGGTGTTTCTTAGCTGGTACCTCCTCCAGGGGCAGGGATTTCCACAACAGAACGGGATGTTTCTGACGTTCTATTCATCAGATCCAGTTTGGTAACAGGCCATTAGCAGGGATAATCCACTCAGGATGGTGGTGCTTGCTGCTGCACGGGGAAGTTATCACAGTTGAGATAAAAAACACTACCCCACCTCACRTGATCTGCCTCTCCTCAGCCATAGCCTCAAGGACCAGGTGTGTAACCAGCTACTGTGAATGACCCAGCTTATCAAGGAATTATGCAGATGGTGATAGAATACATACCTTTGCTTAACCCAGGACACCTAATTATAGTTGAATCCTCAAAATATTTTATTTCAGTTACTAACTGCATTAAAAGTATGCCGAAGTCATTGATTTCCTTGAAATACTTTGTGGTAAAGCCCAGAAAAGGTGTAAAGATATAGCAAGCACGCATGAAGTCACCAAATCCTTCCCTAAACAAAAGTTTGGTTTAAAATTTTGCCCTTGCATAGACCCTGTTTGGGAAGGGATCTAGACCAGGCAGAGTTTCTAACCAATTGCACGTCTTGGAAATAGGTTAACTCACAGGAGTAGATACAGCAAGATACAAGTTTAAGAGTACTCACTTCACCTGTCATAAATCTAAATAAGATACCACCATACACTTGCCTACACAAAAAAAAAAAACACCCACATCACAACCAAAACAAACAAACAAAACTTCTATGGCAGGTATCTCCAGATAGACCTAATATTTTCCACTTTGGTCTGAAGTTTAAAAATTCATACGAGCAAGATTTTAACCAAAAAAAAATATCTTGAGATTGGAAGGCCTCATGATATACCACTACTTTCTGTATTAATTACCTTCCAAAATTGTACCGTTTCCCTGAAAAGTCACAGACAAAGTTCTTTATTATCAATGTCACTACACATCACAATTATATACCTGAATATAAGAAATTAAAGGTAATAATAACCATATTTCCTGATGTACTGACTATGGTTCACATCTTATTTTAAAAACAATGTTCATACTGCTTATACCATAAGAAGCATTTAATGCTTTGCAACTTCAGGGCAAGAGTTTTACAAAGGGCGAGATAAACATTAGTTTTATGGGTAATTTAGACAAATACAATTGAATGCAAGGCAGTTTTAGCATAACCTAACCCTTATAGACAGGGTGACATCTCAATGGCATCTCTCCCCCTCTCAGTCAGAAATTGGTTTTTTCAGCTCAAGTACATCCAGAACATTTGGGGACAGCATCTCTTTGCATCAGCACCTGGCTAATTTCAATGCACCTCAAAACACTAAACTTGCCTTTAGAGCAAGAGCATACATTAGACACCTGAAAGGGAGCCAAGTATTCCTCCACTCCTACACCTGTAGGCCACACAGAGCTATTTTGCAGCTATAGAAGAGGCATGGGAAAGGGATGGGCATTCATAGACAACACAAGCAACTGCAAGTCAGTTTACTGGAGCTGGAAGTTCTGCTTGCAACTCCCAAAGCTCATAACTGCTACTATGCATGTTATTTTTTCCATTATACTTGCAAAGACAATTTTCAGGGGTTGTTAAGCTACCAATTCTCCTTCCATCAAGGAACAGTTTAAAGAGATTTCGAGGAACTGTTTCCTGTTTCATCCAAGATCAGCATTACCTCATGGAGAAGCACATTCTGCAAAAGCAGAGGCCAGTCTTCAAGAAGCTGCTATGCCGCTTTTCCTGCCCTTGCCTGGATTCAGCTGGGCTCATGACCTCCTGGGTTCTCAGTGCACAGAAGCAGTTTGACAACTCTCACAACAGGCAGCTTCTTTAAGGTAGCAGCGAAGGCAAGAGGACGAAAGAATTGGACTTCTGTAACTATATTCCAAGTTTATTTGTCTCTGCCGACGAGGCAGGGCGAACAAAGCTTGAAGGGAAGTTAGCAGAAAAGACCCCTACCCGCTCTTTCTCTGCTGCTTTAAAGGGTAGGGATAACAGAATATAACCAATCAAAATATACCAATACATGAGAGAAGACCAATGAGACATCTCAAAGGAGGAACAAATTTAAACTGGCTAATCACCTTATAGTTAGCGGGAATTTCAAACCAAGCTAACCTGTTACAAAGCTTAAGGTTCTGTGATGGAGGAGAAAGCATAAAGTAAACGCATGTAGCTATGCTGCTGATTCCTCCTTTGCTCCGCCTTCAGGGACAGAGTCCTGCAAGGGAAAGTTCACCCATTCTGAGCCCCCTTCACAGGGCCCAGACTGCACCATAGCTACACTGCTACAATTCCCTGTTGCAAAACTTCAACCACTAGCTCTGCTCACTCACCCAGAACCCAGACATAAGCTTCAGTCACATGTATGGCTGACCAAGCAGGACAAGAAGAGTACTCACACTGGAAAGGCTGCCTCAGGGGAAAGCTAGACTTCAACACACAGGCAAACATGCTGAATTGGGAGAACAGTCAGAGAGGTGGACACAGTATTTTTATTTCTACAATCAGGTAGGGATAATTAGCCCATCATCACAACTCAGTGGTTATTAACTAACTTAAAACCAAGCAAGTCTCCCTCTCCCCTCACCTTCTCCTGACAAAGGATCTGTTTTCTCTCCTGCCACAAGCAAAGGCAGTGTGAGCATCCTGCAGAGCCAAATTCACTTACGCACAAACCCCTCTTGCAGGAAGGGGTAGGAACACCCAAGTTCACCTCACCATGCTAGCAGCAAGCCAGTATGTGTGGGGTGTACATATAGAGGAGATTGTTCAATACCTCAATTTTAAAGATATTTTCAATCATTAATAAAGAGCATTTTGCACATTAGCAAAAAGCATCTCCACAGGAAAGCCTGTTCAAATTTGACTACACTATTAGCGCTTTAGCTGCTATAAGTAAGAAAATACTACCCACGCAAAACTCAAATATTGTTCAGACTGAATTACACATATCTGCATAGACTCTTTTGCAGAGCAAAAGCACTGTCACCTGAGAAAGGTATCAGATATGCAGTTGAATGGCTTTTTATCAATAGCAATTGTTTTACAAAGCTTACAACACAGAAAAGCACTTCCTCAGC
Source organism: Amblyornis subalaris (assembly GCA_018881555.1). Taxonomy (NCBI): domain Eukaryota; kingdom Metazoa; phylum Chordata; class Aves; order Passeriformes; family Ptilonorhynchidae; genus Amblyornis; species Amblyornis subalaris. The sequence continues at coordinate 3,741,369 of JACAXG010000079.1, read as the reverse complement.
CCTTGCATATTCCCCCTTAAAGACAGCCTGTAAAGCAGGGCATTATGGGGTGAGCTAACACCAAGTGGAAAAATCATAAAACCTTTACCCAGAAAGCCTTTTACAAGTCTCCTCTCTTCTCCTTCCTCTTATTTCCATGGAAAACTCCTCATCACAAGTCAGTAGATCACACCTCCTTTATCATAGATAAGCAACAGCTTCTTTTCTCACACAGCTGTACACTTGATTACATTTCTCTCTAACTTCTCATAATGGAGTCATGAAATATATCTTGATTTATGTAAAAGGGCAGGAACATTTACAGGGTACCTCTCCTATGTTCAGGACTAAAAATCCAAACATGTTGAAGCATACTACAAAAATGCAAATATGCCCACACCTTCAAGATTACTCTATCCTTTTCTTATTCTAACTTTCCAGAGCTTTTCTCAAAAAGAAACTCAAAGCCTCTTCCTTTGAACTTTTATCTGTCTCTTTTTCTTCCTTAGTTCCTGAAAAGTAAACTTCTACTTACCCTTTTATCCTTCAATGTCCAGGGAACAAGCAGACAGAAACTTATATCCCACTGCATTTCTCTTAAAAAAACAAAACAAAACAAAACAACAACACACTGTCAACAAACCAATCCTACCATTACCTTTCCTACTGCAAGAGAGACAAAGAGCACAAGATAAGCCCCGGGAAAACATATGAATAGTAGCCTAGCTTTCCTCTCCTTATTTCTAGGTGCAGGTGTCACCTGGCCTGCCCACTTCCCCATCAGAGCTGGATGGGGAACACCTGTTCCATGGGGCAGCAGGAAGGGCTGATTCTATTTTTCGTTATATGCCATGAGTCTATAGCAGCTTTAATTGGCTTTCATAGCTTAGAAAGAGCTGGAATGTCAATAACTTTGCTCTTTCTAGTGAAAYCCTGCCCATTTTCCATTTTCACTTAGAGAAAGCTAATGGCATTGCTTTTTTAAAAATGCTTGTATTGAGTAACTAACTATCTTTTATGAAGTAGCAGCTTGGAGCTGGTTTTTTTAGCTTTTTTCAAGTGATCTACAAACACTGTAGTTCTGTACAATCTGGAACACATTTTCTTAAATCAAATAGTAACTCACATTCTCTTTGTAAAAAAAAAAAGTCTTCATTATATGCTTTGGACCTAATAAAAAGAGGACAGTTATTCTGTGACATTTCCGTGTGCCAGGAATAATCTTCTTTTACTGATGTAAGCCTTTTGCAGATTCTGAAAAGCCAAAGGCTAGTTTATAGTATATGAATCTTGAGATACCAGAAAGAAATTGACTGAATAAGTCTTCACTACCAAAACATGATGTGCTAGCATCAGGGCAAGTAAATCCCAACCAAGACTAATCTTCTAAAACAGATGACCTGAGCCARCTTTAACTTTAGCTGGGTATGTACATTACAGTTTCAGCTGAACCATTACTTTGAAGTTTCTCTCTTTACCCAGAGCACTAAAAGGGTCACTTTTAATTTTGTGCTGCTCCCCTGCCCCCAAAAAAACCAAAAAAGCTGAAACAGCAATAGAATAGCAGGCTTATGTATAAAAAACAAAAAAGCATAATGTTGCTGGATAAGTTTTTTTAGTTCTCCTTGATTTACGAATACACAATCCTTGTACAGCCCAGTCTAACTGGCAGCCCTGGCTTGCTTCCTCTTATCCACAGGAGAAGGGAAGCAGCATGTTCAAACAGCTCCTCCTCCTGTTTCTGCCCCAGCCGAGCTTTGCCACAGGCACCAGTGTGGCTGCTGCTGCAGGTGGGAATCCTTCACCTCTTGCCCCAAGTCTCAAGCACCGCCCCATCCACAGCCCAGCAGTGCAAACCAGCTCCTTGTGTCAGGCAACAACCATTCCCCCACTCCCAGCAGTGAGAACAAAACACAGGTCACGAGGGATCCTAAAACCCTAATCTGTCCCATGCAGCTGACAAAATTGGACCACCCAACAGCTAGGGAATGAACACATTCATTATCTAAGTGCTGGATCTCTTTGCATTAGACAACATACATTTGAGATTGTTGGGAAATGTTGTTTCTTTGCTTTCTTGCAAAAAGCCTAGTTACTGTCTGTGCATTAAAGTTCTCTCACTGCCAGCAGCTGAAGAAGTGTGGGTGCCAGCGTGTGAATACCAAATAATAACGGAATCCCCAGGAGACGTCTGATTCAWTTTCCTCTGCAGTACAAGGCAAACATGAAAATTCATTGTCTTGATTAGCTTTAGTGCAGGGAAACATCTTTCACAGCTGATTGTAAATCTTCTGAATGATCTCATTTAGCTTTTAACCTTCCTCTCTTTTTCATCCCTGCACAGATTATTCCAGCCCAGACATTCATTTATTTGAATAGCCTAAGACATGCATATGTTGTCTCCAGTCAGAATTAGAAGCCTCTGAAGTGCACAAATAATACTAAGACCATTATAAACATCCTTCAGAGTTTCTTATAAACATCCTTCAGAGTTTCTTAGTAGAAACATACACTTCAGATCTTATTCCTAGAGATAAAACTACAAGGAGCATCACCATCATGGATAGAATACATCTACTTTCCTCAAAACTGCTGGTGTTAAAACTGGAGAATGGGGGAGCAGTTTAAAAACTGGAAACTGCCCCCTGCGTTTTCAATCACCTTTCCAAGGACCTCCACAACGACATGAAAGCCAATAATGCGTGATAACACAGTGTCAGTGTCACAGAAACAGGGGAAGAGTGCTGTGATCTAATAAGACGCTGGCAGCATACCCACACAGCTGCGTTATTCTTGCAGTCACTGCATCTGGATTATCTGTGCCAACTCTTCTGCCCTTCCATTGCTTCATCTGTGATGTTTCTGTTTCAGCTACCAAAAGAATTCTGCAAATGTCAAGAACTGTTATGACCAAGAGAGAAATCACTCTCCAACATGTTTTTCCAGAATTTTATTAGTGCAAATGATGATGGAAGTTACTTATCTGCTTTCAAAAGGCATATGGGAGATTAAACCACAAACAGAGCATCATATCTCAATCTGGTTTCTATCAGTATTCATCCTCATGGTCAGAAAATCTAAAATCAAAGCTATTGCATGCTTCACAAGGCAAAATATAAGGAATCAAAATCTTACAATATGTAGTCCTACCTCAGATACTCTTTGGCATTAATAATGTTTCAGAAACTTTATTTAGGTATAAGTTTTACAGAATCTTCACAAATTAACCAAACATTGTCTTCTCAAAGGTGAAAAATGCCCAGAAAATTTGGGATGTGCTTTTTCTCACCATCTCTTCCTAATATAAATAGGAGGCAATGAAAATCAGCAGGAATATTTTATGGTTTTTTTCATTCACACACGTGTCCACAAGACCTTAGAAGAAATATGAAAATTAATGCTTGCCTTCAAGACAGAATTTAAAGACACAAAGGTTCAGGACAGCTCACTCTAATTCTTCAATTTCAGATCTACTCTAAACTAGCTGCTCCAGTTTCCTCCATAGGAAGAAATGGGCAGGGAGAGATGGGCATGTTTAACCAGCTATTCAATTCATATATCTTAAAGCCTCTCAGGATGCTATGTAGAGTTGGTGGAGATTTTCTGTCATCATGAATGATGACAGCCCAAATGATTGTTTAAACTGGATCTCTGATTCTTAGAAAACTAACCCACAAAAATCTTACTTAAAACTCTTTATGACAGATTTTCCATACAAGCTACACAGCAAGAAGAATTATAACAAAAAAACAAACAAACAATCACTGACACACATTTTGTCTTTTCCTAGTTGTTATCAAATAAATAATAGAGAATACCAACAGCCCTGAGAGAGCCTGAGGATCCATCTCCAGATATTCACCAACCATTGTACATGCATGTCCACGCCAGGTACACATCTGGTCAACCTGTATCAGAGAACAAGTCTGGAGGGACTTGAGCGAAGGCTGCCACCTTTTGGTGAACTAAATAGCACAAATTTTGGCTTATCTGCTGGAAAATGACACACCATAGGTATTGAGTTAATATTCATTCATTCAAAAGTCAGTAACAGATCCTTTATGTCACACCTGTGTATGTTTTAATGTACAGTGGTGTCATATTAGAAAAAAAAGAAAAAGGCCTAAATTATACAGAGTCTTCTACAGAGGCCAAGTTCACAGAATTTTTTTTTTAAAAAAAAAGTGAGCTTCATGAGTTTCAATTCAGAAATATACCTAGACTGCCAAAAAGTAACACCAGTTGAGGTGGTGTCTTTCATTCTAAACAGATGATATACCATGAATAACATTAAAATACCCCCTTAAATACATAGAATGTCACACAGATCAGAGAAATGGACTATTTCAGATTGAACAAATCTGTAATGTGAAGTCGTTGGTAAATGCTCCTTCATATTGCTGTACTACTAGCCTTTATAAGCTGACAATTAAAAATAACTTTGATTTAGCATGCTTAGCACATACTGAAACATGTTAACAGCTTTTTTTTCCCTCCAACTGAAATGTAAGATTGATTTGTAAAAAGTTGCCAATTTCTTTTTATTTTCTTCTGGTGCAACGTCACAATTTGAGTACCCTAAGCTTTTTCTCTTCCTTGGCAATTGTTCTGTAATATTGCTAAAATCCCCAAAGTAGCAAGAGCAGCAGAGCAAGAGTTGCTGCTGTTGCTGTTGTTTTTATCACAGACCTTTATATTGAATTAAATCCAATGATGACTCTGCAAGGTCTCAATAAATATCAGAATGCATTTGAAATAACATTTGTCTTGTATTTTATAAATATTACCTTGATCCAGCTTGTCGTCGTGTCTTACACATGAAGGTCCCCTTCTTCCTCTTCAGAAGAGCCATGGTTAAGTGCACACGAAGTTCCTAGTTTTTCTGTAATTCCCTTTCAGGTAAATCTAAAGGGCACAGTCCCTGCAGAGGCCAGTGCAACTGGGGTTTGGAGTCAAGATATAAATGGTTGGTGGATAAATGGTCGGGGAAGTGCTTGTTCTACACAGTACCATATTCATTGTTCTGCTGGGATCAGCACTGCTAAATTACCAATTATAGCAGTTAAAGCCAACTGTAGGAATTGAAAACTTACGCCAGGTAACTGCAAATGCTGACAGATCTTTTTTAGGCCTATAGAATGTGTTTCTAAAAGTTTCATCACATTAATTGCTTTGCAGAAGGCTCACTTTGACATCACCCATTGGCTACAAGTTCGTAGCTCACTGTCACATTAGGCAATATATCCCACTTCAGGGCACCAGGTATTTACGGAACAAAGAAAAATATTTTAGTATCAAAGAAATATTTAAGCTTTTAATGGGATGGATTACCAGCTCTGTCTCAGAAGAGGTGTATAGACACATATAAATATTGTGGCTAAACTGACATTGAAGATTTACTCCCACAATAGGCATGTCCCAGAGAATAGGAAATGAATTAATTTGCTCATAGTGCACATAATTTTGCTTTCTACTACAGACCTTATTTAAGCAGCACAGTAAGTTTTGGAGCCAATTTTTATAGAAGATCTGCACAGTATGATTTAGCTTAACAGTATCTAGTTTGCCAATGCCTTTTTTTCCTATGTTCTGCAGAGCTTTCTGACTTCCAAACAAAATCTTCACCCAAAATTTTGTTTAGAGTAGAAAAATCACGAAAGAAACTTAAGTGTCAACAGGAAGAATTTGATTTTATAACAGCAAAGACATTCCTAGGAGAATGAAACATTCTTGTAGCCTCTTAAATTCTGCTTTCTGGACTTCTGAGTATGAATTACTTCTATAAGACTGAATATCTCCGTAGCAGGCATTTTCGTGTTATTTATAGATGACTTGGTCTGGCCTGCTACACACAGAACAAACTCTATTGTATGTTCAAGAAACACATTTTCCTTAGCGTAGGGATTATAAGCCCTTCCCCATTGCCGGTCTCTGAGCATTACCTATATCCCAACTCCACATTCATATGTACCTACCAGAGCATGCAGTGTTACCACATGCGAGATTTGGAGTCATTCAAGCACACAATGAAAAATATGACACAGAGTATAGAAACTAAGCTGAGATCAAGCCAGGTTGTTTTTCACCTGGCATTTGGCCTCCATCATATTTGTGACTTGCTCTGTGGGTACTAAATAAACCTTTTCCATCCTATTCTGTAACCTCTTAATAAGGCTGACATTCTTCTCATAAAAAGCTTGAATACTTTTTTACTCCCACAGGAGAGCTACAACTACCCTGTATCTATCTGTTCTAAACAGATTGACATGTTAGGGGCAATTTAAAAATGTGGCAACCAGGGCATGTATGTAGTTTTAATCTAATAATCTTCTTCAAAATTTTGCTCCAGTGCATGGACCTGATCCATCTGGAACCAAATGATTTGACTTTGAGAGGAATGGGTTGCTTCTGACGGGTCAGCAGGTTCTTGGGTGGAAATGGGGGTGTTTGATGATTTGACAGGAGGAACTACTTTTATCTTCAGAGCAAAATGAGTTTTCAGTGTAGAGATATGAGAAGTAAATGTATCACTCATATCTGAACAGGTGTTAAAAATCTTATCCCTGCAGCAATGCAGTAAAATAGCCGTACTATTATGTCAGGCTGTGCTCCCCCAGCAGAGTCACATCTATGGATGGTAAGTCTGAAACGTCGCTATCTCTATTTTAAAATAATCTAGCACGGAATCAGAGTAGGAGCAACAGACGTTGTCACCAACAGTTTGTGGTGTCTAGGTGGGTGAGTTAAAGATAATCCATATGGTGGTGATAATACAATATAGAATTTAAGCTTAAATCCTAAGAAAACCTACAGTTATCGACTACAAAAATATTTTAAAAATCTGACTTTAGGTTCTTCAAGGAAATATGTTTGAGTTATTGCCCACACCATTTATAATTAAATCAATAGAGAATCTTCCTTGTTCATAAGCTCTATTCTGAATATCTGAACAATCTGAATCCTTTTTATTGAACATTTCAAGGTTACTTTTCTTATAAAATTTGCATTTAATTCTGACTAGAAAAAGAGCATGTAAATGAGTCCAAAGTCATAGTACAGTGGCTTTCCCTATATATGTAAAATACATAAGTTGAATAAGTACTAACAGAGCCTCCTCGTGAATCAAGATAATTACATGATATACCAACACTTCTCTGGTCGTCTTAGCCGCTGCTCAGTAGTTTTTAACATCAGCATAGCTTGTGCTTTGACTAGCTATGAGCTGCCTGGACCAACAATAGCAGAGAGGATATTAATTTAGCACTGGAGGTGCATGCTGTAGTTTGACCCAAATACATCCTATTGTTGAGGACTGCTTGGTGAAATTTTATGGCTCCTGTTACTCAGGATTTAAACTCAGTGGAAATGTTCTGATGAATTGTCAGAAAATGTCAGTGTGTGGAACACAAACTGTTTCATTAAAAATGTCTCGAACTTCACAATCTTTTGCCAAATGCTTGAGTGTTCTAGGCCTGAGTGTTCTAGGTCATGGGGCCTATAGTGGAATCAAAATCCCTCAATGCTGTGCCTGTCCCCAGGACCTTCCCAAAGACAGGAGAACAGATCTTTCAAGGTCCACAATTTCAGTGTGGATCTTTTGATAAATAACCCAAGACTCTACCTCTGCAGTGGAGCCGGGAATCTAAAACCCCTACCTCTACCCAACAACACAAACCCCGGAATTTTAGACCACTCCTTGGTGAATTCAGCATTATTGGCCAAAATGAATTAGACAAGGGTTGGAGGTTCACAGAATATCTCCAAAGTGTAGCAAAGCATATGTAATTTTGAAAAAAAATCCAAATGTTTTTTAAAAATTTACTGGATAATTTTTGAAAACAAAATGGTTCTAGTCCAGTTCTTACCTGAAAAAAATTCCCGTCATCATATACTTACAGAGGGTAAGGACCCAACTTCCATCAGTGACCTTGCTTASTAACAACTTATTAATGCCTTCACACCTGTACACAAGCAGCAGATCTTGAAAAAGCCTACACTTATCTGATTCTAGAGCAAAGAGCTTGAAAGACAGATGCTTCCCACTAAACAGAGAAAAAGACTCTCCTTTGCTTCTGAGAAATGTTGAGCAAGTTCTTGCTAGCAGATAGAATAAGAGTGTCTTTAAACTTTACAGCATGGATGTGGAATGGAAACATTGACGGTTCCCTTATGATTTCATTGACCTTTCTGTCAGTAAGTGAACACTTAAATGGAGATACTCTACAGTGAATAAAACCTGATTAAACTCTTTGCAAGCCAACTGAAAAAATGAAAGTAGAAGGCAACTGCAGCACCTTTTCTACCTCCAAAAAGCACAAGAGAATAGAACAAGTTAAGTATATTGACGCACTGAAAATATTACTTTTATCAGATTCACGTGAGAAAGTCAAATTGAAATTACTATGATGATCCATCTGAGCAGTGACCTGTTTAAAATGTCCATTTAAAATACTAGTTCGGGATTTGAAATCTGATAGCACCTACCTCTAACACAGACTTTCTCATCCGCTTAAGCAAGCTGGTTGATACATCAATTTCTCATGTGCCAGAATGAGAAGAGACTTACAAGAGTCACAGGACCTCAGGAAAATATCCATTGAGAACTGCAGAGAGCCCAGGAAACCTAATAAATCAGCTTCTGAAGTTTTTTGTAAACATGGTGGGGTTTTAATGAAAACTATCCTCACAAAGTACAATATCTAAGCAGTCCTACAGACAGTTCTTGCAGTTTTCATATTTTCTATATTTAGAAATAATATATCAAATTCAAAGATATTAAAATGGTAGAAAAAAATCAGGATTAAAGAAACATAACAGGAGTAGCAATCAAAAGAAGTCACTTATGATTTTTACTTTTTCCCCAGTCTCACTCAGAGACACTGCAGACTAACTATGTGCTATTTGACGAATAAAAATGAAGCCTCTATTCTGTAATTTAGCTCCGTTAGGAATAGCATTAGAACGGTGGTAATTGTTTAAATATACAAACTACATGCATAAAAAATGTGGCTTGAAAGAACTAGTTATATTCCACTTCCTCTAGAAGATCACAGTAAACACATGAGTTTTGCTTCAGAAAACCCAGTCCAACAAGAGTCTTCAACTCACTCTCCATCAAGACTAGATGTGTCCCCTCTTTAATACCTGTATGTTCCCAGATTAGGCCCTCAGGTTCTCGTCCATCCTTCATCCTTCAAAGTGCTTTTTTTGCCTCACACCCTTCTGTAATCCCTCTCTGAGACCCTTCCCTTGGGCACTGCTCTGGTATCTGACTGCAACTGCATTTTGCTGCAGCATATTTAAGGAGGGAAAGGAAAATTGTCTCAACCTTACCAGATGGGAAGTAGTGGTGGGATCAGGACACGATCTCTCTGCAGTTTCCTACACTGACTGTCACTGTGGGAAGGTGGCTGCTACATCCTGCGTTTCTGAAGGCAAAATCCGTCCAGGAAATACTATTATAGATGTTTCACATTTAAATAAGCAACAGAATATATAATTGACTTTCATTCATGACATAAGGGTTGTCTGTAATTTAGCTAAATGTTTCCAAGTCTGGACTGTGGAGCTCTTCTTACTCCTGTGCATTCAACCATCTTTCTCCTGCCATGGCCTCTTTCCTTTTCCATAACCTTTTGCTTGTTTGCTACTTTACTTCTACTTTTTCTCTATTTGTGTGTCTTGCCTTCTCATTGATATCCAAGCAATTAATACGATTTTCTGCTCTCAAATAAAGTCCTTTAACTTCAGTTTCTCTCTTCAGCCTTTGTTCCTATTATTATCAATGAGTGTGACTCCTCTGGGAAAGGAATCAAACATACATTTGTGGTCCCCCTTCATTTAAAACTCCCTTAAAAGCTCAGCAACCTCTACTACCCTCCTGTATGTTGTTTCAGTACTTTTCTGGAATACTTCAAGCAGAGACACAACTTTGGTTGTGAAGAGCCATTAATGTTATACAAAATCACAGACTTTCCATTTGATGAACACATAGTGAACATGTGCAAATAGCTAAATGCCAGTATGGAAAAAAGTTGTGCAATGAAAATATCCTCTTCACCAGAATATTAAGTGCAAACTTATGCTTGGCAGACCTCCTTGTATTTTTCCAGATATTTTTAAAAAACTTTCAGGAGATCCTGGATGAAAAAGTGTTAAAAATTAATTCTAGTTCACATAATCACAGAATCATAGAATCACAGAACAGGAAGGGGTCACCGGAAGTCATCTGGTCCATCCTCCCTGCTCAAGCAGGGTCATCCTAGAGTATGTTTCTCAGGATTGTGTGCAGAGAGGTTTTAAATGTCTCCAGAGAAGGAGACTCCACAACCTCTCCGGGCAACCTGTGCCAGTGCTCATTTACCTGAACTTTAAAGAAGTTCTTCCTTATATTCAGGTGGAACTTCCTGTGCATCTTGTCCTATTGCTTGGCACCTCTGAGCAGAGCCTGGCTCCATCCTCTTGACACCCTCCCTTCAGCAGCTTATAGACATTGATGGGGTCCCATCTCAGCCGTCTCTTCTTGAGGCTGAACACGCCCAGCTGCCTCAGACTTTACTCATAAGAGAGATGTTCCTGTCCCTTAGTCATCTTCTTAGTCCTTCACTGCTCTCAGCCCATGAGGTCCATGTCCCTCTTGTGCTGAGGAGCCCAGAACTGGATACAGCACTCCAGGTGTGGACTCACCTGGGCTGAGTAGAGGCACCAAGACCTTATCCAGAGGGCAGGATAGTAGCAGACACAAATTCTTCAAGAAAACGTGCCACAGTCAAGGATGCCAGATTTACTTTGCTGAATGGTTCTCTTTATACATCCTACCACAGCTTTTTCCAGAACACCATGGGTGACAGGTAACACCAAAGGGAATGGCAGCAACACACCTCTCTTTCAAGGTGCAGGGCACTGCTACCGCTGCAATCACCTCACAGGCCTGGACAGCTTTGTCCAAGATGTGATGCTATTTAGGGGTGGATGTAGCTACTCCTTCCACCCTCTCATTTTACATGATGGGTTAAATGAACACATTTAACAGTTCCTCTAGAAAACTTTTTCTATAGAAGATAGGACAGCCTGTGATATGACACTTGTTAAATTATGACTAGAAATTAAAGGAAACTAAATTATGCAAAGTGTCAGAGACAGTAATCCACAGTTTGTTCAAAAAGTGCTGGAAAGGATCCTCATTCTACCCATAAGAATATGAAATAATATTCTCCACTTAAGCTCATGAGAGAGAGTTGCATAATCGACAATTCCAAAAACAAACAAATGCTTGCTTTTTTTTTTAATTATTATTTTTTGTTTATTTTGGATACCTTTGTTTTTCGTGACCCAGTTTGGGAAGACTGAAGCTAGTTTTCTGCTCAACATTTGCCACTCTGATTTGCTCAGCCCTAAAAATTCCCAACCTTTTTTGCAAGTACACAGGGTCTCCTGTGATCACCAGGATGTCTAGGAGGGGAGTCACTCTGTGAAGTCAAGTGTCCACTGTGACATCATTCATTCTGCTACAGGGTGTTTGTTTCTGGAATGCTGCCCAGATTTTTCTGGCAAGTTGGTTATGTTGCAAGCCCGTTAATATGTTGTGACACAATTAAAAATGAGGGGTTTTGCACCAATTCCTATGAATTTAAAAAGACTGAGCCATGTTGTTTCTTTTGCCCCCAAGAGAAGTGCATCATGAAGTCTACAGATTGTGCTGTTCAAATGGTAGATTTTCCCTTTCATTTGGGCAAATAGCCAGGCAATGAAGAATTTCTTATCCGGAAGAATTAATGGCTGCCTCTGTCACCTTTTCCCTTCAATTATTTAGACTTCCTCCACACTTATGCTGGCTTCCTGCTGGCAGCACTGCAGACTGTGTCTATTAATCATTAACTGTCATTGTGCTTTAAAAGAAGGAAAGCGAAAAGATTGCTTAAGAACAAAAATAGACTTTTTTTTCTCGTGAAAAATAAATGACAACTGTGTGCTACCTGGATTTACAGTGTCTTCAAATATGTTTTCTTTCTTTTTTTTTCCCAAGGAATAATGAAAATTCTAGGCAAAGGAGCTATTTGGCTGATCCAAGTAAATACATATTCCAGGGCTCCCTTTTCTCTGTCGTATCAAGATACAGCAGCCTCCATTAAAGCTGAGAAGTCATCCTCTGCCACCAGCTCCAGACAAATATCAAGAGAACAGGACTATATTCTCTATGTAGCACTGAAGGCTTAGCATATTAAATCAATGGAAAGCTGTCTCTTCCAGTGGACAAACCTGACCTCCTTCACTATTTTCCAGGAACCCTTCCAGCAGTGCTCTTTGGCCTCCTGTAAGAGACTCAAAAATCGTAATTTTCTTAAACACTATTAAGATCACCAAAGGACTTTGTCCACTGTAGTAAAATGTGCAAAGAAGCAACTGCTCATCTGCACCACCAAAGCCCGCCCTCCCCCAGCATGCCTCCTGGATTTTGAGAAATTGGACCGTAAGTTAAGCCACCTGACGGGAACTTGAGATAAGATAAAGGTGGTTCTGTTGTCCAGTTATCTCAGGTCTATGAAGAAGTAAACAAGGCCAGGGAAGGCCATAGCCCACAGACTCATTTGCTGAGGCCAGGTTTCCACTCTTCCCCACCAACCGAGGGGAAGGAGGAGAGTTTTTGGGGGTGTGATGGCAAAACCTCTGGTCTACATAAGACAGAGGGAGTAAACATCTACCACCAGAGGGTACAAGCTGAGTTTTGGGCCAGACAAGAAGCAGACCCTGAGGATGGTGCTTTTTATCATGCYAATTGTCTCTAACACAAACTGGCTCGGTTGTAAAACTCCCCACCACCCCAAGGGAAGATCACATTCACATGGGGCATTCACGTGAGAGGCAGCTGTCATGTCTTAGAAGGAGTCATAAACCATCAAAGAGCCCGAAGTGCCCTCCAGACTCATTTCTGAGGCCTTCCAAAAGACGACTTCATGTGATCCACAAATGTTGCAACAGATCCAGTGTTGCAAAAGACAGTGTAAAACTACCCCCATCCCCGCAGGAGAGGTGCCTGGGCATTCCCACGTGTACCTGAACATATATTAACTCATTGAACTCTATGTTTTGTGGGACCCCCACCACTGAGAAGACCAGAAGAAGAGGACCAATGGGACGCTGCTGGATCTAGATGACTTTATCTCTCCCTCACTCTCTCTTTTCCCTATTTCTTTCTATCTCTGTCTACCTCACATTTACTGCTAAATAAAATCCTTACTACTGACTTCGGCATATGGTCTTGTTTGCACCTTAATTTAGGCAGAGGCATCTCTCTAATAATCACAATAATTGGATCATAACACCTCCTCTGCTATCCCTCCCTGGTAGACGACAGACAGGATCTGCATGTCCTCCCAAGTGGCCTTCTCACTGAGGAGCCCACAAGAACATTCCAGGTCCAGACACTCTTTCCCCGAATGCTTGGATTTCCCACAACTTGTTTTCCTAGCAGTTCTTCCTCTTCCTCAGTTGTGTGCTACCCTGAAAGCCACAGGCAGAGCTGAATGCTTGCCTCTACCAAGCCAGACACTGCAGAACAAGAGCATTCCCAAGCCCTGAGCTTTGAGAACACATAAAGCTCATGCCATCTCAGAAAATAGGAAAACACTCCAACATCCACTTCAATATAGACTCTCAATTTTGGTTCTTAGAGACTGAAAAGCCACTATAAGCAGAAAATCACATCAAACTGCTGCTATTCACTGCACATGGTTTTGCACTTGAAATACACTACTGCCACATACCTGACCCAGTCACTCCAACAAATAGTTCATTGTATGTCTCACTCCAATGCTTTCCTACAGGGTCCAAGAAAAGAGGATTTTAGAGAAAATAACATAATAACATGTTGGTTGAAGAAATGTACATAATGAAAATCATCCTTAAGTTGCAGCACATCCTGACAGACATAGAAGTCAGTCCCAGCTGAAGACAGGGCTGAAGAGAGCTGAATCCATATGGCCAAAACACTTTGAAGCCAATGTAAAGTCAGTTGATCTGGACCTAAGGAACTCGCTCTTCCCTGTTTCATTAGAAATTAAATATACAAACTATGCGGTATATTTACACACTTTCTTTGCATTTTATTCCATTATGGATACCATGTTATAGAATGTCAGAATGAAAGTTTTGTGAAAAAGTTTCCAAAGAAAAACAGTTGCCATTCATAAGGCTAAACATTAACTTTATTCACTACAATATATTCATGCATTTATACGATATAATTAGTATTATCACTTAGCATCATAATAGCATGTATGTTATTACATGCTATTAAATATTGCCCACAGTATTTATATTAATATCTTATAAGAAATTACCTGATAAACATCAGACACTCATCGCTTTGACAACAACTGGAATGCTGCTCATTGGATTGACCTTGTGTGTGTACCAGTGTGTAGATGTGCTGGTAGATCACGTGGTTCCCCTCACCTAGTATATTTATCACAGCTGTAAGCAGACAATGCACATGGCTGACCTGACTTTACTTGAGTTTAATTACAAATTATTTTATTTTTCAAGGACAGTGGACCAGGTGAAACTAAAAGGAATTTTAAAAGTCAAAGGTGCTGACTATAAAGGAGACAATACATTGGTCACCTTTTCCATCAAAAACTGATTATGTAGCAGTAGAGAGAAACTGGAACACCAGATTAAACTATTTTCTCGCATCCTTATTTTTTATCTTTCAATTGCACGGGAATTCAAATGCTGCAATTTAAATTAATCAGTAATAATACACAATAATGCTGGAAAAAAAATGCTGAGGTCTGTCTTTCTGTAGGGATGAGGGATATTTTCTGTTCTCTGTTTTCTGGAAATTATCGAAAGAAGATTCTCATTTGCTCTAACTTTTATCTAAGTCTACATTAGCAAGTAGTGTGGACCACTTCTGTAGGTATAGAGGTTTTGACACAAACAGCACACATTCTAGGTTTATTTTCCTTCAGATTATCTCCAGTCTGGCATGGGCTGAACATCACAGCCTGTCTTTCAGTTTGGTATCACCTGAAAAGAATCTTGTTCATGCAATGCAAGACTAATGCTTGATGCCAGCCAACACGCAGTAACTGGGGCCAACTGGGAGAGACATTTCAAAAGTGCACTGAATATGGATGCATTTCCCTGTAACTTAGTGGTGCTTGTCCTTCCACTGCTGTCACTCCCGGGTTTCAAAATCAATCTGCACCACAGAAGAAAAARCAATTCTGTTCTTCAGCATCCACTAATTTGTTAACTATAACATAGGTGTTTATTTGCAATGGAAAACAGTGCAGATGGGGCCCAAAATATTAATGTAAGTATCTACTAATATATTAATTAAATTACAGAATAGGTATGATAGCAAATTAATTGACTTAAGAAAACTACAGTTAACTAAACCTAATCCCATTTACCTGGAATATATATAAAATTAAAGTTTTACAACTAAAATAAAAAATATTGTCATTGGCCATCTTTGCGTCTCCTGAAAACTGCAAAACTCTGAAATGTAACAGCTGTAAGGTGCCGCCTACTTCTATATTGTTTCAAAATGTCCCTAAGCCCTTAAGAGTACAGAAGTAAACAGCTTTATACATTTCACTGTGATACATAATTAAGTTTGTGAGTAATAAATTTCTGAGATTAAAGTTTGTGAGACTTTACCATTGTCAGATATTTTCAGCGCTGTTTTCTCTGAGCAATCATGATATCACTGCACTCTGAAGGCACAGACAGTTATTTGCTTAACAGATTATTCAGCAGTGTGCTTTTATCTTCTGAACAGCTCAGCTGCCTGTCTCCTCTTGAGAGCAGCAAGCAACCTCTATGACACCCTTAATACGAAGAACRAAACCTTAATTCATTCCTAAACACAGGTCACATCTATGTCAAGAAACCTCTGTGCTGCTGGCTTCCTGAAATASTGCCAAACTGCAACCATATTACTTGCCAAGCAGTGCTGCAGAGGTGGACAGACCCAGCAATGCAAATAGCCCCAGCAGCTGATCTGAGCTCCTAATGTTTCACACCTCAAGTTCGTGTCTKCAAAGAAAACATTCAATCTTAAAAACTCAGTTTCAGTGTTATACCTGAAAACAAAAATTTGAAAAGGAACRCTTAATATAAACACACCATTCCAGGAGGCAGTGTTGTGAAAAATTCGGTACTCACATAAAAGACACTGCTGCTCAAGGGAACCATGAAGTGGAAATCACCAAGGAGGTGCCATGGTAACTTGTAACACCTATCTGCTCTCAGTGATTCAATGCCACAAGTTGAATTTAGCACAGGATGTGGATCGAAATGCTATTTCTCAGGTGAAGTGTTACATGACATCTTATGCAGTTGTGTTATGACAGTACCAAAAGTAGTCCTCTCAAGACTAGTAGACTTAATTCCACTGTCCTGGCCAAATTCTGATTTGGTAAATTAGATTATTTCAATTTTTTTAATTAACTTCTTTCATTTTAAGGATCACAACTATTGAAATCAGTAATGGACATCCAGTGGAACACAGAGGGTCTTGTGCTTATGTTTTTCTCATGATTTCTAATGCTTCCATCATTCCTGTGAGGTGAGGAGATACTACAGCTTGTATCTCAGCTCCCTCACAGCTTACTAATGAGGAAATGATGCATATAAACTCACCGCTAAACCTATCCAGTCATCAGCTGCAGCTTTGACTCCCTGGCTTCTGCATATCCTTGGAAAGAATTATTTTCTGAGGAAGGAGGCTCTCAGAAACCATAAGGCTAGGTGACCTAAATTAACAATTATGGAACTAAGGATTCAGCAGCAGCCAAAGATGCATCAAGATCACCTGGAATTATAKCCTTAAATTTCTCAGATGAGCTAGTCCTAATTAACTCACTTAGTCACTGCACAGGAAATGTTGACAGGCCTGGGAGTTAAATCCTTACACCTTGACCATACCTCATTCAGTAGACARTTCCCTCAGTAAGTTGAAGAAAATATAACATAACATATATTTGGGGCAAAGAAAACCTAAAGGAAATCCATTTTACTTAGTTACATATTAAAATACACCGTAACATATTTTTCAACACCCAGTAACAAACTGAAGCCTGCATACTTTGTACAGCACTGCAAAGACACAAAATTACTGTAGGCATGAGAATTCGTGGGGTAAATACACTCAGTGCCCTGCCTGGCCTCCAGAGAATTGTCTTCCTGACTCAGATTTAGTAATTTGTCTAACTTTGCGTGCTTTATCCCAGTTCTAGCTGTGCTCTGTCTCCTACTGAAATCACTCATGTCCTCAAAGGACGACACTTTTCCTCAACTTTCACGTTTTTATGTGCTTTCATGAACAAATTAATTTGGGGGGGAATGATAAAATGCTTTCAATTGCTTCAATTCCTTTAACAGAAAAAGAGTAAAAACCACCATCTCAATTGAAACTCAAGAATTTGGGGTTGGGTTCCCCAAACATGCCTGAACTGTCACTTCACATCTTCAGGCCTTACTTCTGTCAATAGAAGGCAGCTACAAAAGAGCCAATAAAGCAAATTCACACACTCCTACYGGGAGAAAAAGCTCGGTTTCTGAAGAAGAGGGAATTTATTATTTTTAGATTTTTGGGGGGTAGTTGGACACCTTAAAGCAAAGCTTTCACATAGTCATTTTTATAAAAGATTTAAAGCCATCCAATCGGTTTTGGTTGGCATCCAAACAAGAGAAAACCGTGTCTCTTGGAAGAGCATCCACCAACTCTCTTACACAGGAAAACTAAAAAAGGAGTGACTGCACCCATCAGGCGGCTCCGCTGACAGRAAATATCAAATGGCATATTCAGCACACTTACCTGCTCACAGAGAACCTGGCAAAGACTGAGTCAGAGGCTGGTGCCTGGAGTAAGCAGCCACTGAGTGTCCGGGCACTTGTCTCTGCCTGGTGCCTGCTGCTGCTCCCATCCAGTCCAAACAAGCAGATTTTCTTCCCAAGAAAAGCAATGCAGAAGAGGGGCTGATACACGATTTCACCCTGACAGCAACCTTCAAYGACTGTAGAACCAGGAGCCCTAAAACATTTTTGCTGTTCCTCAAAAGACATGTTTTGTCTTATAAGGAACGGCTGAGGGAGCTGGGTTTGTTTAGCCTGGAGAAAAGGAGGCTCAGGGGGACCTCATTGCTCACTATAAGTGCCTGAAAGGAGGTTGTAGTGAGGAGGGGCTGGTCTCTTCCACCACGCCTATAGTGAGAGGACTAGAGGAAATGACCTTAAATTGAGACAGGGGTGATTCAGATTAGATATTCGAAAAAAATTTTACTGTTAAGGTAGTCAGGCATTGGAATAGGTTGCCACGGAGGTGGTGGAGTCACATCCCCGGATGTGTTCAAGAGGCATCTGGATCTAGTGCTAGGTGATGTGGTTTAGGGGTTATAGGGGCAGTTCTGGGTGGATGATTGGACTTGATGACCTTAAAGGTCTCTTCCAACCTTGATGATTCTGATTCTATAATTCTATTTTTGCATCTGCTGGTTTATACCTACCTACATTAATGAAAGGACAGACTGATGTCATTCTCTRCAATAAGCAATGCATAACTCATGAAAGAGAGTTACTGAATTATTTACATGGCTTAGCAAATATGATTAACTGCCAAGAATAGATCTAACTATTCTTGCTTCTTTAAAAAAAAAATTTAAAAATCATTTTATGAAGCAATGACCTAAATGACAGATTTTATTTGTGGATAAAGATTATTTTGAATTAAAATTCACCCTTGGATGATGATAGTTGTCTTCATGATTCTTCAGCAAATGTTTTTACATTGAGGCTGCCTAAGGGCCTCCATAACACTTCAGAGCACAGCACCGTACAACTGTGACATGGCAATGGTTGTAAAACATGTCTGTGAAGGCATTTGGTAATAAGGTACTCTGTGCTCCATCAATTTACAGAAATCACTATTAGCAACAGTAGACTAGACACAGAAATCCACTGCCACCATTTCTGTGCCAGAATAATCAGAATCATGCAAAAACACTCCCTTTTGCTCTCAATGCTTGTCTCCCAGATTAAGTACATTGTTCTGGACTTGGAAAGGTGGAAGCTTCCTTTTCCTCCAGCACAGCTGCAGTATAAATTCAGGATCCAGATGAAAAATKATGGCATATACTAAATAAGACTTTTTAAAGTGACAGCTGCTTTTCCAGAACCCCTGCAGGTTAAACAAAGCTTAGCAAGTGTTTTTCTTTTTTTCCTTTTTTTCTTTCTTAGCACTTAGAAGACWAATTAATGTTGTTATTTAATCCCAGTCCCCCGGGTCTTCATATGTCTAAAATAAACTTGCCATGTCAATAAATCCTATAAAATCACATTAACAATGGAGTGTAAATGGCTTCATTTTCTATTAGCATGAACACATCAGRGAGCAAGGATTTTATTTTTCATGTAATGTGCACAAATAAATAAATATGTATACACACACACAAATGTAAAATTGGATTGTTAAATTTTATTGACCAGCAAACTTGCAACATGAATATTTTGACTTATGCATCCAAAATTTACTTGTCACTCGTGCAGTAGGCATAGTTCACTTAGAAGAAGAAAACACTCATGAAACCCTGCACAGCAGATGGGTCTCTCTTAACTCAGCTGCAGACATGTACATACTCCCTAGGCTCAGCCTTTCCCTAATTTCTGTTTCAGATGCAATTGCCAGATTCCTTGCCACAACAATCTATGCAAAAGCAGTGACACAAAAACTTGGTCAGACTCACAGAGAAACAGCTCAGCTTTCTGCCCCTCCTCCTTCTTTACTTTCTGGTTTGTATTTGGATTGCATTTCCTCAGAGGGAGTGCAATGTGTATCTTCTTTGCTGCCATAAGCAACTTCTAGACCCAGAAGTCTTTACGTCCATCTCAAATGTTCTCATCATATGAGACTTTACCATGCTTGTCACCACTGCCAGTATTCTAGAAGACTAAAGCTCCTTTTCACTGTCCTAAGAGAAGTGTCTGTCAGCGAGCAGCAGGGGCCACCCCACCGCCCTCGGGGAAAGGGAGGAATGAAGTAAAATGGGGAACTGGGGAGAAGGGAAGCTCAAAACAGCTAAGGGAAGTCATGAACCCTAGAAAGCACAGGGACAGATGAGGTAAGAGTGAGTGCTTGGCCAGAGGTGAGGACAAGGCGGGGGAGGGAGGGGGAGGAACAACAGACAGACATGCAGATTGCACAGAAAGAGTGAAATGGGAGATTAGGACCTGTAGCTAGAAGAGGGGAAAAACAGGTGGTGAGCAATGGAAACAGACACACACATTGGACAGGAATCTCAGAAATGTATGAAAGAACTGGTTAAGACAAGCAGAATGGGATAAAGAAATGGAGAGCGGAGTAGGATAAAGTCCCTAGGGAAGCAGACCAAGCATGTGACAAGACTCTGAGGTAGGCTAAGGAGGAAAACTACAGCTTAATGAGTAAGTTAAAAACACTTGGGAGAATATTTTGCCTATTTTATTGTAGCTACTATTACAGATGATGCAGGACCATAAAATAAAGCAGATTGCCAACTTATTTTTAGCTGAGGTTAGGAGGTGCGGGAATGAGGCAAGGAACTACAGGAAAAGAAGCCAACTTTCATGGCTAAGAAAGTGAACATTGCAGAGGGGGAGAAATTGACATTCCCTCCTGGCTTCCACCCCAGCTTTCCTATGGTGCTAATTAAGTAATTTAAATTTTCAGGGGTGATCATTAAGTTCATCATTTTCTGGGGACCTGACTTGGAAGTCCTAAGGTTGATACACAAAAATACTGAACACTCTCAGCTACAACCAAAGCTGATAAAAATTACGTCTTGTACTGAGTATCTAATACCAGTTACTTTGAAAAAACCCAGTCCTTGGTATCTCAGAGAGGGCATCCAAAATTAATTGATACTTTAGATGTTGGCCTTCCTGTGCTTTAGTGGAACGAGGTTGCTTCAATAGTGAAACTTCCTCTGGCCTGGATGTTACTCAGCTTTTGGAATTGCTTATATACTTACTAACTTAGGAAATTATATCAGAGACTTAACAAGTAAAACAACTGCTTCTAACAGGGTCTTCACGGTGACCTGCGAATGAGCCTCCAAACACACCCTGAGCAACAGCTGGAAACAGTTCATTAAATGACTACCCCTCTTTTCTGCACTGAGTTATGAAAAGGGATTGTAAAACAGAATACTGGGTCAGTTAATTATAGGTTACTATAGTGCTTATGTGCAACTGGGTAAAATTTAAAGGCATATGGGTGAATTTGACTAACATGGAAATCTTATTACAGTATACTCCACGTGAATTTTGTTATCCACAGTCCTTGCATGTCTTTTGASTGTGCACATGTGTGTACGCACCTATCCTTGGGGAGTGTATATCCACATATGTGTGCATGAGAATTCTAATTCTGAATGAATTAAAAGGGCTTCTTTTAATCTTCCAGTAGAAACTAACACAAAAAAATTAATCATGTTCTTTTAGGTCTGAAGAACCTTTTAATCAAGTTTGAAAGGAGATAAAATTAAAAATGCGGTGTAGCCACTTACATTTTAAGAGAAAAGGCTATGTTTGCCTTCCTCTAYGTTTGCATTTCCAAAGAAAACAGGAAAATTTTAGAGGAGATTAAAAAGGCAACCAACCAACCGAAAAATCCAGGGTGCAGACCTCTTCAATTTCCAGTCCATTGTCATTCCACGGGTTAAGGCAGATTCCCCGTGGTGCAGGTTTCAGAATAAAATAACTGGTACTTGGAGGTGGAAATGAARTACAGCTGTGCTTACAAAGGTACAAACCCAATCAGGTGTTAACCCCTCTCTTTTCCTTGAAATATAAAGTAATCTGTATATTGTACAGGTGCATAATCACATTGCTTGACAGTTCCTGAAAACCAGGATTGTTCTGAGGCTTCTGCATTTGGAAATCATATTCTAGGCTGGAGTCCTCTCCTTAGCACTTGTGAAAGTGATTTGAAAACCTAACACATATCCCATTACTGTATATTCAAAAGCAACATAGCAAAACAGAAAATGAAAAAAAAAAAAAATCTCTATGAAATTGTGCAAAGAACATGGAGAAGTTAGCAGAATTTTATTACAGGCTTACTCACAAGAAAAATGTATTCCTGGATTAAAACTACAGAAACTCAATTTGTCCTTGTTTTATGAGACTGAAGTTTAGCATCCTCTTTTGCAGGTAGTAATGTAGGTGTTACAAAGCGTAAGAACATTCCAGTGGGCCAATGTGGCATAATCTGCCTCCTATAAAACTCTTTTTGATGTGACACAGTGATTGACTGAAGTTGCAATGYCTAATGAAGCATAGTATTTTTCCAAATTCTTATTACTTCTGATGAGACTAGATTGTCTCTTTTTTCGGTAATGCATATACATTTTCCTTCTTTCTATTACAAACCTTGATGYGTGGTGAAGGTTGACCTACCAATGCTCTCAGCATGTGCCTTTGGATGACAGGACAAACCTAACTGTGAACCTAACACAAACCAATACAGCGTCACCTCAGGACTGCAGTCAGCTCACAAAACTCTGCTGCTCCAAGCAGCTCCTCTGAAGAGCAGCAGCGCAAAATGACTGTTATTCCAGACAGGCTCTCTGTTACAGCTTGTTAACCATGTTGTCAGTGATACTGAAGTCTCCACTGAGTCTATCTTATTAGCAAAGCCTGATACAGCAACCTATTCACAGCATGGAAGAGATCCCTCCCAAAAGTCTAGAGGCATCAGAGCACAAGCAGTGGGGTGAAGGAAGGAAACATTTTTAGCACTCAAAACTGGGTGGAAAATGGAAGCCTACATCAAGCAGTGTTAACTGAGCCCTGAGATGGCTGTAAAAGGTCCTTATAGCAATCCAGTACACATGTAAGATTTACTAAGAGATGTCTTATTTCTTGCAATCAGTTTCTTGACATAAATATAAACTCAGTAAGTCTCAGCAGCCTGTCATTCCTAATTTGCAAGGATAATAATAACAAGGTGGGTTTTTTTTAGTGAAGCGTGAATTCTGTGAGCTCTCTAGTCTCACCACATCTGTCCCTGCTCTCCTGCCAATCCAACCATTTGGCAAAAGTAATACAGCACTGTCAAGGAAAAGGAGCAGAGAAGGAACACATAAAGTTTCTACACTCAGTTTCAGCAGCAGCCATTTGAAGCAGAGACAAGCACAAATAGATGGGATGTTCAAACAATCATGGCCGTGGCTTCTGTACTAAGGAGCTTGCTCAATCTCAGCACATCAGCACCTTGAGGCTAATGGTGCCTGGGGAATGCACTGAGTCCTCATTAAACTGGCAAAAACAGGCACAGAGTCACAGGGTCTCTTTCTTGCTTAGAATGTGATTTTATTGCCTCCTTTTGTCTGTCGCTCTAGGCAACTGCCTTCTTCGCCTGCTCGTAAAACTGGGCCAGCTTGCTAGGGAGCAGCRAAGTAACACTCAGCTTTGAGTTAGTATTTCACCAGATGATGTAACTCCACACAGGAGTCTTTTGAGTTCTACATGAAAGGGGAGCTGCTGGTCAATTTGCTGACCCTTACACCTTGATTTTTGACCTGATCTTAAAACTTTGCCTTCCCAACTCCTGCAAATAGTTACTGTTTTGGAATTAAGACAATAGGAAGGCTGAGCATCCAGCCCCTGGCAGAACCAGGCTCTAAATACCAAAGGAGAACCAAAGAGTACTTTAGGTATATACCACAGTGGCTGTATTTTACTGCATGGCAAAACACTTTACTTGAAAGATAGAAATAAAACCCCTCAACTWTTGTGACCCTGTCACATACTTGGTATAGGATTTCCAAAAGTGCCAGCTACAGGTATGTCTTCAACAGAAGTACTGAGCACATCTCCACTGATCACAGTGAGACTGAAATTAAACTACTACCAAGTGCTTTTACACACCCCACAATATATATTGAAGTATTAAAACACACATGAACAAGAACTTAAATTTAGCTTGCAGACAATAAGTGTTTCTCATAGTTAAGTTTACATCATAACACTATCTACAGCGTATCACTCAGGTTACTTCCCAAGCTCTTCAACGTGTTAGAACTGATCTATAATGCTAATTTTTACACAACTCGACCCAGAGTGACATGTCTCAAGAAGCTGGTTTTAATTTGCAAACCATTATCATGCTGGGTTTAAGCCAAACAACTTGGTGCATTTTTTATTGATCACCATGGATTTGGATTAGGACTACTGAACTCTTCTTCCTACCTTCAGTATCTTACCATTTCCCATGGGACTACTCAAGAAATAAAGCACTACTCTGTTTGAATTACAGCAGGATCAGGCCATCAGAAATAACTCCAATTTACTCATGTGTTTTACCAAGGGATGCATTCTGTAGCTTCATTTAAATGTATCTGAACTTGGAGCAAATAAGGACAGAATGATAACCAAGAAACATTGGACTGAAAGGAAAAAAAACATACACCAAATGCGTATGTGCAAGATTCCCTGCTGCTCTGAAGATTTATTGTTTTTCAGGATCGAGCCATGCTTACATGAAGTCACTTGCAGAATTACAGATCTGGTTTTACTCCTGTTTGGCACAAGGATACTTCTTGCATTAACTGTAAGGACAAACACTACAGATCTGCTCCAAGTACAGTAAAGTCAGGGTTAAAGTTTGGGGATCATGCCTTCAGGCAATGCTCTGCCATCTTCTACAGGATGAGGACCTCTGCCAAGGCGGCTTCCACATAACTAGTGTGGGACTCAAATACAGACACTGATTCTAACATATCACTTCTAAAGTAGTATATTTTTCTAAATTAACAGTTTAAAAAACGAGTTATTCATATGAAACAGGATAATCTTGATGTATGCTTATAATGAACACAGCAGAACTCCAGTCATGATTTTTATTTGGGTTTACGTAACATTTTTTGATATTGTTCTAATTTGTTGAATTAACAAAATAATTATTTTTAATTTAAGAAAAGCTACCAACTAATCTCCCAACTGAGTACACCCAGAGTGCTTTCATACTGCTAAAGTCTCAGGTAAAGCAATAAATTAGTTTCTCTGTAGTCATTTCCTTATCCTCTCCATTTCAGTCTCACTGTACTTCATTCCCAGCATTTTATATTCACAGGTGCTAAAGCTTAGGACATTGAGCCCCAAACACAAACAGATTGAAGCCAGGCAGCTGAAGAGATTACCACTCTGAGGCATCTGTCCATTTCAGCCTTCACAGAGGTGGCAGCTACCGTGACAGGAAGCTGAGTCATGCATAAAGGCAATCCAGTGTACAGATCAAAACAGTAATATAGATCAGCACAGGTTCTGAGCTGCACAGTGGCAGCCGGCAAGCTGCACGGACTACCTGCTTCATATGCAACGCAGCTATGCCTGCCACCAGCAAGGTATCAGCCAGGCAACAAACAGACAGGGTGAACAGCTGGAGGCGATACGCCTGGTCCCATTTCATTCAGCCTGGGTTCGTGAAACAATATATTCAGTTAGAAGCTGATGTTGTCAACGCTGTCAAAGACAAAATTCCAAAAGAATTCAAATTATGCAMACTCAAGTTTTCAACTTAGTAAAGATGACTGCCAAAAAGAATCTTAAGAAAACACAGCATTATGGCTGGCATGGTAAAGGGGTAGATCAATGAGCCTCATCTTCCAAAGAAGCTGTCTGAGAAAACGATGATAACACTAAGGCAGCAGCAAGATGAAGTGATAGTCTCTGCATCCTTACCAGGAGCTACTTCCACAAGCAAATTCCTACTTAAGAACTGCCTAGTAGTTTATGTGGGAGAAGAAAAGGAGATAGCGCAGCTGAGAGTTAGTCTCAGCAAAGTACATAAGACATAACTCAGCCCACACTATAAATCATGTCCTTCGTGCACTCATTAACTGTCAGCAGCCCCAAGGAGCTGCTTTTCAGCTCTGTATTAGAGAAATTACCTGTTCATGACACAAGCCAGAAAAGGCACGCCTAAGCATATTGGCTACACAAACAGTAAGGGAAGTGCAGATAAGACCAATAGTTTTGTAGGCAATGACATATATGAAGCCTCATTTCCTAGGGAATTGCGTCTCATGACTGTCAGATTTTTTTAACCGAATTATACCAAAGYTTCAGGCTTGTCTTAAACAGAGCATCAGAGAATCCATAGAGAAAATAAATATGCATGTCTACCATGACAGGCTTCAAGTGAGATTAGCTCCTTATTGGACACTGCTGAATCCTACAGGAATATACATTTTGATTAAAAGTGGGATTTTTCCAATTCCTTGACATTCAGTTCCCAACAGTCCCACGACCCCTCTGTCCGGTGCTGACATTTCAGCATTAATGGTTGAAATATATGCTGCATATTTTTCCTCTTTGTACATAAGCACATTCTCCCCTACCCAGCTATACTCACAGAACTTACAGGAATGTTATTTTTTTGAGAATTAATGTCTCAAAATTTACCCCTCTCTTTCATTTGGTTGAAATCAACCCAAAATTTACGGGGTGCAGAACTAATAAAGCAACAGCAAGCAAATAGCAGCRAATTTACTCCCTTATACTCACATGCAAATACACACGGGATGCAATTCTGCATATGCCACGTATCTTTAAGAAATCAGGATTTTTAAAAAAAATTTGCTCAGCAGTACCTAAGGAACCCATTTGGCTGTCACCTTCGTTTCTTAAACAGAGCTGAGCAGTTTGCTTTCGCCTGCTTTAGYAGCATTACCTCCGCGAAAGCCCACTCAGGCTCCCCTACTACTGTCACAGCAAGCAACTCGTCCGGCTGAGAGCACGGCAGCGCAGGGGGTAACGCAACCGAGCACCGAAAGGAGGGGAGGCGGCAGGAAGACCTCAGCCCTTAAATACTGTGTTTAAAAACAGAGTTTGTTTCATACACATTATACATGGTGTATTATATATGTTGAAATACACAAACCAGCTTTGTATCATTTACAGCACATAAAACAACCTATATAGGTACCACTCGCGTTCAAGACTTTTGCTTCTAGTCTTTCAAGCACGCAGAAACACCTGCAGATGCCTATGTCCAAGACTCCATCCTCCCAAGACGGGATTCCCACGCCCAACAAACCCATCAGGCTGCGTGCTGCCCCCTGCCCACCCCTCCCCTGCYCCCCCAGCCCCTCCTCTCCGCCGCGCTGCCAGCTCCCTGCCTGCCCGCCCCTCCCGGGGAGGTTTCTAAACTCCGCGGCTCGCCGAGGGCCCGCTGGGGCTGGGGCCGCTGCGCTGCGCTGCACCGCGCCGCCCCCCTCCAACGGGGACCGGCCCGCCGCCCCCGCCCGCCCCGGCGCTCGGCGGAGCCGCGGCCCGACCTCGCCTCCCTCCTGAATATTTCATCGGCGCTGCCCGACGGGATGCCCCGCCACTGACTGCTGCAAAGGGACCGCATCCCGCCGGCGGCGCGTCTCGCTGCTTCCTGTCTGTTTCATTCTTCAAACCGCAGCTTTTCATTTATTCCGATAAATAAATAAGTGATTAAAAACAAAGGAAAGGAAAAAGCAGCAAGAGCATCTCTCTTTTGTATCTGAGCAGATGGGACTCCTGTGCAGGAGATTACGGAACACAACACAAGAAGGGCTATGAACTCTTCCAAGCCCAAAGGATGAGCCGGCAGCAGTTCTATAAAAATCCGATCCCGGGGCTGTGACACACTCGGAGGAGCGAAGGCGCCGGCAGCCTCACCGGAGGCGTCCCCGCTTTGGACAGCGCAAGCCCTCGCGGGCGAGGGGGGAATCGGAGCGACTCGCCGGCCAGACCGCGCTCYCGGCGCGCAGCCTCCCGCTGCTCTCCGCGGCGGCCGTGGCCGGCCGGGCGGCGCTGGGGTTCCGGCTGCCGCTGCGGGGCCGCCGTGCCCCCGCCGCGCCCGGCACCGCTCCGCCGCAAACTTTTCTTCCCGCGCCCTCCTCGCCGCCGGACGCCGCAAGGGAGCGGCGCGGGGGGCGGCCGGCGCCTCGTCTCTTCGCTGCCCCCGCGTCCCGGCGCCGGGCGGCGGCCACGGCCCCGGCCGCACCGCCGCCGCGGAGGCAGGCGGCGGCCCCGGGCAGCCCGAGGGTCCGCATGGCCGCTGCCCTTCGGCCGGTGGCGAGAGCCGCCGGCGCCGCCGCGGCGCTCCGGGGGCTGCCCTGAGCGGGCGGCTCGCCCTGCAGCGCGGCGGGATGTGGCCGGCCGGGGCTGGCGGCAGGCTGCCCTGCCCGCGGGACGCGGCGCTGCGGCGGGCGGCGTTTTCYGGCAACCTCTCGGCGCTGCCGTCCCACCTGGTGCCGAGCGGCAGGAGCGTCCGCGTCTTCATCAGCGCCAACCCCGAAGGTAACCGCGGCTGCCGCGCCCGCCCCGCAGCTCCCCCTGCCGCCCGCAGCGCCCGCGCCGCTCCCCGGCCCCGGCCGCCGCCGCTGCTCCCGGGCACTCTCGCTCAGGGGCCCCGGCGTGGCCGAGGCCGGCTCCTGCCGCTCTCCGCAGCCAGCCCCGAGGGCTGCCAGGGCCCCTCGGCCCCGCCGCCGGGCGCGGTGTGGGGCCGCGGGCYGCGGCCGGGGCGGGGGCGGGCGGTGCGGGGCGAGGCGGCCGCGGGCGTGTGGGGCGGGCTGCCTGCGGCGCTCTGGGCGCGGCGCGCTTGGCCGGGTGTGGGTGTAACGAGCTCGGAGCGGGGCTCGGAGGCGCCGGCGTACTCCGCTCCTGAAGTTTTATGTCCGTARATGACATGCCTGAAAGGCACCGGGGCGCGGGGCATCTTCTCATTTTTGCGCTGTCGGAGCTGCAGGGCAGACTGGGAGCTGAGAACAAGGAAACGGGCTGCCTTCTAGCGAAGGGGAGGCTTTTCAGGGGGGGATGTTTCGAAGAGCTGTCCTGGGGGGTATGATGAATAAGAGTTTCCTATTGATTTCATAGCACAATGAAAGCAGGTCTTAGCCGGCTGAGGCTACAGCTAATGTGATCCTTCGATCCCGGCTGTACTCTGCTTCCAAGGAAGCGTGCCCTGAAACCTGCAGTTTTAGCTTAATAAAGTYGGGGTCGCATAAACGGTATCTGAATTAATTAGGCCTCCTGCTGCTTAAAGCCTATTTTTAAAATTACCCTTTGATTCGAGGTATTTGCATACATTCAGGAGGTGTCATTCCCACTTGTAAGATAGGAGTTGCTGAAGCATATTCCCACTTGAAGCACGGAAATAATAAATTAAGCGTTCACACTTATGACGTTTCTTGTCTGTAAAAAACGAGCCCACTATATTCACAATTACCTTTCACACCTCCACCCACTGCCTTCTCCCCCAACATTTCTAATTCAACAATACTGTCACCTTTTATGCAAACATCAGAGATCTGAAAATCATGCCTGAAATGACAAAATAGTTTGAAGTGAAAATTGTCTTGGCATCAGTACTTACGGGAGTATGAGAAATAGCGCTCACAAGCAAAAAAAATGGGCATAGTGCTGCTTTGAAGAATTCCCACACCTCCCGCACTTCTTACTTGCTTTCAGCACGAGGAAAGTCTCAGCTCTCATATTCAACATCCCTGTTTGTTTAAAAATATGACATTCTTTGAGGAGGGCATGAAGATGTTTTAAGTTTCTTACTGCAATCTAAGCAAAGACATAAAAATAGTGRTAATTGAAAAAAAAGTCTGTTTGGCTCTGAAAGAAAATTACTGTGGATTTTTAGAAGATAGATTACTCATTAGAAATGGATTTTTGCCAGCATTGCCTGAACTGTGAAGCTACTGATGCCTCTGTATTTGATGTGAACAGCATTTAGGGTAGCTGGGTATGTTAGCTAGATATTTGCTAAAATGGAAAACCCATTAAACTCATTCTAAAAGTTGGGATTTAAAGCCATATATATCCACTTGTAGGATTTTACCCTTACAATTTGATTTGAAAATACCAGCTTTAAAAAAAGAAATAACGCTGAAAGAAAACAATTCAAACATTTTAGGATTATTTACATTATCTTCCTTGTAGTCTCACATGGTCACGATTAACATTCCTCACGTCCAATATTTTATCTGAAACAGTGCTCCTGCACGGGATAAGGTATTTTAAAAAAAAAACGATAGTATAGGACTGAAATTTTGGAGTGGTTACAGATTTTGTTTATGAACATTTAAGGACTTTCTATGGCAAAAAACAACTATTACTAGTTATCAGTGATAGCACTGTTGTTGAAGTGTTACTGATTGCATGTGACTTTCAAAAAAGTATATGTGGATAAACAAGAAAGTAGCCTATAATGGGGTTTAGATGTCATCTAGTAAAGTACTTTGAAATAGAAATGCTGTTGGTAAAACACTTGAAAAAGTTCACTGTGCAAAAACTCTGGATGAAAATKTTAAAGTCTTCCTACTCAGTAAACATTTTAGCACATTCGAGCCCCTAACAACAATGTATATTTGCATGACCAAGGCCTCTCTTGTTAATTTTCAGCATATCACTACAGTTTATACCCGTTATTCTTCATGCAGATCATTCCTGTAAAGGGCAGTGAGTCCCCAGACTCCTAGAGGTAGCCTTGAGCTGTGGTGTCAGAGAAGTGTAGGGAYTAATCCTGCTAGCAGTTACAAGAAAAATTTATATACCACTGAAAGTGTTCAAACCTAAAAGAAGTTTTCTTGAATTATATTTAATAATTGTATAGGGGAGAACTCTGGTAATCAGTGTTTGGTCTGTTCTTTACAAACATACTTTAGTATGACTGATATGTTTTTATTATGCAATTAGTAAAAAGGGTATTTGAAAAATTTCTTRACTAGAAGTCCCTAAAAAGACCAAGTGGAGACGGTGAGCATGGGTTGTAGGAGCAAAATTGATTCATTTTACAGTCTTGTTTTCTAGAGGTAATTTTGTAGATAAATGAAACTGGATTTTCCCCTAGTAGTTAGCAGTATTGTCTTGCTCAAGTGGTTGATATAAATTAATCCATCTTCATATCACTGCAAATTATTGGATCTTCAGAAACATTGAAGTTGCTTTATTATTTGAATACCCATAAGTCTGTTTTCACATTTCAGTAGATACAAGCAATCAGCCATATTTTAAATATGCATTTAAATATGTATTTTAGCTAAGAGAGGTTGAAGATTTTTATTGTTTTTTAGTTTTCTCAAGATATTTTTATTATTTCAAAGTGATAAGGAAAGTAAGTCATATTTATCTGATTGTAATAAGTCCTTTACTGTTCCATGTAGCAATCTGTGGAGTGTAACAGCAGTCAATGACAGTTTCTCTGCCACTCAGTACTGCCTGTGTAGATGCCTGCCATTAACATACAGTTTATATGAAATACAACAGGTATAAATTTCCATATGGTTCCATTACATGAAACTGTGATACCAGCCCTATATAGGTTCGGAACGTTCCAATTATTCTTGTCACTACTTCAAACAGAAAATTATTTGAGTTGCAAAGTTTGCTATTTCAAGAAGTTATGTGATGATATAAGGCAACATTACAAGCTCTGGTTGAAACTGGTACCTGAAGTGGAGTTAGGAATTTGTCTTGAAAATGAAATCCAGTGAATTGGAACATGCAGTCAAAACTCTGAAAATTTTAAATCCTCTTGATTCTTCTGAAAGTAGGGAAATTAGCCCTTTGCTAGTTTGACTTAAAGTCTTGTTACTGCTTCAGTTAGTTAAGACGTGGATAATTTTTTACTCTGAGCTCTTTAGAGTAAGTTTTTGTTGTGAAAATGCTTTAGTAATTAGTAGAAAMAAATTAATGTACTGAGAAGGGGTATGTATAAAGCCAAATCCTACACACAGGTGGTTCCACTGAAGACAGGATGATAATACCTTTATATAGAATCTGAGTGTGTGCTGACATGGGTGGTGTTAGCCAGCCTTATCTCATAGTGTAAACAGGGTTTCACCTAGCACTTCACACAKTAAAGTGTGTTCCTCCACTATTTCAGCTACATACTGCACTCTCTTCTGTGCAGCACCCTTGTATGCTGCCTAAGTTCCAACAGTGGATTGCTTTTACTAGATTTTGACAGTTAATATTTTTTAGCCATTTTTAGYCTATTAATACCTTTCTTTTGTACAAACGGAAACAATTATGATGAGATCACAAACAAGCTTTGTTTAACAACCCTTTTTAATTCTTCATGGTTTCTGTRCCTCCAGTACCCATTTTTTAAAACGATTAAACCAACTACTAGTTTTGGCATGATTAACAATCATTAAGTATGAAGTCCTATGTATATATGGAGAAATATAAAATGAAGATAWTGTTCTAGTAAAAGATACTACTACTATTGCTACTACTTTAATGATTCCATTGTACAAGCACAGTATAAAGCTAACCTGTACAGCTGGAACTTCACCAGCTTCCCCATAAATTGCCGGAGTGAGATTTCCTTGTCTTATGCCATTGAATGACTTTGAGTTTTCTTGATTTACTATTCAGTTTTTCACGTTATTTTTATTTCCATTGACATGTATCATCCAGACTATTGTATTAATTTGAAAAACACTCAATTCTAGTAAAGTACAAGTGTTCAATGCCAAATTTACATATTTTATGATATGAAAAGGAAAATTCCCACCAGCGGTTAGTTTTGCTGACTAGAGAAGGATTAAATAATGATTGCAGAAACAGGTCTTCCCAGTGTTTTCATTTGGACCTATGGTTGTAGGCTGCTTTGTAGGAATTACACGTGTTTTTATTCATGTTGATGTACATGTGAAAGAAAAAAAAGTTATGTGAATTTGTAGTTTAGAACATGATGGTGGATAACTCATAGCAGGTGAAAGAATTATGATTGCTTTAATTACAAAGTTATTGCAATGTGTGATAAGAGAAAGGCATAATCTTTCATTCTTAGCATGTTCCAGGTCTATTATATTATTTTTACCTGAAATATTGTTTCCCTTAAGATAAATATAATTGAGGAAATGTTACAGTGGAAAAATATTCAAAAGCCAGAATGATGCTTAGTTAATGATGGTCCATTCTGACCAGGCCCAAAATACCRCATGGTGTCCCTACTTGGATACATTACATGAAGATCTTTTTATAAAGACAATTTTATATAATCTGAGTGGAATTTATTCCTTAGCTAAAGAAAACCACAGATGTTCAAGTGTATGAAATTGCAAAGGAGGTGTTGCGGAGATGTGGAGACAAATAACTCCAGGACTTTTTTTGTGCTAAGTGTTAGTTCTGGTTACCTAATTTTGTACCTATTTATGGTTTTGTGTGACGCACATCAGTGTAGTGTATAAGAGTCGAAAACCAAAGACCCTACCACTTGGGAGAAAAAAAATAAATAAGTTCAGTAGTTTTAGAGATAAAGTATCTCAGAGTTTAGGGGACAAAAATTATTCAAGTCTCTGGGTTTGGTGTGAACCTTKGTTTGAAACATGTCTTATTTCAGGAGGCCCAGAGGTTAGAGATACCAACAGTTCATTAAATTGGAAAGAAACCTGCCATTTTCAGTATTTCTGCCTTAATGTGTAGTTTTCTCTTTTCTCTTGTGCAATGGAACAACCCCATTGTTGGTGTGGTTGAGCAGAAAGCAAGATCTGACTCTCCTTGAGACTGTATGACCAAGTCTTATGTAGGCTTTAACTTTTTTTGCAAGGCAGGGTGGGTAGATCTCAAGCAGAACCAGTACAAGATTATTTTTTGCTAAGGAGGTCCTCAAGCCTTTGTTCTTGTTAGAGGAAAGTGTTGTTTTGTACTAGGGTGAAGACTGAATGGAAGTAAAATTTATTCTACCATGCAGATAAACACAAAAAACTGTAATAATCTGATAATCTGTATGAAAAKAACTGCTCTTCATGTCCCGCTGTTCTTCATGTGGGTTATTTGCTTACGCAGCCTATGGATTGGGCYAAGGATTTGCTCTACATACCAAATATGCAAATGGCAATATCAAGAACTTYTGTTTAATTTTTGCCACAATTTTTCATTCGTGTACTCAAAAGATAGGATRTTCATTTGGCAAACAAGACTATGACCAAGAGGTATTGGGTGGGGATTTTCTTAGTAAAAGAGCAAGCTGTGTAGTTTGTTGGGTTTGTGGTTTCTTCTTGATATTTAGAAATAAGCAAAATTACCTGAAACCCAATCACACTCCTGCTAAGCAACACCTGGAGTTATCATCTTCAGTGCATTAGGTATTTATACGATCTCCTTAAAGTTTTTGAACACGTGACTGTTCTTTTTTAATATTTAAAATATTAAAATTSTAATTTTCTGTAATTTTATGTGTCTATAGTTTCTGTACACATGCACATATAAACATAAATTATATAAAATATTACAAACTGTGTAAAAGGGTATAAATGGATGTGTGATGCTCAAGCTGTGCTGTCATAGACTATATTCAAACGTGCTGTTAGTGCTCAGTTCTCTTGTGAGAACTGAGTATTTATGTACTCAAGGTKGTATTTCTAGCAATACTGAAGAACTGCCTATATTTTGTTGAATGCTATTGTAAAAGTAAAAGCTTTACAGAGGAGTTTAGATTTTATCCACAAGTAAACTTGTGAACATTCAGAGTTGTATGCACCTGCAGTTTAGGTTCTATGACTCCTTTTCATAGCATTGAAGAAATAATATTAAAACAAAGTAGAACCTACAATTTATTTTTTTTCTTTCTAACTTGGCAAATATTGCTTTATTTCTTCAGATGTATTTGCATGCTAGACAGGCTCCAGAAATTGTAGTGTATGTATAAATACAAACATATATATATATATGCACATGGTGGTTCTTTTTTTAAACTAGAAATACCGAGCATTCAAGATGTGTGTAGGACACTGGACCGTGCCTCTTTCTTGGGGGCGGTGGCTTCTTTCAGTGACAGAGGGGAGCTTTTGACTCCTGTACACTTGACACTTGCCAAGTACAGTGAGGGACAATGAAACAAGYGTGCAAAATCCATGTGATATTAATTTCTCAAATAATATGTTAGACAATGGACAGCAGCGGTATTGAATTGGGCCCTTATTGTGAATCGCTCCCTCAGCAAGGTATGAGACCTCTGAAATGAGAGGCAGCACTGAGCAGGCAGCATCCCAGTGCCTTCACCCATCAATAGAGGGGAGCTTCTTTTCAGCCTGCTCAAGGTCAGTAGGATGACCTCTCAGCTGAGYAACAGTCTGCTGTGCAGCGAGCTAAAGAGGATTTCCAAGGCCGCGTTTCAAGGAGGCCACGTGTGTTCTGTGGTGGGATTTGTGTAATCACCTAAGAGCAGTGTAGTACAAAAGGTACATAACTACATGGCATCCTATCTCTAAGCTTATGCAGCTAAATAATTCCTCTTAAGAAATTTACATACATGACTATGTGAGCATTCATCCACAGATTTGTGAACATGCAAGAGAAAATCCTACATTAGACTTTTAAGTTTTGTTAGGARAATTTTAAAATGTATATCACATAAAGAAAACTTCAGATCAAGGACTTACTAAACTTCTAATTCAGGATATGAGGGCAGTGCCTGAGTGGCAATTTTTTTTCATCTAAAACAAATGAGATTTCTTTGGATTTAGCAGCTGAAAGAGTATTTTGTGATGAGATATCCTTTCAGGCTGCAGTAATAATACATAAGTAATATCTACCTACAGTAATTTAAGGTTTTAATATATTGAAGGTGGTAGATATAAATATAATATCATAAATAGTCATGTGTATGGAATACAAAGAAATCTGGCAGGTTTYAATATATGCAGTGCTGTTCAAGACAACTGCTTTATTCCTTTACTGGAATTTTAATTAAAGAAGGATAATAATAGATAGAATTAGAGAACACAGTTAAATCATGGTTGTGTCAGTATTTTAAAATAACTCCACTGGCCTGACACCACTCTTATTAATACAGGGTTTGTATCAGAGAGAGGTTTTTRCTTACAATCTGTAGTCCAGAGGGGAGTAGGGCTAAATCACAGGTAGCTGAAAACAAGCAGTGTAGCAAAGTAAAGAGTAAGGCCCAAGTCAGTGCAGAGTACCATCTGCATGCTGCTGTGCTGGGCAAGGAGGACATGTGCCAAATGCAACTCTTGTAAGCCACCTCAGCACCATAATTAAGTGGCTCCCTCTGTCTTCAGTCTGGTCTTAAACTCCCTCTATGAGCACSTGCTCTTGCGCACTGTTGGAGACAGGACACTGTGCTGGATGGACCTTAGACCTGAGCAGTTACAGTCATTCTTGTGCAGAATCTGGATCTAAAGTCACCTTTAGAGACTGGATTTATCAGACTGTTCAAAATGTGCTTTCTGCCAGAAACTGGAAAGACTAGCAAATGGCAGGACTTCCACACTGAACATAATCCAGAGTCATGCTGTTGTACATATCAATCATTGGGACTAATCAAWTAGCTAAACAGATCAAATTTCAAACTGTCAGAGCTTGACAAATACTCTTGTTCAGCCTGCTCCTAGCATTTCCTGGGGTGGCAGAGCTGCAGTCTTCAATATAGTGACACTCCTCTGTGGTATGATTAACTTGAAAATTATTAATAGAGCCCATTTCACCCTACTAGCAGTTGAGTACCTTCACAGTCCCATCTAAGCTTTATAAATCTCCAGACTGAATCAGGTGTTGAGATAGATAGTTATTATAGTATATGTATGGCACATAGCAATGTTATTTGTGAAATTCTTATTTAGTCYCTAACTGGTAATGTTTTACAAAACATTAAGATGAAAGGAGAATTAATGACTGAGGGTCCTATCTGGCCAGTTTTAGTTTCAGAGTTTAAGTTAAAATACTAGATTAAGATTACTTCTAAATGATTGAGAACCAATGAGTAACCATGTGGGTTAAATAGTTCTGGATGGGAGGAGTTATCCAACTTTTAGAGTTGTGCAAATCAGCTATTACATACAAGATAAATGAGAAGCAAATGCAGTAAAATCAGGCTTAGTGAGTTCGACCAAAGGAGCCCAATACTCYTCTCTGACCCTGGCAATTTCAGATGTATGATGAAAGAATAATAGATCACAACAGGGACAAAATAATGAAGGTTATATCTTTGTGCTTAATAACCTGAGGCCCTTTGCTTCCATGAATTTGTCTAGTTGCTTTACTAATTAGTTAATGGTCTTGGTACTTGTAACAACCTTTCCAAATCTTGAGATGGATTGTTGAAATGCCTCATCCTGCCAACTTCAGTGGGAATTTTTTATGAACAAGACTATGCGTATTCAGCCAAAGAAGAGATCTCAAAAAARCAAAACTGGGAATATCTGTGGAGAAAGGGTACCTAAAACCAGATCTCCCTAAAAGAGTAACTTTGTCCGAAAATGGATGGATTACAAAATCCATTGTAATGATCCATTTTCGTCTATCTGTATATAGAAAGAGAGGTTAACGATGACGACCTAGGTATCTGAATTTCCTTATTCCTACAGGGTTACTAAAATGGAGACATACTAAGAAATAAATAAGGAAATGACAGTGTTCAACAGTCTAAGGAGCCTAAGGTATGGAGTCTAATCTAAAGGAGTCCAGTGTGTCATGCAGAACTCTAATCCAAGGGTTATTTTATTATCAAGAATTTTCCACACCTAACTATGCCAGCATGACACATCTAGAGGATCTTGCTTTACTGTAATAATTAACATAAATCATTGATGACAACTTTATAAGTGATTTTCTTGAAAATAAGGAKTTAATATTTTTGTTTTTCCATACCTACTGCAGTTTAATAAAGGCTTCACAAATTCTAGAAAAGGAGATCAAAGGAAAAATATTTTCTTCCTTGATAATAGTCCTGGTGGCCAGATTCATAGCCTGTACTGTTCTGGCAAGACAAAGTAGGTTCTGAAGAAAATACCTTTCTTTCACCCTGTAATATTTCTGATAGCTCAGATATCAGTGAGCGGTAAGTGTTGGTCTTCTTTTTAAGAGTGGTTGCTAGAATATACTAGGAAAACCATAGAATCATATTACTGTTTTATAATGGTCTTGATTTACCTATATATGTATTGTATTACTTTTAAAAGGCATGAGGAATTATGCAGTGCTCTTGAAGCAAGTTATTGAAGTATTTCTGTTTATGTGATCCCTAATTTGGTACATCAGAACAGTAGCAAAATTTGGATCATGATTTACTTTGAAATGCAAGTCATTTTCAACATAGGATTATAAAGAATTAAGCAATTTGTGGTGAGCAGAATTAGTGCCATTGAGTTACATGACATGCCATTTAAGGCAGATATGTGTGGCTGTAACAGAGGTTCAAGGTGCCTTAGCTATTTCATTGGTCATTTTTTTGTTGTGCAGATCACTGACTAGAGACTGTAAGGGACCTCTTGAGGCCTTCAGATCTGTCCTCCTGCCTGAAGCAGRAGCAACATACCTGTGCCATTCCTGACAGATTATCCTGCTCTTCGTGAGGTGTCTCCCATTAAGAAAATACACAGGAAAGCAGACAGTACAGCATACTGCTGTGGTGTGTCTTCCATAGCACTATAGTCATGCTTACAGCAACATACAGACACAAAATAAGCTMATGAGTCAAAAAAAGGACCAAAAGTAAAAAACTTCCTGAAAACTTCCATGTTTAGAGTGAGTTTCAGTAACTGGTGTATGTAATTATTCACGAATTTCTCAAATCCAGTTTCTGCCGCCTCATCCTTTTACCGTGTCAGGAACTTGATCTGAGCACCCATACAAAAGATATATAATATAAAGCAATAAACTCCCATAGAAATAATTTTATCATGGATTTATGTCCTGCTGTTGTCTGCTTGTTTTAGGTGAAACTTTTCTGGAAATGAGGCGTTTATGAAGTATCTAATGTTACAGCTCATGTTACAGCTTTTGCTTTGGTGGTTTATTTATGAATGTGAGGAGGAGACTCATTTACAGGATTTCTCTTACTTACCTGGTGATTTATTGGTCAGATTTGTTTAATGTTAGTCAATGAGTTAAGAATACTTTTCAAAAGAGAACAGAAGACRTGTAGAACACAYAGTTCATCATTTATTCCTCCCTTTTTTTAGAAAACAGAGATAAAAATGCAAATAATCTTCTTACACTCCACCTGTTTTAATTAAAAATGTTCTATTTTACACTTTCTATAATCAACCATGTATAATATATAATTCTATTAAGCAATTCCATTGCTGGTATATTGTTCCAATGTTAATGCTACAGTCAGCTCCTCATAGTCATTATGTAAATTCAAAATCGTTTCAAATAAAATAAATTAAATCTCCGGATATGGATTCAGTTGTCTTTAACCGAATTACTTTTTCTCTATTCTGTGGCCAAGGGACAAMTACCTTTGCAGGCACTGAGAAAGACTGATAGTGTCTAGCAGTGCAAGAAATGGAAATAAAGTCAAGTCCACCCTTTCAGCCAGATTCTACACTGCCATTGAGAGTATAGCGTCATAAAAGGTCTTTATCCTCCCTTAGAAGTAAATATAACTCATTGGGTATTATTATCCGGAAAATAAGAGCAAAGGGTTGGGGAGGATGGCTAAAGTAATTTGAAAGTACTAATCTGGGAAATATTCTGTAGTTCAGCCACAGATTAATTAAATTGGTATGACAGTTCTGAAAGTTTTCTTTAAATATTATTTTCTGTATCATACTTGTATGAGGTATTTGTGAGAAATTAGTTAGTTGTTTCAACTACATCTGTTTCTCARATGAAGCGAGTGASTAGAACATGTGTTGTCCTTTTTCAGTTGCTAACTCCTCAAGATGGTTAAACTGCAAATTTACTGTTACCTTTACATATAATCAGCAAAATGTTGTTAGCTAGCAGAAGAAATTAATAAAACATGAAAGCAATAGCTAGTAAAATCAAGGCATCAGAAAAATATTTGATTCATAAAAAACAGATACATTATAGAATTTATTAAAAATGGCCTTCTCAACTGGATTATATAATCTTCACTAAATATAATGCTTAGATGAATCATTAGAATTGGGAGGGTAAGGAGAACAAGGTCTGATAAATCACTCTTCCTTTGTYAATCACTGTTTGCCTCTCAGACATTACATAATCCATCAAAATGAGCCAGCTTTGTAAGTTATTTGGTGATGTTCAATGATTTTCAGTGCAGACTCTACCTGGAATTCTCAGTTTTAAAAACTGTTGTACCACAGGGCCTGTAAGTGGGTGTTAATACCTAGGCTGAAGTTGTCAAGTGCACAGTATGTAAAGTAGTCCTGTACTTTAGAATCAGTTGAGATTCTYTTCTTTAGGCAAGCTGTAGTTGAGTTTCTGGCATTCCTCCTTCATGTAGTCCTGTTGTTCTGGGCTTAATGCCCTCTTGCAGCTGCTCTCCTTTGCTGGGGTTGTCATTTCATTTCTTCGTCTTYGATAACAGTTTCTACAGCAGCCAAGAGCTATTCTGACTGTTCAGTGATGTTATTTAATCCTCTCCATTTAGCATAAAGAAAAAAAAAAATCTGTTGCAAAGAAAGCTCCTACTGTATTGATGCAAACTAACTGCACTGATAGCAAGCAGCAGCTCTCGTTCTTGCGTGGGTGCCTCTGCACACCTAAAAGTGTCAGGTTCGAGACTTTTTCATCTTCTGGCATAAAAGTCTTCACATCCATCACTTGAAGCCCATACATTCAGCTACATTTTCAGTCATGCTTTTGCAGTTGGCCCAACTGACTTCAGCAGTTTGTAGTGACCCAAACTGTGGCTGTATTGTACCAAACTGAAGGAAGACAACCTGGATTAGAACTCTCTGACTTGTGCATCTAAGTAGAAAATGTAGAGAAGGGAAGGGCAACTTTACTCAGGAGCCAACAGTGCTTGCAGAGCTCTTCCATTGTTTTGCAGTACTGCCAGATGCAAAGTCCCATAGGAGTGTTTATTGGCATTTCTTCAGAACGAGATGTATTTAATGGTCCTGCACCAGGCTGTATTGTGAAATAAGTGTGTGCTTTCGTGAGACTGGCTTTCTCATGGTTTTTTAGGGCTCTGCTCTGCTTTATGCCTTCTCAAAGCCTACAACATAGTACTTCATTCACTTCCAGCACGTGAACCTGCCATTAGGAGGAAGAATGTCTGTGACATCTGTTTGCTTTATTGACCTCCACAGCCTCATTACCTCAAGTGCTGTAGTAACACAACCTGATGGTTTTCACTTTGGCCTAGCTATGTCGGAAAAAAAGGAGCAAAGCTATTGCAGTACACACAACTTAATTGTTAAAAGCATTTTCCAGTGTTGTGCAGCCTTTTTTCTGCTTTCTAGGATATTCCATAATTTTTTGAAGTGTGAGTTGACACCTCTCAATTAATTAATGGGATTTTTGCCCATAACTTTGTTACTGCACTGGCCCTTATTTCTGTCCTCTGTTATTCCTTTTTCCACAACTCAYTCAGAACTCCTCCTTTTGATTTCACAAGAAGTTTTTCTTTCACATTAATTTTGATCATAGTAGCAAATTCTTGTCCTAACAGGCCTTGTTGTTTTCCAGTGCTTATTTTTAATAAGCTTTGGTGTTCTGCAGAGATAATTTTCAGACTTAATTTTGGTGTTTCTAAATGTGCTRTGTCTTCAGTTTCTCCTGTCACATCATTTAATTATATGACAATAATAGTTTGCAAATTGTCATGTTTTCAGGAGCTTTTCCTAACTTGCTTTATTAAATGAAAGAATTAGACATTTTTTAATTCTTCCACTTGTGCAGTTTGCAGAGTGCGAAAAACTCTCCCCCAGTAGAGATTCTGCCTTCAACCCACGGTGCCGCTGAAGCTCCTGCTGTTTGCTGGCATTTGCATGCAGATGCATTTGTGTTTGCAGGGTTTGCCACAAATCACAGTCAAGGGACACAAGGACCGCTATGCACCCAGGAATCAGTCTAGGGACCATTTGCAGRCTTGGGAAAGGATTCCAGGTCAGTCTAACTCTTCTTTTTTTATTTGAGAACATCTGCATGTAAGGGTGCTGTGTTCCCRAGGGGTAATGTGAGGTTAGCTAATTAGGAGACATTATGAGGTAAAATTCTGCTTCAGAGTCCTCATCCATACCATCACCACTAGATTGACACAAGAGTATGTGCTGTTTATTTACTGATTGATTTGTTTRTGGATTGAGGGTTTTCATCCAAACTCTGTAGAAATCAGTAAGGTATCAGAAGGTACCACAGTATGTGCTGCAAACGTAGAACATCATTTAAAATCCGCTGAGATTAGCGGATCTTTCCATTAACCTCACCMATTTTTGGATCAGACTCCAAATTTGTTTCATGTAAGCATACTGCACACAGGATAGAACTGTCAGAAACCAACATTTGTTTCAAATTGGGCAGACAATCGTGTGAATAATGAAAATTTGAATCTTGATATTTGGATATAGGAACCACTTTTCCCTTCTGTTATATCAGTTCAATACTGATGTTTCCCCTAAATTCTGTATTTTAACATGGGTCTTGACCCCTCTGATTTTACTAGTCAACTTTTCTTTATTGCTAGGGTGTTATTGTTAAACCAATAGGTGGCACTAGTTAAGCATATTAGCAGTCAAGATGCAGGGTATTTTATATGATGGCACCGTGAAGTCTGGCTATTATAATTCTAAAAACACTATAATTAAAAATAAATATTGCATATCTATATGTATACTTATTGTATATGTGGTTTTTTACATTTGTCATCTTACTGAACTGACAATATGGAACATTACAGAGAAATAGGTTTTAAAACAATGCCTCATTTTAAATCAAGTATTGTTTGATTTGGGGATAAAAGAGAAGAGGTAATTGCTGCAACTAGAAGTTTTAGGCTTATCTTTACATGCTACATTTTGAATCCTGCCTAGTTAGGTCTTATGTTTTGAAAGTGTGTTTGTTTATGTATTCTGGTGTAGATCACAAATTTGTAGTCACATCCTGTCATTTCTTCCCACTTGAGAGACACATTTCAGRATTACTTACCATCTTAGTGTTATTTTTCGTTATTTCTTCTGACTTTCATGACAAGCAGACATTCCTCTGGGCTGAAATGCTTAGTCCACTCTTGTATTTCTGKTTTTTTTAAGAACTGAGAAGGTCGAGTCGCGTAGACCTTGGCACATCTCGTGAGAGAGCTCCCACCATCATGTGGAGTGGGACGTAACAYGCAGCTGTGTTACGTCACAGTTTTGCTAGTCAGTGTTTTGCTAGTCAGAATTTATTTGGATTGTTACAGTTAGTTGTGGGGTTTAGTTGAATTAATGAATGGTCTTCAGTCGGTCCAGTTTCTCATTTGCCTTCTAGAGAGCCAGTAGAGACCTGAAGGTTGGCATTGTTGTTTGGAGAAGGGACAGGGAGAAGTGACCCCGACCAACCTGTTCCCATTCCTGGTCTGCCTAATCTTGGGAAGCTTTGGATGCCTATTCTGATGCTCTCTATTCACAGAAACTCCAAGGGAAGAAAATGACAACAGTGTCTATGGAGTTCATTTTCTAGGAAGGCAAGGGTACTAGGGAGCTCAAGTCTTTTTTCCCCTCTCTTACTTGCTACATGATTCAAACTCACTTACTGCTTTCAAAGTGCTCTGATTCTGGGATGAAAGGCACTATAGAAATGCAAATTACTTAYTAGTATGGTATTATTTTCAGAGACAAGTTTTCTGTAATATTTAGGGACATGTTACCTTCTAGTATTCAAAGTTTTTAGTAGCACAGGTAATACACAATGCTGTTGTGCTGTGTGTTAGTAAAAAGGGCAGTTTAAAAGGAATRATTCAGTTGAACAGTCATATGAGTCAAGAACATACTAGCATTAAGAGGCTTGGCAGACACTTCTTACTTGGCACTGCTGCTAAGTAATTTTTAACCTTAGATAATTAAAGTGCAGAAATTCTCAGAGCAGTTAATAGACAATGGTAATAAAATACCCATATTTTTTAATATTGCAATGCATTAAAAAAGTCCTATGGCAAGAATCTGTCCTACCCTTCTATCAAATCTTAGCATTTAGAATACTTAGAGGAAGCAAATAGCTGGGTATCTTAATGGACATGCGTTCAGGACTAGATCAGAAGTTCACTGCTCATCGAGGGCTTCCACAGCTGCACAAGAGACTCCAACTTTCTGTGTTAATAAACATAGCGGTGTGAATTTGGGCAGCAGAAAGTGGGCTGAAAGAGGTGAGGTGAAGACCTCCAGCAAATGTCTGTCCTGACCCACTGCAAAGCACAGAAGCACCAAGAATGGAGGAGGGGCTAGAGAAATCTTCTTCTGTGCTCTTYCTTGGGTGGCTGGCTGGAGATGAAACCTGTAGGCAGCTCTGTGACCCCATATGACATTCATTTCTGTGGTGCCTTGAACAGCTGCAAGAGCAGCTTTTTTCTTCTTTTTTTTCTTCCTTTTCTGCCTGGGTTCTTCCAGGTTCAGCTGCCTGCCTCAACTTGTTATGTCAGTCAACAATTTTCGTGCTGGCTCTCTCAAGCTGAGTATTGCAATGTTCCTCTGTCAGTCAAACAGTGGCAGGGCAAACGCCCTCCCTGCTTAGGATTTTCCTCTGCTTGAGGGCCTTAGCTTGCATTATGCATGGGTAAAGTTACTCACAGGTTACGTTTCCATGAACAGACGGTCAACTTGAATGTGCTGCTCCTTTGAGGGTGGTTGAGTGGGGCTCACTGTCCCCGCATCGGCAC
The DNA here is from genome assembly GCA_018881555.1 of Amblyornis subalaris. NCBI lineage: Eukaryota > Metazoa > Chordata > Aves > Passeriformes > Ptilonorhynchidae > Amblyornis > Amblyornis subalaris. The sequence continues at coordinate 3,696,815 of JACAXG010000079.1, read as the reverse complement.
CTCCTGTGCAACACGGGACAGGAGAATGAGGCTGAGCAATCTCCTTGTTCAGCTGTGTCAAGCCTTGATTGAGTAGAGTCAACATGTGACTGGAGCCCACGTACATGAAAGCASCCATTCCCATCACTGTGGCTGATCTCAGATCAGTACACCACCAGCAAGAAGATAAACTATTTGGTCTTAGGACAGAATAATTGGTGCTTGAAAATGGGCAATTTCCATCAGGCTTACATGGTAATTCTTTCTGTTCATTTGCAGGTATGTTTTGAAATTTTCTTCAACAGGACTATGTTCCATGAGTTATTTTATCCCAGAGATTAATGTTTGGCAACTCTTTGTAAATACACATCATCTGTTTACTAACACAGGAATGAAAAATGTATTTTCTCTATTAAAATAAGTGACTTCAATAATAGATCAGCTTGTGTTTGAAGGTCAGACTTTGGCATGGAAATAGTTCGCACTGAGAAGCAGCACCTTGGCGTACTCTAATGAAAACTGGCAGTGATTTGACTGAGCCTACAAGCCTTCAGAAATCACACTGCACTCAAAACAGTTGTGTTTATTGGACAGCAGAAAGGATGTAGATGGATATGTGACTAATTCAGGTCAGCCTTCAGCATTACACTGGGGAGCACAAGGAGAAGGAGGCTGCGCTGACATTTGCAGTCAGTTCAAAGTGTAGGGGTGGGCAGGACAGTGTGGTTATGGAATGTCTTAGGAGGCAGCCATCTGCTAGAGTTAGCCCTTGTATGGAAGATGTGCATTCGGCAAGTCACTGTCTTGAGCAAGACTTGGGGTTTAGGTTCATTTAAATACTGGCAACAAGCTTAGGGTTGGGGGGGGCTTAAGTTTTCTCTTATGTTTTTGCAGATGTTGTTTAATTCCCACAGTTTATTGTGACCCATCATTTGTATTTCTCAGTATCAGAATTAACATTAGGAGGTGTAGAAAGCTCATCTCACAGCTMCTGTCTCATTTTGGCTCCTAGAAGAATGTAATTTAGTTAATCTGTTCATCTGCAGCAGCAGCCTGGAAGGTGGAATTTGCCTGTGTGACATTTTTGTTGTTAGGAGCTGCCAGTGTCACAGATTTGCTGTCACTTTAAATCAAGTTACATTGTATTTAATTAAACCAGCTTATCTGCCATCCATACWAATTACCATAGTTCATCTTAACTATATGCACTTCTGTTTCCTTAAAGTTTCAAAACTTATTTCAAATACAGGAATTCTTAAAATTAATTAATATAAGCACCAGACTCAAATTCCAATTAGATAAGCACATTCCATTACATGATGGAGGTAGGAATAAAAATACAGGATGGGTATGCTGAGTGTCTTATCCAGAACACGGTTCTGGTTGAAGGAATCTTTTATCTATTTCATTTTTAAGATATTACAAATGTAGCACTGCTCCTGCAGTGTGTCGTTTCATTTTCTGAACAAGACTCCTCACGTTACGCTGCAGGGAACAGCAGCATGTTCTAAAAGTAGAGCCAGCAGGGTTCTGCCGTATAAATCCTATGGGCATAAATGGAAAGTAGCAGAACAAGGTTTTATCTGTTGCAAACCTCAGGCAAAATGTTTCCCATTTATCATTTAATCATGTTTACTCTTAAATTCTGCTTTTTTCCAATACTTCTTTTTTTTTGTTGTTCCGGCAACTTAGCCTATTTTAGATCCCTAGTAAGACTTTCTGTCTGCTGTCACATTTAAGTAACTGCAAACAGTAACTGTGGATTGTTGCTTCCTAATTATCAAGCTATAGTCGTGATTGATTTCCATTTAAAAAGGTGAGATTCATTTTAGTTTATCTCAGTAACTGAGTAAGTTGGTTTTCAACTGAGTTTATTCTCCTTGATCATGAAGTTATGATGCTCTGTGTTTTCATAAACTTGCAAGCCAAAATTAAAGTGTGCTAAGGCAAAGAAAATGGAATATATAGTCTTGTATCACTGACTGAACTAAAGATCTCAGTAACTGTGAAGTTAAAAAAGTGAAGTATTTCAAATAAATCCAGCTACACAGTAAGCTTTTATCACAAGGTACAGCAACACCATTGCTTTGGAGCCAAAATAATATTGCTGTGTTGGCACCGTGCAACCCTCTGACTAATTAGTCTTGTTAGCTGTGTACTACATTCTGCAAGAAAAAGTTGACTTAGACAGTAAAGTATGAGACAAAATTAATGACTGTGGATTCTAAGGAGGGAGCAACTCATCCATCCCTCTTATGTACTAACACAGGCAGCTCTGAGCTGAGAGAACTGTTTTTTTCATACCATTCCCAAATATTTGTGGGATGTGTCTGTATTCATCCAGATCTGCAAGTGAGGTGAATCTCTTGACCATCACTATCTAATATACTTTGACTCACATTGTAGAGTGGTCTTAGTGTGCATGAATTGGATTCCTTTTGCATGAAAAACGGGAAGATAACTCCAGGACCTCATCAAATGCATTCCCAGTGTTTGTGAGGATTGACCTCAATCCAAAGCAAAATGCCCTGAAAAACATATGGCATGGACATTGGGTCCTTGACACCAGCTATTTTACTCTACAGCTTTGCTCCCCCTAGCCCAGACAGGAGCAAAAGTCTTCCCAGGCAGGGTAGAAGCAGTCTGGATAAYTAAGCTAAACCCTGCAGGTTCTCCTGAGAGACAGGATCACTGCTGGTTGCAAGGGGTACTCAGGTGGTCACTTGAGCTAACCTCCCTCCTGAAGTGCTTTCAACAGAAACTCAGTCAACCGTTGTCTTGTCTGGTTGAGTCTTGAAGAGCTCCAAGGACGGAGGAGCTTCTCCTAGAGCTTCTCTCAAGCTGTMATATGGTGGTGTTGTCTTTGTTGTACTCTGACACCGCCACAAGGAGCTTGGCTCCATCATCTTTGTAAATGCCTTACAAGTGATTGTAGGCTGCAGTTAGGTCCCTCTTACRCTCTTTGCTGGACTAAACATGTCCAGATCCCTTTATCTCTCGATGCAGGCCACGTGCTTTTGGCCTCTATCTCCAATTTCCTCTCCATCCTCCTGATTTGGGGTGCCCAGAGCTGGGCCCAGCACTCCTGGGCAGCCTTGTTAGTGTCAGGGAGAGCAGCATAATAACTTCCCGAGAGAAAGTGAGGCTACGCTCATCCAAATGTAGCCCAGAGCAGGGTCTCTTGTTTACAATGTTCAAACTGGATATAAAACCTCAACACTTCAGATTTAGGATCTCTCCTTGCATGACATGTGGACGGTCAAATAGAAAGCTTGGGATGTAGCAAGGACTTGACTTGTGCTTCTTGGACCATTGTCTTCAGAATACATAAGCATAGTTTATATTTTGAAACATGAAATCATAAATACATAATATTACATTATTGCACTTAGAGAGGATGTTTTATGAAAACTACTATGTCTATGACTTTTTTCTCCATCAAAAGTTTGTGAAGGAAGAACTGGGGTAATTCAGATAAATTGAATGAAAACTGACTGTACTTTTGAGCCTTTGTGGTATAGACTTTTTTACCTTGATGAAGATTTCACAAGAAATAATTCTCTGGGTATTTCTGGATTTCTTTCTGTTCATGAAAATAGATTGTAATTATACCACATATTTGTGTAATATTTCAAAGATAAATAGTAAGAAGGATATTGGTAGTTTGGTATAATAAATTAAGTTACAGATTTCACTCTTTCCTAGAATTTTCAAAATAAAAACGTTATCAGTCTGTGACCATGATTCTATGAACAGATACCTGACTTAGATATATCAGCTGTGGCTCTGATTGTGGCTCTAAAGCATTGTTAGGTTTGCATATATGTCTTTTATTTGCAACAATTAGGGAAATGTCAAATCAGTTGTAATGTCAAATCTACTGTTTCGTTTCTGTGCAGTTACACAAATAATGCGTTAACTGCATAGATGTTCTCCATCATTCATAAGTTAACACTTCATTTTTCATCACATGGCACTCAGAGCTAGTGGTTTACAACAGTTCTGTTTTATTTTTGAAAATAACTTAGCAACAGTGGCATCTCTGTGTGGTCTCAACTCAGTTACAATATAGTACAATTCATTGCATATCGTAGTCATCATGTGGAAGAGAATAAAATTTATTATCTACACAAGATTTGACTACTAACCAAATTTACTTCACATTTGACAGTATGTGCAAGTGATATGTTTTATATAAATGTGTTCAGATTAACTTGGACATACTGAACTTATAAAAATAATTTTGGTGTCATTGCCATATTGTACTTCATTATCAAAACATGTCATTTTGCATGGTAAGAATAATGTGATATCCGAACTGGGCATTTAGTAATATAGGAGGAATCACCTGGGCAAAATGTTACTAATACTGCTTTTAGATACTTATAAATAATTTAGATACTTATACATAATTATTATGTAATTAATAATGCTTCTATATACTATCAGATTAAAGGTGGTGAAGAAAGTGATAGCGTTTGAGACTATGTTATTAATTCATGTTATTGATTTATTTCTAAGTATGGAGATCTCTTTCATCWTTGGTATATTTCTTTGTTCCATGGTGATTTTTATTTCTAAAATTCAGCTTTCTGGAAACTAAATAAAAGTCAAACCGGTAAAGAAATTCAGACTGCTGAATTACAAAATTAATGCAGCTGCACTGTATTTGTAATATGCTGCAACATTAAGATGTGTATGAAGCATAATTTTGCCACATACAAACACATTTATGTAATTTTACATGTGTTGTTACACATGCGAACACTTCCATGTGTTTGTACAACATACAATTTGGGGATTAAATCCCAGCACTTGATTTTCATTAGCACTCTGTGTGTGTTAAGGGCTCTTTTTTATGTGATAAATCTGTATCCCTGACTAAAAGAAGAGGTTATATAAATATTGTTAATAGCATCTTTTTCCTCAACACAGATACAATAGCAGAAAGGAGCGCCCTAAGAGAACATGTGTATCCTAAGCTGAGAGAATTCTGCAGAGAAAACTACGGCCTGGAATTTCAGGTAGGTTTTGTTGTGTTGAATCTTGCTTTATTTTATCTTGAAATTAACTCTGTTTAGAGCAGATAACATTTTAAAATATCATTGGTAAAATAGAAAATTGCAAAAACTTTATTTCACGGAATCACGTGCAGAATTGTTGGGGTTGGAAGGGACCACTGGGACCATCTAGTCCAATCCCCTTGCTAAAGCAGGTTCACCTGGAGCAGGTTGCACAGGATTGCGTCCAGATGGGTTTCAGATATCTCCAGAGAAGGAGACTCCACACTCTGTCTGGCCAGTCTGTTCCAGTGCTCTGTCACCCTCACAGTAAAGAAGTTCTTCCTCATATTTAGGTGGAACTTGCTGTGTACCAGTTTCTACCCATTGCCTCTTGTCCTATTGCTTGGTACCACCATGAAGAGCTTGGCTCCCTCCTCTTGAYGCCCACCTTTAAGATATTTGTATGTTTGGATAAAATCCCTTCTCATTTGTGTCTTCTCCAGGCTAAACAGCCCTATCTTTCTCAGCCTTTGACATACTTAAATAATTTTACAAGCAGATTTCACGTAAATTCTGAATAGATGACAAAGCACCACCTCTATTTTAGATATTCAAAKTATATAAGAAGAAATAATTTTACATCTGAATTACTGTGTTGTGCTTCTAGGAACCATACCTAAGTTCCACTGTAATGTGGAAAATAATTTAAGCAGGTAAATACCAAAAAACTGATTACCATGGAACATTTATACTGTGATTATATACTATGGAATTTGCGTCCTTTAATGTCAATTGTAGCATTCCCATTGCTTCAGTCAGTTCATGTTTTCCTTAGTGTTACGAGAGACATAGACCCATACACATCTTTGGCAAGAGCCAATTGGTAATAAAGACAGTTGTATTTGACTTAAAAAGTGTGTTTGGCATCACTGTTAAAGTCACTGGTACTTTAAGTCAGGTATATCCTAATTCACAGTCCCTTATATGTCAGCAGGCCTGGACTTGTTTCTCTGCAAAGAGAAACAAATACAGCTTGTGATGTGGTAAAAATCCTGTTCAATTTTTCAAAAATTCTAGCTCTACATCCGCAAGCTTTCCTCACATACTTAGTGACCCCGAAAACTCATCTCTTCAGAGTGTAGCTTACTTGGAAACAGCTAATGCCTTTTATGCAACATCCTGTTCCTCCCAGTGTATTATTCTTGATGCACATGCAGCTGGTTTTTAATCAAAATAACAAGTTCTTAAATTAGGATATTTGGTTTTAATTCCCTGAGTCACAGTGGAGTTGCTGAATCTGCATGGTGGTAAATTCCAGAGTGATTTTTGATTATGGCTATAAAAGAATTTCATCTGAAGGTCCTAGCTCATCAGCTGATTGGGAAGTCCCAGCTGCAGTGGTACATGAAAGGAATAGCAAAAGATATTTAAATAATATTTTTCTCATATTACTACCACGTGATATTCATGGCAAATATCAACCCTTTATTTCTGTTATCTTTCAGGAGACATCTTAGTGATGGAAAGGTTTCTTCCAAGTAGATCATAACCCACTGAATTCTTTGTGAGAGGAAACATGTCTTTCTTCAGAGTGTAATGTAGTCTCTAAGGGAGGAATAATTAAGTTTACTCTAGTTGATATTCATGGAAGCAAATTATTTTATTATATAGTTTCAACACCAAGAGCATCTTTATGTGTATGAGGTCTGAGAGACAGCTCCACTGACACAGTTCAGAAAACAAATAGAAAGCTATCATTCCTGTGGAAGCAAAGTAAGAAAATGTACAAAAATTACCAAGGAAAAGTAGTAAAGCCTTTTGAAAGAGAATCTGAAATAGACTTTAGCAAAACATTTTTTCTTGCCTATCCCAATCCTGATACACTGAATTTCTTAGGTTAGCATGCAAAATCAAGGCTACAGTTTTTAGTGCAGTGGTATCAATAAAGTATTATGTACTTTTCAGATACAGGGATAAATTTATATTTCTCTGTACAGAGCAGAACACATAACTTTTCATCCTGATATGTAATCTTCTACTGACCAAACAAGAACTACCTTGCATGTGTGTGATTACCCCAAATGCACTATTCAGGACACCCTCTACCTAATGACCCAAATGAAATGCATTTGAATACATGCATTACTCCAACTTTCACTGGGACACCTTGCTGCACTCAAAAGTGTTTCAGTTGTTGCAAAGCATGAGATCTGTCAGGTGTCATCAATTTGGTGGGAGCTGTTAGTGGACATAATTACCATATGTGTGGAAGCAGAACTTCATGATATTCAAACATCAATGTGCTTGATGGACTTCCTTTTTCATTGTATCGGAAAATATTTCAGAAAAAGACATGTATTGGTGAAGACAGAAAGCACGTAAGCTGAGAAAAACACTTCCAGAGTGCATGGTGGTTTTGACCTGAAACACAGTACTTTCACCGGGGAGGATGGAGAGATTAAAGAAAGTAGTTGTAGTTGAACATTTTGGGAAGATAACTAAACATAGTTAATTAGCAGTGTACTCTTTTCTTCTTCAGAACAATGAACTGTTCCAAATAATCTTCACCAGGGGATATATATGCTAGAAGGAAAGTGGAATTTTGCATAAATGGAATTTTTAGGGTTTCTTTTTAGCTCTTGGAAGTGATGAAAATAAAATAATTTCATCTCCTTAGGAAAATCTGTAAACACTGTAAGATTGGCAGGACAAAAGCTAAAGTAAGCAAAAGGAAACACTGAATTATGAATGAAAAGTCTCTTGTTAGACTAGTGTGGAATTGGACTAGACCAGTGTCAGTCCACTGTGTCTGGGTAGCTCTTGCAGAGGGCACTAGTTGTCATATGACCTTGGCAGCCTTACTGAAGGTTGAGTGGGTGTTTGTCACACAGTTTTACCAAGTATAAGTAAAAACGTGCTTCAAAATCAGATATAATTGTCTCCTTCTTAAATTTTTTAAATTTTGTACATCCTATTTATTTTAGTTAGCATAATGAGTAACTGATGAGACCTTATTTTGAAATTCTTGGTGTCTTCAGAGCTTTGATGGGTAAAATATTTGCTCTTGCAGGACAAAATTGTAACATGTTAAGATACTATGCACCAAAACTGTGTTACCCCATCAAAATAACAAGCAGCTGCTGAGCCCTTACAATTATCTGGTGCTCCTGGGAGTTTCCTCTTCACATTACAGAATTAACATGATTTCTGAACAGTTAATTAAAATAGAAATTGCTTTTACGTTTCAGAAGAACTTGAGCAGCACAATAAATTCATTCAACAAGTAATTAAAATATTTTTGACTGTATGCTAAGATCTGTATTCAAAGGATTTTATGATGAGAATATTTAAGCTTTATCATGCATCATGCAAGTAATCAGACAGATGAATACAATGTGAAGTTTGATAATAAAGTTGTATTGATAAATCACAGAAAGTAGAGAGGAAGAAGGGAACGCTCTTTTTCCTAATGAGACTAAAAAAGGAGGGATAGAAAAACAATCAGTGCAAATGAGGGAAATAGGAAAGTTATTTGAAATGCAGTTTTGTACAGAGGAAAATGCATGTTCCAGCAAAATTTTGGAACAGGGTTTCTGTAAAAAATAAAGATATTGATTGTATTTTCTTGGCAGCGTAAGCTACGATGCATTCCATATCTTGGGTTTTTTCACTCATCATCAGTCACACACTATCTGTCATGTTTAGCAACAATGTGCCTGCTCCAGCAGACATTGAAGTGTGTCCCTAATTTTCATGGCAGAAATGACCAGTGAGACTGTTGGTACTGAAATTACACATAGGCATAAATAGCTCTAAGATTTGGTCTTAAACCTTGATATTTATTGGTAAGAGAAATTTTCCAAGGAGATTAACCAGCTGTATACTGATGAAATTTATTTTTACATCAACTCATTATTAGTTCTTATGTTTTATGATCTGTTTAGACAACAGCTAGTTTTATGATTCCGTTTCTTGCAGAGTGCTTCCACAGTACAAACAATATTAAAATAAACAATTTTGTAATATATTCACGTATTAATACTATTCTGATTGTTTTTTTAAACTATCCATTTGGACTTTTTTTGTTAAAGTTACATACAAGATGTTAAGAATCAGTAGTAGCTTAAATGAGAGACTAGTTGCARGTCCCATGAGTTTTGTTCCAAAAAAACTCGTACATATTATCTCTATTCTTTTTGATTTCCCACAGCAAGAATTCAGCCTTTTAGTTAAAATGTGTAGTGAAATCACACTTCATCACTTAACTTCTTCAAATAAGTTTAACGTGAATATTCTAGTTTCTTCCAGGAGTTTGTTTCCCACTAATTAGGGTCACAAAGCTGAGTCTGTAGCTACAGATGAAAGACTGGACAGCAAGCTTTCTGCCACTGCATATCTATACAATCTCTGCTTCCAAAGTACAAAGATCAGCTAACAAAGGAAGTATGATACTATAGAACCATTCCTATTCTTTCTTTCAAGCCATGTGCACAGGATGAGTTTATATCCTGTGGATACAAGTGACACAGGATGTCAAGTCATGGTCTTGACTGTGATCCACAGCGAGATTGCYATTAATTTTCATGGAGCCAGGATTTTTTCAATGCTTTTGTCATTATTCTTACCTATCCATTATATGCAATCTAGTAGCAAATAAAAGACTACATCAAATCAAGATCTTGTCATGCTAATCTCTATATGACTGTAAGATGAGAGACTGTCCCAGGAGGGACTATCCGGGAGGGAGAGTAAGAGGCTTGAATTCTCATTTATCTGAGGAAACCCTGCCAGTCTGTGTAAGGACTGGATATAGACCTCATTGCTTTTTACTGCACTGCAAAGCAATGCTTAGCAGTGCACAGGATGTTGGCAAAACTAATTTTTAATTTGATTGGTAGCAAGGCCATATGATAACTGACTACGTTGCATGCTGTTTTCCAGGTCATAGACTTATACTGGGGAGTTGAAGCAGATGAATGGGACAGTCCTGAGCTGCAAAAGACTCGTATGAAGCTGCTAGAAGATTGCTTGAAAAGTTCTGCAGGTCCATGTTTTGTTGTGGGTATAAAAATAATGTTTTACTTTACAACAAAAATATAATGTTATCTATCCTAACATGCATGATTCAGTAATAAATGCATGATTTTCTTCTTTCTAAAATACTTTATGTTCCCTGCTGGGTATTTGCTATGCAAATATTTCCCTATGCAGTTCTGTGGATTAAAAGTGATTACTCAGTATTAGCAGAGAGGAAAGAAGGATCTTTTATGATCAGTCCTCACAGCAAGATGTGTATGACTGTACTACTGTCACAACAGAATTATTGACAACTTGTTTAAGAGGGCCACAGTTAAATAGTTCTTGGTACTTCTCACACATGCATTATCAGCTGGCCTAGAAAGACTTATAAAAAAGCAGCAGCAGCAAAGAACTATCTACTCTGATCAGCATTTGCTGTTTGTGTTGTAAACCCAGGACAATTTAGGATGCCAGGTATTAGAGAGTGAAAAGACTGGAGGTCAGTGACAACCTGAGGATGAGTTTGTGAATACTGATATACAGCTGACTGTTTTCTCCATGGTCACTTGTTAGACTCAAAGCAAAACAGTCTTAAGACCAGGCCTTCGCTACCCCAGATTTTCTTTTCTATAATATATTTGCTAAGAAAATAATTTATAGAGGGTGTTTTTCTCCTTTGTACCTAAACGTAGATAAGTGAACTCAAATTCTTAGACTTGTCATAATAAGACAGAGAAAAAACTGCAAGTCCTTGATTTATTTTTTTTTTTGAGGGAAGAATGTTAAAGATTTAGTGAACTGAAACCACAGAATCCGGTGGGGATGGAAGGAATACAAAACACTGCCTGCTGTGAAGGCTGGAGATGAGGTCTCTCCATGCCAAAGATTAGACAAAGAGCAACCTGTAGCATGTGTCATTCTATACTTTCATACACCTTTACAACCATCTCTGGCTTTTATTCATTCACCTGTTTGCCTCACTTTGTTATTTAGCTTCAGAGCCCTGGAGAACAAAATCTTGACCATAAAAGCCCAGCGTTTGGAGTACTGAGTCTGGGCTGGGTTTGATGCTGTCATGACACTGTTTTCCACAAGCACACACTGGCCCAGATCTCTAGAGAGTTTGGGTAGCTTTCATCTGATGTGACTATATTTAGTTTTTTGGGTTTATTTTTCTACTTTTTATCTTCTCTATGATGAAAAAAACAGAGCTGGAACAGAAAGGCATAGAGTTTTTCATGTAGCAACACCCAGAGTCCCTAGACATGGCTGTTGTAAAATCTCTGACAGTGAAGGAAACCTTGTCACATACTATTGCTGCATATTTTAGCAGCTCAGAATCCTGAGACTTTTAAGAACTGCCTGCCTGATATTGTTACTAAGGAAATGAAGCCAAATCAGAATTTTTAAACAGAATGAAACAGTTAGAAAGAGGTTGTAGTGAGCCATTGATTTCAATATTTATTTCAGGTTTTCCAAGTATGGGCCAAAGTAATAGCTCTCCCAATGACAAGACTGGCAAAACTACAGAAATCTGTTTATGCACATTTGTTTTTTGCTCTGCTGTACAGTAGTGAGATGGGGTTTGTCTCATTTACAACAAAAATTGAAGATGATTCTACTCCAACAAGCATAATTAGTTTTAATTTATAGTAGCATAATGAAAAATTGACTTTGGCACTGCAGGCTTTGGGCAACTTCCCATTTCTTGAGAGAGTGCTATAAAATGTGCCACTTCTTTTTGCTTTTTCTTACTGCTTTTTGAATTGAGACACAGATCTGGTATTAAATTGAGCTATTCAGAATTAGCTACTTGATATGGATTGATTTTAGAAAGTGTTTTTTTATGACACTTTGTGTCTGCATTGTGATATTGGATGGAGAGAAAATGAAATTCAGTCGTTAAATTAATGCAGTGCAGAAGTTGGACGTCCCAAGCTTTTCTCCAGATACGAAACAAAAAAATCCAAACTAACACATATTCATAAACACAAGGAGGAGAGAGTTGTGAAAAAAATGCAAAATTAATTTCCTGTGAACACTGACTTTGGGAATGTACAGTTCTTCTCTTACCTGCTGCCTGAGCTCTATTAGTATTTGATTCAATTAAGGGAAAGGGGAGTCGTTTGGGTTTTGATTAGGTTTGGGTTTTTGTTTGGGTTTTTTTCTGCTGTATAAAATCAGTGCCTATTATATGTGATCATTTAAATACTCATAGCTTTTACTGTAGGTAAATGCATACCATGCAATTTTTGATCTACAGAATAATTTATGAAGACTCATTTATGAGGGGAAAATGCTTTTCTTACAAATTTTATTCAGAAGTCTTGTCTTTGGAATCTACATGGGGAGATTGAAATGCAGTATATTTATTGAATTGTGAACTGCTTAAACTCTGCATTGCACAATAATACCAAAGCAAAAATGCATTCAGTGTGTCACTGGAACCTTTACATTTACATACACCCTGCAAGTCATAACATGTGGGTGCTTTCTTCCATCTGCATGGCACCACTCAGTCTCTGCCTGAACTGCTGTCCTTGCATGACTATGTCCTGAAAGACTGTAAAATGAAAAAGAGAAAAGGAAATGAAATGTTAGTCTGTTACCTGTAAAGGTTTGCTCAGTTAATGTTTGGGATTGTACAAACCTTAGAGATTGTCTCCAACTGTCATTCAAAACATCTGGATCAACGAATAGTAAAAACATTTTCTACCTACTCTGAACAGCAATTGAAGTTTACATTAGCCTTCTCAAACTATTAGCAGCTTGATGTTAATTTGAACCTGTTAATGGTATCCATAACCGGTTATCTTCTTTGTTTGCTGATGGAGAACAGGGCTGACCCTGTGAAGATGACCACTTAGAAATATGAGAAACACCAAACATTTTGAAATGGGTCCATGAATACCGTGTCCTCAAGAGTTGCYACATCTAAACTGTAACCTGAACTCTTGCATCATCCCATGTGTTTTCACTGGTCTGCTGAGGTACCCCACAGTGTATTTCTGAAGCTTCTCTTTCCACAGAACTACTGGGGATGTGTAAAAGCTCTTTTCCCCACTCTCAGTCCAGGGCAAGGGCAGAAGGCAGCGACTGACAGGCCTGAATTCAGAAGCAACACATGTATCCCTTCCTGAACACTCCCTAGGGAAGCATAAAACTCTTTCTGCTTTCTCAGAGCTAAAGACCTAGCATTATAAACTTGGAATTCCAGTAGGATTTTAAAATAATATTAGGCATTTACAATATTTGGCATGTCCTTAAATCACACCAAAACTGAAGAGAAAGTATGGTAAATTATGGAGTGGAATGTTTTTTACTGTTTGTATCTTTATGTTCCTCAGTATAATGCATGCTTTAATCATTCCTTGAAGTACACTGCTACACTCTGCTTAGTACAAATGATTGATAATTAATTTTGAGTACATTCCAGCGCAGAGAAATTCCAAATTATATTATTCCTGCTCTGCTGAATCTCCTCAACTCCAGTTTCAGTTCTGGTTTTACTTTAGGGTTTACTCCTAATGTAAAAACTAAATACGCACAGGTTCTGGAATGCCTGAGTTATATTTTGGTTTTGTTTTCCTTGGAAAATTGCCACACGCTTTAAGTTAGGGAGGCTAAACTCAGTCAAATGTGTCTATACTAAAACATTCAGTTCAGGGYAAATGCTGGGTACACAGTGCTTTTTCAGCATTCAACACTTCATTCAACCGAAGTTACCTGTGCTTGGGCATTTTGGTATTTAATTTTCCTCAAGGACACAGCTCTATTTATAGTTTTTAAGTGAATGAAAAGAAATACCTGTAGCCAGACATGGCACAACAGTCCACCTCTTGCAGTAAAGTATATTCCGAGAAAGAAATGTCAAATTGTGAATTTTCTTCTCACCCTGCATCTGATTCAAAACCCATCCAAATAAGAACTCCCTTTGGGAGTCATATCAGGGTTTGGGGTCATATCAGGAATGGCTCCATAGGACTTCTTGGCATTGATCTGAAGTATCTGTCTGCAGACATTAATCCTCTTTTAGATGGACTTGGCCAACAGGAAATATTTTTCCGTAAAAGTCAAAGTAGAACTTCATCTATTTTAAAACCTTCAAAACAGACAAAGTGATAAATTTTAAAGACATAACATGCAACTTTCCTCTCAGCAAGCTTTGGTCTTCTTTCACAACCTCCAGACTAAAAGGCAAAGGATGTCTGTCCCTGTCCATGTAGTTTGACTCTGAACAACAGATATACACAGAAAATGAAATCAAGCATGGGGGGATATTACATGATTTAAGCTATTGTAAATTAATTCCTTCATCTGCTTTAGGGATGGGAATGTATTTTCCTGTGAATCATCGCTGATTCTCTAAATCTAAGATACTTACCCATTTTTTAAACTTAGCCCATTGAAAACAGGTATAAGATTTATCAGACAGCTTTTCCATGTAACATAGAAACTGCATGGGTTTTTATGTAGTCTAAAAATAGCTTGCATTTTCAGTCAGAAGACTGCACATATTTTCTGCTAAGTCACTGTACTACTTCTTCTTCTTGACAGAAATACAATTTTTGGTCCTGCGTTCCAGAAAGGTTTAAGTATTATATTTAATATGAATGACCATATCAGCGAGAATAAGATTAACGTGAAGTCATATTTCCATCATTCTATGTAATGTGTAGAGGAAGAAGTAGGCCGCATGAGATTTATGCAATTTATTTTCTCTTGACCCTCAAGAGCTTTACAAAACTATCTTCTGAGATAGTATTGTAATCAGTTAGATGTAATGATATGCCCTGCAACTGCAACTGTAGATCAAAAAGCCAGCAGCAGCTATTCTGCAGAAGTGAGAGGGATGGAGGGGATTCTAAACCTTGCAATGCTGCTTTTGTGTAAAGAAATCACATACTTTACAATATTTAGCAGGCAGCTGGCAAGTTCAAAGAGAGCTATTAATACTGCTGCTTGTACCTAGTGTATATATCTTCCCTTTTCTCAAATACAGACATCCACTTCAGAGATGCTTTGGTTCTCCAATAACAGACCCAGAAAGAAACACCTACCCAAAAAATAACTGGTTCATTTTTCAGTCTGATTATTGTTAAATCCAGCTAGCAGTAGCTGGATCTTTTGTTGTTTTGGGGTTTATTTTAAATACTCAGCATGTATAATTTCGCAGGATCCCTCTTTCTCCAATGAAAGATACTAATTTACAGAAGTAAAATAAGAGAAAGTATCAGTGTTCTTCATAGTGATGCTATTATGCATCCATAAGCTATCACCTCTTTTCTCTTAAAATATTTGCTTTCAGTGCAAGGTGCTTTTTAGGAGTTTGTGTTCTGTTACTATGCAGTGTAGCAAGTGATTACCATAAGCTTCTTTTGTAACGGGAAAACCTCACAGAGTAACTTTTTATTTCATTCCACCTTGAAAAAATGAAGTAGAGAATATTTGCTTAGAAAACTACGGAGACGGCAATTATTGTGAGTAAATTACATGTTCTTTTCTTGTTAGCTGTTTTGCATAGTATAGAAATTACCCTAATGCTTGAAACTGCTTTAAAATGTTTTAGTATACTAGTGCTACTCATGGCTGGAAAAACAGTTCATCACCTGGCCACTTACTTTGGCAGAGCATATAGTCTGCCTCTCAGTTACATAATTGCATGGCACAGGCAAGACAGTGTTATTATTCAAGCAAGTGGCATATATATATTTTTTGCTGTATTTTATTTATTTCCATGGGCATTTGAGCAGTATTTTTAGACTTTTGGCTAATGGTTTGAACTATTACCTGCAAGCAGTACTTAGGATTTAGTGTTTGTACACTTACCAGAAACTGTAAGTCCACTAACCTGTTATTTTAAAATTATTTTTAGAAAGTCTTGGAGATATCCCAGCAGAAAGGTACTATTTTGATTTATCCCATCATTGAAGAAGCATGGCAAGTGAAAGCTAAGAGAAGTCATAAAGTTGATTTTTTTCGTCTGTATTATAAATGGAAAACTAATGTTGGGTAGTTTTGAAGAAGAATAGTTTTTGAAATGTGAAGGTTGTAAAGATTAATTTATGAAAAGATGGATTTATATTTAATACAATTTAAAGGATTGGGAATAGCAATCTCATTGTGATATTTGGTGATGTGAATTGGCTGTAAAGATTGTTGACACTCTGAACACTTCAAGCAATGCTGGATTTGATAATCCTTAACCTTTGTCAAGTGCCTAAAGGGTTTGGTTTATGAAGACAAGGAAAGCTTTAATCTCTATTATCACAGTGCTTGCCTTAGTTTTTTCCTTCAGTTCAGCTTCTTTAAAGATACCTTTCACTTTTTTGCATTCTCTTCCTAACTGTTACTGCAGTTTAGGTCATTAGTTTCTTTTCATAGGAGATAGTTCTTTTCATCCTGCCACTATGTTACTGTCCTTTCTTTCCTCCTCTGAATTTATAATTTACTAAAAAGTATAAAGGGTTCTCTCTTTCCAAGCATGTGAAAAGCAGGGAATGCATGCAATTCATGGAAGAACATWAAAAAGGGACCAACACTTCTACATCAGTCTTAAGTTCACTGGGCCATCATACTGCTAGTATTGTTGGGGAAGGAAAATTATACTCTTCTTGTGCAAGGAATTTTCTAATAATTTCTTTTCATCTTTGAAGGACTAGACTGATAAAGTACCTGTTCAGAGAGTACCAGCCACCAGTTGTCCCAAATAACAAGCCCTAAAGCCAATGCCAGCTGGCTTGGAAAAAAAAGAATGATTTGTTACAATTAGCACATAAGGATACAAAAATCATAAATAAAAGTCATCAGAATCAAGGAACTAGTCAAAATAAATAATGCGGGCCATTCCACATGTGCTTGCAAAGCAGAGTTGATGTTATGTTCTGGTACTTGTTTTGCATACTGTGATAAAGTCTAAATTATGATTGCTAGAACTAATGTCATTTATACTAAAAATTTGTCTGTAGGCCTTCATTTATGTTATACATAAAACATGCTTATTAACAATGTTTTAGGTGCTTCACTACACACTACACAGTAATGGGTCATATCAGGCTCTCATTGACTGCATTACTCTATGAAAGTTGTGAAATCATTTTCTTGACATTTAATTACAAAATTAGGTTTTCATTTGTAGACTCAATGATTACCAATCTGTTTAGCTCTAATAAGAAGGGGAAAAAATAGAAAAAGAAATCTGCAGCAAAATGTCATGTAGTGTTACAACTAGCTTCAGTATTCCTAAAGTCAGGGGGAGTGTTAAAAATCCCATTATACCATCAGCGATTTCTGCCTCTGATAATACTCATTAATTAACACTTTCTAATACCTTCATGGTGGCTGTGTATGTTACTAAGAACACACAGCTTAATTATATTACAAAAAAGCATAAATATATAAGTCTATTTGCAATAAAGAGTGTGTGTGTATGTGCTTACAGTGGGATTTGGATAGTTTTTGCAGTCCTAAAAACCCCTCCTCAGCTGCTGCAACTTTGGAGGTTACTACATAATAGATGCCTCTGTCAATCCCTTAAGTGTCTTATTCAGCCCTTTTTTCCATGCTCAAATTTAGCTGAAACTAAGCTCTTTGCCTCATCATTTATCACTTAAATACCATCCCAAAATGGGAATTTAGAAACTAAGCTGCCTTTCTGATAAATACAAGCAAGAGCATATTTCACAGAAAATAAAGATATGGCCCCTTCTTGCATACAAAGCATACCAAAGTGGGCAGTAAGAATGCAGAGGAGTGCTGGCTTTTAACTCCAGGGTTTGGTGTCCAGAAGCCAGTGCCCTGTCCTCCCAGCTGACTACACTGATAGGCTCAGACTATCTTCTTCCTTTTTGGCTCCATGATACCTGTGTCCCTGGATGCTCAGTAAGGCATGTTAAACAGCAATAGTAGGACGAGCTTTTCCCCATTAGCCACACTTCACCTGTGAGATGCAAGACAGGATTTCAAGCCTTTTCACAATTCTTTCTGGCTTGGATGAGTGTTGTGATTATTTTACGAAACAGAGTAGGTTACACCACCATGCCTTCCTCTGAAAGACAATATTGATCTCCTTGCTGTTTCCAAGAAAGGTACGTTTCCCACTCCCTGTAGTATGGGTAGTGATTTCCACAGAGCAGGTTATTGACTTCAGTTGGCCATGTGCTACAGTCTTCTACTAAACCTCACCCTTTTGGTTTGTTTTTCTACCCAGTTCCACTCTTGTAAAGTGTTACAGGACCTGTCAGAGAGTCAACAGAAATCTGGACTGCAGTGGGAATTACCTGCAAGGTCCTGAGCTTTGTGCGAAAGGAAAACTATACATACCTGTCAAGAAATCTCCCATGCAATTTCAAAAACAGAGCAAAGTGAAAATAATACATTTGTTTGGAAGAGAATTGGAGCGAGTGAGCAGCTCAAACCTCTAGGCAGAGGTAGGCAAAATCTCCTCCAGTCCTTCCTCTATGCTATCTTTATTCACAGACCTCTTCCCTAACTGTATTCTTTTTGACTGACTTTCTCACCTGCATCTGTGCTCAGGCTGAACAAAACCCAGCAATGATAAGCAATGAAGGAAAAGGCAACAAAATTAACTAAATTGGTGCTGCATGATCATGTAGAAGACAGGAAGAGTGTGGAGGAAGACCATTGATATTTTCTCAGCCAGGAGAAAGGAGAGTTCTGATGAAGCAAAGTGTATCAGGGAAGTAGGTCATGAATTTCTTCTGAGGAAGCACGTTCACTCTGTATGATAGACTGTTAGCTCCTACACACTATGTCCTGAGAAATTACTCATCCGTATTTTATGTATCCCTACCACTAGGGAAAAGCTTTGAGATTTAAAAATACTACACTGTGGATGAAGTTCAGAGTTGAGGGAATTAGTTC
Source organism: Amblyornis subalaris (assembly GCA_018881555.1). Lineage (NCBI taxonomy): Eukaryota > Metazoa > Chordata > Aves > Passeriformes > Ptilonorhynchidae > Amblyornis > Amblyornis subalaris. Next base: position 3,677,931 of record JACAXG010000079.1, on the reverse strand, counting down.
ATTTACAGCCAGATTTGGCTGCTCTCTTTAATTTTCTGAAAGACAGGTCAAGCATCAAGAAACTCCTCCATCACCACCTTACACCTTTTATGTCAGGAACAGCATTGACAGCAAAAGACTTCTGCACTTGCACCTCATCCTGCTAGTCGCAATTTCAGTCAGTTTTCTTACAAGGTAGTTCAGCAGCCCTTTTTGTTTTTCGTGGAACTGAAACCAAGACCTGTCTCAAGTTTATGAAACTCATATAGCCCCTGCCCAGGGTACGTCTGCAGTGCCTTCAGGGAAAAAGGGAAGAGAGAAATTAGGGTATGGTTCTGTGAAACAACACACTGCAATATTTCCCAAGCCAAGGAACATGAATGTATATCTGGGCAGGTGGAAAGACAATCTGTTTCTCAGTACAGAAATGTCTTTATTATGCCTTCAGTTTCCTATTCGCTTCAGCAACCTCAATTAAAAATTGTATTTCTTATGTTTTGTACAGTCAGCTGAAGTTCTAAAACTAATTCTGTTTATTCACGGGCTTCAACCTGTGGAGAAAAAGCAAATGAAAATGTTTGCTACTGCTCTATGGTATCATTTTTCCCTTAAAAACTAAACAGGACAAACTATGTAAAATAGCAGTTCAATCTCTGCTGATACATAAATACTCAAGATCCTTTCCATATCAAAATAGAAATACTCAAAATAAAATGCTTATTTTGTAAGCTATCATTAGCCTCATTTTATGAATGGGCAGTCTGAGTCAGTAGCAAAAGTATGAGGAAGTTAAAAGCTTCCGTACTGAGATGTAGTAAAAGTGCAAAGAAGATTTGAGATCTGCAGCAGTTCTAATGTTCTGTCTGATAAGTTGCACTGCCTTACAACTGTTGGCAGAAGAAGAAAAATGCTGTTCTAAGGGTACTTTGACCTGTACATCCCAAAAATCACAGATTATGACATTTTTGTCCTTTTTTCATATTTTTGATTTCTAATGGTAGTATTTTGGGGAAACTTAATACCAATGCAACATAACTTTTGTCCTTTGATAGGCAAGAAAAGCAGTTATTTGGAGAACATTTTCCCTGTGCTTCTATCATGAGGTCCTTACACTACTGCATTGCAGCTAGAAGTACAATAAAAAGGAGTAGAGGCAGTTATTTTCAGGACATCTGGGCACCAGCTACTCTGGAACTCCAGATTCCTAAAACTTGGTTTAGATGAAGCATAGTATTACAGCTTTCTTGATCTTGGTTTCAGTTTTCAGTACAAGTCAGTTTAATGGCTTGGAGTTTGCCCTAACAAGCGATTAACATGTGTATTCCATTGAGACAAATTTAAGTAAACATACTTTTTCGTTTTAGTTCACATGATTCACTGTTGTTTAGCCATTAGCATTTTTGCTTTGAATTTGAAATAAGTTGGCTGTTGTTCCCTTAAGTTATAAAAAAATAATAAAATAGGACATTCTTTTCTGTTTTTTTCTTGGTAGTAAATTCTTGGTTTCAAGACCTGAGAGGCAGGGATCCAACTAATCCTGTTATTTTAATTTTCTTTTTTTTTCCCCCAGTATATCTTTGGCTGCACCTGCATGTCTTATATGACATAAGCAATTTCAACAGGATACTGTTAGAATAGAGTTACAATATACTTGCAAGAAGCCAAAAAGAGCTATGGTTGTACTAAATTTCTTTGGATGGGATGTTAAACAAAAGGCCATTAAATGGTATCCTAAACATTTGTTTCAGATTTTTAAGATGGGGTTTAACTGTATATTTGGTTATATCAGTTAAGCCCACATTTCTGCAGACAAGGAGGGTAAACAGGCCTACATGCTAAAATTCTGCATGCCTTCCTTGACTTGAATGGCTTCCTAGGCAGGTTTGCACATGCAAATGCACTCTTACCATCTCCAAATTCAATACGAAAGACAAGACATAGAATGTAGCCAGCATGCATGTAAAAAGTAAGATTTGAAAACACTGGAGCATTTCTTGTAGTTATGCTGAAGTGATTCTGTCTCAATTCATACATACAAATATAGCAATTGAAAGAAATTGATGGATATTGGAACCTAATTATAGTAAGTATGCTTTTTAGAAAAAATATTTAGATGAAATCTGAGGTTTTTTAATCCTGGTGCTAAATATAAATGTCAATATTTTACTTATTTTTTTTCTTTATGTGTCTCTTTTGTCTATGGAAGTCTGATCCACTATATAGTAATGTACGTTTTATCAGCTAACACATGTATGAACGTCCCAGTTAGCAGTAGAGAAAAAAACATATTTGTCTGAGCAAAAATGGCTATTTGACTGAAATGTCTGGCTTAATAGAGGAAAAAAAAGGATTATTTCATAAGAAATATTTTACTATAAAAGGAAGGAAGCCTAGAAGCACAGGCTCAGGAAGCAGGGGGTTAGGTCTCTAACTCCAGGATTCACAGAAGGCAATGAAGTGTAAGTGACCACAGGAGAGAGAGGGATCCAACGGACTCATTTTGTAGCCCTTCTTTGGGTCAGTCGTGCAAACTGTGGAAAGATAACGTCATGTTTCTGCTCCAGTTAATACTCAGTTACTTATACAGTGCTATGAGATTGCTTGCACAGAAAGGAGCTGCACTAGCAGCGGCCTGGATATGTTACTGTTACCCCATCATTCATGCCCCAAAGCCTGATGAGTAGGGTTTATACCTGGTGAGAACAGACTTGTCCTTCTTCCACTTCAGGGGACATTTTGAAACAAGGCTCTTGCTCCATGGATGTGCTCCCTTATTACCTGCTTTGCTCTAGATGGTGGCCCACAAGCTACAGCCTGTTTCTCACCAGATTTCTGTGCAAGGCCTCCTGCTGAGGCATGGCATGATACCAGACTGCCATCCACAGCTTTCATGGGCATGGTAGAAGGACACCTCAGGGACATCAGTAAGACCAGCCTTTCCCAACCCCTGACAACGGATGAACTTAATACCCCAAGGTGTTTTAAAAGCACTTAAATCCCTACAGTTTTCAGCCTACAGTGTGAAGCATTCAAAACATCTTCAATAATGTGAGATTCTCATTCTCCTGATGGAGCTGTTCTACTCTGCATAAGTGATCTTAGTTTAAGCTCATATTAATTTAGCAGGCTGAAATGAGTCACTCAGGGCCTCATCACAAGGAGTCAAGGCTTTCCTCCTTCAGTAGTGAGCAGTTTCTGTAAGAAGGACAGGGCTGAGAATTAGGAAAAACAGCTTCCACTACGTGGTTGTAACTAACCATTGCATACCTGTCTCAGCTCTGAATCCCTGCCCAGGCTTAATTCCCTGCACCTAATTCCTATGTCACATGGGGACAATAATACTTCCTAATCCCTCATGGATCTTGCAAAACCAGATTGTTTAAGGGGTGCTTAGACCAGGACACAAAGAAGTATATTAAGTTTAAAAACTAACTSTGGTTAGATCTAATTCTGTCAAAGATGATTTCTCGAATGCTTATTCTTCAAAAAGCTGGCAATCCAGGACTGCTCTGAGAAGAGGCAGAGAGGACGTTTATGCACTTCAGTGTCACGTGTGGAACTTCACAAGGACCAAGGAATGGGACCAATTCCAAGAAGCCCAGCAAAAGATCATTGGATCAGATCTTTCCTCTGCTGGCAAAAGGGCAAAAAAATTGTTGCTCTTAAGTTGACAAATACCTGAAATGACTTCATAAAACATTACAAATCTGACTTGTCAAATGACTTCATTTGCAGAAGTCAATATATAATTTCTTTTAAAAAAACCGAGAATAATTAACCCAATTAGTAATTAATATAACTTGCTGTTATTTGGTTTTTATTAAAATTATCTCTAAATATCTTAGTTGGAATTAAGTGTATCTAAAATTTCAACTTGTTCTGGTTTAATATAAGGTATGGCATTAGCGTTTATTAATATTTTAGTGATGATGTCTGAACTAATCATATGACATGCCATGTGAATACCTCATCTCAAGATCAAATCTAAATCTTCTTTGTGTCCTCCTTTTGGTCATTAATGTGTCTGCGCCCATAATTTTAGTATCCTTCTGCACCAAGAATGTTAGAATGAAAAATATTCCCCATCTTGATCTAAACAGTAGGTTTTTAGCCTTCATTTAATAGTGATTTCAGCCTCAGGCTCAACAAAACATCCATGGAAGTGTTCAAGGCCACACTGGAYGGAGCTCTGAGCAGCCCTGGCTGTTAGAAGGCGTCCCTGCCCACGGCTGGGGGCTTGGAAATAGATCATCTCTGATGTCCCTCCCAGCCCAAACCATTCTATGATTCTGTGATTCTATGAAAGCTAACAAGTCTGCTGCTGAGGTTGCTCTGTGTTAATTCTGTAAAGTTTTGTTAGACATAGATGGTTGCTGAGGGTTTCTGTTTGTCAGCCTGGTCGCTTTATACAGTTCAAGCACCTTCAATCTAATGAATCTTTAATTTGTTGTTTTACTATTAAAGGAAAATGATTCACCAGGTGGGAGATTTTGATTCACGAGTCTGCATATAAAACTATCTCTTGATACTGAACACAGCGTAAACATTACTGTTCCCTTTAAAAATAATTTCCTATAATAATCATCAAAATGCTGCAGTATTGTAAGGTTCTTACTGTAGAGTACTATCATATTTTTCATAAGGGTCTGAAATAATGGTAATTCTTATTTGCAGACTTAGTATGAAACAACATGAAGATTGTGAGATATTATATTTTCTTTCAATCCTGTTGCTTTGTTTTTCTTTATTTTTCTGAGAAGAAACCTTCATTTACTTGAATGTATAGGGAAATGAAGATGGGGCAGCAGAGGCTGCTGCAAGCCTCTGACACAGATGCAGTTCAGACACTGAAGCCCTTGGAGGAAAAGTGGAGTTCAGAACTTCTCATTTAGGCCTCTAAGGTGTGAGTGGTTTTGTGGTACCCTGATAGACTACACTTACACAGATAGATATAAATTTAACCATAATAACACCAAAAGAGTTGAGGGAAGGAGGTACTCCCAAGCCTCACCTCTGAATGGGAAGATGTAGTTTTCACAGTCTGTGCCTGCAAATGCATCCATCCTAAGGCTGTCATGTAGCCTTAGAAACAAATAGTGTATTAAAATCCCAGCAAATACATATAGTCTGTTTATACTCCTTAGTCTTTTCTTTACTAGTGCTACTGCTAATGGAAAACATGCAGTGCATCTAGAGGAAGGTGTGTTTGGGTGCAGAACTGTTCCCAGGAACCTGGTGTGTTCATGTGGCGTAACCCAGCATTTGGGCATTGGTTTCTCGGTAGAAAACAGCTGCACTTACTCAGCATGCCTCCTGCTCCCAGCCTGGGGTGTGATAACGCAGTCCTTCAGAAAACAGTGTCAGGCACTTTTGTCCTCTCCAGAAAAATGAGGAGTTGTGTTTCAATACCTCTGTTAAAGGGCCAGTAAAACTGGGCTAGTTGAGGCTAATCTGAAGTTACCAGACAGCACAGGAGTGACATGAAGAGTTTTCTACCTTATAAAATTTTCTACCGGAATATTCTTCAAATTGCTACACAGAGTTAGGTACTAATACCAGAACCTCAGGTAATTTTTCTGTAACAGGAACACAACTGCAGTGCAGTGCAGTGCCTGGGATTGCCCTGCTCTAAATGATAGACTTTCTCAGCACTGTGTTTAGGATTTGCTGGATCATGTCAAAGTTCCTTTTTATTGTGTTTTTCTCAAGTAGTCAGGAGGATGATCTCTGATACAAGATTATTCACATAACTTCTTTTGCAATGATAGATGAGAGGGAAAAAAAATCTTTTCACTTTAAAGTAAAACCAGTTGTTATTTAACTATAGTACAGTGGAGAGAGAACAGCATAAACTGTACCAGAGAAGGAGAAAAGTACACAGAATAATTCCAAAACAAATTTAGTAGATTAAATGCAGTACATTAAAATCAGACATATTAATGTTGACATTTTAGTATTGTTAGTGAAGGGCCCAGCTATTGATCTTTGCTCAGGCAGCTGTCTATTGAATCCACTAGATTTGCATTCAGAAAAAGTGTAGCCTAATGAATTCTAACTAATAATTTCTATCCAAGGTAAAAGCTCCTCTGAGAGAAATTTGTGAGATTTCTACGTCAACCTGAATGTGAAAAGGCTTTCCAATTCAGCATGATATAAGTTATTAACCTCAGTTGAATGAAGAAGGAAAATAATATTATATTTTGTTTAACCTCTGCAGCTTCAGAATTCCAAAATTATAGGGCTCTATGAATAGATCAGAACAGTAAAAGCTTGGAAATCTTCTGCAGCTATCTCATTATGTAAAGTAACATAGCCCTCTCTGAGGGGAGCTGCTAGCTAGAATGATCACATAGAAAAAATAAATTCAGATTATAAAAATACTGGATCATTTCATTTCATTAAATTTATTATGTAATTCTAGTTACTGAACACATTTGTTCCATTCTCCTGACTCCTTGATGTGTACCCTGAATGAAGCTACTGTGGGATCTGAATGGGCAGCCAGGCAAACTCAGCTTTCCCCTAAAGCCTCTCTATTGGAGAAGCCTCTTGAAGGACTCGGATGCTGTGACTTGTCAGAAACTGGAACTTGGACTATATGAACTATCACAATTCCTACATTCCTTCACTTCTCCTAAGAAGTGGACAGACATTGACTTGTTCCTGTCCACCAGCTCTTTGTCAGTGCTCCTCTGTGGAGGATGCCAGCTGCCTGCCAGCATGGTAGTTCATGTGAGTTCTAGTCTGCTCCAGGCAAAAACTAGCCAGGTTAGTTTACACAATGCCAGGTGTGGTCTGAGCTAACTGGTTTTCCCTGAAAGGGTTAGGAAGTGTTCATGCACTGTTCTGATGTCTCTGCTCTGAGGCTGCAGCATCTGGCATGGTGAGCCACTGGAGTACCATGTGCCAACACAACTGGGTTCAGCAAAGTGGTCTGCTGCTTCATGCTTTTCTAATCAGTGAAGCAGGCCTCATCATCATCAGTTATTGATTTTCGGGGTGTTCTTCAGCTGGAAGAGTTTAAAACAGCTTCTCATTATGCCGAGTGGTTTAAAAATAATGAATATTTAGATATTATTATTTACAAACACAGTCATTTACATTTTTAGGGTACTACTCTATTTGCATTAGCATTACTTTACCAAGAGATCTTTCTGATTCAAATCAAGATTCTGATACTGTTGCTTCCTCTCCACAGTAAGTACTCCTTCTCATTAACTCAAGATCTTTGCTGAATACATTTAAAATGGAGAAAGAATTTTAAGAAGTCCCATTTTAAATTATGTAAGAATTCTCACTGACTTCTGTGGACCAAGTATTTAATGCAGAACCGATCTGATTATCACAAATATGAAAAAATTTGTCAAAAGATTGCAGTAATTTTCTATGTTGTCTATGAAGTTTTAGGACATTACAATCATATTTGTATAAAATGTTTACAGACAGCAAACTACAGAAATAACTTTTTTTAAAAGCATATTTAGAGCATCACAACCAGTATTTTAATCCTCATTTTTGAAAGTGAAATGTTTGTGCCACAGTTTAATAACTGACTTCCACAAACCTTTACCTTTGTGCAGAGGTACTAAAATGGGGTTTGATCCATTTCTACTCAGTATTTGGTCCTTCCTTGCCCCACTGTTCATTCAGTGGACAGCTACTGGGGCCAAGACAACAAGAGAATAGAAGACAGCAAAGCAGCTCGTGGGTTCTGCAACATTGATCCTTGGTATTGCTGGTATAAGCCACATCTTCAATAGTACCAATATGTGCTCTGCACAACATCATGTGAATTTTCATTAAACAGAACAAAATCTTTTAAAAATAAAGTTAAGAGATAAAGAATCCAGAGATGCGTCCATATCCTGAGTCCAGAGAAAAGTATGTCCACATTTGCTTTTGCGCTTGAGATTAATCTTGACCTGTGACTAATGGAACTCAATAATACATGAGTCAAAACCATGCTAAGTATGTTGGGTACTTTTTAATTACTTCTTTTGAATGTCTTTGTATTTTTACTACCATTTACTATTATGAAAGACACTACATCTACTTGAAGTTTTCCAAGTCATCATAGTAAGATATAGCTCAGTACAGTACCCTTAGCAGTAATTCATCTCACACAGTATCTGTTTCCCTTCCTAGTAATTTCAAAGTCATTAAACTACTACCAGACTTATTTTTATGAAATTCAGATCCTGAGTAGGCTTTTTGCATAATGAAAAAGAAAAATTTAATCCCTACTTTCCTATAAATACATAGGGCCTATTGGGAGAGAAGTATGGGAACATCCGAATACCAGGAGAAGTTGAGTCAGCAGAATTTGAGATGATCCTGGATGCCGCTGTAGAGGCCAAGCTAGAGACAAGGATTTTAGAAGAGTGGTACTGCAGGGATGAGAACGCAGTGCCACCAGCATATTACCTCAGACCAAAATCTGAAATGCTGAAGAACTACCAGAATACGGTAAGTCATGGTCACCTGCTCACAAAATTCTTCTCTATCAGTTACAGTGGCAGGCAGTCTCCAAGGCCAGGCGCTTGCTGCTGTCTTTGAATTGGCTTCTACAGACCTGTCCACTCCTGAACAACTGCTGCTGTGGTGCTCCTTTCACATGGGAGTAGCTGCAAAACACCAAGGAACAGGACTGCTGCATTGATGCGCTCTCTGATAACAGCTAGAGCAAGTAGACTGTTGTCATCCATGACGTATTAGGGCTAGTGGGACAGTTGTACAGATTTCCCTTCCCTGATGTTGTAACGTGGAGAGCTCCGGCTCTTCTGCTTCATATTGTGCACTTGCTAGATTTCAGTGAACAGGACTTGCAGAGGAAATACACATTTTCCCTTCTATCCCCATAGAAGACAACTCTTAACAGTCAAACAAGTGCTTAGCACTGTCCTGAGTCAGATATCATACTTTTAACTTACTAACTGTATTCTAACGTAAGATTTTTGAACACTCTTAATTATCATTTTTAAAGCAGACATTTGTCTTTATTTGATGACAATAAAAGCTGTATATATTTCTCAGGGCTAAGTTCTACCCTCCTGCATATCCAATATATACCCAACGAGAGATTTCAGTGTACAAAAAATGAAGTTGTTAAAAGAGTTTTCACTTCATTTGAGTGCATACTGTATTATTGAGGTTTTTTGTTTTTAAACCTTTGTACCTTTCCTGAAGCCACTGATAACACAGTAAAAAGATGTTCATAACTTAAAGATGTAACATAGATGTAACATAACTTAAAGATGTAACATAGAGTTACATCTCATAAACTTACACATAGTAGTAAAAGATACACAACTGTGAACATGTGAAGAGTTGCTAAGGACTTTATTCTGGAGGCTGTTCTTTTTCCTGTTCCACGCTCCAAGAAAACTGGAGACCCCTGAAACATTTCACCTGCAGTAAGTAAAGCCTAGCTGCCTTAGAGAAACCACTATCGTGGCATTTGCAAGATACGGTCTGAAAGGATTAGTGAATTTATATTAGAGTTCCTCTCTGATGACAGTAAGATTAGTGTTACTATAGCAATGAATGAATGAATGTAATGTCACATACAATCCTGTATTTTTGAAATATGGTAGTTAATATAAGGCACTTAATTACAGGTACCAGGAACCTCATTTTCAGTTTTGAGATCCAAGTTTAAACTATCATTATTACATCTCATTAAAGGAGTGATGGTTTTAGCAGTATTACTGCTGTTTTATTATCGTTATTTCAGGCTAGGTTCTCAAAACTCTTTTTCTATAAAGGTGTTATTTAGTCTTGAAAAAATATTGCATTAGCTGCCTACACTAGGGATTTAGAAAATACTCTAAGGAGCTAACTCTTAAAATTCTAAAATGGAATACAGTATGATCATCTGCAGTGTAAAATGTTTAACTTTTATGTATTTTTTAGTGATGTGTTTCTCTGTTACCATGTTATTTCTGACCTTGAATATTAGACTTCTACTTTCTGAAGTTGTATATGTTATGTATTACACCTACTGTTTAACTATGGATATTTTTAAAAGATGGAATCGCCTTCAAATTCTATGAATGAGAACAAATGGCAAGATATATCAGAAGAGATTAAGAAGATTTTTAAGACTGCTGTGAAATTGCTGTATGAGAAAGGAAAAATGAAACACAGCCAAGCAAAGAGATATCTTTCCTCTGGTAAAGTTCACACTAACAATTTCTGYGTATTTGTTTATCGTCTTTTCTGTCAACCTTTCCACAAGCATGAAAATATATTTCCATTGGCATTTCTCATATAATTAAAGGGGGAAAAAAAGGTTTGTTGTGCTTGCTTGAGACTAAAACCCATATAAAAGCACCCAGCAAATTCTCTGTGGTTTTTTCTGTTTTTTTCAGAGAACAAATGCAATCATTTAAGAGTCTGCCTGTTGGGGGTAGGGCATGTTCTTGAACTGTTTATAAAGAAAAGTTAACAGAGACTCTGCGTTCTCGTTTCATCCCCAGCTATTGAAGATGAACTTGATTTTGCCTTGGGTAAACAAACACCAGCTTTCCTAAAGAAGTGTGTTTGCTACATTCGGAAAATTGCCAATATTGAGCGCTTCGTTAAAATTCCAGAGATGGGAAAATACATGGACGTGGTACATAAAGCCGGGAAGTTTCTACGAGATCCTGAAGCCCATGAGAAACTGATTAAGCTCAGGGACGAATTCATTCCTACCATTGTTGCGTCGTCCAATCTGAGAGTGTACACATCCGTCACTCACTGTGACATGAAACTGGGTTACTCCCAAGAAGTGGAGAACCATTACATTGAAGGACTTGGTAAACAGTTCTATGAAGACATGATTGATATAATCCAAGCTACAGTGCAGCAGAATTTTGACACAGAGACAGACATGCTATACGATGAAGTTCTTCAACACTCATCGCTATGTAAAACATACTCCACTTTCTATGAATATAGATGTGAGGCATTAAACATAGTTCACAAATATGTTTTACCTAGCAAAATAGGACACATTAACCCTCTTATCATATATGGAGGACCATGCACAGGGAAGACTCTTTTATTAGCTGAAGCAGCAAAGAAGGTAAATAAATACCTTACATAATAAGGTCATGTTGAGAGCATTACTGTGTGTAAAGGCCAACTTAGTTTAATTCTTCCTTTTCTCAGCAGATCTAGCAGCCCTAGATATATAAAATAAAAATAATAAAAGGCATGTTTGGCATATAATTGTACACATATGCAGCAAAATACTTACCTTTCAATAATAATGTATCTGTATCATGTGCTTAGCCAAAACAAAAATAGCTTATCAGAGCTCTTAGAAGTCTAATAGGAATTAATGTATTTTGAATTAACAATGGGTATTTTAGAATTATCTCTTTCCTTCCTGTTCCTCTGAGGCCCTATGAATCTACAACCATCTAAACATCTTATGCTGGTTTCAGTCTTAAACACAAATGTAGTATGTCTTTCATACTACATCATGAATGTTTCATACTACATCATTTCATGCCATCTCATGTTCTCATCAGAAATTATTCCAGAATTATTCTAATACACTTGCTACAAATGTATTTGTAATAAGCTACAAAAATACCCATACTTACTTATCTGGCATCTGCTGTTTAAGTAATTGAGCTGAGTACTACAGGGAAATGAATGAAACACTTTGTGCCATGCAGGAAAGATGCAGAAAAAGACCAAGCTGGCATCACCAGGCCTAATTCTCCAACTGGGAGTCACAACTTTGAGTTCCTTGCAGGGTGGTCAGAGAATTTGGCATAGTGAGCTGAGAAACAGCCATGTCAGCCAGAAGGAAATGGAGAAGGGAACAATGCTGTTTAAAATCCCTATATCTACTTCCTGTGGAGTCACATTAGCTCCGTATATGAAATTGGGATTTGCAACTCAAGATCTCATTTCAGATCTAAGTGAATAAGTCAACCTAGAGACTTGGGATATGCTTTTCTTTTAAAATACCGTAATAACATAAAGTGAGGTGTGGAGATGTAGAACTGAGTGTGTTAGCCTGCACAGGCTGGGAAGATTTAAAGTCACATTCCTCACTGGCTTAGAGTCCTCTAACCAAAAAAACTACAAGAGACAGATACTTTGTCCTTCTTGTGGCAGTGTTTTAGAGCAAAAGTCACAGGTACACCAAGGCAAAGTGTAGTTCTGTGGGTCAGGGATTAAGGTAACCAGCTAGTTAAGAGCAACCTGTACTCTGATCTGTGTCCTCTAGGGACATGCCTTTATACTCAGCTTGGAATCAATGTTAAACAGGTTTAGGTGGTAGGCTGGTGTGCCTGACCAAGGACGACATTGCGTAGTGTCTAAGGAAGTTTATTTATAGGAGATTCTACCTACTTACTTTCAGAAGTGAGATGCAGATTTTGCAAAGAATACCCTGGGATTTGTGGACTACATTCTAGTCATGTCCCCTTTGATGTAAGCCTTTTTGTGGAGCTCAGTCTTAGTGTTTTGAGATATTACTTGTGCTAAACAAAGATGATATATGATATGAATTTCATTCAGTGCACCCACCTTAAACTCTGCCAGTGGAAGCATTTCTATTCAACCAGTAATATTTTAAAATGTTTATTTATATATAGGCTATCACAATTTATAAACTCTGTTACTGTGCTTCATTGTGATATAAACTAAATTATGCTCTATATTCTAGGCCTATTCCTGGTTGCAAGAAGAGATGGGACCAGATTCTGACCCTGTGGTAGTTATAAGATTTTTGGGATCCACTGAAACAAGTACAGATCTGAAAAATATACTTCAAAGCATTTGTGAACAACTAGCAGTCAACTATCGTTGCCTCGTACAAAGTTACCCAAAAAAGATTCATGACCTCCGGGACTTGTTCATAAATCTCTTRAATGAGTCTTCATTTCACAGGCCACTGGTGATAATATTTGATGCTCTAGAACAGCTAACAGATAGTGATGATGGTAGGAAGCTCTGGTGGCTTCCCATTCACCTTCCACGTTCAGTACGGATAATATTGTCAACATTGCCAAACAAGCATGGGATCCTGCAAAAACTGAGGTGCCTTATTCATGAAGAAAGCAACTATATTGAATTGACTGCAAGGGACAGAAAGATGTGTAGTCAAGTACTGAAACATCAGCTGCTGCGAGTTAAAAGAAAAGTAACATCAGGGCAACAAATCTATGTCAATGAGGCACTGTCCAAGTGCACACTGCCTATGTTTGTGAACTTAACCTTCAGAGAGGTCAGGAACTGGAGATCTCACAAGGATGTGGATGAGTCCTCTCTCTGTGTCACTGTCCATGAAAGCATAGAGCAGTTGTTTTGGTCACTGGAAAACAAGTGTGGATCAAGACTATTGTCAAGAGCACTTGGCTACATCACCATGTCCAAATCTGGCCTGAGTGAAATGGAACTGGAGGATATTTTAGCCCTTGACAACAGTGTTATGCATGAACTGAATGAGAGTGTCAGAGAGAGCAACCCATTGAGAATTCCATATATATACATTGCAAGACTTAAGGAGGGCTTAAAGGGGTATTTAATAGAGAGACASGTAAAAAATGTAACACTGCTTCTTTGGGCAAATAGGCACTTGCAACTAATTGCCCAGAAATTGTACCTGCACAATGAAGAAGACTTGCGTGAAATGCACACAGTCATGGCAGAGTATTTCCTTGGTGTTTGGTCAGGTGGACGAAGAAAACCTTTTTACAGCCATGACCAATATCTGAGTGGTTGTCCTGACCATGACAGTAGAGGCCTGAACGAGGATGAAAAGCACTGCATGGATCAGGCTGCTTTTGACAGGCAGGCACCAGATCAGCCATGGGTCTTTCAGTGTAATCCATTGGAACCTGATATCTTTTTTATCAATCACAGAAAAATGACAGAGCTTATTCATCACTTAACAAGATGTGGAAGAACTGATGATCTTCTGTACGGAGTCATTATGAATTTCAGCTGGCTGTACACCATGATTAGAATAGGGCAGTTTGATAAAGCACTTTCTGACATAGAGCTGGCTTACACTTACTCTCAAGAAAAGGAGCTGAAATTTCTGGCCAGTACCCTCCGCAGTATAAAGTTCAAAGTAGTAAAATACCCAGGTTCACTCTCTGCTGAATTGCAGCAGAGGCTTCTCCCAGTAGTAAGTTCATTGCCCAAACTCAGACATCTCCTCTTAGAATGTGACAAGGATGGACCCAAGTACTGCTCTATCGTCCCTTTGCATTCCTCCATGGATGTGACTTACAGCCCCGAGCGCCTGCCGCTGTCATCCAGCTGCATGCACGTCACTGAGATTTTGCCTACATTTAATCCCAGCACAATTATTGCCGCTTTAGAAAATGGCTCCATTAGCACTTGGGATGTAGAAACTCGCCAGTTACTAAGGCAAATTACAACAGCTCCGTCTGTTATCTTAGGGATGAAGCTTACTAGTGATGAAAAGTATCTCGTAGTGGCTACAACAAACAACACTCTTTTGATATATGATAACATAAATTCCTGTCTTCTGTCTGAGGTGGAAATTAAAGGGTCAAAACATTGTGGAATTGCGGGGGGCTCCAGTTTTATAAATGGATTTACATTATCAGTCAACCATGCGCTTGCTTGGCTGGAGGCCAGTAAAGATGTTACTGTAATAGATCTGCTCTACGGTTGGCCTCTCTATCACTTCCACTGCTGGTACGAAGTGACCTGTGTGCAGTGTTCTCCAGATGGAGTTTATGCATTCTGCGGGCAGTATTTGAACACCGCGACCATTTTCCACTTGGGCAGCGGAGAGAAGCTGGCCACTGTGACTTCTGACTTTTCAAGTGGATTTGTGAAATTCCTTCTCATTTTGGACACAGCCCAAGAAATGGTGATGGTGGACAGTGAGGGTAGCCTCTCTGTTTGGAACACAGAGGAAATCGCAAGTCCCCAGCTTACAGATGACTTTGACTGCAGAAGAGAAGACAGCGAAGTTGTCAGCATAGAGCTTTCTGAAGACCAAAGTGCAATTTTAATTTGTAAGGCTCTCAGCATTGAACTGCTTGACACTCGTGTGTGGAAGGTGGCTGAAAAGTTTAGAGCTAAACACAATGAGCGCTTTATATCTGCCGTCTTGTCCAAAAATGGCAACTGTATAATTGCTTCAATGGAAAATACCTCAGCCATTTTTGTTTGGAGAAGAGATACGGGACAGTGTATGGCAAGCTTACAGGAAATCTCAGGAACTATAGTCAGGCTAATTAAATCAAATCATCATAACATGCTGCTATCCTTATCCACCAGTGGTGTCCTTTCTATCTGGGATATAGACATCATAACCGCTATGTCCAATATTGACAAATCTGGCAAACCTATCCAAAGACTGGTGTTGCCAGCCAGAGGTGAATTAATATACACATTGGATGGATCAGATTCTGTCCATAAGTGGAACTTCAGCACTGGATTTATTGAAGCTGTGTTCAAGCATGAAGGTATTGTTGAAAACTGTGTGCTGACCTCTTCTGGAGAGATAATGGTTACATCAGATGATAAATGCAGCCAATATGTATGGCACACAGTTAGTGGTGAAAATATCTTTCGCATTAATGGACAAAAGATCTCAGAGCTAATGATAACTCATAATGATCAGTTTGTAGTCTCTCTCTGTGAGCAGAATGCATCCAGAGTTTGGCGACTGGCTACGGGACATAGGGTTTGCAATATTTTAGTTGCCTTACAGAATGCATTTATAACAACTGCAAATACATTTGTAGTCGGAATGGCAAAGAACAAAGTGTTGGCAGTGAGTCTCTGGACAGGCAGTATAACAAAGAAGTTCTGCTGTGATGATGGTGCAAGCATTGTGGATATTAAGTTGATACCAGACTGCCCAGATATTGTAGTATTTATAACATCTACTGAAACCGTGAACATCTGGAGCCTAACAGAGGAAGTCATCTGCAGACGTGTACAATTGCCTACCAATTTCTTAAAAAAATTGGAAGACTTTGAAATATCTCCAAATGGGAAGCTAGGAATTATAACCCGTGGTGATGAGAACATCAATGTGCTTGATTTATACAGTGGAAAACTTCGTGTGGTTCACGCTCCAGGTGTCATCTGGCGGCAGAGGCTGTCTCGTGATGGCCGCTACCTCGTGTACATTTGTTGTCGTGGGGAAGAAGATGATGACAGTGGTGCAGTCTCTAGTTTAATTGTAATGAGGCTAGCAGATGGCAAAAACATCGGTGCCTGTTCTCTTTATAAAACTCCCACTTTTCTTGCACTCTCACAGAGACATTTAAACATTATTATTGGATTTGATGATGGAAGTATAGGTACTTACACTGTAGTGGATCGAGTTGATGCTGCACTGAAAATCAAAATTGCTACTTCAAATAGCCGCCAGATTTTCAATAACGCAACCCAAGTGATTAGGCCAAAATGTCACAATTACAGTTTCAAAGTGACTGCAGACTGCATTTGGAGGGAATCAACGGAAGTATTTGCAAGGGATAGCCCCATTACAGTTACAGAGCCTGAGGTGAGTGAAGCAACACCAACCAAAAAACACAACTATTGCTATGAGAAAGTGTGCTCAGCCATAGATTGCAGAGGACACAGTTTTGCCTCTGACAACTGAGTAACCATCGGGATGAGCTTATCTGAATAGTACACTTGCTTAGATGTGTCTTCTGAATTCATGTAAAAATCAGTGCATTTCTTGGAAGACAGATAGAAACAGCAGAGGGCAGACCAGCTGTTTTTTCCTGTCTTACATTTATGTAAACATAAAAGCAAACATAAAGCAAATGGGCTGCAGGGTTTTTTTTMATTTCGGAATACAAGGTTTAGTCCAGAATTTCACCAGGGCCTTGATTAAAAATTTCTAGCAATACTATCAAAMTTGTTATGCTATTACAGAAGTTAGGTGATTGTATCTGGGGTTGACAGACTGTTTTAACTAGAACTAAAGCTCTTAAGTGATTAGTGAGAAGAGTCAGACCACTATTTTATATTCCAAGTCACCTCGATGGGTCTATAGTGAACAGTCAACTTTATACCCACTTGCAAAAATGTGTTTTTCTGCTTGATGGTGCAATGACAAGATGTCACCTGCCAACCTGGAACACTTGATACATTCCATCATCATTTTAAAAATACCTACTTTTATTTTTCTTTTTAATTGGGATTAATCTCTGGGGTGAAAGGAGTAGGTGCCAGTCAGCAGCGAACATGTCGGCATGTGAGGCGACAAGTATTTGTTCACCTTAATGAACGGACTGAAAGCTTTTTTTTTTTAAATTGCATGCAGGGATTTCAGGTTTCTGTATTGTGATAAAAATTATAAAAGTCCTAGGTTCTAAAGGAAGTATAGGGATTGGTGTTTTATTTTTGGTTTGGGGAAATTTTTTGTCTTCATAGTGTGTATTAGTACAGGTCGTAATGAAAACTTTTCAAAGAGAAAGGGCGTTACTGATAAACACATTAATTTCTTCATGTTAAAAGGTTGCTATCCATTTTGTTATAAGAAAGTCTAAAGTATCTCCAATGTCTCTAAAGTAATCTTAGTAGTTTTCAGACATGCCATGTATTAATCCTTATAATATTTGCCTTACTATTGTTTCTGTTCTTTCCCGTGATAAATACAAATCAAATGACCAAACACTCTGGGACTGTTTGTATATCTGCTGAAATACTCCACTAAATGTAAAGGCTGTCCAGAGGTTCTTTACTGGTCCAGTTTGTAAGGGGTTTTTCTTACTTTCACGTATATACAAGCTTCACTTTCTGCTTTAGAAACTGTTCTGAGCCTTTTGTACAGTTTTACCAGTTTCAAGGCAGAAATTTTGAAATAATGACAAATGCTGTAAAAAAAAATTACATTTTCCCAATAAAAATATATACTGGACAACATCTGAAAGGATAAGAAAATTTTCCCCTACTTACATATCTTAAAGATGGCACACCTGTGGAAATATTTTCAAATTATTTAAACAGAATAATCTTATTTTTAAAATCAGAATTCTGTGTCATAAATTTCCAAGAAATGAATGCTAAGCTAGACCTTAATGTAGTGTGTGAATGTTCAATGTACAAGCCAATAGAGTATATTAAGTGACTTGAATGATTTTTCCTAACTTGTTTGCAACTAATAGATCATATTGAATGTTTTTATGTAAACTTTGTATTGTTGAGAAAACCTACCCAATCAGAGATTTATATTTTCATAAATGTCAAATTTAGTTAAATTTTGTTACAGAGTTGTTAAATTAGAAATCTATTGCAGTCTTCAAACAAATATACGGTCTTGTGTATGCATTGTTTGTACTAATAAATTATGGAAGCAGACTTGTGTGTGTCCCTTAATTTCATGGAAATTTCCCTGGCAGAGGGACACAAGACCTTTGCAGCTACCTTTGGCCTGTATATAAGCAATTTTTTAGGACAGTATTGATAAGGAAAAATTCCAGTATTTTTCCCATTTCTGTTAACTAAATCAAACATTCAAGAAACAGTGAGATTTGCGAAAAAAAAAAACCAACACGCTTAGGTTATGTTTATGACTAGATTGCATACTGCCAGTATGCACGTCAAGAGACATGAAAGCTTGTTTGATCAACTCAGTAAAAATTACAAAAAAGAGGGACCTGAAATTCCACTCCCCTTCAGACCTGTGGAGCTATGGGAAGAGGCTGTGGGAACCACAGCTCCCGGGATCCTGTCCCAAAGGTAGGCCACTTCCACCTTCTTTCAAACACAGTGCATGACTTGTGCATTTTGGCCTTGAACTCCTTGTCCATAATCTGTGTAATATTGGAAAGTTAGTCCTTTTATTATCTTGGAAGGGTAAAATACATCTTCTATCTGCCAGGAGAGTGGCTAACTTTGGGTAGCAATGGAGTATAATATAATCACAGAACCACAGAATATTCTGGTTTGGAAGGGACTCCCAGGGAYCATCAAGTCCAACTCTTAGCCTTGCACTACCAAGAATCACACCTTGTGCCTAACCTATCTCATTCAGCTTTCCAGCTTCTGGAATCAGTTTCTGGGGGGTCAGTCTCCTCACACTGAGCCTAAGAAGCAGACACAGGATTCTGAATGGCTTCAGGCTGCTGATACTTGCAAGATACTGCAAGAGTGAGTGCTCCATAGCCCTTCACAAATCTGTCCCCAAGTATGTCTATCCAGTGGTACTAAGACAAAGTAGTTTCACCAATAATGAGCCATCCAAATGCCAAGTGCTGTTCTATCCCTACATAGCAATAGAGCAATTTGTTTTTTGTAATTTACTATTTGCATCTCTAGAACAAAGCTGTCATTTATTCTTTAGATAAAGTGCATCTATAAACAAGCTCAGATGGGGTCTGTATTTTCTGACACAGAAGATTCTAGGAATAGGCYGCAGCTGCAAGAAAGCTTTAACGGGGAATTAGCCGGAAATTCTTTGGCAGACAAAGGTAAGCCAGAGGTCAGCTAGAAAAAATATTTCTATCAGTCATTTCCTTTGCACCACAGCTGGGGAATGCACGGCCCGTGACTTCATTTCAAACAGCCTGTGGCCATTGGACTTTTTTTCACATTATTATCAGATAACATCAAAATGTGAGTTAACATGTAGCCTGGAAAAGTTTGCATTCAGAAGGCATTCAGGTTTCAGTGGCTCCCCAGCCCTGATTTCTCCATGATGCACACTCAAGCCCTCTACCTGCAGAAACAGAAGTTTTAGCCATCTTGCAAAGAGAATTTAAAGCAAATATTGATTGCTAAAATGGTATTCATACGCAGAGGGGACTGTTTCAGCTTAAAATCCTGAGAGTTTGCTCTTTGTCAAAACTACATGTGTGTCTGTATGATACATCATAAAATGAGTCCTCTGGAGCACTACTATTAAGCTGTTAACAACAATCTGCATTGTTTCATTTTGTTGATGATAGATTTAAAAATACCTGTTATAATATAAAGACTGCAAAAGGACAGACTTGAAATCTATTTTTACTTCTTCTAATTTTAAAGCCAAAGACATCTTATTTTTTACGCATTATTTTTTTATATAACCATAAAATTGATCATGTAATCATCCAAATGAAAACTAGGGTGTTTGGATAGGTTTCATTAACAAGGATTTGTTACTAAGAATCATTATAAAGTATTTATGCTACAAATATGACCTACTTCAAGTTCTTGTACCCTTTTATGGACATTACTCAGTATCTCTTCCTAGATCACCATATGGCTGCAGGGAGACCAGTGATCTRCATTTTTTCCTGTGGTTTACCTTTCCAGCCTGTTTACAGAACACCATTCCTTGCATTTTGGAGGTAGTCTCCTGACTTTGATGACATGAACTAATGCTCTCAGTGTAGGTCTAATTCATAATCTCAATTCTCAATTTTAACAGGAAGGTCAAAGGCTGCAGGAATAGTTGTCACGATCTTTCCCAAGGCGGGATGAGGCATTTTATCATGTGTTTCTCCAGAAGGGGCAGTTTGCACCACCACTCTTGTGTGGAAAGGGCCTTTCACTATCGATGACAAGCTATGCAGTGCTCAATTCACGCGAAAACAGAGGCCAGTAAGCAGAAGAGAGGGAGGGAATGTTCCCCCAAGATGTCCGGTCCAGTATAATATATTATTAAAATCACACATGGTTCCCAAAGTGACTGTTAAAATCTGCCCCTACCAAGGTCTTCTCCCTGCCTCTGCTGTCCTATCATCCCAGACCTATGCTGCTCCTGCCTACCAGGGTGGGTGATACTCCCATCCCAACTATGCAAAGCCCCTGACATGTTCCCAGCCATGGTACACTCTCCATTTGCAGCACTTGCTCTTTTGGTAGCTCACTGGTCTCCTCTCCAGCCTCAGCAGGGAATATACAAAAATGGATTTAAGGCATGTTCACATGTTCCCACTATCAGAGCTTTCACCACACGATACTGTATAAATAAAATCATCTGCCTGCTCTCCCACCACAGCTCTGATTCCACATGCATTTCAGTGCATGTGAGAAAGCTTCTAGACTGAAATAGATCTAATCAGCATATTTAAAGTGAAATACACAGAATTTCAAGGTGAGGGATGAAGCAAAAATCCAGACATGCTGTAGCACAGATGAAAACAGAACATCCCCAAAGCAACAGGATAGTTTGCTGCCATTTGTTTTCATTATCCCATTGCTTGCTAGTAAATTGCCCAGCACTTCCCGCTGTAATACCACATTGACAATAGCGTATGAAGTCACAAAGTTAACCTTTTAGGCTGCACATTTTCGAGGCAGCCTTCTATCTCAACAGGAACATTCTCCAGAAAACCTCAGCCAAAAGAGTCGACTAAAGTACAAGAATGAGATTAGAGGGAAAAGAGGATTTCTGCAGGCTGAATATCTCAACTACTTTTCCTTTGCAAAAGTGTCACATCCGTGTTTTTGAACAAGCACTGTGGATTGGTGAGACAAGTGATCATTTCCTGCAGGACACATCTGTGAAAACCTGTCAGGCAGTCATCCCGAAAAGATCCCAGCAGTTCGCGCATATCTATAGAAAACGACAGGTTTCAGAAGCGCAGCACGTTTGGGATTGCAGGGGCTGGGGCAGAACTTCTCTACTGCGGCAGAAATACTGGGTGTTGGTTGGAGAAATCTTAAGAATGAACAGTGTTTGGAACAACGAAAAATACAAAAGCCATGGAAAGGGTCTGAAAAGGATGCCAAGTATCAGGGAAGGGGGAAGGCAGCCTCCCTGTGTTTGCTTTGAGTGGCCTCCTGGTTTACAACGCAGCTTTTCGACTGGGGCATTTCTCAGCCTATTAGCCCACCTCATTAGCCCGGCAGCCACGAGTACAATGGCAAAATACCACAGGCAAAATACCGCAGGGCTGGTCATGGGGGTGGGCTCCGGCTGGGCAGGGCCATAAGCCGGGTCCGAGCATACGCTGTGCACGGGGCTGCGCACAGCATCAGATCTATGCTGCAGAGGTAGCCCTCTCTGCATCTCCCGCCTCCCTCACCTTCTCTCACAGCTTGGGGATTTGTTAGCCTGGCAATTCTTTGCTTAGTGACCAGAGAGTCTTTGGAGAGTTTAGTGAAGGTTTTGTATTAAGAAACTTCCTGGCTCTTGAAGTCCATTTTCAGCTAACACTAATCGTTTGCAAGAGAAATATATTTAAAATGTGCCAAAGAGCTGTTGCAGAGCTTTGCAGCATGCTAGCTCACAGACTGTAAATTATACTTGGTCTTTACATTGTGACAATAGTTCTCTGCTTAAAATAAGCATATCCAAACCAGCTTTTACTAATTTCTCTGCCGGCACCCGACGTTTCACCCCGCATGCGTGCTGGCTCCCGCAGCGGAAGGCTGAGGCCAGGCGGCGCATCTGAGTCCCTGCTCCCGGGCATGGGACCTGCCTGCCCCAGCCCACTGCTGACATGAGTTTGACAGTCTCAGCTTCAGCTCACTGCTGCGGATACGAGGGGAAGTACAACCGGGCAAACCTAGCCCATGGTGATTTTAAAAGGATAGTTTGCATGAGAAAGGTAAGCAGAAATCCAGTACCCTCCTTCCACAGGGAAGGCAAGGATGCAACCCCTGCAAGGCAGGGAGACAACTGTAAATCCAGCATTATTTAGAGTGAGAACAGCACACCTACTCAATGCAGCAGCCAAACCTCATATAAGTGCTTCCATGAGGTTTAACACCACAAAAAAAAGAAAAAAACACCCACAAAAAAACCCACAAACAAACAAAAAATCCAAGGGATTTAGTTGTACTATCGAGAAAGCTCTGTTAGCCCTGCTTTGCACCCCTTATCTGTGACACAGGCACTTAGGTGATGCAACCTTACTGCCAGTTCTTTCCAGGAGGCTTGTTTTACAGTTTCCAGGTGCATTGACACGACATATGTTAAAGATCACACATGACCCAGGTGCTTGCCTAAGTTAAATCTCTCCTCCTGCACGGGGAATACTCTCTTGACTGGTAGTGGCAGCAGAACATTTCATATCACTTCTGGAAACACCAAACTCAAATCAAAATGACTCCAGGAAAGTCAGCAGCTTTCACAGGTAAATGTGACACCACGCCTGCAAATATACCTTAGAGCTGAATTTCTCTGTAGAGAATCACACAGAACAGTGGGGAATAAATGTCATTGCCAGCCAACATGCAACAGAGTAACTTTCTGCCAAATCCCTCCAGCACTGTTTGTGATATGGGGAGATTTAATTTTAAGAATAAGCAAATGGCAGCATGAATACACTGACAGGTTCGGACTTTGTTGTGGTCGTTGTGACTGTCCCGGAGGAAAGGAATTATTTGGCACGTGTTCTTCCGCTTCTTCTTTTTTTAACCCTGACCAGAAAACTGTGAGCTCTATCAGGTTTTCATCCAGCTTGCAGGTAAAGGGTTACAGGTTCTAGGAAGTATTAAATGCAAACTTTAAAGGATTTTATTTTCATCTACAGTCACATGATGCCTTAATACCCAATGACACTAACTACAGTGTCTCATTAAGAGGTCATGCAAACTCCCAAGCTAAACAAGGCATTCTTACATATTTAACATTCAAATGCAGAAGCCAAGCTAAGCCATGGAAGATTGGAATCAGGAAAAGCTACACTTCCTGATCCACACAAAAGCTACAGGTAGGAAAAGTTCTTCTTCTTTTAAACTTGTAACCTTGTGCTTTCTAGAGAAACTGTTTATAGGGCATATTTTGTACTCTCTCTGTTTTGTACCTTTCAAAATAGTCTTTTATCCTGAAAATATCTGATCTCACTTGTTCCACCTGTTGTAGAGTCAGGATTGTTTTTACACTCAGAAATACAGTTTGTTCAGCGGAAATGCAAAAAAAACAATTTTTAAGCCAAATCTATTTAAAAAGCAATATTAGTAAAGATTTCTTAGTTATTGAAATGGTTGTGTTGGAGTGTGTGGGGTGAAGGGGGAGTTAATATGTCTTTGATGTCTGAAATGAAGGGATTTAGAACTCTTCTAACTTCGCTTATATCATGAATTGCACATTGTTTCAGTCATGCTAATCCAAGTGTATTTGAATGGATTTGGCTTCCTTACTGAACTTACATGATTTCTAAATTCCCCTCCTAGAATTTGGTACATTTAAAAATAAAATCTTACAAAAGCAAATGAAAGACAGATGAGGAGTACTACAGTGCTCCATAAAAGGAGAAAAAAATTACAAAATAGGGAGTAAGAGGAAAGTCAGTTAAAACCGGTTTATTTTAAATTGATAATTTAAATTGCATTAAAGCATATCAGTTTTCACATGGAGCGTCAAAGTTTCACTGACAGTTGCTGGCAATATTGCAGGAGTTAATTTTTTTTACTTGCACTGAAGGAGTTTTCCAGGCTACAGTGTTAGCATTTTTATCAAAAAGGTCTTTTTCTCATTGCAATTTTTCTTTAAAATGTAATTGTTTTCAGACAGTGTTCTAAATACTCAGCATTTCAATGCCTTTATAGGTTTTTAGTTAAAAACTGCATTCTATAGAGCTACAGAATCTAAATTTACTAAAAGATCTTGAGTGCATCATAAGATTGCCACATCCTGAGGATTCCCACTGCACAAAAGCAGCAAGTGGTGTTTATTGTTTCACTCCTACAATGGTTGGGTGGTGATTGCCAGCAATGTAATTTTTCCTCAGTTCATTCTATAAAACACATCTCTTTTTCTTCTTTCCACATAATGCTAGGAGATAGTGAAAGAAGTGAAGAATAATAATACCTCAAGCAACTTGCTTCAGATAAGCTCTCAAATTTCTCTGGAAAAGAAAAAAAAGGAGGTTGTCATTACCAGTATTTAAAATAAATTTGAGTTCAAACAAGTTTACCAGTGGCACTTCAAAAAATTGTCATTCACTTTCAGGGTGCCCATCTTGAAACATAGTAGGTCTTATGTTGAGGAGGGCCAACACCTGAGCATGGCCTGGATCCGCCTGAGACATGAAGTATCTCTTTATCAAACTAATTGTACCAACGTCCTGACAGAGTTGCTCACAACTGGTGGGAGTGCTGGTGGGAGTGTAGCAATAAACCACTACACTTTAAAAGAACTGCTCCAAATTTACTATAACTGACCTCAGAGCCTATAATATTTGCAAAAATCTATTTAGAAACTCTTGCAAATGAGGGGCTTATTTGCTAAACTACATTTAAATCTCAGGGGAGTGAGGGGAACACACCAGCTCCCAAATAAACAGCCAACTACAGGCTTTCACCGAGGAGGAACATTGCACCCAAAACACCAAGAGCAGCCTGCTGTGGGCAGTCTCTTCTAAGAAATGTTTGTACAAATTGGGTGTGCCATGGTAAACCAGCTCTTAGTAGCTCAGTAGTTAAATTTGTTGAATGTTAATTACACAAAGTGTCCTCGTAGAGTGGAAGGTACAATGCACACTGAAGTTACTCTGTGACCAGAAAAAGAGTGGCCATTGAATGAGAGGGAGCCTTAACTCCTTTCCTAAGGAAAGGAATATAAATGAGGCACTGGCTGTCTAGCACTCTAGTAGTTCAGATGTTTCTTATGCCCATAATTTTACCCTTAGTGCAGGAATTTGTACGGCTCTAATTATTACATTTTATTTTTTTCTGATGAAACAAACCAACCTATTTTCTTGCTTTGTCAAAATAACATAGAATGAAATGTAGTGTTGTTTCATAGGGAAGACACTCAAATCAAATACTTCCTGCTCTTAACCAAAAAAGAGAGATTCTTTAAAACAGAGATAATTGGAAACCTAAGGGAGAATTTTTCTCTTGAAATTTGAGGAAAGCCAAGCAAATATAAAAATCAAAACACCACCAGAAGTTTGGAATAGTTTTCTCTTTACCCCAAAGCTAAGACAAGCATTGGTCAAAAGCCAATCCAGATCTTCCAAATGCCTTGCAGATCTCAGGGAACTTGTACCAGATTTAAGACTAATACTGAAAATCAACCTGATGATTTTTGCACAGCTCTAGGTAGGTGGGAAGATAGAGCAAAACCTTCAAGTGAAGGGAATCATGACTTCCTTCCTGGGAAAGCCTGGTTAAAAGTGGTCACTGTGCAAGGCAAACATTTGTGAGTGTTGAGGCCCTTCTCTAACCACACTGTTGTTTGTACCTGAGCTCAAGGAAACAAACTTGCTAAAAGTATTTGCTCTAAGACTTTACTGAATAAAAGGTAAGGAAAGCCTTTCTTCACATCCCTTTCAGGAAGGTATGGTCTTTTGCTACTGTTTGCACAGTATCCAGTTAAACATGGCCTCAGCATTGTCTACATCTTTCACTGATACTGTTTCACAAAAGACATGGGCGGGACACACACACACACACACACTCTCAACCCACTGAAACGTGATGAAATGTTTGTTTGGCAATAAATATTTGTTTACCATTTCTCCTTCAGGCCCTCTCTTTCTGAGGATTATATATGGTCACCTGTCAGCAGAATATGCCCATGAGTTCCACACAACAGTTGTGGAGAGGGAGGGCATGACTAACCAGAGCAGGCAGCCAAATTCCACTGCTCCTTAACCAGGAGCACCTCATTTAGCACCTGATCATGCTGGAGAAGCAATGTCAAAACTTCATGGTCAAGCAATGATGCATGAAAATTGTTGATTTTTGTTGAGCTACAGAAGAGTGCTGGCATACATCTAAGGAGAATAGGTATAAAACACAATGTAGTTTTACTTATTGAAAGTTTGATAACAAAATGGACAAAATAAATAAGTTTCAGTAGAAAGGTCAAAAGAGATTATTGGAAAGCAGAAAAAAAAGGCAGCAATTTTCCTGTGAGTTCTCCTCTGGGTCACTTTCACTTAGACATATGGAGGAACTTTAAAATTTTATTAGAAACTGAATACATTGCTTGGAAACTAAACATTTAATCACTTACAGCAGGAAGCAGAGGGAAAAACAGCCCATGTTGGTTTTTTTCCTGTGTGACTTTTTTCTGTCTGCCATTTTTATACAAGTTTATTTAACTTGCTTTTTTTCACTTTTATCACAGATGTTTGCTGCAAAGGCACAGATGCTTTCTGGTTAGAAAAATATTTCTGTTTGAATATTCTATTATTAATTCACATAAGTTACTTTTCCATTTAGGATAGCAAGGAGGAGTAAGCCATCTCCTTGGGGCTTACTCTTTTTAATGTTACCAGCTTGGCCTGGCTCAACTTTGCATCACTTCCAACTTTTTAATATAGTTGTGGTTTTCTGTTAAAGAGCATTTAGTTGTGTGATTTTATGTAAACAAGATCCAATGCCTTACTATTGCAGGCAATCTGCTTTTCTGAAAGAGCTGAGTAACAAGCACAAGTGTACCCCATGTCAAGAATAACACACACCCAATGACTGAAAATCCTTTCAGTGTGAAGCCCAACCTGGGAGCTCTTCATACTGGTTCCAGTGGGAACGGTATCAAATCTTCACACTGCCAAGCAGAGGACAGGAGAAAAGAAATAACCTGATGCAAGCGGTGCCAGTGCTACCCAGCACAATGCTGCCAGCAGAAACAGAATGGCAGCAGCACAGGTTTGCCTGTGCTGGACAGAAGCTCTGCAGACCATAACAAAACGGATTATTTCACATCTGCCCAATCTGCCATGCTCAGAACAGCTGCATCTGGATGTTAAGGCGCTTTGCCCAGGCAGGTTGGCATTGATGTCCTCTTATGATACACTCTGATGCAGAGTGTCTGATGGCAGCTTTCAGGCAGGAGAGGCAGGGAGTGACCCAAATGAGCCGTATGGAGCCACATGGCTGCAGTCCTGAGGACCCACCAGACTGTGGGTTTGTTCCTCCCCTGGCTACCTACCCTTCCCACTGAATTTATTGCAATGACTGTATGTGTTGACTGGACTGTAGTTCTTACACTCACTTTCCCCTTCAACCTACAGCCACTTTGAAACCCTGTTTTATCAGCAGTAGATTTGGGAGTGCCCAGTTTTTACTACCTTATTAAGCACCTGAGCTTTGTGCAACAGCCTAGGATGCAGAAAGCACCACCTATGCTCTGACACAGCCACCCAGCAATTTCCTCCTCTCCCTTCCAGGCTGTGTGCTCCCTCCCACAGCCAGGCTGGTGCTGAAGGTCCCCCCACCAGGACCCAGGCCCACTGTGCCAGGGCACCTCCCAGTCCTGGGACTGCAGCCTGCAGCCGATCCAGGCTCCCTTGCCAGCTGCTCCGCTTGCCCAGTCAGTGAATCCATGCTGTTCCACTACACTGCAGGCAGTTTATTTCCTCAAAAAAAAAAGCATTATCCACTYTTCCTCCTCTTTTATGGCAAGTAAGTTTGATAGCAATCGCATTTATATGACTTTAACACTACACATTTCCAGGAACCTATTCTTCTCATCTACTTCTGACCCATTTATAGTAAAAGAAGCCTAAGTCTCAGGTTAATTTATGCTTTTGCAGTAATCTTGCAGTCTTGTTCACTTACAGCTCAGTGGAAAACAAGCAGTTACTCTCAGCTGTCAGAAACCTGAATAAAGCTTTGTTAAGGCCTCCTCTGTCTCTATTTTTGGTTTGGGTGTGGCATGGAAAAAACAATATTTACCATCTCAGTAGCTGTGCCCTTTGTGTATTTGTTTTTATATTCTCTTTCCCCATGTGAATTCAGCAGATGTTGCGTGGCGTGGTATCAGCTCTAAATTTTGTTGTCAGAGTACGTGCATGTCTCCACTGAACGTTAGTAACGAATAGGCAATGTCTGCACAGAAAAGACAGATTCAGCTGCGAGGCACCATTTCAGGGGCAAATATGGATAAAGGGATAAACACCAAGAATACCATAAGATTTCCTTTTCAATGTAAATGAAACAAAAACTACAGCCATCAGCCCTGAATGGAAAGTCACCAGGTGCTCGAGGAGCTACCACCATGTACCACGTCCAATTTCTGTGCTTAACATCTCTTTTTAAATTAAAACCACTTGGGAATATTTTCCATTGCTTTGGATGAATGCACACAGGYTGCTAAAAGGCTAGTTCATATTTACCAATATACGTTAAAAACTAATGCTCAGTGCAATTATCCCATTAATTACCTTATATAAAAACATTTCCATTCACTTTATATAGAGTAAAAACATACAGGTTTGCTAGTGCACAGATGATCAAAAAACCTCAAAGACAGTTTAAGAAAACAGAGGAAAGCCAAGGGCAAAAAGCTAGATGCTAAGGAAAGGACAGCTTGCTGTTTTCACAGCCAATACCAGCACCCAGTATCCATCAAACTACAGCCTCAGCTTTGTTTCATTTCCCTGCCATCTTTCCCCGATAAAGCTTTACAGTGGCACCACTGAAATCAGTGTGSCTGGACTTTCCCCCTGGAGAGTGAGAGAGAACCTGTTTATCCCAGAGCACATAGCTACCCAGATTTTCCATGTGGGGGAAGGCCAGGTTTGAGAAGCAAGGAGCTAAATCAGCCCCTATCTCTGTGTAGGAGGCAGAATTTGAATCCAAGTCTCCCAAATGCCCTAACAGCCAAATCTGCCTCTAGAGACTAACACTCTTGAAAAATCCAACCCAGTGACTTTCTTGTCACAGGGCACTATGTCAGACTGACCAATAAATAAAGTTCCAACACAAGCAGCAGGTATTTACTTTATGATAGTGTGACCTGAGACACACCATTGATAGTCATTGGAACAAGGAGTTCTGCTGGAAATGTCAGCCTGTTGTTAGCATACAGATTACAGCATCACGAACAACTCCACAAGCAAAACACAGCCCAGCAAATTAGACCTAATAATGCAATCTTCACTGATAATTTTGGTGAATACAGCTCATTCTTTTGCACAGGATTAAAAGAAGAAACAACAAATAAAAAATTAGTAAGCTGGCTCGATGCCAGACAAACTAAGTCTTTTAAGGCAATGAATACTTTCCTAGAGCTTTCAAGTATCGTTTTACTGAGAGACTAAAAAAGGTTGCATATGCAATCAAGATCAACAATTCTATAATACTACAGAAATGCAGCCGTATTTCACTGCTATCACACCATTATCAAATCTTAGCCACATTTGGACATTTTCAACACAGTGGTCAATAGTTTGGATCTGCCTCTTTCTGAGAAATAATAATTGTAATTATAACATAAAAGCTCTTTGCTCTTGCTCAAAAATTGTTGTGTCTAATCATTCCCTTAGCCACCCATCATCACTCAATGTCTGTGAAGGAAATTGGTTTAAAATAACCAAATGGAAAAGTTCACTTGCACTCTAAAGAGCTCTAGATTAAATTATCTCTATACTTTACACTTTAATCTAAGTGCTGTATTTAAAAGAAAAGAAAAACCCTTTGAGTCAAAAGAACTCATGTAGGAGAAAAAGTCATATCACATAAAAGAGTCTATTAAAGTATTGTATCAGAGTCATTGCTTGAAGATTTTTGAGTGTGACTTCTAATGTTTTCTGTATTTTTCTGTTTTAAAAGGTTTGTTATCCATTTTCACAGTCTTCTGTAACTATGCTTTTCTAATCTCTGCTGACCAATCTTTATGTGAAATATTCAGGAATAATGAGGTTAAAAAATGCATCCTGGTATGTTTCCCACACTTGTTATGTAGAAGCAGCATTGTGTAGGGGAAGCATCTTGACCAGTGAAACTGGGGGAAAAGACAGCCCCCACTCCATCACCACCCCCCAAAAAAAGAGTGAAGGGAAAAGAAATGCATCAGGTGTATTAATAACTTTCAGGCTATGTCTGATCTGAGAGCACAGATAAAATCTGATACAGAAACTGACTTATACGGCTTATATTGTTTTAGAAGGATTCCTAATTTTAGTGTACATATTTGAACCTTCTCAAACATCCCCACAGCTGACTAGATCTAAGCAGTTCTAGATTACAGGCTGCAAGATTGCATCAAGAATAACTGCCTGAGCCAGGCACACGTCAGCCTTATCATTCACTGAAATACCTGATTACAAACAATTAGAGCCCCTAACATGCTGGGCATTTATGCGAACTCTGGACCACCAATACCTGACATAAGTAACAATATTAATATTTTCCTCACAGAATAAACCAAATTTGCTCCCACAACATGTAAAATTCTTCTGCTGAGGAAAGCATCTTCTCCAGGTATCCCAACGCAAGCCATATTACTTATCTGGATTTCACGTTACAATCCAATTAAAAAGCAACAAGGATAAGGAATAATGATGAAAGTGATAAAATTATTTTTATCACTGTTTCCATAGAGGACAACTGGGTGAGGTTTGTTTGGTTTTTAAAATGAGCAAAGTCAATTTTTTCTTTCAAACCTGACTCTTCTGCACCAAGTATATTCTTCTCCAGGTTTTACTTTTACGTCTCCAAATCCACTCTTCTGTGTACACCTTAGCCCAAACATTGTGCCCTATGCATAGCTGTCTGATTCTCAGACCTGCTAGGAGCTATGAATTTGGGCAGGAGGCCAAGTTGTTAATTCATCATCTTCTGTTTCAGTCTTGCCAGGAAAATATAGGTTTTGTCTGAACAAGGAATTTATAGCACGTGCTTTGTAGGTCATACCTACTCCTCTGTGTAGGATTCACCTTGGGCTAGCAGTAACAAACCAAGGATGTAACTCTTGCAAACTCAAGCTATTTATAAACACGTTTCAGTATCTTTTCCTTCTGTTTGCATTCCAAATTGAAGATCCAGTTATAACGAGAATTCTTCCCAAAAGAGTTTTCAGTCTTCAGCCACAAAAAATACAATTTTTCCCTCTGTCCGCCTAAATTTTCTTTGAAATAGTCAAACGAACATTGTCTCTTTTTGCTGTGGGTTCTGTTTGCCCTTCAAGGAGCTGAAGTTTCTTATTTCCCCCCCAAATGTGTTGATTCTTTAGCCTGTTAAGCTGCCACACATGTTAATATTGCCTTTGTCAAACAATTATGATGTTTGTAAACCATTGATTCTTCTTATTTTCTGAAATTCTTTTCCATTCTCTATATCATTCTAGCTTGATGAGAAAAAGGCAAATCTGCAAAAAAAAAATTGTTTCATAAGGCCAGTATTTGAGATGAGCCCCAGAAGCACAACTTATTGCAAACCTGTGGTTTGCACTGCTGTAACAGYTGCATTAAATGAGTATTTGTTAGCATAAACTAAACCTGACTGAATTTCTCTAAAGTACATTTAGGACGAATAATCCAGCAGTGGTATGCTCTGTGCTACAGGGCTTGTATTGTTCAGTATCATGCCATGAAAGAACCTAGATTTGTATGTTCTGCTCTTGACATGAAATAAAGTTGATCATAGACTGAGATTTCTTTGTTCAGTACAACAGATTTTTTTCTGGCCTGTACAATTCTACTTTATCTCACATTCCTACAGCCTGCAATATTGCTCTGTCCACAGAACTCACTGTGCAGTGCAGTGCTAACACAGTTGAACAGCTTACCTAGATACCGGCACAAATTCTCTAACCCAAGGACTGAGTCCATCAAGTGACTCCTGTTTTCTAGATCTGGCCTTCTGTTTCCCAGCCTGTACAAGTCTATCGTTATCCTGCAGGATTTGTACTTTATTCAGGTTGGTTTGGTTTTCCTCATCTCCATGGCATTCCCAGTAAGGAGCACAATATTCAAAGATATCACAAAAAAGCCTTTTGTGCTCCATACAGGGTTTCCTGACTCAGGCTCTGGAAAAGAAAGTTTCTTGCAAAAGAAACTACATGAGTAAATACACTACCTCCCAGAAAAAGTCATGTTCCTTCTCCCAAACAAAATGGAAAGGTTAACTACATCAAGGCCTGCCGATACTGGAGTCCTTCATCCTCAAAACTTCCTCATCGCGCAGCTTTTGCAGCTCATTTGACAGAAGGAAAATTAAGCTTAAATTGGCAAAGACCCCATGCATTTATGCCAGGAAAATCCCACACAATTTGAAATTAATCAATGGCACAGAAACCCCCTCCCACCTACCACATGGAGCCCAGTCTCCAAAAATCTGCAGCCTCTCTCTAGGGTGGTATTTGAAATAAGCATGATTGCAGAACTAGCTTCACCTTCCTCCCATGCCCCCTTCCCACATAGAGAGATCTTTTGGTACTTTCCTCCCTTGGGAAAAATAACACACCTATGTGGAAAACAAAGGCTGGAAATGCCTGATTTGAGAAAATCTTCTCCTTACTGAGCCAATACACTTTTCTCTCACCAAGGAACACTATTTCTAGTCCAGCAAAATGGAATGCAAATATGATTTAGCCTTCATGTCAATAGGACTTTTTGAAAGGCCTAGTAACAAAGGCGTGCCTGAAACAGTCTGAGCTTTACCCTCCTACTTTTCCCAGGCACTTCTTTTGCTTTCCAGGAGGCCTGAAGATCTCCCTATGGAAGCAAGGTTGCAATTGATTACCACAAAGCTTTCCATGAATGGCCTTTTTGAAGCATCCAGGTGAGAAGCCTGGAAGACTCTGAGGTGTTTGTTACTCACAGCACGCAATTACCCAGCTCCCGTTATACTTCGGGGTTTTGCCCTCTCCCTTCGTGCAGGATTTCCCCATGTAAGGAGGCTATGGCTGCCTTGTCTCTGAGCTACCATCAGGGTTTTGCAGCATTTCCTTGTTTGTGTTACGGCAGCAACTACAGGCACCATAAGTGATAAAGGCCTCACTGCTTTGGCTGCCCTGGAGACACCTAATAACACATACCATATTTAAGCATTTTTAGATTACCTAGAGAGTTCCAGACTGGATGCAGACTTCTGGCACATCCTTACTTTAGGGAGAATAAGGAGCCATAACCCAATCTGATCTTGCGTATTATAAGAGAATACACTGTCCCTGAGAAATAAATGCTTAAGGTTTTAATCCTTTTGGGTTTAGGAGGCACATAATTGCAGGTACTTGAAATCCCAAGTGATGGGTGTCATCAGGAGGTTATTACACAATCTGTGGAGATCACTGCGTCACGTGCCTTTGGCAGCAGTGCGTTCCAGTGTCTGCACTGTGCATGAGGTGGCTCAGAGCTCATCCAGAGCAGTAGGGACTCTCCAAGGTCAAGGAAACTCCAGGTTTGTGAACTCTAAGTTGCTTTGGATAATGTGGCTGTCAAGCTGCCTTGCTCAGACAGAAGGGCCCTGCCACTAGCATGCTGCTATCAAGCCCAGTAATAGGACTGAAGACAACTAAACAGGCTTTGCTGGGCAAAGTCTTATGCATAATAAACACTAATATCCCACACAGCTAGGCAGGGAATTGTGAAATATTCTGCCATGATGTGGCACTTGACTGCAGCTGGAGCTGGACCATAGCTGTGAGCCATGGACCACTCCTGCAGCGCACCCACTGCTGGAGCAACAGAGAGCACAGGCAGGCAGTGCCGGCAGGAAGCCACAAACAGATTGTTGGGAGTTAGTCAGGCCTGTTAATCACAAAGCTGTCCTCCCCAGTCATTGCTCCACCCAAACCACACAGCTAATTGCCCTCATATTAATATTTGCCACCTGTTTCCTTCTTAGGCTTTGTCTATGGAGACATCTTTTCTCCAAGACTGATTTCCCAAGTTTCCATACTTCTTTCATGTTTGAAAAACTTTCTACTATCTGAAAAAGTAATAAATGAAAAAAAAAATCAATGGATCTTTCAATATAGGTTGAACTAGCCAAAATTTGTTCCTTTTGTACAACATCTCTTGCAGTGTATTCCTTTCCAGAGGCAACAATACTGAAGAGTTTTCACTCTCCTCTCCCAGTGCGGGCTTCAGCAGGGCTGATGTTTTAACATGATGTCACAAGCACAGGCATTACACATTAAACCACAGACTTGTTTTGCAAACTCTCATGTTGGTTACTGCCTATTAAACACCACCTGAATAAAGAACTGACTAATAAACACAACCTTTGTTACAGGAAAAAAGAAGGTAATCATCAGAGAGCTGCCTCTGTCTCATCTCTGGGGAAAACCACTTCCCCCTATTGCCCGGGGCCCCTTCGGCACTGCACTCAGAGCTGGTGTCCAAGAGGGTGTCTTTGAGACTCTCTCAGCTCCAGCTGTCTTAGGGCAATGCAATGGTTTCTGCGGGTTCCAAGGCCTCTGGTTCACAGGTTCTCACCTTATGAACTCAGGTTTGACTCTAGCCACAGCAGACTGGTGGTTTTTTCAGCACATTTGTTCATTGTGAATCTTCAAATTCACTTTTTCCTATTGATTACACACAGCATAGCACAAGGAATATGCAAGAAAAGGGCCAGGTCTTGGCAGCAGTTCAGCATCACAGAAATTTAATTGCGACAGGAAACTACACAGCAAGTGACTTGTAAGTCACTGTGGCAAGAACACTTTGCTACAGAGAAAATAAAAACATAACGCTCGATATGTTTAAAGGACTTCAAGAGGTAATATGCCAGATAGCATGGTGTGAAAAGGCCTTCTTTCCTGTAAAGGACAAAAATACCTTATTCTTTCAGACCCCTTCCTCACCTCATCACAATGAGATGTGTAGACTAAAACTTGATCAGATAGCAGAAAGGTTAGGAGAGCACTGACTACACTTTTATGCAGATTAGCCTGTCCATCCTAACTGAAATGAATTCTGATGTCTTTTTGACATGAACAAGGCAGGATTTGATAGAATCTAGTAGCTATCTGGGTCTCCATTAGTAACTCAACCACTTTCCTGTCGCTTCACCATCTCATCTTTCCAGCACCGTGATCCAAACCGGGACAGCAGCCTGATTCTTTGGATATCAAACTGGCAAGGAGCACAAAAACTTAGCCCTGATATTTATTCCAGGGGCTCAAGAACCTCAATGCTCTCTCAGATAGGTAAAGACTATCACAATGGTATAAATGCTGTAAAGTTAAAGGGGAAATGGTCTTTTCACAAAGAATTTTTAAAAGAAACCACAAGAAAATTATGTTTTCTAAACCAGAACAAAGCTACACAAATCTTTGTGGCTTCTGTAAATCACTTACCTTTCCCCACTCATCCTTATTAACACATGACATTTGAAAAAATATATACAATGAATAGCAATTCCTCTAGATGTCAAAATCTGGGAAGTGCATATGGTGAATAACCACAACAAAAGATCTAGAACACTGCAGTGCAAGGGACAGCACAGACCCTTATACCTCCAGTGTTCCCAGTCCATACAAGCATCCCTGCCACTAGAACCTGAGAAACAGCTTAAACAGCTGAGAGGACAAAAAGGTCCTTATTGGAGGTAATATTTATTCTTAGTTCCCACAGATGACTTAGGCCCACAGTTAAATGTGATGTGTAAAAGAAAAGCACTGCATCATTATTTGCTTTGGGATGCATAATAGAACTCCAAGATTTTAACTGATTTTAACATTTTAACAATAAAATAGGTTTTGTCAAAGCTGAGGAACCCTCCATAGAAAGAATGAAACCACATGACTGAAGGACTGATATCAGTCATCTCTGATTGCATTGCAGAAAAAGGAAGTCTTTGCTAGACTTGACCATCCTCAGCAACTCCAGAATTTCAATAAAGCTCATTTGAGATGTGATACATAGCATTTGTGAATGTAAAATCAAAATAAATACTGAGTAACAATAACCTTTGCATTGTCTGCTTAAAATCGCTGGAATACATACAAGTCATACCAGTTAGTAAGTTAAAACTACAACAGAGAAATAAATACCTGAATTTCAGACCTTCTTTACAGATGAAGTGATTAAAGACTTCAAACAGGGAGGATGTCTCTCACCATTTAAAAGTATCCCTTTGGTTTCAATCCTGCAAGTGCATATTGCAAGTAAATACCAACACCTACCAAGGAAGGCAGTCTCACACCAGCACACGGCAGGGGTCTCTTGGCACTGGAAATGTGACAATCCAGCCTGTATTAAATGCCACAGTAGCATTGCTTCAGCTGCAAACCCACTGCCCAGAGCAGCTCGTGGAAAGATCGATGTGTACTACACACTGCTCTAAATTAAGCGTGGTGTTGCACCGGCATAGTTAAACTGAAGCAATTCTGTACAGAAGAATGATGCKCTGATTTAAAACTGGATTATGTATTAGTTTATTCTTCCTTCACAGCAGTGCCATTTCTATGGCCAAAGTAGGCTTCAGGCTTAAGTAGTTGCTTGGACTGTCAGCCTCATAGGATTAGCTATTTTAAATTAAGGAATGGGTTGCAAGAAAAAGTAATTTCATGCTTTGAAAAGAACTTTTATTTATTTCAAAGGCTTGGAACCTAGAACCATCACTCCATAATCTTATCCAAATGTTGATGTCGTCAATGCATTTTAAATCAGCTTTTAATTAGGTTAAATAAAGAAAACAGAAGATGCTAAAGAAAGCCCAGAAAGAATTCCTATTTCTAGATAAAGCTGCTTTAAATGCATAACCAATTCTGCCAGCTGTGGGATGTGATGCACACGACTGAGTTTATAGGTGTTTTGTGAGCGTTTTGTGCCAGTTAGTGTGTCACTGTGAGCAATCAGTATAAAGAGAATGATATAAATATAGAAGAGTGGGCCTATAACCTCTACTCCTAATTGAAAAGCTATATATATTGTATATGTCATACCCAAAGGCATTTGCTCTGAGCTGCAACAACACTTAGTTTCCTTCTAAAAAGTTTCATCTGACCAAATCAAAAAAGTCCCTTTTCAGTTTTTTTAGCCCAAATGACCATAGAGACAAGGAAAGCGGTAGGGAATATGTCCTGTATTTAAATTCTGTCAATTAACAGTACTGTAGCCCAGATCCCATCCAAGCCATAACATGATCTTAAGAAAGCTAAATTGTATCAGTGTGGAAATCTGTAGCAGAAAGAGAACAAATAAAAATTAGGTCAGTCCAATTGAATTGCAGTAGCTTGTCTGAAAAACACCTTTGCTACCCACTTTGAAAGGGCATTAGAGACCACATTAGGGAACTGTTTTCATTTTGAAAATCTTCTTCACTACTGCCTGCTTTGCTGAAATGACTTTTAAGATCTTCATCTTTGCTACTGCCTACTTTGCTTAGAGGACTCACTGCTGATGCCTCCTCCTGAGGTTTTATTTTTCTGGAGGATGAAAATATTGCCAACGTTAAAGCTAGAACTTTCAAATGGATGAGGAGAAGCTAGCTTCAGCAGGATTTTATGTGCCCTTTAGGCCTTTATGTTCACATTAAATTTTAACAAAAACACCTATGCTTCTCACCCAGAGGAGGTACCCCACCGCAGGCTGCCTGCACAGAAAGCATAAAGAGAAAAAGGTAGAGCTATTGACCACTTTGGCAATGGGGTCTTCTGGCCTTTGGGTACAGCTTTACACAAACACAAGTTGAGGAACTTCAGGAAAAGCAGTAAGCATTGAGTAAGCCTCATACTAATACTTCACCTCTCTGACACCTGCTCCAGCCTTGGCTGTCCAGGACTAAGTGCTCCTGCTGCTCCAATGCAGTCACCAGGAAGCTGTTGGCCAAACTCCCCTGGATTGCAACCCCCATCCCCTAGATGTGACTGGGGTGTTCACACTGTGAGTGCAAGTATTTTATAACAAATTGTAACCCAAATACATATGTCACGTTTAGCAAGGGTTGATTACACTGATTACTGATGTAAGATGAGCTAGCTAAATGTATGTYAACTATAGAATAAAGGTCCTTCCATTTGTTCCACTCAGTATCATACTTCTGAAGCAAGAGAAAACCTGGCTCCACCCTCTCAAGAAAAACTCCTTCTTAAAACGAGGATGCACCCTACCAAAAGCAGGAGAAAGAAGCAGCAGCCACTTCAATTCACTTATCTTTCTAGAGGAATGTACATTATTAATAACTAAATTTGGTAGTGTATTTTCATAATGTACATTCCTTTCTAGAGGAATGTACATTATAAGAAACTAAATTTGCTGTGTATATAATCCATAGCAAGTAGGATTATATACATATATATATATATGCATATAACAAAAGTGATGAGGGAAACCTGGTCCCAAGCCTGTGTTTCCTAGCACTGAGGATTCAAAATGTCATCCAAAGCACCTCTGTTCCACACTGGTTCATTCTTTAATTGTGTCGGTGTAATAGTCACACAATTAAACTATAATGAACTCTCAAATCTGAGCCCTAAAGGGCGCATACGTTATATCCAAATATATAACTGAATGCTAAGCACATTGGGATTCTTTCAACCACTAATTTATGTAATTACAATTATTTCTAATGTTGCAATAGAAGCATCGTGTTCAACTAATTATAGCTCGGAACATTTTTCTACTACATCTTCTGGAAACAAAATACCATTTTTCAAAGTTACCCAATTTTCGTAGCTTTCAGCAAAATACTTCAGCTAAATTTCTTACCTCTATTAGCACAATCTTTACTATTAAGCCATTGACTGACTTTCTAATCTTCTGACTGACAGGATTATAGACATAATGTGTTTCCTCAAGGGATTTTTCTACTTACAGAATCAGTCTGCAAACTTATCACTGTCTAAATTATAGCCTGTGATTTAATGTCATCCATTTCCACATCCTCAAAAACATGAGAGGGAGACCCTATTTCTAGAGGTGGCTTCCCATGGCTCTTTGCCAACAAAAGTACCTTGGAGCATATGACAGTGAATTACACTCTTCAGAAACCTTACTAATTTTTGTAGCTAAATTAGACGTTGCTTTGTCACCACTGCCTGAAAATAGTCAGAGACTGGGAGATGCCTGGGTGTCTGGGAATGTTTACAGAAACAGGCCATAAGCAAGATACCTGCAACCCAGATAAAAGCTGACAAGACTAGCTAATCACACGGATATATTTGCACCAGGTAGTGCATACCACATCTGACAGTTYTAATGAAAACGATAGAGGGAAGAGACATCTACAGCACACACATCTCCCCTTCCCTTCCACCAGTAAATACATGATTTGTTGTAAGAATGTAAACAACACAAGCTCCCCAGTAAGGGCAAGCAAAGAGAAAATTCAAAGCAGGTCTACAGAGAGGGCCCGCAGGGAGCAGAGCATCAGGGAAACATGCGGTCAGGCTTATGGCACATCCGTGGCTCCGCCCAGCTGTAAGTCACCTCTCACTGCTCGGTGACACCACAGCACTACAGTCAGGCACTGATCCTCAGTGTTTTCCCCTAGAGCACAAAGGCTGAAAGCAAGCCTTTCCCCCAGTGCATTCCCATGAAGCTCCTGACATGATGCAGAGACAGGTGAGATTGGCTTAGTTAGAGCATAGTGCTAATAATGCCAAGGTTCTGGGTTCAATCCCTGTATGGGCCATTCACTTACGAGTTGGACTCGATGATCCTTGTGGGTCCCTTCCAACTCAGAATATTCCATGATTCTGTGAACAGCTAAATTCAGGATATGGTTGTGGATAAGGACATGCCTTTAATTTGTCAGATGCTTCAGCAATCAAGTAATAAAACAATACAGAGCCAAGTTTAACAGTCAAGTACAACAATTCACAGTCCAGCTTTTACCAAGCTTAAGGACCAAACAAGTTTCTTCCCCTTGAAGGAAGCCCCACTGCCATGGAGAAGACGTATTAGAACATGCTGCAATGATGACTAGAAAGCAGTAAATTTCAGTTCATATTAATACATGTTGCAAACCCAGGTAAAAAGGAGTAGAAGAAATGCAGCCTCTTCTATATTTCCTATAYTGAAAATAGCCTTCTCCAGTAATGAGACCACCACTGCAGACAGGATGATGATCTACTTTTATAATCATCCCTACATGAGACCCCAGGGTGTGCAAAATGGCCTTTACACAAAGTTATGTATGATGAAATCGGGAGGATGATTTTTTTTTTAATATATAAATGTAGTCATATATAGCTGTAATAGAAATTTAAAAAGTTATCAGTCTTCAATTAACAATGTTATATATAGATGAGAGAGGTAAAATATTTATTCTACAGTTAGATGAAAAAATGTTCTCTTATAACAAACACAAAGACCAGTTGCTCCATGTCCAGCATTCTTTTGAATATTTCCCAGAATTACTGGTGTCAGTGTCTGGCCAGTGCAGCTACAAGTATTTAAATGTAGAAACGAAGAAGCCTTTTTTAACTTAAATTTGTTAGGGATACTTTTGGCATGAATTTTTTAAAAATAAGGATAGTGGATCTTGTTAGGATATGAGCATCATAGGGAAAGGAAGAGAGGTCTGAGGATTTTGCGTGATTAAAATGTTCAGTGGCTTGCACTCTTAACACTCGCTCTGAATCTTAATTTCCAGGTAAATATTCATAAATGCATTCACTACAGGTCTGGTAATGTTGTTCTGAAATTTAGAGGCCCAATTCTCCTTGAATCCCCAGATATGTCCTGTCCTAAAAGTCTCTCTAAGCAACAACAAAAATAAAATAGCAAGAACTGATCCTTTTAGTACAACATCACATGGTTAAAAGCAATCCTAGGAGGGTGGATGCCATTCTGCACCTATAGTTTTCAGAATGCTTTCACACTTGTAGTCGGCACTGGGCATAGAGCATATAAAGCAACATTCAACCACTTTTTCAGTATTTTCAAGCTTAGTTTTCAGTATTTGAATAAAGAACCACTATTTTCCAATTTACTTGGAGATTATTTCCACGTCTCAGACATCCACACTAACCCAAAGTCCCATCCATATACAAGAGGTCAAATAATGTTCTGAATAACTCTTTCTTAKTAAAAAAAAGCCACATTTCTCAGTACACAGTTTTTCAAGTCCTCTCACTGTCTAGACAATGAAAGCCTGCACTTCATTGTAGACTAAAGGGAAAGTGTAGCCATCTTGTTATATAACAACATAAATATGGGGGAATATTCAATCAGGTCAAAAAAGGAACTAGCTCAGGATGGAGCAAACAAAATTCCTCCTCCAGCATAACAAGTCTGGGCAATTGCCATCTATAAATTTGTCACCAAGGAAAAGAGTATAATGAGTTTCCATAGAAAAAAACCTAAACACTATCTAGCATCACAACAGTGAACATGACAAAATCAAATTTAAGTTTTAAAAAGTTAAAAGTTTTTGGAGAATATAAGTCTTCAGACACAAGAGACTGAAAGCCATGATTGATGTGACATAAATGTCATGTAATACTAGCTCCCCATAATACCAGGGGTGTTTGCACAATTTCTCCTGAGGTATCTGATGCTAACTACAGCACTGAGCTGGGGTCTGATCCAGCCTGACAGTTTCTGTGTCTCTTTACACTTAACAAGGTAGAACTAAAAATATAATAAAAATCGAAAAGAGCAGAGACATTCCTGGTGATCCATTGCAGAGACAGTTTTCAAAAGAACAAGCTTTTCCTTTTTTCTTTTTTTTAACCAGAGTGGCAGGATAAATCTACTTGGTATTTTTTTMATATTATAATCAAATTCCCAACCATGGAAAACAGACAAGCCCACTCTTTTTGTTTTCCCCTAGAGTTTTCTGTAGCAGTCAATACTATGCCTTTGTTAAGCAGAAGTCGGGTGGAACCAAGAAAACAGGAGCTAACCTGCTGCTCCTCTGATCTGGATGTCCAAAGAACAAGGGTTTGTTGCAGTCATTGGCTTACCACCTGCCTGAGGCATTCAACTGTATCTAGTACAATGATGCTGGAAAGCATTCATGAGTAAATACACAATAACATTTGTATGTTTACAGCATCTGTGAAAGGTGTGGGTAGGGCGATTTCTCTACTGTGTGTTTCCAGAGCAAGTCAAACCCATTAATTAAATTCATGCTCTTGTCCTGCTTCAAAAGGAAAAACAGAGATAATTTATGGGCACTGACAGCTGTAGGAACCAGAAGCTGGTTTTGCTCACTCCCTCTCCTTAATTAATTTTTAAGCATTTGGATAGGCTGATTTCTCAGATTCTGATCATACAAAAGGCTGCACATCCTCAATTTCTACAAAGGAAGAAAAAGAAGTACTGCTCCATGCAGAGTACTGTCTGTCATGATTTCTCAGTGCTGGCTGAATAGTGTGTACTGAAATTGCATACCTCAACATCCTTGTCCCTGCCCAATCAATTTGTAGGATAAAGCTGTATGAGGTCCTGATCATAAGACATTTCTTATCCAGTAATTATTTTACTTGACCTGACAACAAAAATTCTAAAATGAGAAAGCAGTACCTGCAGAACAGTGTAATCTACTGCAACATAAAAAATTCTCTAATAAAGACTTAGGGAAATTGCCACAAACACTTTCTTCTAGAGGGAATATCAATGTTTCTATGTTGCCACAGCACATGATATATACAAATATCGATATACAGCAATACACCAGTGTGTTTATTTCTTCTAGGTTCTTTAAACAGAAGGCAGATTGCTAGCATTTGGGGCTGAAAGCTGGAGGTAAGCAATCAGAAGACATTTAACACACAAGCTAGGAACTGTTTACAGAACTGGAAAATTTGGGGTACTGAACTTTCACCCTCAGCTTCTGGGAGATTTTTACTAATAAAGAACTATATAAACATAGACAGATTATATTGACACTGCATCACCTGCCCAGCAGAGCCATATGCTGCTGCTGCAGACATGGCCAATAAAGATCAAAGCTTCCCATGCATGAATGAGCTAAACCTGGCTGTTTTATGTTTCATACCATGCTGTAGACCTATACTGACAGAGTGAAAGGCTGGGCCAGAAGAACTCTGGAGCTCCCTTTCAATCAATAATTTTATGATTCTGTACAACACTTTGTAAAACATAAGGCAAATTTATTTTGTTGTGATTCATAGCCCAGGCAGCAGAAAGCCTGCCAGGAACAAGAATACTACTATCTAAAACAGCTCATGATCACTAGTTACCACGAAGAAATAGAAGGTATCCAGCATGGTCTATAAAAGTGGTGGAACAAATAGAGTATAAAACTCTTTCTGCCAGTGACCCAAAGGGGCCTCACTAATAGATGACTATAACTAGGAACCTCTGTTGAGACATGAATGGGCACATGATAATGGATTGCCGTATCAACTAAACAGCACTATCCTGAGGCGCCTTAGCTAATAGAAAAAT
The DNA here is from genome assembly GCA_018881555.1 of Amblyornis subalaris. NCBI lineage: Eukaryota > Metazoa > Chordata > Aves > Passeriformes > Ptilonorhynchidae > Amblyornis > Amblyornis subalaris. The sequence continues at coordinate 3,634,069 of JACAXG010000079.1, read as the reverse complement.
AGTAATTTTCCAGAAATCTCTTGTACAACTGACAAGACCACAGAGCTCTTCCAAACGGCTTATTTTCAGCTGTGAATCAAGATCTCTCCTTTTGTCAGCTTGTTTTTACCAGTCAGGAAACAACCTGTGCCTCTTCAGTTAATGATGAGGTGCTCCATGAATCAGGGAGATTGGTCAGATTTCAAAGAATTGTTAAACCATATTCATTAAATGTTAACTGGTGCATGGTGTCTTACCTGCTTACATTCTTCATGTTGTTGGTTTGATATTTACAAGGAGTAATGTGATGATAGAGTTCAAGAGCTGACATACTGATATATAAAAAATTTTTAATTCAAGAAAGTTTGATAGGATAACTAACCTCAACATGATTATAATTCCTATGTACTTTTTGTAAAGAAAACTGACTATTCACTTCTCTTCCTCCTCAATTCCCTCAGTGAACCAAGACCCAGGACAACTATAGTTACCTACATGTTTCCTTCTTCTCATCCCTACAAGATCTAAGAGAGTGTGCATTTTGACAGTTTAAAGATTATTTCTTCACTCCAAGCATTCATAGAAGCAATTCAGGATTTTCAAATTCAGCTTTGATTTCACAAAACYGCTCCCTTTCTTGAACTTACAATAGAATCTTAAAGGCTTTGAATCCACTCCTAGCAAGATTAATCACAGTTTTACCATCAAAATGCAGTGAGAATACATTAATACAACCATATGTAAATAATTACAGTGAAACACATGAGCACAATCACAAAGAATGCATGGAAATCAGAGGCTTGTTCCACTGAAAATTAAATTGCAATGAAGAGTTGAACTCATCAAAAAGGCCCCTAAAAAAGCTATTGGACAACAGAGTTTGCAGCAGAGAAAATATTTGAAAATATTTGAATGGTACCACAAAAGCACAAGGGCCAAGGCTGTTAGAGAAGGGAAGGAAACTATGAGGGGAATGCAAACCTCAGGGCACAAATTAAAACCACTATTGATAGCTAAGCATTTTCTGAAACTCGGGGACAGCACAGAATTCTAACATTTTTTATCAACAAAGGAAAACAAGTAGTGTCTACAACCAACTGGTCTTCAGCTCAGCTTGGAAGACTGATTTATGATTTCCAGAAAGTTAAGACCTGTATTGTTTGAGTAAAATATGTTAGTTGTCTCYGCTCCTTGGGGTGAGGGAGACTTTTCTTATGAAAAGTGCTGGTCAACCTCACACATTATACAAACAAAGGCTGTGCATGGTGCTTAAAAGTTTCAGGGTGGGAGCTCCTAATGGAGCAGGACCATAGGTGGATCAGAGTGACACCTGTCCAGCCTGCTCGGAGAATGCAGCACCCCATGCACACTTGCAGTGGAGGACAAACACGACTTTTGAAACCAAAAGCCTAGAAAGAGATTCAACAGCAGCACAAGAAGGTAACTAGGGAAATTACTGCTCAGAGTCAAAAAAGTTAATTTTGTCCAGCATGAAACACAGCCAGGGTCTGAAGCATACCTGTGGTCTATGCCAAAGCAGGTTTAGAGTATTTAATTTTGATTATATGACTTTGAGATAGCATGTTTTTCAGCAACTAAATGAAATGGAAAATGCAAATATGAGCTTCTGAGAGCCTAATGATTTTGTTTAAATTCCAGGTTATTTTGGAATGTAAAAACTACTTGCTGCTTGAATCCATGACAACCATGTAGATACTATTCCCTTGCTTTAACAATCTACGCCACCATGGTAAGCCATATTCCAAAGACTGAGTCTTGCTGGTGATTGTGTTGTGCAATAAGCTGGAGTGACTAGGTGTATAAGGCTTCATGTTTCTGTCTCAAACAGAGTAATATAAAAACTATTAAACAACATAAGCAAGAAGCAAGCAGGATATGGCAACACGCCTTGATTTATGAACACTGTTTTACACACCAGACAAGTACTAAGTTTCCCAGAATATCTCAAAAGGGATGTTGCTAAGCAAAGATGATGGTAAAAAGAGTATTTAATTAAGATGTCTGAATGCAATTTTCAGGACTAACAGCCATGTTCCAAACTATCACCACCAAGTAGAAGAGAAAAAAGGTCCAAATACAATGAAAAAAAGGATATTTTTAACTCGCGTTTAAGTACAGATACAGAATGGTTTATGCCTAATCCTATCTGACAATGAGAAAATTAACTATTGGCTCGATGCCAGTTTCTACACTTATTTTTCTGTTAAATGTACATTACTTGAGACTGAGTTTTCAGCACTCATTTTAACATTATAGGCAAAGAGTTTCACTAATTTATTGGCTCCCCTTTTCCTTAAAGAAAGACACTCTACTTTGGGGTCAAAAGCCAATTATACACATCRGATAGAAGTCGACAATGAAACCAGTTATCATTTGACACAATATAATGAGTAAGCTGACAATTTACCAACAGCYGTGACTCACAGCAGCTCTCCTTTTTGGAATTTTCATTTTAAATTTCCAGGGAATTATGGGAATTTCCTAGAGAATTTAAAATAAACAAACAAAACCCAATTATAAAGTAAAGGAAAACTCTACAGCTAATCTAGTACTTCAAAATTTGTTAAACAGACAAAAGGAATTCACAGCAGTGAAGAAAGCACTGGAAGGTTTAGTTAAACGAGCTACCTCTTTGGAATTTGTTAAATAAAATCTGTATCCTTTTAACACGGGACCATGGATTTTATTTTTCATTTTACTTTCATCCATAAATGTTTAGGCCATGGCTTACACAAAACAAATAAGCACATCAAGACAGAATTACACTGCAAGTAAGATTATTAGAGATCAGAACAAAAATTAAAAGGAGAAACCATCTTGGTAATTAATAAAGATAACTATATAAAAAAAATAGAATTAATGCAAAAAAGGATATAAAATGACCCCAGTAAAAGGCTGCATAAAAATAGGAACACACCATGACTCATTCTTCATAAGCTTTATTATTCACTTCACACAAAGTACTGATCACACCTTTAACAGATGCACAAAAACATTCTCAACCCTTTGCAACAGTATAGTAAGATTGAATAGTGCTATAAAACTTCAAAGYGCAGACAAACATTAAGCTCTGAGAAGGATGAAATGGTGACACAGAAGAAAAGTGACTTGCTCTAGGGCAACAGAGCAACACAATGAATCAAGGTTGAATGAATCCCAGGTTCTCCTTAGCAATGAGCCACATCACATAGCTGGGTCACTTAAATTTGCTTTTAGTTTTCAGTCATATTTCAGGCTTTTAATAGAAAATCTTCTAAATATCATCTATGGGTCAGACACTATGCAGGGTTGTCCTCTTGAATTTGTAGGCAAACGGCAACCATGAAACTCCCTATAGAGCCAGGGGTACCTTCAAACCTGGAAGCTAGATAGTGAAATTTTATAAGAACTTGGCAGAGTTTACGCATAACTTCTGAAAATTATAACTGCAAAGAATATGTATGCAAAGAGAGTACAGTAAGAAGAGCAGCAGCAGCAATGACCATGTTGCCTGTAATGTCCTTGTTTCCTTGTACTGTCCCTTTCCAGCCCCATTACCTATGGATGCTGAATTCAGGAATTAACTACCCTAGATAAGATCCTAGGAGTGTTCTGCTGAAAGGGATCTCAAGGCCAAAAAAACTTTGCACACTTACAAGAAAAGCCTTGCAGGTTTCAGAACGGTGCAAGCACAACTCTGTCTGGATTTGTGCTTTGTAATGTAARCTGCACTGAGATTTTTCAAGTTATCACTCAAGCAGAGAGATGCTGAGAATGAAAGAAATCACATGGCCCAAATTCTAAAATCCACAGCAAAATACACATCTCACAGAAATGAGCTTGACTTGGGGTTAATGGTTATTATAGGTTTTTATGGGTGCACATACAAATCCACATGGGCTCGTATTTCACTCACTACAAGAAATACAGAAAATATTTAAAGGAGAAAAAGCATCTGCATTACTGTATTGTTATATTCTAATTCTACAGTTATCTCATTAATTTACTTGTCTCTTTAGAAATTCTTAATAGAAAACATTTTGCTGAGCTTTCTATTTCGTTGGAGCACGTGTTTGAACAAACAACAGCTTTACCAATACCTAGAATACTATTGCAATGCCAGAGGGATTTCTTAAGTTTCAAAGTTTGTGAAAATCTGAAGTTCTGACAAGCACACAGTAAAGTTTTAACTGATACTATAAATATCCTGGCTCCCAGAGGGAAAAAGAAAAAAAACAACCCACAAAGGAAAAAAAAAGAAATCCCATAATTCTGCATATTTGAAAGTTTTCTAATTTTACTGTTGTTGTTTAAACATTTCACATGAGTCCTAATCCACTGTAACAAAGCTCATGCTCACTTTAAGCAGGTTAGCATTCCAGTTCAGCTCAAGGCAATGAGCATACTACTCAAGTGATTTATTTGATCACTGTCTAAATTTAAAATTCACAATGGTACCAAGAGGAGGTTGTTCTATTTCCACATTGTTTGCAGTAGACAGTCTATACCTTAGAGTATCCTTCTTACTTATGTGTGCACATGAAGAAACCACTTGCAAAGTGTTTTACTATTGCAGGACCRAGACATTTAAAACAAATCTTTCAAGCAGTCTATGGAGTACAATCAGAAAGGTAGGATTATTTTTTTTTATTCTCCTTGCATACGTTTAAAACTTACTGGCCATTCACTACTGTAACTTCAGCATTCCACAACATAAACCATGTCTAGATTATTTTTCTCTCTGCAGTACTTCACAATATTTTCTAATGACAATGCTCAGCTGCTACAAACACTGATGACAGAACAGAACTGTGTTTCTTTCCAACCCCTAAGTTTCCTGATGGAGCAAATAAAAGTTTGCCAATTTCCACTCTGAAGTTTATAAAAAGACACTGTACTGAAGAAATACAGGAATACAAAATTGAATCAATCTAAGTCAGTTAACACAGGTGAAAAATGGCACGAGAAAATGTGAAAATGCAGGCAAATGGTATGGGAAGAACAAGAAGAATGGAAGGCAAGCAGGCGAAAGAAAGGGGGTGATTTGGGAAAAGAGAACTAATTGTAAAACTTAAGGATTAATTTGGTTGGAGAGGGATAGCACACTTACTTCTAACAGTTTCCTTATAAAAAGTTGCAGGTTAAGCTATTCAGTGGTCAAACACAAAAGCACAATATCTTGACAATTTTAAGAAATCTCCTTGATTGATATGTTGGATTTTTGAGGTATTTTTAGTTGTTTTTTGGGGGGTTTTTGGTGTTGGTTTCTTTTTTGTGGGGGACGAGGGGATAGTTTTTGCTGGGTTGGGTTTTTTTACTTTTTTTTTTACAAAAGAGAATCATTGACTCATTCTAACTGTTCATGGCTTTATCCAATTTTCTTGGTATTAAGAGAGGCTGATGTTCTGACCAGTACTACAAGACCACCACAATACCTGCCACTAGCAATATTTCAAATGATGTAAACAAATCAGAAGCATCTGAAATATTCAGGGCAAGATGATTTTTGGGTGCACTAAGCTACACTTGAATACCAGAGCTGAGATCACATATCCTGCCTGGCCTAAATCCTGCCCAAAGGCATATACGCAAAACACTACAATACCTATATTTGAAGCAATCTCCATAGACATCCAAGTCTATTTTCAGAATATTGCTCCCTTAAGTAAAAATGCATGGCATACTTAAAGGATAAAGGCCTGCTAAACTCAAGCAGTGTCTCTTCATGCCCACTTCCAAAGACTTAACAGGGTAAGAAACAATCAAACGAAGAAACACTTAGCCTTTCCATAGAACTAAAGTGCAACCAAGAGTTTTCGATAAGCTATAATGACAAAATTACAGGAGTTAAGCTGCTTAGACTTCATTGTTGTTTTCCTAAATTTTATTTTCTTATTTTAACTTACAAGAATTTTACGATATCTAAAACATATGAGATCTCCACCTCTCTCTCCTTTTCCATCTTCCTCTGTTTACCAAGTGTTTCCCAGATCACCTAAAGATTCAGTCTTTCAACAGCATATTTTAAAGGTTCTGTTATCTTTGGCCCCAAATTTCTGCAGAAGGCAAATAAATTATTTTTGCACAGAACTCACAGGCAAATACAAGAGGCAACAGCTTCCAGCAGATGGACCAACAGAGCTTGATTTCTTAGTGCACAGAGTGCTGCTACGCTGCAAGCAAGTGGCACTGTGTCACAATGGCACAAACACAGAATAAGCTGTATTGGAAGGGACCCACAGGGATCATCAACTCCCAGCCCTGCACAGCACCATCCCCAAGAGTCACACCATGTGCCTGAGAGCATTGTCCAAACACTTCTGGAACTCTGTCAGGCTTGGTGTTGTGACCACTTCCCTGGGGAGCCTGTTCCACTGCCCAACCACCCTCTGGGTGAAGAACCTTTACCTAATATCCAACCTAAACTTCCCCTGACACAACTTCAGGCCATTCCCTCAGGTCCTGTCACCACAGAGAAGAGATCAGTGTCTGCCCCTCCTCTTCCCCTCATGAGGAAGTTGTGTAGATTGCAATGAGGTCTCTCCGCAGTCTCCTCTTCTCCAGGCTGAACAGAACAAGTGATCTCAGAATATACTAGGGAAGCATTCTGGCTTGTCAAGTTTTTCTCACAGACTAAATCCTACAGCCAGCAGTATGCTGTAGCCTTCATGCTTACTGTCTGACATTTTCCATTTTCCTAATGTCCCAAGTAGGATTTCTCATTGATACCAGCATCCATAAAACTGATACAATAAAAATTGAATTATTCCAGGAGGGTAAAAAAAATAGCCTTTATATATATTCGTTTGAGAAACAATCCACATCTAGAAAATAATTCTATATTTAAGCAGGCTTATRCTCTTCAGCTGATTCCGCAAATGGAAGTCTAAGAGAAAGTGACTTCTAGGCCAGAAGACAGGAAACAAGCAGCTCCACAGCCAGTTACCCTAAAAAAAAAAAATCAAGTAAAAAGATTTTTTTGCTTTCCTGTCAGTTCAAATCAGTGACCTGAGTGACCAGCAACACACCAATTTTCAGCCCAGTATCTGAGGTTATAGCTACTTCATGTTTAAGGCACAGATAGGTATTGAGATCCCCCAGCTATGCCTCATTAGACTCCAATTCATCAGTTTGCTCAGCAGCATCTCACATGCAGCCAAAAAGGAACATAGCCAAAGGAAAATGTGTCAAGGACTGAAGGCAACTGTTCAGACTCTGATATATTGCTTTCTTCAGATGCACCTTTCTGACCTCAGCATCTGCCCTTCCCCAAATTCTAAAGCAAAAGTTTCAATCTGATCTTTCACCAGGGACAGCAACACCTTTCAATATTGCTGTCTTTAGCAGATGTCTTTGACCTCTCAGCAACTGTTGAATTTTTTCTGTCCTCAAAATTTACCAGACTTGTATATATCTATGAATCAAGCAGCATGCTTCTGTCCTTTCTCTCTCTCGCTACTCTGAGACCTAAATTTTTTGAGCCCTGTAAAGCTAAGTCCTTCTTTGCTACCTAATCTTTCATCCAAAACTGAAATTTCACTTCTTCAGCTAGCCCTGTAGACAGAACTAGAAGCAGCTRTAAGAAAGCTATCATAAGACCTCTAGTTTTTATAATTTCCTTCATATTTTAAAGATAGGTCTGAGAGACCTACTGGAGAAATAAAACAAACAAAAAAAATCACCAGATTTGGAATTGCATGTGGTTTTTTATGCCAGAAGAAATGTTTCAGCCACTAGGAAAAAGAGAAAGTATAAAGAATAATAAGACACATATAAAAACCTCAGTGTTTCCCCTGAAGTAGACAAGCAGGCATAAATTAGTCAATAGAGGGACTCATCAGAGCAAACCAAAATGTCTCCACTGATTTCAGTGTATGATTGTTTCTCAAGTAAGCACACAGAATATGGAAGGAGCCACTGTAAAAGGCTTGTGGTCTTCAGGTTGCTCAGACCAGGCCACTGAACAGGATTGAAATTACAGAATATCACAGAAGCAGGATAGAGCAATTGAAATTTAGATCTGATCCTCCAGCTAATATGACAAGGGGAAATACCTATGATGGGCATTTCAGATATTTACAGATGGGCATATTTACAGATATTTCTAGCAAGAACTAGGAAGCAGCCTCCTGCATAGGTACAGAATAGAAACTATATGAGAAGACAGGAAACAGAAGAGTATTGTGAAATATTCAAATACTTCAGAAATTATTAGGAGCAAATAATAGCTCTTAATAGTAATACTAACACAATGTGAACATGGAACAGAATTTCCGGATTATAGCTTTTACTTTTGCTGCAACGTTTTTATAAGCTATCTCATATTCTAAATTACACATAAAAAATGTGTAATTTAGAATTGTACACAAATAAAAAACTTGAACATTTAGGGCATACACCAATTGCCATGTGCTTCTCTGTGAGCACCTTCATGCAATCAAGACAAACAATCTCTCTGTATGACTTCTTCCCACTATTCTTTTGAGAAGCCCCTGAGTCATAAGAGCAATGACCCTTTGAAATCCATAATCAGGACATCAGTAGTTGTGTTTTCAAAACTGAAGAGCAAATAATGAGAYAATATTATCAACAAGAAGAAAAAAAACTGCTTGGACTGCCATGTACCTATTCCCTGTTTGAGACCCTTATTTAGCTATACATATTTGTGTATGACACTTAAGAAGAGGTACCTTTATGAACACCTAAGGAGAGGTAACGTATATAGAAATGTAACTTTACAACCTAACCTGATTTGTCATTTCTTTATCAGAAAGATTATGGCATAAAAATTACAAGCCACTTCCTCTCCTGAATCCCAATTGCCCTGCAAGACTGGACAAATGGGGCAAACGAGTCATGTTTTCCCCTTGGAAAGATTGACTGCATCACACACATGACACACATGATAGAAGATTGAGTCCAAGAGCAAGGATTTATAATCAAATATCCACATGCATCTATGCCAGGAGGGACAAGGCACTTCAGCTGGATACTCAGCCAAGTCTGCTGAGGGCTTCTGAACCTCTCGCCCTAAGCTGTGACTATACAGATTTCCTGTGGCCTGAATCCACATGGTGTTGCTAAGACTTCAAAGCCCGGCAGGTGCATTAAGGCCACACCTTACACAGGCTAAGAGCACAATGTTCAACCTAAAACACAGCAGCCACATCAACTCCCAGTCAAAACCACAGAGGAGGCASTGATTATTTTACACAGGATTCAAAGAGTTAGAGATTTCCCTCATAAATTAGGATCTCCAGTTCAGTTTGACCCTCAGTCTCAAAGCCACATCTCACAGCTATCAAAATCATGTCCTTGATGGCATGGTCTGAAGCAGGCTGCTCAAGCCTGCCACTGGGAAAGGAGCTGCTCCAGGCAAAGCATAAGCAAAGGAACCTTGTAAATTGTAGACCCGTAACAGCACTATCTCAAGCCCAGATTCTAGAGCTGTTTCTATGTTAAATGTTTTAAAAAGACATTGGATACAACCAAGGTTTTTCAGATGAAGGGTTGGAACCCAAGAATCCATCCTCCAAAGTGCAAAGTTGCACAAGATTATATAGAGACTCTTTAACCTCCCAAGAGAAATGACATTTCAGATACAGTCCCTCTGCTACATAAAAATTGGCTATAACTAGTTTGAGGCTCCGGTTGTGTTGCCAAACACAGATCCCCACTTGGGCCTAGCCTAACACAATTACTGAATCAAATATAGTTTCTCTGCTTATTGSTTCTTTCACATGTACATGACCATCTGCTTCCACAGTTTTTGCCTTGTCACACTTTTAGACCATGCATCCTTTGGGAAGGAGCACATTTCTGTTTGCCTCTATACAACATGAGACTAAACAGGAGTCGGGGTTTTAGGCCCCACTATAAAACAAGCTTTTACATTTTACAGGATTAACAATTTTAAAACACAGTAAACATAAACTTCAGTAACTTAAACACTAGACAGTGATGGAAGTTTGGTAAGACCAAATGTAGAAAACAAGCTTAACTAAAGAGGAAATGAATGCTTTTATGCTACCAGATATATTTGGGTTTCCTTTATGCAAACTAGCTAATGATAGTGAGAGTTTTACCCTTTGCCAAACTCTTCTTTTTACTCTTTAAAAACAAAACAATCCTTTTGAATGGTAAATAATGGGGTAGGGAAATGTTCTGTGACCTAAAGCTGTGAGTGATAAGGAACTAGTCAGAGAGAATGCATTTCCTGTTAAGTATCTTATAAATACTTAAAATCAATTGCGAAGAGCATAACGGGAAAAAAAATGTGTTCAGATCACCCCCAAGCTGTAGCCCACATACCCTCTAGGGCACTCTGCTGCACAATAATGCCTCACAAGAAGGTTCACCTTCCATGTGAGCTGGCCTTACTCTCTCAAGTGTTTAAAAAACAATCAACAGCTACCAGTAGATAGTAGACAGTGAATGAAATAGTACAAGAATGACTTCTTAAAAAAAAAAAACCTGGCAGGGCAGGAATAGGAATCTATGATGAGAATAAAACATGGCAGTTCATATGCTGACTAGTACTGTCAGGAAGACACCAGGAGTAAGTGGAAGATCTGGCTGAGCTTACCAGTTTGAAAAGGAGGACATTTTGAGGAGGAGCTAGCAGGACTTAACATTGCTATGCATATTATTACATTTTTTGGAAGATCAGCTTAGGCAATGACCAACAGTTACAAATCAAAACAAAACATCTTTTGTAAAACTGATAGCATCTACTCTTCATTACCTTTCCCTTCTGCCAACACACCTGCAAACAAGTGCAGGTGTGCTCAAGCTGTACTGGCAACACCCAAACTTCGCTGCCCTGAGACCTGCCCGTCACTGCCTCTTAGTTTGGTGCAAAACAGCTGCATGAAAAAGCAAAAACGTGAAGGGGCAATGTGGGAGCAGAAAACCCATCAGGATCTGATCATAACACAGCTAGATGCCTGGAGGCATGGGAAGAGAGGAGCTGTAAAGAAGTGGAGCGGTTTCTAATGTTGCACTTGCATCAATCCAGATGCTCCCCATTCCAGCTGAAGTATTTGCACTGGCACGTAACAATTGGCAGGTACTGCCATTGCCAACTATACTGGTATTGTTTCTTGGCAGTACAACTACACATATGTAAGATAATTAGCACATCTTTTTCTAGTATAAGCAGAGCAGACTAAATCTGACCTTTTCCCTGCATTTTGAGAAAACAAATGTAAGCAGATGATTTCCATTACCCTGACCATCCTGACTGTCAAAGTAGGCAGACATCACACTGGCAGGATGCTCTTCTCCTCTGTTGAGAAATGTCACACCCCACAATTAGAGGGCATAATTGACCCCTGCACAGTAGACACACCTCTCAGCTAGGAGACTGCTGTTATGAACAATCCAAAGATATAATACACAGTTTATTCTATTATAGTACTATTTCATGTACATGGTAACTGTTGACTGCTACTGTTGTGATCCTGGAACAAAGATCACAGTAATTGCACATTTTTGTCAACTATTACTATTGTGAATTCCCTGGATAAACACTTAATACATGTATACMTTTTCAGATGACACCACACAAAATAAAATCATGATAACATGCTCCCACTGGTTACTTGGTGAGTAAGCCATGTTTCGGTGATTAGCTGATGCTGTACTGATGGTTCATCAGGCAAGTATAGTGTTYGTTATTTGGGTATTTGATATTCATAGATTCATAGAAAGACTTGACATGGAAAGGACCTTAAAGACCACCTAGTTCCAACCGCCTTGCCATGAGCAGRGATGCCATCCACTAGACCAGGTTGCTCAAGGCTCCATCCAACCTGGCCTTGTACACTTTGAGGGAGGGGACATCCACAGCTTCTCTGGGCACCCTGTTACAGTGTCTCACTACTCTCTGTGTAAAGAATTTCTACCCAACATCTCATCTCAATTTCTTCCCTTTCAGTTTAAAACCATTCTGCCTTTTCCCATCACTATCTACCTGTGCAAAAAGTTGCTCTCCTTCATTTTTATAATCCCCTTTATGTACTGGAAGGCCAAAACAAGGTCTCCCCAGAGCCTTCTCTTCTCCAGGCTGAACAACGCCAGCTTTCATAGCCTGAATTCAGAGAAGAGATCCTTCAATCCTCTGAATCTTTAAATCACTTTGCTCTTTAATCTCCTGAAAAGCGTGGGATTCTGCTGAAGTGTCACTTGGTTTGCTTTGCCCCTTGCTACGGCTGCTCACAAACCTTTGTGATTTAAGGGTTCAGTTATCCTGCTATGTATTACCTTGATGAAGCAAAAACATTTTGTGATATCAGACCTACTTCCTCAGTAATGAAAAAGCTACTCTGTCAGAATAGAAACCATTAAAATTTATGAGGGCATAACTATGAGAGTTCTTTAAGTTTCCAGATAACAAGAAACACATGCTTCTGATCCATGAGAGCCTCCAAATTTTGACACCTGGCCTGATTAAAGCCACTTTTCTCYCTTGAAAAAACTACAAGTCTAAATCAGTTTCATGACTTTACTAGGAGGAAGCCTAAATTACATCACTAAATCCCTACACATGAAACCATACTTGAATACTCTTGAATTGCATACAGAACACATCAAACTCTTCCCTCATTGAAATAAGTAGCCCTTGTCTGTATACAGTGTCCTTGTGTAATATCACCCGGAAGTTTGACACTTCAGTCATGGAAACCCAAAGAATTAGGCCACTGCCTTGATCAATGTACAATCCATGGGCTTCATTCAGCCTGGCCAGGGAGAAAGGGAACAAATCACCTTAAAAAAAATACATTATCAGTCTTAAAAACTGATGACAGTGTAAGGATTATTTGCATTCAAGCAATTATCATATTTATCTGTGAAAAACAATTTGAAAAGGAACAAGCAGAGGGTGGCAATGGGAGTGAAATATCCCAAGCTGACTGCTCTAAGTCACTACTGTAGCTAGGCTGTGGGTCAAGAAGTTTTATACAAGTTTTTGATGAGTCCCTCTGTGTCAACTTCTATCTTCACAGCTGTGCTAGAAATGCATGCAAACTGTTCAGTGGGCAAAATGAGGCCTCAGTGGAGAACAAAAGTGGCTGGTAGACCTGTGCAGATCCTCAGCATCGTAAAATGAAGGAAAGTGGACAAGCAATACCCTTGTGCTGGCTGGATAGCTCTTTCTGGCACACTCTGACACTCCTTATTCCCAAATATAGAGCCTGCCTCCCTCAAAACAGGAGAGTAAAGTAAGCTGCACCAGAAAAAGCACTTGCACAGTTCCCTTTTCTTGCAGAGCAACACAGATAGCAAGGACTGCGGGGGTGACTCAAAGCCTATCTGCAGGTCATACTCTGCCAGCAGGATGGCACAGCCAGGTATCTCACTAGGGCTGGACTGCAAGATGKCTGAAGCACAGAAACACCTCAGTGCTGCATTTTCAGCAAGTGTGAACAAAAAGATTGAAGTCCATTCAGCTAGCAAAAAACAGACAAAAAGAGCCCATGACATGGGATCTGCTTCCTATAAGGGATCATATTACCACACTTCCTCAGTTTAGTTCATTTATTTTAGATTATATATGTCAATTGAGTTATTCTCTAAAGCACATTAAAAATAAATTTCCAGGTTAATACTCAGTCAGGAAAAATGAAATTAGATAGATTTTGGTCCAGCTGTAAGCACTGGTGTCAATGAAGGTTTGAGCATGGACTGTGCTCTCTACAGGCCATGATAGAACCACATAATAGTTTGGGTTGGAAGAGATCTTTAAAGGTCATCTAACCMAAGCCCCTGCAATGAGCAGGGACATCTTCAAGTAGATCAGGTTGTTCAGACAATTCTGGGCCCAGGATGTTTTGGGTTCCCCACCTCACCACGCCCCCACCCCCTTCTCTTTGGAGACCCTTTGGTCTCAGAATAGTGACTAAGGTCAGGAAAAAACCCACGCGATTTGAAGTATTCTCTCCATTTTAAGTAAGACAGTTCTTACAGATTATATTCATCCCATRGTAGTGATTAGCCCGCACAGTGTGTGGTTAAATTATGTTCCTGCTCTTTTTTCCTTTGCAAGATTTTCTCTGTTATTCTCTCTTCCCCTCTAACACAGGCTAGTAATTTTTTCTACTGTATGTTTACTAGTTTTCTAAATTTCTAAATATAGTTCTTCTCAACTGTACCACCCCTCCTACAATCTTTCTGTGCCTCTTTTATATTATCTGTCATCCAGATCGCTTATTCCTCTGCCTCCATCCCTCAGTAACACAGACTTATAGAATGGCTTGGGTTCAAAGGGACTTTAAAGGTCATCTAGTCCACCCTCCCCCTGCGACAAGCATGGACATGGCACTTCCCTCCTCAGCCTAGGCACAGCTGACACTTTCTCAGACCTGGCACATGCTGAGGACAGTCTCTGAAATCTTCTGAGAGGTGTGAATGCCTACTTAGCACAGAAGGCAAACTGCACCTCCTGTTAGGAGAAGCTTGTCAAGTGCTAGAGCTCTCTAAGGTTATTCCCACCCCACATTCTCTATATTTGCTCTGCACATATTTCTATGCAAACACTTTCTCTTCCCACGTTTGCTTCTGTGCATATGTCTCCTAGCTGGTTAGCATTTGGCATCTATGTAAGACCTTGTTAGAAAAAAAATACCAAAGAAGTAAATTATGTTTGTGTTACTAGTAAGGCAGACAGACTTAATTTTGATGAACGAGGGTTTCTGTCCATTGCAGAGAGACTGGTAGCTCAGGCCAGTCTCCTCAGAATGGACAGGTTTCACTGAGGAGTGCAAAACACAGCAAACTGATGGGGAGGACACTGGCAGGATCAAGTCTGAAAGGTGCCTCTACTAGCAAAAGTCATCAGAAAGAGATGCCTCAGGCCCCTGGGAGATAGATCCTTCAGGTTCATCAGCCCAGATAACACACATGAAGGAAAAAACTCCTTGCTTGGTAAGGTAATCTAGAGTGGGATAGGATGGAGGAGAGTGAAAAGCCAAACAACAGAAGCATCAGGGTGTGTGGGATGAAAACTCCAAACAAACTAAAAAAAGACTGCCTTAAAAATAATGATCCAAAGTCAGAGTTTATCTGTTTGAGATCTACTAGAGAAGCTATTTTAATATGCTCTCCCTCAGATTTCTGCCTCTGCTCCTGGAGGTGTCTAAAGAGAATTTTAAAATAAAAATCAAAACAGAAGAAAAAAACACACCATGAACAAAAATAAGACTGACCTTTTTCTCTTTCCTTGTAAACTTCCAAGAATATTGAGAAGGTGCCAAACAATTTTTGTGTCTCAAAAATATTTCTTCTCCCYTTTTCATGACATTATCTCTTGTTTGCCTTTTGTTTACTTATAACACAGCCACAGTTTAAATAAACAATACAAGCTATGTTATTACATAATTTAAAATCAGATACCTTGTGTTTCTCAAATCTGATAAAGCAAAGCAGACTTCTCTGAAAGCACACTGTGGCTTGAAACGCAAGGTTGTGGGTTTGGAGTCAGACATTATTCTTGTTATCTTCACCAAGGTCTCACACTTTAAAGAAAAGTCCCATCTCATTCTCTTAGCAGGTGCCACTGTACATGTATTCAACAATCTCCCCTTTTTCAGCATTTGTTTTACCGATGGGATTTCTGTCCTGCTCTCCTCAAATTAAGACAAATTACTGCCTCCTTCCATTGTACTATTTTTTCCAACYTTTTTTTTTAAAGTTGCTCTTCTGTATCATATTGCTTTAAAGGAAAAAAGTCAGTCTTTCATATCATCAGGTCTTCCTGGTCTCTCTGTGAACACTTATTTAATACATTGCAAGGACATTATATCTAGACTGCCTTTTACATGGTCAACTAAAGGTCTGCTGATGTGGCTGGAAACACAGAAATTTGTGCCTCTTCCATCTCTTTCACTGAAGAGTAACTAAGTAATTTAACATTTAAAGTAACACAACTTTAAATTAAACAAGCGCTGACACTCAATATGCAAACCACAAGACTATTCTACACTGTCATGCTCCAAGAATCTGATTATTTTGTAGAAACTGGTACAAGTTCATCTGCAGAGACACACTGTAGGAGATTCAGCAGCTACTAAAAGCTGAATAATTAAAGTTCAAAATTTGGGAGAGTAAAAAAATTTAACTCTAGGCCTCCTTCATTCCTTTCACTTTAACAGCTCTATCTCCTTCCTGCAAATACTCCGTGTTCCAGTCCACATCTAAAAAACCATTAAAAAAATCTCTGCTTAACATTTTTGCAGAGCTTTAATGCCAGATGATGTGTTAGTGTTCGGGATTAAGTAATTACATAATAACCAGTGACAGACATTTACAAGCCTTCAGA
The DNA here is from genome assembly GCA_018881555.1 of Amblyornis subalaris. Lineage (NCBI taxonomy): Eukaryota > Metazoa > Chordata > Aves > Passeriformes > Ptilonorhynchidae > Amblyornis > Amblyornis subalaris. Next base: position 3,617,772 of record JACAXG010000079.1, on the reverse strand, counting down.
AATTTCATGATTGAGAAAGAATAATGTCTAGGATTACTGGCAATTTGATCTGAATTCTGAGGATCTAAACGTTAAGGCCAAGCATTTTACTGCCACTCTCGACAGGCAACCTTTTTTTAGGAGGAAAATAGCCCTCAATGTGTTCTACAAGAGAGCATTCCACATCATATCCTGTTTATCTGAAATTATCTAATCAATTTAGCAGCACAGCATATCTGACAGAATAAACATTTCATAAGGATGCAATGTTTCTAAACTCAGTATCAGTTAATGCATCATCATCCATTGCTTGAAGTTGCTAACGCTCTTTTGTTTCAAGTCAAGCACTTGCTTGATTCAAATTGCTCCAGACAGCAGCTTATTAATACTATTTATCCATTAATGCAACTATGAACATCCCACAATACACAAGTCTTTAGAACTAGGTACCTAAAACAAGATAAGTAGGATTAAAGCATGCCTTTTCATCTTATAAAAGCAATTTGTTCCCCAGAATTATTTTCCAGCTTGACTTGAAAGATTATTACAAATGGAAGGAAAGAGCAAGGGAAAAAAAAAAGCCAGTGTTCAGACAGTGACATTGTAAAACTATACTCCTATTTCAGGGGTGGGAAATAATTCAAAAGATAATACAATGTACACTATTTTCCATAGGTAATAGTTTATTCATGCCAGAGGGCAGATCCAGTTGTAACTAATCAGTGGAAAAGCTTAATGTGGGAGCTGCAGAGATAATTCCAACAGCAGCTGTAATAAAAAARAATTTTAAAAACCCACACCAAAAAAAACAGGAAAGTGCTTTCTATGCAAACTACAACAATAATTTCAATTTATAGTTGCCTTCTATTACGACTACAAGTGTCTTTACAACAGAATAAAGGCCAGCAATTAGGACTTCCCAACGCTCAAAATCTATGAGCAAGATTTTGTTCTTTCAAAAAAAAAAAAAATCACAAAATTTGTAAATAAAAGCACTGGGTAGGAAATTTGTCAGATAAAACTCTAAGCAGAAGCACCCTGACTTGAAGTGCCCGCTCTCAGCTAGAAGCAACATCTATTGTCAGCGCTGGTCTGCATACAAATCAGAACTGGTTTCACCAAACCTATAAATTTTAAAGCCAAGCCAAAGGCTGTGTGGGYATCTCAGTGGGCTCACATAGCAACTGCCAGCAAGTGAAGTTATTCAGTCTCTGCTAAATCATGACAATATTTGCATACTCTTAGCCCATGGGAAGGATAAGGGGTGATAGAGTCTGTAGAAAAAGAGGCTTAAGATACACCAAGTTACATTGTCTTTCCCATGAACAGAGATCACACAGCGACTTATCTAACACATAGTAACCAGACAGCCACTGAGACTTGAAGTTTGAGTCTATCAACACCTGGTCAACTTTATGCCAGTTTAYAAGCAGGTTTAAGCTAAAATTCAAAAAACCTTAAAACAAATATCCACACGGGAATCAGCTCAACTTATTAGCTTCAAATCAGTCTTAACCTAAAGAAGAGCTACAGCTAATTCAGCTTTTAACATGATCAAAGTAAATTGTATTAAGAATTCCCTTTGGCTGGAAAAGACCAGCCAGCCTAAATAAGCCCCATATCTAGTCAAACCTGTCCAAATGCCTTTGTAATGTAGAGCAACTGCACATAAGGAGGGTCAGTACACACAATCATCTTGCCAGTTACTGCATCCTCTTCAGATGAAAAACCCTGTATCAGAACTCCTGCTATGATGTTGTTGAGGTGTGTGGGACAAGAACACACAGTACAAGATCAGCAGAGATGTGGAAGGGAGACTGCATTTCAGGGAGAGAAGCAACACCAAGAGAAAGGAAGCAAAGCAGCTGGCTTACAAACCATCCCAACAAGCACTGAGCTACATCAAGCTGGCTACTCTTGATAGAAGTTTCTGCTCCAGAACAGTTCCTGTATAGACAAAGACAAAAAGCATAGGTATGAGCAGCTATACCCTAGCTAAAACCAGCTGCTGAATGACTGTAGGCCCTTAGAGGCTCCAAGAATGAGAGGCCTGATATCAGGTATTTAGTTCAGTGCTAACACCAGAGGTAGCCAGATTTTAGAGGGGAAATGTTTTTATTTACATTTCTGCTAGCATAATTGCTGGTATGCAGCTCAGGCCATGCCTGGGAAGAATAAATCAATACTACTTTCCTTGGATGTTTTGGAAATAAATGACTCCAGAAAATACTCTGACCTTGCTTCATCAATTTCTGTTTTATGGGAAGTGAGCCGCTGTCCTCAGGCATTGGCAAAAGTATGCAAGGTTGTAGAGCATCTCAAGAGAAAAAGAAAGAGCCTGAATAACAATAGACAAAACATATTATATAACCTGTCCTGACTGGATTAACTTGACATAAGATAGCCACAACCCATAAAGAATATTGGGAGTTTTAGGGGGTTTGGATGTTCAGATCTGGGACTTCAGTTTAGGTTCAGAACAGGAAAGTTCTCAAGGGTCCAAGTTAGCAAACCATTTCTTCTCATAATAAAAGACTTCGGCATAAGCACCATATAATAGATAGTTCCTAGCATCTCACTGGGTCAGGCAATGATGTAGCAAAACATAGACAGTCTGCCAGTTCTAGTCAAACTCTGGAATTTTACTGTAGTAAAATGGAAGTGCAACACACTGCATATAATAAAATGCCCATCCCAGGAATTTGTCTGTGCCTCACTAAGAGATAGTTCCACAAAAATGTCACTTCAGTGCTCAGTAGCTGTCACAGGGTCAAGTGGAGCCAAGGAGATATTAGGAAAGAATAAACCTGTGGTTCCAAACACCTTGAGAGCTCTGCATTTGTGGTTCCCACGCTTCATTTGGAAAGGATATTGAAATGCAAAAAGATTCAGACAACACCACAGGGACAGTTCATAGGCATGAAACAATGTCAGTATGGGTAACATTTAAACAGGTGAGTACTGAAGGGGCAGTACAGGACCTCTACCATCATGACAATAGGACATGATGGTCACTACCTCTTCTAATACAAGAACTAGAAGGCACCAAATACTACTAGTAAAAACCAGTTTCAAGTCAAATAAAAGCACGTGATTCTTCACACAGGCAAGGATGGCCTGTGAAATTACTGAGTAAAGGATGCAGTAGACGCTAGCAGTTTACTGTTTCAAAAAACAGCTGGACAAATATGGAAGAGAACTGCACCAATAGGTGCCAAGTTGAAAAAAAATACAGAAGAAAAAAAAAACAACCCAACAAAACAACAAACCAACAACTCACACCTAATACACTGAATCATAAAACTGGTTAGGAAACTATTCTGGGAGAACACCATTATCTAAGAATTGTTAAATTCTTCCCCAGATTTTTCCCAGTTAAAGACCATTGCCAATGCAAGACAACAACCTACAAAGACCTTGAACAGTACTCCATCCATTCTTGTGTAGACATCTTTCTTTTTAGCTAATAAAACCCTTCTAAACACAAGCATCATTTTTGATGCAATTGCTCATATATTAATTTCATAATGCTCCACTCACTCTGTCTCTCCCTTGCCTTCCCTTTCTCTCTTTTCAGATTAAAGAAAATCCAGATGGGGTGCAGGTGCTGCAAAATGATACAAAGGTACAATAGAACAAGAGTTGCTTAGACAGAATAAAAGAAAAGCATTAAACCACGTGTCTGTGCTCCCCTACATCTGTTGCTTAAATTAGCCTATTTAAAAGGTTGGAGTTTTCTCAAAATTTACAGCATCTTTAAGCACAGACATACAGATTTCCTATAAATGTCCTTTTGATTTATTGTAATTAAGGTCCATTTCTATAATTCTATAAAAGCAGTTATGTGGCATTGAAAACTCTTCTTTAATAAAGCTTTTTCTCATTTAGGTAGTATGAGCTTCCCTTAATTCAGTAGAACAAGGAGCACACACTTTGTCAGATCCTTCCTCTCTCCCAAGCAATGAAAATGAACTACAATTCCTTGCTTCCATCATAGCTTTAAAATGTAGTTAACTGGGAGAAGAATTCCCATATTAAAAGTCTCACTAGAGAGGAGGACTAGCTAGTTTTATAAAGACCACATTTCAGTCCCACTTGAGGGTTACTTCTTCCCTTGGCCACTTCTGTAGAACAGGTAAGGAATTGGGGGGGAAATGGTGCTATGACAGAAAGAAGGAAGAGAAGAGAGAGGCCCTGGAAGACATAAGTCAATGAAAATATAGAGCAAGAGGAAGAAAATAAGTCAGGAAGGAAAAAAAAAAAAGAAAATTACAAAAGACTTCACAGAAGAACACCAGGAAAAACTGGGAGTTATTTTAGCAAGTACATGTGGACATRTTAGTTAACAATCCATGTGATGACTACTCATTGGCTAATCAACTCCCCAGAGAAAACAAAAAATAAAGCTGGAAACAAGCAACAACCAGCACAAAGTTCTCCAGCATTGTCCTGTTGCTCCCAGTGAATCTCACTACAGGGGTTAGTTATGATCAGTCCCAGGAGACAGCAGCCGACAGCATAGTTCAGCACTTCCCTTCGGTTTATCTCATTCTCAGGTAAAGTTCAGTGACACTCGTTCCTCAAGACCTTCAGGTTAAAAATGAAGCCTAATCTTTTTTACTAATTATATTGATTAACATCATAAGTAACATGTCCTCTACAAATTTTCTTTACTCCAGCTATATTTTTGATCCAGAAGAAGTACAATCATCGGGATGCATCCATGAAGTAAACAGCTATAAACCCAATGAACAAGGCAGCAATAAATCCAAATTCAAAGAGAACAGTGAAAATGAAGAACAAAAAAATGAACTCCAGAAGGATGAGGTAAACAGAACAGAAAATAAAAATCCAGTAAACAGTACAAAAGAAACTCCCTGGAATCACAGAGGCGACGACTCTCAAGAAGATGGCCTTGCGAAGTGTGCTGCAAAGCTTGATGTTGCAGTCAATGGTGGCAACTCCTGTGCTGAGCACTCCATGCTCAACCCCAACACAAACCCAGTGAAAGAAACCAGTGAAAAGGGAACCTCCAGCCAGTCAGAGGCTTCTTCAGGCAACAAGAGAGACTTTTACACCGAATCAAACAGGTCTGGCCAAGAACTTGACCTAGAGACAGGCAGTCAGAGGAAGGCAGCCAGCAATGTGCCCAACAGTATTCCAGATTCCCAGTCTGCAGAAAACAGCATCTTTCTCAAAGGAAAGTCAATACTGGAGACAGAAAACAATGCCATAAGACTACCAGATACTGATTATCCCCAAAATGGCAATCAAACTGGGAACTATGTTGAAAAAGACAGCTTTTCAGCCATTTGTGCACATTCAGACCAAAACACTGGTCCTTCAGCAATACAGGACCAGGACCAGGACCTTTGTGTAACCTCATCTTCATCTGTGAAGGGGAGCAGTATTGAACCTTTTAAAACAGACTTTGAAAGTTTGAGTGAGAGCCTTACTGGTGGTATCACTGCAGTGGCTGTTACCAAAGTCGCACAGGCACCCACACATCCCAACCACAAAGATATCAATGGAGAAAGTGAGGAAGAAGACATAGAAGTTGCAGCAGCTCTGGCTGCACTGGAAGCTGCAACTGCGGGAGAAGACCTGGAAGATGACGACAAGTACTAGATGAAAGTTTCTTTCTAATACACTGGGTAATATCCAGATGTTATTTCTGGATCTATATGAACAGATATACAGCACATATGGAGAGCTGTTATGAACAGCATATAAATAAAAGGAGTTGGGACAAAACCTCTGTCCCTTCAGTTGTTTTGTACAGCCATTTAATTTCTACTGCCTAAGGTATAGAAGTGCTCCCTTGGCTAATGGTAATACTCTTCTCTATGAGGCCAAACAGGAGGGCAAAGCACCATTTCTTCCACACAGAATATTCAGTTGTACACCCAACTCACCTGGACTCATGCAAATGTTCCCTTTGGGTTTGATACTTGTGAGGGTCTGCACACATTGCATGTTCCAGGTTCACAAAATTTCCATTATTTAAAACAGAACAATTGAAGCCATGGAGTTAGAAACCACAGATTTTCATTGTTAGCAGAAAAAAATATATAAAGGAGCCAAAGTTCTACAATCTACTGAAGCATGAAATAGGGAAGGCGGTTTGGATTGAGCTTCACCGTGGTTATGGTTCCATTATGGATTAAGCCTAAATCTGTGCACGTGCACCTGGCATTAGGATGATAACATCATCTCTTCCCTCACACCTCCCCTCGACTTTGTTTGACATCCCAAGTGTCTCTGCTGCAGCTCCTTAAAACAGCAGAAGCCCAGATAAATCCAAGAGAGTGGGTAACTTTCTGTTGGTTTAATGTGCTAAAGTAGCTCACATAAAAATGGCACACACACACATACTAGAGAGGCCAGAGAGAGATCAAAACTCAGTCCCTACCAGTTTGGATAGATTAAAAGTGTTGTAAAACTACAGCCTGAAACCTCTGAACTCCACCAGATTTTCCAGGTGCACATCACTTGTCTTAACAGTTTTCAAACAGGCTGTCTCAAGCAACCCCCGGCATGATGTGTTTTGTTTATATAAAAACAGCAAGAGCCAATGTGGACCCCTCCTTGGCTCTGCTGTGGTCTCTAAACTTACAGCAGGCAAGGGATCAAACTTCCAAGCTGGATCAAGCATAAGACCTGAAAATAGTTGCATTCCTGGAGGGGCTGCATTTCTAGTGCGGGGGAAAAAAAGGAGGTAGAGACCAATTTGGTGCTGTCAATTCAGCGAAAGTATGGTTGAAATAGAAATAGAAAGTGAAAATAGAAAGTGCTTGACATTTTATACTGAAATTTTTGCRGTTTCCAAGTTTTTGTTATAAACCCCTAATAAATTTTTTAACCACATAAAGAATAATCTGGTGGCTTTTGTACTTTATGCATTTTCTGAATATAAAAGTTACATTGAAGAAGTACTGTAAGATATAGCCCTCACTGGATACATGAAAAGAACCAACCATGTATTTGCCCACAGTATATGCTGATTTCAATTTCTCAAAACACTAATGATACTCCTCGAAGCAAGGAAAACAACCTAAAGTGTCAGCTTCTAGAGAAGTATATTCAGCTATGGGCAAGAGTCACAACATCGTATCTGCAAAATAAAAAAGCTTTATATGGCTTTAAAGTATTGTAGTAGTGTTGATTTCTCTATTACTTTCCTATTTTAAGAGGTCCTCCTAAGCCTTTCCTAAGCGCATACAAGTTTTACAGGCGCATTTGTCTTTCAAAGATTACAATACTGAAAGCCAGTGAAAGAGTGCCAGCACACTGCCAATTACTTCATGCTTACAGAAGGACACCTCATCTGTCTGTCTGTACTGTGAGGGCCCTGAGGGTGTCACCAGTCCTGACTGTCCCTGCCCACCCCCTCAGCGCTCCCTGTGCCCTGCCTGGGGGCCCAGGACCCCACGTCAGCCCCCCGGGAGGACCAGACCGTGCCAGCCCCGCCATGGGCCTGGCCAGAGATGCCTGGGCTGGGGCTGTCCTGGTGCCCTCAGCTGCCCCACTCCCTGGCCGGGGCTTGCAGGACAGACTCTGGCTGTGGGATCCAGCCCTGCTGTCCCCAGGGAGCCCTACCACTGCTCCCCACATCCCAGCCACAGCACGCCAGAGGCCCCTGCTGCACCGTGACACAAACCATGAAAAACAATTCAAGTAAAAGAAATGTTAAAGAAAGAAATGCAACGAACAACCCAGAAAACTTACATGATTTTTTCAATATCCACTTGATCAGATTTTTCTAACCTGAGCTCCAACCCAAACTTCAAGTGCAAGTCACAGCAAGTTTCTCACCTTGCTCCTCAAAGATTAAAACATATTAGAGGAGAGGCCCTGGTCAGAGCCAGCCCCAACAACCCAAACCAGGCAACTCTTCTATGGGCAACTGCCCACAACCATGGGCTACCAGGCTGCAACCCTCTGACAGAGAGTAGCTGAACCACAGACAGTGTACGCCTTGCAGCCCACTGTCATAAATATAAGAGGCAAAACCCAGCGTAAAGCAAATTAATTCACTGCATCAGAAATAGCTGGTCAATGCTTCTCTTACAAAAACAAAAAAAAAAGAGAGAGAGAGGAAAAAAAAGAAGGAAAAAAAGTCAGGCATATGCATATCTTAAACCTACATGATATGGAAAGCTTCATACATAAAACTATGAGGTAAAACCAACATTCAGACTTCTCTTATCTGCTATCTAAAAAAGGCCAGTGCAGTTTTTAAATTCAAAAAGAACAAAAAATATTTGTATGCATTTTATACTTACATATGTGTTTATATCCCTTCAACTCTACCATGTCACCACTGTCGGGGATTCTTAGCCATTTTTCAGACTGCAGTACAATGTTCGCAATAAATGTGAAAGAATCAATAATTTAAGAAATAATTTTTAAATGCCATACACAATTTCCTCCATAAAAATCAGATTCTAAATAATTATGTAAGAGCCAAATCTTAGTCCATCAGATGTTGATGCAAATAAACACAAACACTGCCAGCTTGAAGAATCCATTTTGCTCAGGCAATTGTGAGAGTAAAATTCAGTAACACAAGAAAACAGAGAAAATCACAGGGAAAAAAATTGTTCTAGAAGCAAGACTAAACTGTATTTTAAGACTTCTCTCAAAAACTACAGTTTTTTAAGACAGCCAAACACTGTAATTTCAACTACCAATCAATTACGTTTCCTACATTCAGAGGGCTCACTTATGAAGTATCACTTAAATCTTTCAGTTTTCCTTTGACACAAAAGGAATTAATATGGGAGCTGGTTGGCCAGTATCTATTATTAAARTTTCTGTATTTGATGTAATCCTTTATTGGTGAGTGTGAACACATATGTAGCAATAAAGGCAATAGGATGGGAAACTATTATAAGAGTTGGTATTTCTATGAAAGATTTTGCATCTTGGAAGCTCATGTTTTACTCATTATTCTCTAAAGTCAGTAACACAAAGAGAATTTGCAATCTTTCGTATATAAGCAAAGAGATATTGAGCAAGACTAAATTTAGCACCTTCTCATTTAGCAGCAGGTCAATCTTGGATTATTAAAAAAAATCATTACAATCACTGCAGAGATTCCACATATGACAATAGGAGTGGAAAACAGCCCAGTCCACCCTCAAGAAGTTGATTATTTCCTAGGGAAAATGTAGCAAGAGTAGAACCTGAAATTTGACACTGCCGAATTCTTCAGCTCAGCAAAGTTATAACAAGTAAACAGGAACCTGGAAATAGATAAATTCCACAAAGATGGGGATTTTTTCCTTCTCTTTTAAAGAAGAAGGGTAATTGTCTGGGCAAGTGTTGCTATGGAGATTTCCCATTAAAAATTGAAATTCAGAAATAGAAAGCCTATTATTTTCTAAAAGATATTTCAGATTTGATTGCTTAAGTAAAATACCATTTTTATCATCATCTGAAGGGTGAAACAAGACATACTGACTTGGAAATTTTAAAAGAAAAATAATCTTGACCTTATGCTGTATTTGTAGTTTCAGTTTCCTAAATGTGACTTAATTTTCCAAAAGATTAATTCTTACCAATGTATCTCATTTTGCTAAATGAGAATAGACTATCTCAACATTTATTAAGGTCTTTGTATATGGTATTTCATGTATTTATTCAAATGCCTATATTATACATTTTAATTACATTGAAACRATGAATCTTAATAGATTATGTCTCTTGAATTGTGGTATCTCTCCTTGCATGTAGATGGAAATTGGAATCCACTACATTGCACAAGAGCATCACTTCAAAATTAAATGTATTAAAACTTCTTTAATATGCTGAATACACAAGGAAGTAAATTTATCAAAGTCATGCTACATTAAAAACCTATTTATTTTTAAACAATTCTGTTGATAAAACTTCCTTTCAGACATTGTGTCCTTCTACATTTTAGAATACAGATATCACAAAATGTTTAAGAGTAATTGTTAGAAGCCGATTAAAATTTTTTCACTGGTCTTTCCAACATGAAATGCCCTTGGCAGAGACTTTTTTTATCCTTACCATCACGACATCACAACAGAAACTCCTCAGCTTGTTCCCTGGCCAGGCTTTTCAAATTTCATGCATTCACATACACTGCTAGAGACACTAGTCTTAGGACTCCCTTCTCCATTAACAATTTTACTTGGCATCTCAGGGAGGTTTAAGTTTTCCTTCATTTTGAACCTTCACAATCATGTTCTAAACTTCAGATCAGACAATCCTTGAATTGAACTAGTTGAGTAAACAGAAAACAGGAAATACTGCCTGCCCCTAAAATGGTACACTGACCATTTCTGAAAATTCTGTCCCACCTGCTTTGGGACTTCTTCAATTTCAAACTATGACCTTTTGAAATTTTGGAAAAAAACTAAATGTGCGTCTTGGACTCCATATCAAAAATTGAAACAGATTATAGCAATTTTATGCCTTAACATAAGCAGAGATGATTTTTTAAGTGTTTTATTGTTAAATACCATTTTAACTTTTAAAAAATGTTTTAGTTCAATTTCATAACAGAACTTATTACATGTAGTTACTCCCTCACTCCTACTTCTTCCTCCATTTGTCAGAGAAAAGAAATATTCTCTTGTACAACTTAGTTTGGAGAACAGGATTCTCTCAATGAAGCAGGAAAAACATTGCCTGGCTTGATTTTGTTCCTAATCCAGTTGATGAAGTACAGATCCCGAGCAGTCATCTCACTATCATTGTGATCAATGCTATGGAGGTTATATCATTCTCTGTTCTGAATCTTGACTGAAATTATTACAAACAGGGTGTAACAGGTTTTTGCTTTAATTCGTAATTCAATTACTGTACATTAACAACTGAGAAACCTTTTACTCTATAGCCAAACAAAAAAATCCACAGGTCTTTCAGGAAATACAGCATCCAAATATTATGTCATATTGAAGACAACTTAAGTACTCAACTAACCCCACAATAAAACCATGTCACATGAAGGCAGCAGTTTTAAGTCATTTGTTCATTAAGATCCCTTCTGTTTACTCTGAGCTAGAGATTASCTTGATTATGATGAGGATGCAGAAGCAGAAAGGAGAAAGGCAACACCCTCAGCTATTCGCTCTAACCACAAGCATGGCCAGCTTTTCAATAATCTTGGATCACACATCCTGTTTCCCTGCTTGCTCTTAATACTTGAAGCTAGTACCACGTAATTTACCTAGATTCRTGCAAAATGAAAGGAAGGTAAGTGACAAAGACAAGATAACTACAGAGCAAAATGAATGTATGAATGAGATTAAAATTCTGTTTAGGTATTTGAGGACAAACTGTAGGGATCTGTCAAGAATTAATCACCTAGGTTGTTTCCATCTCACATCTCTTTAGTTCTTATTTGAGATCCTCTTCCAGAAAAAATACATGAAATAATTTAGGAGGATTCCTCAGATTAGCTTTTTCAAAAAATCTTTAGGAAAAAAACAAACATACAAATTTCCTTAATTTCAATTGTCCTGGTTTCAGCTGGGATAGAGTTAATTTCTTCTCACTAGCTGTTACAGTGCTGTGTTTTGGATTCAGAAAAAGAATGGCACTGATAGCACATTTATGTTTTGGTTTTTTGGTAAGTCATGTTTATTCTAAGTCAAGGACTTTTTGTTTTTTTCTTGTCTCATGCTCTGCCAGGGAGGAGATGCACAGAAGAAACCGGGAGGGAGCAGAGCTGGGACAGGTGGCCTGAACTGACAAAGGGATATTCCACCTCACAGATCATGTCTGGTATATAAATTGGGGAGACATTTGGAGTGATGGTGTTTGTCTTCCCAAGTCACTGTTACATGTGAAGGGGCCCTGCTCTCCTGGAGATGGCTGAACCCCTGGCTGTCAATGGGAAGCAGTGAATTAATTCCTTGTTTGCTTTGCTTGTGTGCATGGCTTTTGCTTTCCCTATTAAACTGTCCTGATCTCAACGCACGACTTTTCCAGCTTTGACCCTTCTGATTCTGCCCCTGATCCCGCTGCTGCAGGAGTGAGCAAGCGGCTGCCTGGGGCTTGGCTGCGGGCTGGGGTTGAACCATGACGTCAATACGAGATGCACTACATAAAGAGATTTTGCTGTGGCCAGAAGTGGTACAAGTTTCTCCAGAATCGATCTCCAGAACAGACGAAATATTACAGATTTTTAATGCCACAATTTCAGTTTGGTAGGTTAAAGTGACACAGGGGTTAATCTAGCAAGTGTACATCATACCTTGCCAGAACAATGCCAATCTAATTTTGGTTACTTTTTACTCATTAATCTGCTGTTTATGCAAACTTGAATAAAAATCTCATCCAGTTAGCATCTGCAAAAAACAGACCATACTAGAGATTCAGCATTAATTAAAATAAAGACAAATTATCAAAAGCCTTACAAAAGAATATTGCATACTCCACCCTGACTGGGAATTACTTTTCCAGATTCATGCATGAGTGTTAATTACCAGGCGATGCACGCTGCTATTGTTTTGACATACGACACACAGATCCTGTTCTTCCTCATTGCTTTGATTAAAAATTTGGCTCAGAAAGAAGTTTACATTGTTCCTTTTAATAACTGCAGCAGCTACTTCCAGGCCACTGCAGGGCAGGAGAGGAGCTGAGCTGTTGGGTCCTGACTAGCCAAAGCTGTATCCCAGCCCCATGAGGCACCTCAGATCCCCCATTAAATTGGGACTTTTTCAAATTTTTTGGTTTAATTTTTTTTTCACTGACCCACTCCGACTGTATTGAATTATCAATAAAAGCTTCATAGCTCCCTCTGCTGACAGCAAATGTGTAATTCAGCTGCTCTACACAAAATCTGCTTACACCTGACAGAAAACATTGCACTCTTGTCTCTCTGTGCATATATGTGTGTACACACACAGATATGCACAGTCCTTTGAAAATAAGGTTTGGGAAAGAAATATTATGGGTATTTTATTTTAAGGCTCTCCTAAGATTGCTGCTTTTATGGGATGATTATTTTTACTTGAAATCAATACTGACGACCAGTAGCTACATACTATTTTCATATGATAATTTCAAAATACTRTTCAACATGAAAATCAAACCGTATTATTACCTGGCTATTTAGCTGGATATTTAATGACACCCATGGAGCAATGCTCAATTTTTCAGAACAGTTCAGAGACAAGAGTTTGTCTCAAACTACTTCTGCCCTTACCATCACTACTGTTTTTCAGCCTATCTTCCAGTCTTTCACACTCCCGTTACTGCCTCCTCTCCAAACCTGCCCCTCTACATCAGGTATCAGCTAGGTTTGTTAGTTGTTTTGCTGTTGCTATTCTGCTACATGCTGACAGCTATGAACTGTGTACTGAATCCAATGATGTCTACTCCCCAGGACCACCAACACAATCGTGCCATACCAGCACGAGTGCCTCCCGTCCACCCCTGCTGCACACCTAACAACTCTGCAGCCCACAAGAGACAGGACTGGGATGACTGACTGAAAATAGGCAAGGAAAGGACAGCTAAGAAAGGAAGATCAAACAGTTTATACATATAAAACTGAGGGGTTCCATTTTTCTATCAATGTATTTGCTAATATATCCTCCTTTGTATTGTAGCTGCAGCTACACCCAATGCCACTGCACCTCCAACAGCACTAGAGGTTGCCCAGATATAATTTAAGAAGAGTTTCAGCTACAACAGGCCTACTCAGCTATAGACCTACACAGACCCACAGAAGGCCTGACATCCAGAAACAGATGGCCGAGCACTACCCACGTAACTGGCTCTGGACTAAGTCCATGTCACAGGACACTTGGCTTCTCTTACCTAACTTACTAGCAAAATATACCACCAACATACCTCTTTTCCTCCAGATAATTTGGGAGTCACAGATAATTTGGAGGTTGCTTACTGTAACAAAAAGCACAGAGTTCTCAGACCTTGCCACTACATCTCTTCAAAGGCTTTTGCCATCACCTCACTTACAGCACTACGAGCCTGGAATATCTCCTACCTTTTCTCTGAAAGTTAAGAGGAGCAGACTCCTACCTTCCCAAACTGTTCAGCTTCCTTTTCCTTATCTTGCTCCAGCCTTACATATCCTTTTATTAGTTTTGCCTCACCAGATGACATTAACCTGGCAGGAAGGCAGCTCTGAGGCTGACAGGGTGCCTCGCAGCTCTGTGCAGTGGTAGCTCCAGAATCAGCCAGCCCTGCTTCAGGTGGTGCAGATGGGAGAGGGAGCATCCAGAACAAGAGATACAATCAAATTACGGCTTCAGTAAACAGACTAGCAGCACCTTAGAGCATGTCCCCGACCCCCAGAAAAAAAAAATAAAACACATAAAATAAAAAAAAAGAAAATTAACAAGACGTGGAAATTGCAGTTGCCAGTACTTTGAGTCTAACCTCCCTCAAATCTCCCTCAAACAAAATCCCAAAATACAGGATTTCACAAAACATTGAGAAAAAAATTAAATCTAAATCCATCTTTATCTGTCCAAGTGTTACATGCTCTTCATTAATATTAGGCAGCCATGGCTTAATCACTCTTTTCTTGTTTACTCATTAGCAATAGCGTTACTCAGCAGGGAAAAGAACAAGCCTGAAGTGCACAGAAATCCTAAATTAATAGATACAAATTGATTCACACTTCAAACTACAGCACACAGGTGAGAGTCCTCAAAAACCACTAAACATCCAGGAAACTTAATTCTTTAGGAGACACAGTCTCATATTCCAACCTAGTAGGCAATTTCAGCATTACCAAGCCAGGACAGACCATATATCCTTTTCTCTTCCAGAAAGGACTAATGTCATAAAAAGGCTCTTTTTAACCCACATGATTTTGTATTAGTATGCAGTAAGTACAAGCTCAATTCWTTTGTAGGAAAAAAAAAAACCAAAAGAAAACCACCAGAAAACAAATTTATCTGGCACCATTTCCTCCCGTCATTTCTTATGCTTTTAGTACCCATTTCCCACTTTGGTCTTTCAGTTTGGCTCTGCTACACAGCCCCATCACTCAGAAGAGCTTCCCACTCTGAGCTGTACACACACACTCATTAGGAATACTGGAGTCTGGGGTCATTTCTACAGAGAGTGCACAGCTGCAACATCTATCTGCAGACTTAAGTACACAAAAACACTTGTGCTTTAGCACTCCCCCAAAATGAGAGCAGCTGGCTGAAATAACACTTTCACCAAGTGACATGCAACACACTTGGGAGTACAGGGACCCTATAAGGTACCAATTTTGTCAAGGTTTCTGTACATGTGAAAAACAGGGATGTAATTCACAAAGAAAATGGCAATGAGAAAGCAGGTACACTACAGCATGCTTTTCAACTGAGATTGTTTTATAAAGAGATTCAGAAGCAAAATAAATGCTTTAATCCTTACCATGTTTCAGAAACACATTGCACATGAGCACTGTGTTCTTTACTAGTAAAATCAGATTTTATTAAATACAGAAGTAGCTCTCTAGACTGTTTTGCCACAGCAGCATGAGGTAGGATCCTGAATTTTGGAATAATGCTTTAATAAAAAATGGGGAAAAGGAACAGAAAAATTAATCAATGTGAAAAAACCAAAATCCATCGAAATAGTTTTTGTGTTTCTTTTGAGGACTTGTCTATGACAGTCCAGTTGTAATTGAATTTCTCAAACTTTAATACAGCAATCCTTTTGTATTTGAATATATGTACATATTATCTAATAAAAACGGTGTATTACAAAGAATTCTTAGGTAGAACAAAAAAGGAATAAAAAAAAATCCCTGAAAATGAAAATCACAAAGTGTGTTGAATTTCCAGAAGCTTCATCATCATCAGTGTCTCAATTTTCTTTGAAAATTAAGGCCTCAAAGGACTTTTTAAAATATATATCTGTATTTTTTTAACATTCTGAATATAAACCACAGCTGTATATCAATCTCTGAAATTCAAACACAGAGCTCAAAGCAGACCCTATGTGATGCTGCTAGGAACACTGCAATAACAAAAGAAACCTCCAAACCTACAAAGTGGATGGTATGCTGATAATCCCATCGCAGCTAGGCACAACTTGCTTCAAGGCTCCTTCACACTATTCATACAGCAAAATCTATTTTTAATGGCCTTTACAGATCACAGTCATCTGTGAGAACATAATGTAACAAATTAAGCATTGTAGTATCACAGACGGACACAGGCTGAGAGGAAACAACTGCAAAGAGCTTCCTGTCATTTGTGATTTTTCATTCCCTACCTTACGAAAAAAATTGAGAATAATGTTGCATATTTTTTAGAAGCTCCATGTCAAATATAATAAAAAGTCTTGATACTTTTAATCTAAGATACCAGCTTGGGTTAAAGCATAGACTTCCTCCTTTCCCATATAAAATATGAAACTAAAGTAATATTTGCAATTGTCCTTTCCGAAGAAAATAGAACTGCTCTGAAGTCCATCACACTAGAACCTAATGTTCTCACTACCTCCATAAACAAAAACTGAAGATGCAAAAAGATTGCATTTTACATTAAGATTGTGCAAAATTTAAATTTCACGCAATGGGTACACGCTTAAGGAAGTCACAAGCAAGCAAGCTTAAGAATCAATATTTTTTATTTACTGCTTGGTAGTATAAAAGTTGTATATAAACTATTTTGTTAAAAATACATTTGATATGCAAATTTAAGAAAAGCAGACTAAGATGGCAATATCCATACCCCTACAAAATAGCAGTGTAGTGTTAAAGGCAATAAAACAGGCAGTTTCTAAATCCTCTCTTACTCAGGTAGCAATGCATAAATTCAGTTCTTGCACATATCAGGTCTTATAACACATAACTACTTTATACAGGTAAACAATGTTTTACATGTCCAACATCTTTTCATCCCTTTTATTCTACATATTTTCAATGGAATCAAAATAGAAACTACTTTTAAAATAAGTAAAAAAATACATATTACTGTTTAAACTTTCCTCCATCCTTTTGACAAATTTATTCGCAGTACTAACCCATCACGTATCAAAACATATCAACATAAACTGCCCTGTTTTTACAAAAAGCTTTTGGGACAGTCTGTAACTGTGTATCTKCTTCCCGAAAATTATTTGAAACCGCTTGATTTTGCCCACTACTCCCTTTTTCCAGGAACATTTTATACTCGTAGTTATCAATCTCTTGGAAACTGAAAGCTAATTACTACAACCAACACTAATTAAATCTTCTAGAAATATTCTTCACAGAAATAATCACATGAAGCTTAATGTATGCCTGTAAGGTGAGGTTGGTGTTTATGTTGTACTTAAATATTGAAGAGGTTTCACAAGCCAGGTTTAAACTTATGGGAGCAGAGATGCTAAACACTGAAGTTCCAGTCCCAGCCAAACAGTTATTCTGGGTTCTCAAGGACAGACAATTTTCTCTAAAAATACCCGTTTTAAAAAGAATAATAAAACATTTATTATTTTCAAAGTTTTGGTGGGTAGTGGTGGTTTTTTTTGGCAAATATAGCATCACCGAAAAGTACAAATTGATAGGTTCAGTCAGTATCGTGTGGATACACATAGAAGGAAGACCATCAGCAGCACATACTTTCAGCAAGAGTGAAAAAACTTGATGTTTCCTGACAAGACATGGGAGTATCTAATACACAAGCAAGAAGAGTAATTTTATACACATTGATTGTTAACACTGTGTAAATTGATGAAGAAACACGATTCTCAGATATGAAGGAGAAATACAATTTAGAGCACTTGTATTAAAAAGATTGAAGGTATTAATTTAAAATAAATCAATTTCAAAAACATACACTCATTTTCATTGAGTTCATAAAGCAGATTAAGTTCTCAGAATATAGTGCAATCTCTACTAAAATGCATTATGTTAGAGCTTATATTTTTAGGCACTCAGAACAAATGATCTTTTTCAGTTTCTATTACACAGAAAAGTTTGCTGAAGTATTACAAAGATTTCCCTCCCCAAAATAAGTAACAGGACAAAGCACAGATCATAAGTAGGTACAAAGTATTAACATCACAATACCCTGGTAATTTTAGCAGTAAGTCACACTTTAAATATGAAGAGAGTAACACTGGCTTAAGATTTTGGTGCCAATGAAAACAGCTACCCTCAGTCCAGTAAAGCCACTCTGAAGCACTTTAGTATATACTCCATAAATTTTTTAATGCCAAATATTCCATATCCTTATCTAAGGGTTGAAATATGTTGCCTTAGCTTAATAAGCAACCTGTGGGTAAAAACAAAAAAAGAAAAGCAAAACTATTATGCACTCTTCAAATAAGACTGAGCAGTTACAAAAAAACAGGAGAACAAAACRCCTTGAGGAAAGTAACCTTCCCAAGAGCTCGTCCAACTGCATGGGAAAAGATGCTCTTAGCCTATGTTAAGTAGTAACGGAGAGGTAAGGGGCAGGGGAACACCAATTTAATTTAACAGTCTGCATATAACTGAAACAGTCTCTACTGTGAAGTAGCCTGCACAGAGTTTGAGGGCTTATGTACTAAAGGCACACATACAGATTTGGCTGACATAACTATTTCCTTGTATGTTTTACTTGGCTATGAGCAGTTAGATTGAAAGAATATTTTCATCTTTCAAAGGCTGGCCTTTATCTTCAGCAAACACTTGTCAATTCTGAAGTGGGCAGAAAAGGAGAAGAGAAATCCAGATGGACCACTGGGGTGAATGCACTTTATCCGTGGGGTAGGTAATTGTATTACTCTTAATATTGAGCTCATTAAAAATGTTTGTCTAAGTACAAAAAAAGTTTAAGACTTGATAAGGCTTTTACCTTTCCTGTCCAAAAACTTGTACATATGTTTCCTTTCCAAGAAGAAGCCATTAGGTATGATGTCCACACAGCTCAACAGTATTTAAGTGTCTAAATCTTACTATTTTACTGGTCAAAAACCATTAAGTGTTTAACCTTGCATGAATGCCATCACAGAACTTGTAAAATGCTGCAGTGCCATAAATACATTTCCTTAAACAGTATGCATCTCTTGGGAGTTTTCAGTTTTCTCCAAAGTGCTTGCAGACAAGCTGCTTCTAAAAGTTCAACCTGTAAGAGAAGAAAACAATTCTAAAAATAAACCTAGATAGCAAAATTAGTTTTAGGATGGACACACCAATTAAAAAGTTAGCAGGTGCTCTGAAATGCGAAAAAAAAAGCGCCACAATTGCATGAAGTAGTTGCCATGCATTCCAAGTTTAGCATGTGAAATCCTAAAGAGGAACTAAAAATTCAGCTAGTACTCTTGAAAAGCATGGACAAACACACAGACAAACTGACAAATCACACCACAGTGCAAAGCACTAGGAATGGAAAATTTTACATAGCTTCAGTGTACCAGTACCAGTTTTTCTTTAYCCAGTATCTTAAAATGGATGTGCAAGAGCTCAACTCAAAGTTTTGACTTCACCTATCAGCTGTGTACCTACTACTCTTTTTATGTGCCACTAAGCATATCTGAAAAAAAATTAACTGATAAAATGGAGTCTGCTGAGAACATAGACCTTGAAGACATGGAGAAGACATGCTGTAACTTCAAATGATGCAGCCAGCAAGACACTAGATAAGCTAAAACACTGTAAAGATCACTTCAGAACATGTCAGTTTAGGGGAAAAAAAAACCTGGACTTGAGAGTAGCAGTCAACACAGGGAATCAGCAATACCAGATCATTCAGATACTAGTACTGTCCAACTCGGGGTTTCCATCTCGTACAGGAACTCTCAGTAAAAGTGCTTAAAGTCAGCCACAAAAGCACAAATCTAGTGCTTCCGAATGACAGAGAAAACCTTTTCTGGAAGCAGTTAAACACACATTTATGTCTGCCTTCTTCCTTTGCATCTGAAGATCTGAGCCAAATTCCCCAAAACTATAAGCTTTTAATCAGAAATGTATTGACTGGAGGCACAGAAGTTTAAAATGCTCTTTATCTGTTCAGTTTCAGTAAATTAGGCTACAATAATTTATTAGAAGTCTGAAATAAGTAACTGAAGTAAAGGTCTAAGTACTACCTGTTTACATGTAAACAGCTTCTCACAACAGTAGACAAAAACTGCTCTAGAATCATGCTAGGGAACGCTATCATACCCTTTCAAGCAAGATCTGTTTATTTTTTATAGTGCACATCAAACAGACCTGGCTAGTTTCCCAGATGATTTACAAAATAGCTCTGTTGGACTGGAGAGACCATGAAAAGATTCTGCTGAGCCATTTCTCCGCTATTAGAACATTTGTTTTCAGAAGGGGCAAAACTTTAATCCTAAGGGAGGTTCTACAATAAAAAGCTGCCATAGATGGACAATTTTTTTATAGCTTTACAATCATATCTCTCTAGAGAACAGCTTATTTTTAAATTGAAGTAGTAATGGTTTAAATTTGTAGAACTTTTAGGTGATTAGAGGGAACAGCTTTCGTATTTAGGAAAGAACAAATTAAAGGGAATACTGGACTACAAAACACTGAGTGATTTCAAATGTTGGGGTTTTTTTAATCGAAGTGCACTGGAATTTATTTTCATATATGCCCTTTTCTTTCTATTTCTCATGCTTAAAGAGAAGATAACAAGCCTGCCTTTAAGCAGAAAAAAAAAATCATATTACGAAGAATCTGATGATGCTCCCACTAGAGATATAGAAAAGAAACAAAAATAGTCACAAGAGTAACAAAACAATTAGCTGGACACGGAAATACCAATGAAGTGAAGGAAGACATTATCTCCTATTGCATTTAGCTAATATTGATTTTTAAAAAGGGAACAAATAAAAAAGAAACCACACCAACATAAAAAAACCCGGAGCACARGGACATAATTCTGAATCAGAAAATAAGAGTACAGTTTGCCTTTCACTGACATCTGTAGATCCTTCACAGATTAAACTGCAACTATGAAACAGCAGCCACTAGGCAGCCCTGATTTGTCAAGATGTGCTGCAGAATAAAAAGCAAAACACCATTGTAGGCAAGCATTTGTCCAGTCTGAACTTAAAAACTTCCAGCAATAAAGATGCAACAGCTTATTCCAATTTCTTAATTTTTCAAACCTGAACGCCATCTCCTTGCAACTTAGCCTATCATTGCCTTCTTATCCACTGAGCAAAAAAAAAAAAAAATCAATTTATTTCATTATTCTCCATAACTTAGCATACCACATCTCCAAGTCTTTCTTCCTCTACAGCAATGGTTCAAAAAAACCTGGATATAATTTAGTGATGAGGCTTAGAGGCCAGACAAATACACGCTGCTTAGTTCAACCATCAAACCTGTGCTGCCAGTAAAGGCTGGGAGGAAGTATCCCATCGCATACAAGCTCTCTACTTAAACCTTAAGATACTCGTACTCGAGGGTATTTGAGTCTTGTTGCATTTTTAAACAATTTCCTCTTGTGCATTCCCCTCTTCCATTTGAAGTTATCAACAGTTTAACACAACATAATTTTACCCCCTCTCTCAGCATACATAGAGTTTGGCACTGCGCACTTTGTTCACTTTCAAGTCCAGTACCTTTACTATGTCACCCCAGAACTTTTCTTCCTCAAGGTTCAAGTCTGAATTTTGAATCACATTTGTGTAAAATCACCTTTCCCCTTCATATTATCAATCAGCATGTCATCAAATAGAAGCAAACCATATTAACTTCCAGGGTTTTTTTTTCCCCCAACATTCTAAACTGTTAAAAAAAAAAAAAACAACCACGGTGAGGGTTGCATTTCAAAACCATGCTGGACATGTTTTTTACGTGCTTAATAGAGTACCTCAAGCAACTCACTGAAGTTTAATGACTCACAAGAAAACCCCAACTGCTTGGCTCAGTTAGATCCCTGTGAGACCAAAAGTTTCATGTGTCTCCGTTGTTATTAGTCAAAGCTCCACTGATCTATCAGAGAAGTATCTAGTAAGCAATCATCTTAAACAAGCATGCAGTACAAGGCAGCAAGCATAAAGAAGCAGCTGTAATTATGGAGTAACTGTAGTTATTCCAGCGATACAACCATCAGTAGCACCCGTTCATCTTGGGTAATAAGCATATTGCCACTGAAGCTGAACCACTGTTTATTGCCAAAAAAATTAATACGCAGATGTTTTATCTCTTGGACTAGCAATGCCACACCTACTTAGAAGTTTTTATTTCAACACCTACTCCAATTAAAAAGTCTGAATAAACCACTAGATAAGAATTTGGTGGATAAAAAAGCCTTTACTAATTTATCATTAACTGACTGATCAAATGTAGTTTTTGCAGACTTGTGCAGCAAATTTTGAAATTGAAAGATGAGTTTTCATACAGAACTGATACATTTTTAACGTTACTGACTACTTTCACATATTTCACAACATAACACTTTCAATATGAGTTCCAAATATTCAAACATTTGATACCTGCAGCTTACTCTGAGCTTCTCCTCTCTTGCATTTCCTGTTTCACAGGTGTGGCAGGCGCTTCACTCCCTTCCTGTTTCGCAGGCGTGGCAGGCATCTCCCCATTGACACTCTCCACACCAGTAACAGACATCAAGCTCTTCCGTTCTTTGGAATTTGATTTGTGATCCACTTTTGTGACTCGAAATCTGAGGAGAGCAAAAGAAAGTTCAGTTGTATTTCCCCAGAGATCAGTTAGATCATTCTCAGGACCAACACCACGCACAGGAACAAATTTCCGGGTCCCAAGAACTGGATGTCAGAGCAGACACCCACACAGACCCTCCTACACTTCAGGGCATCTTCCTTCCTATTACTACAGGCATTTCTAGTACTCACTACTGCTGAATCACACTTTCTTACAGAATTGTGTTTTGAAGCAGAATCCACAGATTGCATACCACTTCTTAGAACAGTAATTTTCAAAGACGACTACAACATATGGTAGGAATTGAAAATAACAAAGAGAATGAAGTGGTTTCTGAAGCTCACACTTACTTGAGAAATACCAAATTCAGAAACAGAGAAATTTATTAGTGTGCAATTCTTGTTTCTTTTGAGTCTGTATCAACAGAGCAATAGCCTTGGATTTATACCACAGTAAATCTCCATCTTTTTACATAGTTCTTAAGGAAAAAAAAAAGAAAATCACATTTACTTCTTCCAGGAATAACTTTAGTCTAATAGCAGCAGGAAAAAAAAAAAAAAAAAAAAAAAAAAAAAAAAAATCACTGAACAGAGTAGAGTCAATGGATATCCGATCCAACACGGGCCACCATAGCATTCCTAAGAGAAGAATACATTACCTAAGCCTTACCTTCCCACAGAAAGGACTGTAACTTCTCCAATACGACTTCTTCTGTTCTCTTTAGATTTTTGAGCTGGCTTTATAAGATGCCATCGTTTGTGACTACAACGAGTACAAACATCCTTTTCTACCACTCCTCCGACAGTATGGAAATGATGGGCTTTGCAGTTGTGTTTGAATGGAACAGCACCCGGTGACAAAGGAGTCCCTGGACTCATTGGACTCTCAGGAGAAGTAGGAGATAAAGGGCTGTAGGAAAAGGTATAAAGAAAATTTAATGTTTACTATAAAATCCTGTTTCTTAAAAAGGGGAAAAAAAAAAGGATTAAATCCAACCTTCAGCTATGTCTAGTGAATAGCTGGTTTTTACAGAGAATGTTTATTTGTAAGGATGTCTAGCTTAAGGTTCCCTCCAATAGTATATTTTTGCAGTTAGAATCACTTTCAGAAATTAATTCAGCTGCAGTCATGTGGWTAAGGTAATTAACACAAAAGACAAGGAAATTAAGAGGGGAAAAAAATCAGGCTAAAGTAGAAGAGAACAGGTTACATGAACATATACTGGTAAAGACATCTAATAAGCTGATTACATTCAAGCAAGAACTACGTTGGAGAACTATGGAAAGTATTTCAGAATTGTTACAGTATCTCAAGGAACTCACAGAAAAAGAGAATAGTCTCACAATATTGAAACTGAAACATGAAGTTTTACGATTTTTAGATTTTTATTTAAAGATTAGCTTTGATAGAATCAGTAAGGTTAGTTAGAGTAAATGTAGCAGATAAATTTAGCTGGAGTTAATTAAGAAGTTAATAATTATTTAAGGAGCTAGACCTAGAATGAAGCTGATTAATTATTTTTATCTTATATTTGTACAGCTGTGTTCATAATAAGAACCAGAAGACCCAGAGTACTAAGATCTAAAAGGAAAGTAGACAGATATTAATTTCTCTATTTAAGATATCCATCCACGGATGGCAGGAAAGGGTACAGAGCGAACCCCAGGGTCAAAACCATTGTAAAAACTCAAGAGGCGAAAAGTCCATAAYGAGGAAGACTATGCCTACTTCACAAATTCAATCCCCTTACTCAAAATACTCCCACCGACTCAAATCAAAGAGCAAACTACACATGCTTAATGATATTTTAAGTAATTATCATACGAAGCAGGAATGGGAGGTGTTTATGTTATGAATATGTATTTTTTATTTTTAATATTTAGAACTTTTGTAGATAAAAGGACTCTGTACTGTTTTATAAATCGGCGCTGCATCTTTGGGAGCGATCCCACGCAGGTCCCGGCCGAATAAATATACCTCTTTCTAACTTTAATTAGTTGGAGAGCTTTTGTCCGTGAATATTTGATTTTTAATAAATCAAAACAAGGCAAAACTAAAATGTCTACCACATGACAAGAGGAAACGGATCATTCCGTTTCAGGGAAAAAAAATTTAAGTACCTAGAAAGAAAAAAAAGCAGTACAACCACCGAAAGGCATTTGAGAATATCTAATCAAATCAATCTCTTCTTCAGAAAAACAGATAGCATAGACAGAAACCAGATTAACTTTTTTGGGGCTTTAATGTCAATTTTGACACTGTCTTGCAACACATTCCCCTAAAGTAGGCCAGAGTCATGCGAGGTGAAATAACCGTAGAGTAAGGCAACACACCTTGTAACAAACAAAATCAAGAATACATACAGAAAGTAATATATCTGTAGTTGCTATGAAACTGGAAAGACATACTAAACGTGGTTATTTTGGTCCTGATGATATTCAGTGTTTTAAATAGTTCACTGGGTAATGGAATAGAAGAATAATTAAAGTACCCATAGACTTTGGGTCACCCACAGTTAACTGCAGAGGACAAGATAAGAAAATGATGAGAGGAGAACATGCATGTAAAACACATTCACACATTCACAAATCTTTCTAAAAATACTGGATGCATTGCAGTAAGGACAACACAAATTTTCAGTGTTTTAGCAGAAAACCTTTATACAAACCCAGATTAAAAAGCAACTAGACAGATGATCATTCTTCAGAAAAAGAGGATCATGAGCTGAACATGAATCATTGCAATATTCTTGCTTAAAAAGGACAAACTTCACAGTGGAAATAACACAAGTATAACCTGTGGACTTAAATTTACATTACTCAGCCTTAATCATGCCATATCTGATCCTACCATGCAGGTTTAGAAATGTTGTTTCAAGAAAAGTACTAACAAACTGAAGAGACTCCAAAGGGGAACAGAAAGAACAAATTAAAGAAGTAAAACATACTGGAGAAGACTGGAGTTACTTGGATGCTTATTTTCAAAATAAAAATATTTACTGGAGATCCTTAATGGTCTTCAAATAAGTAAGAAAATGCTATTAAGGGAAATAAAAGTTGTTCAATATCTGAAGCAAGGACAGAACTAACAGCTTCAAGTGAGGGAAGTGTAGATTTTACTCAGCCATTATTATTTCTGTAATTAGAAAGTGTTTCATAGTGCACTGAACTTACAAAGAAATACAGATTTCTACTTGAGTACAAAAACTTCAAGAGTATCTGTCAAATTCTGTAAAAGCAATCATTTTTCCCTTCCCCTTACTTTTCATATTTGAATTAACCACTGAAACTATAGTCTAAAACTCCCAAGATAACATTACACATGCCTATGCAAAAAGATTGACTTGAAATTCAAACAAATATTTCTACTGCACAATAGAAGTTTAAAAATACCTATACTTGAGAAGAAATCCCTTTGGAAATTCAATTGTTTTTCTTCAATAGCCAAGCCTCTCAGCACTGGAACAGGTGTTTAATGGTTGCATTCTCAATTCTGTGTTTTGCTAAAACTATATACTTCTACTTCTTTTATAGCTGACACAATACTACTTGAACTTCCATCTTCTCTGCCTTGAATATGAACACAGGGTTACATATGAAGAGTATTTAGAGTAGTATAGATATAGCTAAAAGTACTCGTGCAGATACAAGTACGTTTACACATATGATGTTAAGGCTGAACTGCTTTTTCTACATAATTATCTAAACAGGTCTGCAGTAAAAAAACATAAGAGGTAGGTCAACCAATGTCTATTACCATGATTATAAAGAAAAAAGTAAACCAAAAGGAGACMCTGAAAGAGATGTCTATTTTAAGTTAGCATGTATACAAATGAAACAAATGCTGCCTCTGTTCTTTCAAGTGAGTAGCTTTGGACTAAGCCACCTTGTAAGTAACTCCATCCTGAAGTAAACCAGTACGTACAGCTTCTATAAATCTTTAGCCCAAAAAGCAGTAAAACAATATCACGCCCCTAGAACACACAGATAAAAGAGCCAGTCACTAACCCAGGGCATATGTTAAAATTTAAGGACTCAGACACGACAGAAAATGAAAGCATTATCCTCTTAGCTGGTAACTCAAGCAAGCGATGTAGTCTTAAGTGCTCAGGAAACAAAATCCTTTGAAAGGGTATGTTTTTAGTTGCCTCAGGAAACATGCATTAAAATGATGAGTAATTACCTTTCAGGTTCAAAGGCACTGCTATCTGCTACCATGGCCTTTAACACATCAGCATTTGCTGCAATGAGAATAAACAAAACTCTTCAAAAGTGAACAGCTCTAACTTAAGAAAAAACCAAAACCAAAATTAAAGTTCCTTAAACAAATTTCATCTAGAAGGATGACTGCATTATGTATATCTCCAAAAAGGCATAAGAGAAAACTGCAGAAAAAAAGGTTAATATAATTCTATGGGAAGTCTTAACATGAGCTACTAAAACTGCAGTTCATATTGCACTCAAAACTCCACCCCAATACAAACCATGAAACATAGCCATCTACACAAAACCCTCACACAAGATCTCTGAATCACCTCACATGTTTAAAGCAACTTCAGATTAAAAACGTTGGTTTAAGTGAGTCCTACAAAATGCAAATTCATTATCAGCCCAGAACTATCTATTGCTCACTTCTAATCAAAACACATGAATGACTTAATGCCAGCCTCAAGGAAAAATACACAAAGCTCTAATAGTTTAAAAAAAAACAAAAATAAAAGAAAACGCAAAAAAAAAACAAAACCAAAAAAAACCCACAAGTAAACCGAAAAAATACCACTTTTCCAGAAGACTAGTCTTCATTCAGAAGTAACTCAAAGCCAGTTCAGTGCTTAGAACTCTGATTTATACAAATGTAAAATTAAAAGGCTAAAAGACTCTTGTCCTATAAAAACATCCAGTCTCCTAAACGTTTCTTCTACTGGGCAAATACATTCTGAACTCACCAAGCATTTCATGGGGTGCTTAACTATGATTTTATTTTCTCAGTCGTATCTTCCTCTTTATTCTTTACTTTGCACACACACTGCATGAAGATATCATGTACAGAATTCACCATTAGTGCTAGTATACCAAATCGTCTCAGTTATGCACAAGCCTCTCACCAGAAAAGAGCTGCAAGAACCACTTCAGGACAAAAAATTTAATCTAGTCAAAATATGAAAGTTTCCACAGGCTTTAAACACTGCCACTAAGAAAGCAACCTTCAGCTTTTACTTCAAAAACAAAGCAACAGGTTGAACCAAAAAAACCCAAATACCAAAACAGTTAAAATACGACRAAATGCATGACTTGAATTTACCATACAAAACAGTTTTCAGGTAAGCAAGAAACCTCCCTCTTGTCCTTGAAGTTATTGCCTTCTGAAGACAATTTCAAAGAGCTAAGAATGAACAAACTGGTTATTAAATGAAAGCACATGAACATACCACACATCAGACTATCTGAAAAAACATATTTGTTATAGAACACCATCACAAAGGCTGATAACTTCAATGTCACAATACTGTACCTTCATTTTTCATGATGTAGTTAACAATTTGTCCCACAGTGTCACTATTCTCATGTATAGTTTCATTCATTTCTGTGCAAATAAATAAGTATGCTGTCAGTATCCTGGCCTTCCGAATTAAGAACTGAACTATTTTAAAACAAAATAACGATTAAAAAAAGCTATAACCAAAACCCAAACACACACCAGAAGAAATTACATTTTAAAAAAAGGCAAGCTCTGTTGTCACGATGGAAGGAAAGCTTAGATAAGACTTTTTAGTCCTTATTCAGTAAAAGCTATGAACACAGGTTTATCATCTATACATCAGCTCTAACAAATTCAGCTAAGAATTAAATAAACTCAGTATTTTCACAAACATACTTCAAAATTCCTTCACTAGCTAATAAGGAGGAGACAAACAAGAGGGCAGCATTCCTAATCCTAACAACAGGGGAAAAAACCCAAACCAAACCGAATCACTGAACTGTCAAGTCACTATTCCAAACCAGGTATTACTGGCTTTATTATGAGGGGGATTCAATTTAAGTTTTTCACCACATCTACAAGGACATAACAATTGATTTCTTTAAAAAAAAATCTGAAAACTTTCAGAATAGAATTCACCCATTAACAATACTAAAAGCTTCCCCCAAAGAACCTGCAAACGCTGAAAAAGGTCAGTGGGGGAACTGAAACAATGAAGAGGCACAACTGTGCCCTCCCCTAATAATTGTTGTACTGCTTTATTAAAAAATAAAGGGGGTTGAGGCAAGTTTGATACTCTAATTTTTTTTCCTACATAGTAAATTAGGGGCTTCCCATCTCTGTACCCACGCTTTACCTTAACACCTGCAACTTTGCTATGTAACTTAAAGCCAGTTCCTGACACAGACATAGGTGATGTCCCCATTTCATTACCACTCACCTTGCTGTTACCACTCAGGTGAACCAACAGATCAGATAGTTCCACTCACTGCACAGATGCCTCAGGCAGTTCATGCTTACGAACACACTGACACATCATTACTGCACCACATGGCTCTACCCTCACCACAGAGCCATTGTAATTTGCACTCATTATGAACCTACTGAAAGAAATTAATTGGGAGAAAGGAAGAGGCCCAGCATATTTACAAGTGACTGTTGTTTTCACTGAGCCAAATCCTATACTGGGTTACTATAAGCCTTCCCACATGATAACACCCTTTCTTTTTTCCTCAAGTAAGAATAGATGGGAATAAGGAACCATAAAAACAAGGACATAAATAAACAAACATTAGGACAAAAACAAAGGCATCTTTAAGAAAAAATGGTAAGCAGCAGACATTGCATAAAACAGAATGCAAACATTCAGTCCAAAGCCTTGGTTTTATAAGGAGCAGAGAGACAAGAATGACGGCACAACAGGAACAAATTAAGATTGCAAAACATAAAACTAAGATTTTAGGCTTTAAATGGCAGCTTTTTACCACTTCTTGGCTAGAACTATGTACACTAATACTTTCTTGTTAACAACATGCAGAATGCAGAAAAGTAATCTGGTGACTCCAACTGTGGAATTGCAAACAAATATACTGATACGTTGATCCCTCTGTAAGCTCTTACTTGATGTTAGCAAACTTGCATGGGAAACTGTAACACTTCTAGTTTTGACTGGCAAAGATCAAACCCCAACTGACATATAGTAATAAAAATATTTTTTCTAATACTGCTTTGATGTCAAATATAGACGTAGAAATGACAGAAGTCTCACAATGAATTATTTCATAGTAGTTGCAATGTACAGAAACAGGAATTTGTTTATTAGACTTGATTACCTATTTTTTCATCAAGTTTTTCTTCTTCTACTTCTTCAGCCTCTGTTGTACAACGATATCCTTTTTTCTTAAGGACATGGCAGATAAGGATGCCCAAGAGACCCATGATGAAGAAAACAGGAACCAAAGCAAAGGCAATGTACTCAAGGTGTTCAGCCCTGCCATCATTGCCAGCTGGTTTAGTGGTCAAAGTAGTTGTCTGTAAGCCATGGCTTGACAAAACCTGGGGAACCTCTCCACCTATGTAAACAAATAAACACGTTTATCATGATACACTGTAAATCACTTGAAAGCATTCAGAAAATTACAAGCATGACCAAATCCCCCAGTGTCAATGCAATGTACCTTCTGCGATGACATGGACAAGACAACACATACTCTACTAGCTGAGAACTTACACCAGTAACAGTAGATATTCCCTTTTCACCAAACAATTACAAACATCTAACATTCAAAAAGCCTGTGTGATATTTCTTCAATATAACAGTGCAGAACCAGGAATATTCTAGCCTGACAGGCTTGTAATCTCAAATAGGGGGCTCACATATTTCACAGAATAACACCACATTGCCCTCTATCAGTGAGGAAAATGCCATACCATTCTTCCAGTCCTAAGTTCATGCAAAATTACTAATAAAATGTAGATCCTTCCCTAATATGAGAGTAAATACAGGATTTAGTATTGACCCTTGCAAAGAAAAAGTATCAGCTGTGAGAGAAATTTTTTTTTTTTTTTTTGGACCATGGGATTTCCCAAAAGAAAGAACACCTACCTCCTACCCATCAGAATGAGGTGGGCTCATTCTTTGCTTCTTTGAGATTTGGAAATCATTTTGTGACACAGAAATTCTTTTTGTTTGCAAAGAATTTAAGTTGAAGCACTGTCACACCCTATATCCACAATTAAGCATTTTTGTTTCAATTAAGCTCTGAATTTCAGATATATATTCCATGTTATAAACTGGGATTTTGACCTATCAAAAGTATAGAATATTTACATTAGAAGGGACACCTGAATTTCATCAGTGCAAATGCTGCTAAAAGCAGTACTGATGAGATCAGATTGCTCAGGTAAGCTCCATCCAAACGATGAACGTTCCACATTTCTGGGCAACCTGTTCCAATACACTTTCATGTCCAATATACACAAAGAAACTAAAAACTCAGTACCTTCTCACATATCAAATATAAAAGTATAAAAAGTTCAACTGCTCAGATAAATCCAAAATTACATGTTGCATACTCAAAATTTTTCTGATCCCTTAGAGCTTATACACACTCCCCACCCCCTATACCAAAGACTTTAACATTACTATCCCAACACGCAAGAATGTTCCTGCATTTCTACCCTCTATTCTTCTCCTCCACACCAGCTGAAAACAATTTTTTTGGAGTAGGAAATAATGACAAGAGAGACTGATAAAAAACTGACACTATTTCAAGATATCTTCCATCAACTTGTATTAAAATAGACAACACAATTCACAATTGTTCCATTCATCAAACTTGTTGAAGAAATGAAGTGTCAGCAGAAAAACATTTACATTACAGGGACACTTTCACAACACAAATGTCTAGAATAATCAAATCCTTCCCTTTAAAAAAGTAAAATAATGGAAGCCTCCAAAAAATTGCAGAAAGAGCATTATTCTACAAACATCTCCTGCATTGGATGTATAAGTAAGTTGCATTTGAGAAACACCAGTAAGGTGACAGATAGCAAAGAAAASTTAAAACTGTAGTTTGGTGTTTACCCTAGTTTTCTTTATTCCTCTAGAAACATTAAACCTTTTATTTTAAAGTATTTCTGAATTTTTCAGAACAGTCTTGACTTATCAGTTGAGTAGTATGCAATAAACACAAGACTTGCTCAAAGTGAAAACAATGGAAATTATTTGAAATAACAATACAAACCCTACAATAAGCAACAAGAAAAAAAAAATGTATTAAGCATTTCTCTAAAATAATTTTCTAGATAATAGTAGAAATGCAGAAAAATGGAAAGAAGTGCAAACAAATTCCTGAATAGATCATGAAACTAAATGTTAAAACAAAATCTCAGGATATTTGCTTTGAAAAAAAACAGACTAGTTTGTTTCAAAACCAAAAGAGAAAGCTATTCACTTTTAAGAGGTCAGGAATCCTACAGATGATTGTATGCAGAATTTACCAATATGTAACCATTAGAAACTTTAACTTATGCCTGAGTAGGACAATTGAACAATATGTACAATTTAACACTTTAAAGCTGAGAGTGTTTGACACTGCAAGGAAGAAACAAAAGACAGGAAAAGGTAAGGGATACAATTATCTAACTGAGAAAGCTGACCTTACACAAAGTTTATTTGCATTCTAAGAATTTATAATTCATGGTTTAATATACCAAAATAAAATCATTATAATTTTTTTTTCCTAACTAATCAGGTAGCAACAGCCACAAAGTCCCCCACTTAATCAACAAAGTAGCTTCATTTACTTTTGAGGCAGGAGTAAAGCCATCACACTAGAGAAGTATTACTTTGATGACTACAGCATCTCAGAATCTAAGAAATCCAACTGAAACAATATATATCACACACTCTAAAGGATATTAATAAGCAAGCACCTTTCATGTGCAAATACAAGACAAAAATAGGCAGATGCTTTGGATTTTGTTGCACGGTATCCATTTTAAAGAATGAATGGGAAACATCTCCCTACTATCAACAGCCACTTGCTAGTCAAGCTATTTTGTGGAAGGGCCACAAAATTAATCCAACTCTTTAGATTTTCTACCTCTCTTTGTGGCAAGAGCGGCATGCATTGCCCAAGCAAATATCTGTTTTCTCCATAACTATGACAGGCAATTGCCACCAAACCTAGAGAGCAAGGGGGCCTTAACGCATGGCAAAAGGTCCACGCCTTAGGCTTTCCAAGTTGTGGTTCGCTGCAATTTCTCCAGATGCAAAGTGGCATTAGAAGGTCCCTTCCCGTTCAGGTCTCTGCTATCCACTGGCTGTGCTCCTGACAGACCGTAGCCCTGAAAACAGTTATAAAGTGGATTACTGAGATGACCAGGTTTTAAGAAAAAATGCCACAAAAAGTCTTCGGTTTTTAAGCAGTCATTTTACCAGATCAGTATAGCCCGAGGTTTGGCAAACTCCTCTATTAAGACAATCCATCGACTGAGTAAGCTGAAGTGGGGAAATAACAATGAGCAAGGATAGCCAAGTACATCTAGAACAAGGTTTCCCAGAATAATTGTAGTAATGTGGAGCCATAGTCTAAGAGTATGCTCAAAAAATAAAGGCAAAAGGATTAATTATGTTGTCCTGGGTTAGGTATATATTCTATCACCACTCACAAAAGCTGGATAAATTTCATAGTTACACACCTAGGACTCCTTATCTCAACTGAGATAAGCACTCCAGCCGACAGGAAGCAAGACCCACCCTGGTTATCTGATCTTAGCTAATGGCCCATTAGCACCACCCAGCCTGACTAATTAGCCTGAACCCCTCGGGAACATCTCGGAGGACCCCAGGACTCCTCCAAGCTCATTACCGAAACAATCAATAGAACATCGGGAAGATCCTCTTTCACTGTGAAAGTCCCCGCCCCTGGGGGAGGTGCCAGCCAAGAAACACAGCATAAAACAAGAGGTTTGGATGAGAGAAGATACTCTCAACTCGATAAGACTCCACTCTCGACTTGACTTCACTCCTCGGAATTGGACTCAGCTAGCTACTCCACTCCACTCCTCGGAATTGGACACAGCTACTCCACTATCGGGACTGGATTACCAGGCCKTCCTGCAGGACCAGTGCCTAACTGGACTGCACAGCTACCACCCTGGTCAACAGGGTATCAGGTTGTACCGTGACTCTGTTGGTTTGTTTAAGCCCATGTTTCTGTATTACTGCATTTATTTTAATTTTTTTTATTAAAATTGTAATTTTGACCTAACATCTCTCAAGGTATTCGGTGTGGGGTTAATTTCCCCTGCTGGTTTACAGCCAAACCAGCACATATGTGTAGAAAACTTTTAACCATGAGGGCAGTGAGGTACTGGAACAAGTTGCCCAGGGAGGTTGTGAATGCTCCCACTATGGCAGTGTTCAAGGCCAGGTTGGATAAGGCCTTGAGCAACCTGGTCTACTGGGAGGTGGTGCAGGGAGGGTTGGGACTGAATCACCTTTAAGGTCCCTTCCAACCCTTAACATTCTATGACTCCATTAAAAAAAGTATACTTATTTTTAAATCATCAACTTGAAACYCCATCAACTTGACACAGCCACTGAAGACATATATACAGCTTAACAGCATCACCAACCTCCAAAAGACCAAACTGTCAGGAACCACTCAGGTGGAGATTTCCAGCCTACCTAATATGCAACACCTGTAAATGCCTGCATGTTAAGAACCATGGTTTGAATTTCTGTGTTTTCTGTTTCTTTTTTTTCCCTACATAATCTGTTTAATGATTTGATACTTCTGCTCCTAGCCTGACACATGAAACACCAATGAGAAAACCTCATCAGCTAAAGTCTCATCTGCAGTCACTAGGTGATGGTAATCTAGACAAATGCTCAAAGAATAGATGCAACCTATGCAAGTTAAAAGGAAAATTTATATAATAATTTATCAACTGAATACTCTATAGATTAGTCTGCTAATAGGGTTAAGATTTACAGAATTTTTGAACTAGGAAAAAATATTCTTAGAAGTTTTTTTTCATTTAAAAATTCATTAAATTAAATGGATACT
This sequence comes from Amblyornis subalaris, assembly GCA_018881555.1. Taxonomy (NCBI): domain Eukaryota; kingdom Metazoa; phylum Chordata; class Aves; order Passeriformes; family Ptilonorhynchidae; genus Amblyornis; species Amblyornis subalaris. The sequence goes on along the minus strand of JACAXG010000079.1, from coordinate 3,583,176 downwards.
TCAACACACCAGTTTACATACATATGTGACTTTTCCTAGGTTGTCATTAGATACCTAAAAATTCAACTCCCCATTAAGATTCAACAAGCAACAAACAACTTTGCACAGTATTTTGCTTATTACTACTAAAACATTAAATCAATAACATTTCTATAAAAACACTTCATCTAGACAAAGTCCATAAACTGCTTTATGCCATTCATTTTTTGTTCAGAGACATAACAATTCACCAAAAACAAACCAAAAATGTCCTAGAAGAAAATTAACTAGCTGAATCAAATACTTCGTGCTGTGTACAGTTAGGAGCAGAGCAAAGCACTCAGCTATCATTATCAAACACCCTACACAGTCTGTCCTCAAAAACCTCAGCAGTTATGACATAACGCAAAGCCAAGCTTTGCATACCTAAATGGGCAATATATTTTATGCCCCAAGTCACAGCTACATCAATCATTGTACATTCCTTATTCCCTTTCCCCAGAGGCACATTATACTTATTATCAGACTGTTGACAATTTACCTCATTCTTATGATGTATGATGTTGCTTCTCAATGGTTTTAATGACAAGCTCAGGCCATAGCAATCTTCCTTGACTTGAGTCAATTCATAGAACTAATTTGTTTCAGTGCTTTGCATTTTTATCCACCAGTCATTGTATACCAGTCTACATACGAAAATTACTTGAAGATGTGATCTAAATGAAAATATTTAGCAGCAATATTCAGCACAGTTAAAGTGATGCTTAAGGTGTAAATAATAAATTGCACTCATGCTACTAATTCAGATCCTATGTACTCATTTGCTTAAAAATGAATATATGCCAAGTACTGAAGTTGAGTATTGCCTGCCCTTACTTAATCCTTACCTAGGAAGTAAAATATAAAGACAGCCAACCTCAGACAAGTCTTTTACACTGGTTCTAATCACTGTTACTCAGACACATACGTAGTGTTCTTCCACCTCAGCAATTGCTAAAGAAAATTTTACAGCACCTTCAGGAAACAGAATATAAGAGGAAAAAAGTTAGCAGATAAATTAAAAAGTATTTCATACTTCATTAAATTGCAATTTTTATATGGCCTAGACATATCTATTAACATCCTAGTTAAACATTGTATTCCCTCCATATTAGTAAAATACCATTTGACCACAAAAATATGTCAAGACTACACTGTCTTGAAGGCTGGGATAAGAATGAAGCTAGAGCAGACCATGTAAGCAAGGATACTACTCTGTAACAAATTTCTTTCCTCTTAAGGTTTTATGAACTCACAGAAAAGAGACATGGGAGAACCTTAGAGAGGTCATCCCACTTCATTCTGCTGTCAAACGGGGATTAACCAAGACAATTTATCTGCCAAGCATGGCCAAAGATCCTGCTCATGCTCCACACCTATTTTCTTTCTTACTGTGAATGAGGGCCAGAGCAATTCCTCCTTTAGTACCTACTACCACAATATCAGATTCTGCTTGCACTGAGTTGTGGAATTACACTTCCCTTGGTTTTAGCTGCATGTACTTGAAAAGACTTCATACTTGGCATGGTCACTAGGACCTCTTCAATATGAATCCCAGTTATCTCAAAGTCTTGCCTTTAATATTGATATAAATAGACAATTCTCAAACTTTTCATAAAGCACGTGATAAATTTCTAGAAATATTTAATCTTAATCTTACTTAAAGTACAACTCAGATGCTTGAAAAACAAAGCCTTTTAATAACAAAGATCAAAACTGTTTAGTTCTTATATAAGCAATATACAACTCAGGATTAAAATAATGCACTGTTTTTCTAAACCTCCTATACTAAACCTAAGCATAATCTACATCCAGCTGATTACTTCAAGCACATCCCACTTGGTTTTATATTGTTTAATTTACAGAAAGTGGCCCATAAACAATGATGTAATCATCTCTCTGCTCTACTGATAAAGAATCCTATTTGGTTACTCTGGATTTTGCCCATTATGCCCGTGCCATTTATCTTTTATGGCATACCTTTTAAAGAGCTTTGTTTACATGTCATGGATTTGATTATTCTAGCGATCTACCTATGAAAAGTAAGCACATATATATTCACCATCTTCTGGTCTGTAAAGTTTAAGGAGTTACAAGATAGTATTCCCTGCTTTCAGGCCTGAAAATTAAAGAGCTATCAATCTCACAGTATACAGAAACAAACTATTGTTGGCCTCAATGCTAATTAACATTTAAAGAAATTAAATACATCATGCACAACCTACTTAAGTACAAGACAAATTAAATATTCAGATATGGCATATGATCTGCTCAAACATCTAAGCACAGCTGGAAAACATGCCTCAGTAGCAACATCAGCTTATGCATTCCTCCCCCTGCTCACCACCAACATGCCAGTGCACCCATCTGCAGAAAAAAGGGCAATCACTTAAGGTTCAAAATAATTAAACAGAATATCATTTGCATGGGTGGATTTGGGATCTTTTGGGGGGTTTTCTGGTGTTTTTTTCTCTTTTTCTTTCTCTCATCCCTGGATCACTTCTGGTTCAATTCACCGCACAGACCTACACACTGCTAAAAGGCTATAACCAAAGCACTGCTTAAGCTGGGAATGCCACAAGGAGAAATGGTCAGGCAGCCTGCGACCCCAGCTCCTCCTGCAAGGAAAAGGCACCTGATGATGATACCTTTCATCCTTTCCTGGCCCTAGAAGTATATTTTGAACTACATTAAACTAATGACACTTCCTGCCTGCAGGACAGGCATCAAAGGTGGACAGATCATAGAATGATTTAGATTGCAAAGGACCTTAAGGACTATGTAATCCCGACCCCCCCACCATTGGCTAGGACACCTTCATTAGATCAGGTTGCTCAATCTGGATGTGCTCTCCAAAGGGCACAGGGAAACTATCAAATTACCTTTGCCACTAGAAGATCTGTGAAACCACAGCTTTTATGGAAAATAATAAATCTCACTCAAAACATTACAAAGTTTCCTTAACAGTCTCAAAACTAAGTTGCAATAAGGTTTAATTGGCCTAATCTATGTCAGTTATTTCTTCCAGATTTCTATATGTCTTTGTTCCTATTACAAGAGAATGACATAGGAAACATGTAAGCAGTTTTTCTATCGCAAAGCAGTCAAGAAATTTTCTTTAAGTAGTCTTCGGCTCTACCCACTACTAATTCTTGAAACTTCATCTCCAAACCAAATTCTAGTGTTGACTTTCTTTATTGGAAGACTTTTTCTGGATTTCATTTTTATTGGTAATAATGCCAGAAGAGACCACACAACTTGCTGTCCTCGTTTGGAAGAGTTACAGAAAGAATAAAGATTGGCAGAGGTAAGTAGAAGACAGGAACCCATTTAGTGTAAAACTTCTTTCATTTTAAATTACATGCTTTTAAATTCAGGCATAAAAATAAAACTCCCTTGTTTATTAGCTCAGTTTCCTAAATACACACTAAATACCTCACAAGAGTTTGAGAAACTAACTTTACTTTTAAAAACTTAATGGAGTTTTAGTCAAGTTAATTAAGTATCAGCTTATATCTGTCAGCATTCCAGAAGTGGTGGATTTCCTTAAAAGATAAAAAGTTCTAAATCAGCTGTATACTTTCATTCAGTACATTCAACTTATTCAGAGAAAGCATTCTACTAGAGCTGCAGTAGAGATTTCTATTATCAGAGTCGAATTTAATTTTTTTAGATTCTTAATTCAAGTGCTTACCTGGGAAATCATTTAGGTAAATCCTTTATTCTGAAGGTAATCATGTACTTATTTAATACAGGTTTTTAATTATTTTACCAATAGTAAATTTAGTAAGAACAGCTTGATGTAACTTCAAATTAAATATACTTTTTATAAGTTATCCGATTTACATAGTATTTATCTATTCTGGACAGTACAGTCCAACTGCTTTTGCAAAACAAAGCAGATGGAATTACAAGCAGTATCAGTCACAAGACAAAATATACCACTGCCCAAAACATACATACACAAAAATAATTAGGAAACATTTGGGCTTCTCTGCCTTACTAGTAAGGTGGTAGCTACAGAAGAGAGCAGACAAACTAGAAAAGTCAGTAAAGAAAAGGTTAAAAAAAGTTTATTTTCCAGAGGAAAAAAACCCTCTTACATGAAGAAAACCTATTGCCTACCACTCGCTTTGTGTATTGTTCAAGAAAATTGCACTTCAGGGAATATGCACTAAGTGAATTACAAAGGAAAAACACCTATCATCGAAGAACATTCAATACATTTATGAATTCCACTTAACTTCCAGCTTCCTTGTAGTAATCAGAACCTACAACCAGAAGTGAAATAAGCAGGAAGTGAGATGACAAAAAGGAAGGCACATGATGAAAGAACATACTGACTAGTAACAGCACTGCCAACTGCCTTAGAAGTTAAGTAGGGCTGATTAAGAATTTCTGTTAAGAACAGACCTCAAAACCTTCATTAGATTTGTCAAAAGCAGTATCTCAAGAAAGTGAGCAGAAGGATCAGCCACATTTCTTTAAAGCTAATTCTAAGCGCACCTACTTTGTGAACACCAATAGTGAGACACAGGCAGCAAGTCTCAGGCATGACCTACCTGAACATAATACCAAACAGCATCTTCGTACTCAACATTGTGTTCACAACCATAAAACACCAAGCTTCTCATAATACCGCAGGCTGGAGCCTGCTAAGAGTCCTTACATCAGAGACAAAGTCTCTGGCTCGCTGAAGTCACTACAAAAATTTTGACTGTAGGCAAATTTTGCAGGACTGGAAAGAGAGCCTTCTACTCCAAGATGTAAAGTCTCCACCCTGACGAGTACTTTACTAATCCCAATTTTTTATGAATTACGTGCCCTATCAACACTCCCAGTAAATTGTCTGCAAAAAGTTTTAGGTTGGCTTCCCTGAAAGCCTGAGGGTAGGGTGGGGGTTCAGAAAGGAGGTAGCTGCTATGTAAGGTAGGTCCTATTCACAGCAAAAAATTATAGCTAAAAGTATTACTGTAAAATGCACATAACACTCAACAATTTTGAGTGTTGAAATAAGTGCAATAAGCACTACAATTCCCACACTGCCAGAGAGAGCTTGTTAGGAACCAAGAGGGAAGATCAAACCTAATAAATTATCTTGTCAGTCACCCAGACAGTCCAAACAGTCACACCATGAAGGCACTTGACATTATTTAGAATTCAATCAGGAAAAAAAAATAAATTAACAGTATATAGAGCAGTTTTGTCCTCTTGAGAAAGGGAAAAACTGAAATATAAAGGGAAGTAACAGATTCAGTCCGATCTTTGTGTGACACAATATGTGGTTGATAATGCTAGGTTAACATATAGAAAGACAAAAGCTCATGGTCCACTGTTTGCCAGTACTAAATTGCAGTGCTTATGGTGTAATTGCTTCACRCTACTTGTGCAGTACATAGCTCCTACTGCAAAAATATACAAACTGGTGCTTTACACTCGCATTTCTGTTGGAAAACTTTTCCTCAAATTTCAGTTTTCAAATAAAACACACACTACTAACAGCTACCATGTACATTTAATAAAGCACACTTCACCAGTATGGCTGTTAAAAAACAATGAAAATCCTTCCTGGACACATCAGCTATTTACAACTATTGCATATCACAGGTTAAATTTACAAGTGCAATTGGCATCTAGTGAGCAGCATTAAATCAATGCTACCAAGCATATTACATTAATGCATTTATCCAAGCTAACAACCCTCATCAGTTTACAGCAGTCAAAAATAAATTTTAACCAAAACCAATATATCTCTTGTGTGAAGAGATATACTGTGATCTTGAGATACAGCAGATACATTGACAACAAAGCATTTGTAAAACTGAGAAAAATTCTTTCATAGCTTTTGCATCTCTTGCTAGACCTGCCAACTTTTAGCCTGCCTAAGTACAATCCTGTTCATCCGGATATACAACTAAAGTGCTGCTAGTTATTAAATCCTACAAATGCACATAGCATACTAAGAGTCCTTGACCAGCATAACTGCCCTCAAGCTCAATAAAGCAATCCTGGGCATAAACATTTGTAAAAGGTCAGTATAAGCCTATGTATACGCATCCTTTCATTTACTAAAACATCTGTTTACAGTCTCTTCAAGAGAGTAGGTAGGTATAATAATCGCAACATGTAGAAACATGCAGTAATATGCTGAAGTAACAACCATCAAAAAGCAAATTATTTTATCTGTTAAAAAAAAATATTATCATAATCAAGAAGAGAAGAAAAATCCACAATTTCTCTCTTCCTTCTACCTTTGCATACAAAACCTCAGGTCCTCAGATAGCAGCTACCAGTCAACACAAATCTGAAATTCAAGATGCCTAGTAGTACTTGTTTCTTTCCACCCTCCTGAAGAGAAGCATGGACTGGATGATAAGCCTTCCATTCCTCTTGCTTTCAGAAAACAAACAGCAGGTAGAAGTTAAGTCAAGCCTTCTGACCAAGCTTGCATGCACCAAGTAATACACAGATGTACAAAAGGAAGCACAGAAAGACAAGAAACATTTCTTGATTTATTGTTTGCTAGTAAATATGGCCATCTTAATGTTCCCACCAAGCTGAAAGTTCACTCTCAAACGAGCTGGTATACTCTTGCCCACATCATACCACCCAAAGGTAATATAGCTGATCAAGTTGAGCATCAATTTTTAATGCAAGTGTTTGAGCAGCATGGACAATGCACAAAAAAAAGCACTTCAGACTACACATGCAACAAATTCAGTTTCACTTAGAGATTATTAGTACCATAACAGTCGGGGTTAGACATAAACAAAGAAAATGTCACGTTAAACTAACTTCCTCCAGTGATTGTATGTGTGCGACGGCTCTTCAGGGTTCTCAAGGGTTACAGTCAACTCTTCATTTCCAAAATCTAAATGCTAAACCAAGTTTAACCTCACAAGTGAGGGTAAAACACAAACAATTCTTTAACACACTTCTATCTTAAGAGCCATCCGACTTCAGTTAAAGTGAATCAACTACGGAGGAGTTACGGGACTCGAGCTGGTATAGCTCATTATAGTTTTTTCTCTTTTTTTCCGCAACTCATGGCCATAAGCGACTACATCAACAGGCCAGGGTGTCAGGACAGTAAGCAGCGTTTGCTCGCTGAAGGCACTCGCAGCCCGCGCCGCTTCTCCAGCCCTCCCGAGCGAGACCCGGCAGCGCCCGCCCCGGACGCTGCCGCCGCGCTCCGCTGACAGGCGGGAGAAACTTCAGCCGCTGCCACCGCGGAGCCTCCCTGCCCGCTCCCCCGGCTGCCCGGGGCTAGGGCGGAGGGGGACGCGCCCCTGCCGTGCCGCTCTCCACCGGGCCCCGTAGGGACTCAACCGCGGGGACCCCAAGCGGCCGAGGCGCCCGAGCGGCGAGAGAGGCCGCACTGCCCAGCGAGGTCACAGCCCGCGGAAATGGTCAAGAGCCGCCGGCGGGGAACGACGGGGTCCCGGATAGAGGCGTCCCACCGCGGCGATGGACCGAAGCCGCAGCGACCCACCGAGAGCGGAGCTGTTGCCCCGCCAGTGAGCCGTCAGGCCCAGCGATGGCGCAGTCGGCGACATCCCGCCGGTCGCTGCCGGAGCCATTCCCGACGCCTTCCCGCGCTAGTCCGCGTTGGCAGCGGCTCTCCCGCCGCCGCCCTGCCCGGCCCGGCCCAGCCCAGCGGCGGCGGGGCGCGCCCTGTCCGCACGGCGCCTGCGCGGGCCCGCGGGCCCGGGGCGGTGCTCAGCGCCCGGCCTGCCAGAGGTGCTGCGGAGAAGGGTTGGGCCCGCGCTGCCGTCACCTAGTCTTAAGGGACAGCGAAGGCATTTCTTACACGCTCCTGTGGGGGGTTACCCCAAGGCAGCCTCCCACAGCAATTTAATATTGCAGCCCCCAGACGTGGTTTCCTGAGCCCGGCCAGCCCCCTGCCCCCTCACCCCAGCAATAGCAACGCTGGGGTGCAGCGAGGGGGCAAGATGGACACGGGACATCGTGTCCTAAAGGGGCGGCCCGAGGTGACTCCTTCACCTGTTTGCTTGGCATTGGTCGTGTGGCACAATAGTTCCCGAGCACCTGGGGTGCAGTGCTACCCTCATGTAATTGCCCATAGGGGAGCCTCTCACCCAGGCAGATTTGGGTGTGTCTCCCTTGACACCAGTGGGGTTCAGCTGTGGCCAGGGAAGGCTCCTCTGCCACTGCTGCCCCAGGGGCCGTGATCACAGTGCCCGCAGCTTCTGTGCTGTCAGGGCATAGCATGGCTCAAGGGCCGAGGAGATGTGGCAGGGGCAATTGCTCTGCACCAGCATGGAGCCTGTTATCAGAGCTGCACTGGAGCTACTTATTGTAAGGGCAGGGCTGTGGACCTGCCCCGAGGTGCCAAAGGGCCCTGTGGAAGTTGTTGCCACCACTGCAACACCGGGACATGCAAGCGTTCAGAAACTAAATGTGGCCCTGTATTTGCTGTCCCTTAGCATGTGGGGGCATTGCTCGCACTCACTCTGTTACCTCTTCCCATGCAGGCCTCAAATTCATGCTTTATTCCTTAAATCTTCACTGCTAAACTCTGGCTTGGTTTTATACTCCGGTAAACTAACTCCCGTGCTTAGACCTCGGCCCACTTCGTATTTCAGCAGCCACAGCTGGACTTTTCTACTGACATGGCATGAAACTAAAGACTTATTCTTGTATCAAGGCAGAGGCAACTATAACTTCCCAGTACTTCTAAATAAATACTCTGAATTATTCTAATGTAAGCAATTCATTTACTTGCTTTTACTGATTTTGAATACCCAAGGTAAAGAACAGCACTCATTTAAGATACAATATTGCAATAATTATAAAGACAGCTACATAATTGAATGATTTTTTCATCTGATACCAATGTTGTGTGCAGAAATACCCTTATCAGCCCCTGCCTAGACCTATCCACAAGTCGATTAAAAATACCAGACTGCAAGCTTCCTGTTTGGGACAATTACCCCATATGACATATCCTTCCCTCACTGCCCCCAGTCTTCTTTTCTAGTAAAGAAAGTATGCAAAAAATTATGTTCTCAAAAATAGTGCATCAGTACCATTTGTGCACTTGACAAAAATAAAGTGCTCTGGAAATAACAAAAGTTTTAACCCTTTTCCTCTGTGCTCAACTGTCAGCTCTATTCATGGTACAAACTGTAACCACTATTTTTTATACAAATTTTTTTTTCAGAGATACAAGTATTAAAAAATTAGGATTATTCCGTATCTGAGATGTTTATAATTGGAAATACCTCCTCTCAGTCAAGTAGATAACCAAGAACATGAAAAGTCAAATGTCTTCTTACTTGATGACTTGGTAGGAGACTTATCTGTTTATTAACAAAACTAATGAGGAACTAGCAGAACTGTCCTTTTCAACAGAATAGGAAGTCAAGCAGCAGGACACAGGGTTCTTTGCACTTATAAAACCAATTCTTTCTTCCTCTTGGGTTTTCTACAGTACTGCTAAAGTACTTTCTGAAGTACTGCTGCTCACCTGACTTGTGTCTCTGACAGTCACCTGACAGTGACTCTCTCTCTTAAATTTTTATTTACTCTTTCTGAGGGTGTGGCTCTGTGTCAACTGTACTCAGTGTCACAAAGGAGACAGGCTCGGAGAGAGAGACAAGTCTCCTTTTCTCTTGGGTTAAGCATAGCACTGCAGATCCCAATTCAAAGGAAATGGCAAAAGGCAGCAGGATTACTGAACCGTATCTGCCTCCATGAAACAAGCTCCCCAGAGGCAGGCTTTATCTCAGTCTCCCTCTGACATAAAAAAAAAAAAAGACTGGACTTTTTTTTATTTTTCCTTTTAAGATTAGACAACTAATCTGGGTTTACAGCACAACCCACAAGCAGGGAATTGGCACAATTTCTGAGACAGTAACTTCCTGCCCTTCTTCACGCACTGGAACACCCGTGGGCACAGGGAAACTATCAAATTACCTTTGCCACTAGAAGATCTGTGAAACCACAGCTTTTATGGAAAATAATAAATCTCACTCAAAACATTACAAAGTTTCCTTAACAGTCTCAAAACTAAGTTGCAATAAGGTTTAATTGGCCCAATCTATGTCAGTTATTTCTTCCAGATTTCTATATGTCTTCACTTTGTTCCTATTACAAGAGAATGACATAGGAAACATGTAAGCAGTTTTTCTATCGCAAAGCAGTCAAGAAATTTTCTTTAAGTAGTCTTCGGCTCTACCCACTACTAATTCTTGAAACTTCATCTCCAAACCAAATTCTAGTGTTGACTTTCTTTATTGGAAGACTTTTTCTGGATTTCATTTTTATTGGTAATAATGCCAGAAGAGACCACACAACTTGCTGTCCTCGTTTGGAAGAGTTACAGAAAGAATAAAGATTGGCAGAGGTAAGTAGAAGACAGGAACCCATTGCTTTCACATCTTAAGTATCATRGTCTTAAACATCAATACAAAGAAAGTGACACTGGAAATCTCATGTCATCAAGCCTTCTTATTTCTTAATGAGATACTTTATACTGAATTAGCAGGATGCTAATTTCACAATTAATTATATATATTTATAATTATATATTGAGACCCATCTATTTCAAGTATGCACAAATACCTCAGTGTACAACTAATCAATGCTAGTGCTAGTAAAACTTGAATCCTTGAAATTCCCTTTGAAAAGCAAATTATACATATTCCCACATAATTGCTCAGTTTTATTACTAGAATCACAGTTAAGATGGTCTCTGTTTTCTAAGCATTCTTTCTACAAGCAATCTCCGTATGTATTATCTATATATTCAAAGCAAAAATACTTCCAAAACATTTTAAAGCTGCGTCCAAATGCCAGCAGTATTTAAAACACATACATCAAGGAAGCACCCTTTGGGAGTGGTAACCYACCTGACAGTGGTTTCCTTTACAGCTCAGAATGAGCAAAATAATAATGTAGAAATGTTAAAAAAAAAAACTTCAGGAGCTGGGATGATGAGGAAGAAGCAAAATAATTTGATAAGAAGATATTAGGTAGTTAATTAACTCAAGTTTAAGTATTGGTTTTCTTACAGACTTTTATTTATTCATAAGCTAAATTCCTCATTCATAAAGAGCTATTACAAACCTCTGTAGGACTGAGACCTTCCTAGTATGTGTATCTACAATCTGGAAAGAAAAACCTTGTGTATTTGTTTTTGGAAAATTGTATATTAAAAAATAAAATACACAGACCCAGACAGTATAACCCACCTTGGTGTTCTGGGTTTGGCTGTGTGGTGCTTAGCTGCCTAGTGGAATTAAACCACAACAATTGGAAATGGTACCTCAAACTAGCTAAGTTCATCAAACCATTAGTGATGAAAAAGTGGTAAGGAACACTCCCAGCAAACTCTATAAAAGCTAGACTCCTAATTAGTACTTTCCATTTTTGCCCAGCAAGCAGCTGTTTCTGGTGATGAAAGTAAATGTRTTGCTGAAAGGTGTTGCTAATGGGCAACCTGGTCTGTTGGAAGGTGTGTGTTCCCTGCCCATGGCAAGGGGGTTGGAAATATAAGATCTTTAAGGTCCCTTTCAGCTCAAACCATTCTGTGATTCTATGACTCTTACACAGAAAAATAAATCCCTAAACCTAACAAAGCTGTAAAGAAGATACAGTTCTTCATTAAAATTCTGAAATTTACACTCAAAAAATTGCCTACAATAAAGTTCTACAATATTTCAGCCCGTCAGGTTGAGAAAATATCAGCAGAGAAACTAAGATATAAGGGTAGTATATTTCTAGAAGAAATCTCTCCTGCTTCCTGTCTTTGCCTCCCTGTATCTTTCATGTCACTGTCCTTCTAATGCAATAATCAGTTAGGTTACAGGAGTTGGTAAACAGGAATTCAGTTTCAGTTTTATTTGTACACGTGTAAGGTCAGGGTTGTGGCTGCCACCTTTCAGGGAAATAGGTTAACCACTAGATTTTTGGTTTGGGAAGGACTGTCTTCCCTTTGTTTGTAATGAGTTCCACTGATGAGGATAAAATCTGTTTCTTTGGTCCAGAGAGAATAAAAAAAACTGGACTTGGTTCTACTTGCCAGACAAGAAGAGAGTAAGGTTATTGATGCTGTCCCAAGGACAGAGCCAGTACTTTACAATCATTTGCATGTGGATTGAAAAAAAACTATTGGAAATCAGAATTGGAGTCTAGCACATCCCTCCAGGATGCCTGCGATTAACATTATAGCAGTTGTGGTAGGGAATAAAGAGGGAAGTGGTGCAATTAGCTTTAATTCTTAAAACAATTGTGGTTGCCATCACATTTCCTGAGACGCCAGATCCTGTTGATGCTCTATAGGTGTTCCCCAAGAATGCCTAGTAGATAGAGCTTTCCTCAGGAGACTGAAGAAGAATGTTGATGTTCTGGATGCTAACCAGGTTTAGGCATGATATGGTATTAACTAGGTCCTCAGCATCAAACCAAATGTGTCTTCAATGCCTTGAGAGACTTTAAAGGTTATGCTATGGCTCTTAGGAAGCTCAGGTGCTTCCTAAATTAATCAACAGCTTTGGGCTTTAGTGGAATATAAGGAGTTGCATGTTGTTAGATCAGTTCTTTGGAACATAGAGGAAAGAGAGGATCTTGAGCAGCTTCTGAGCTTGACAAGGGGACCACAAGAAAACAACAAAGTCCATCCTAGGCTGAAAGGAGTCGTGAAAGAAGACTAGTGGCTTTGTGGAGCACCATATTATGAATATATGATGTACATGGTGGCTTGCTTGGGGTGGGGTAGAGGCAGAAACTGAAGTAGCACAAAGTAGATCAAGTCCCTACAGATGGCAGCTTTTTTCTGGGTTTTATGCTGGCACATTTGTTAAGGAATTTATCACACAATAGTTAGCAAGTAAAAATCAGCATGTAAATACTATATGAGTATTTTATACTGTAATGCTTAAGGAAGGTAAAAGTGAAATAAAAGTCCACAATAATGAAACCAAAATCCACTGGTTCCTCTTCCCCATTCATACATTATTATCAATTAATCTGATGGAGTTTGAATTTGTCATAGCTGGGCAGGTACTCATTGAGGAATTCAATGATAGTACTGGGGTTGGAGAACTGAAGAAAGCCCAGTCAGTATTGTGTGCAGTCACGAAGCATGAAGGCATTAGTGGCCTTATTGCAAAGAGCACATTCACAAGTCCACTTGCCTAAAGCTATATATGTACATACAAAAGGAAATGTAGAAGTATTCTATTAATATTTTGATTCAACTCTAATAACTTTGGCAACATTCATAGATGGAAGTAAGAAAGTAACTGGGGAAGATTGCTTTTGCATTTCAGCAAACAGGGAAGCAGGAGGGATGCATGGAGATGTGTGAAAACCTGGAACCATTTCTTCGTTCTTCAGTAACTTTGTGTGGCTGTGTCAAGCGGGGCAGAAAGTACTTCTGAGTGGAGTCACTCCCCATCTTCTGTCTAGGGCAGACTTGCAGTGTATGTTGCATTGCAGATGTTTTCTACTTCCCAAAGCTAGTAAAAAGATCACTACAAATTACAAATCTTGGATATTCTAATTAACCAAATGCTATGGATTTGTTTCATCTAGCCAGTTTGAAGATACTTATTTTCCTCATAACTGAAAGTTGAATTTCAAGTTAAATTATTTTCAATGCTCAAAACTCCAGATAAAATTTGAAGTAAGTCTCCTTAGCTACTGAGATTTGATCATCAATAGCAAACTGCCTATCCTGTAAGAAGATAGTACTAAATTTATTTGAAAAGGAGAGTAACAAAGTATTTTGTAAAATATAAATATTAATCAAGTTTCCATGTAATAATTCTAGAGTGACTTTGCCCAAATGCAACAGAGAGATTTGCTCTTTGCTAAAAATGGACTGCTTGGCAGACTTTTCTTGTTTTTTTATAGACCAAACCTTCTAAAGACATCGTCCATCGCCAGCTGTCTCTAGCACCATATGAGAGATAGCAGTTAAATCACTATAAGAAGTGATTAGTCATGGCAAATATGTTTGCCATGGACTCTTCAAAAATTAGCTTTGTACTGCTTTTGCTCCCTTATGATTTCATGGAACTGTTTGTCTGGTTGGGGTTTTTCTAATGTATAAAAAGCTAATGTGAAACTAATTGCATTTTGATTATTTTTCCATCCTGGTCTGACATAAGAATAAAAAAGGTAGCCAAATAACAGTAACGTGCACAGATTATGCCACATTCAGCTTTATTGTGGAAGAGAAAAAAAAATAACCTGCTGAAGATTGTATTCATAATGAAAAGCAGGCTAGGAGAATGCAGTGACAGCAAACTAGCAAGGAGATATGGCATAAATACATCTGTTTGACCTTCCTGTTTCAAGATTTATGATCCTAGTCTGTCAGCAGCATTTACACTTAGCTGTACGCTGTCTAGCCACTTTCTCAATTCTCAGTTCAGAAACTGCTTTCTAGTTCTTCATCACTCATAAGTAACATTTTCCAGAAAATTTAGAATCTAATTCTAGGAATTATGAACTGGGAAAAAAAAGGATGTAGATGTCCAAGAGACCTCTAGCAGAGGACTTCAGTGGCTCAGTTATTAGCTTCGAGGCTCGCTTACTCATAACAAGCCTTGCTTTTATTTGAGCATGCTGGCTGTGCAGGTGGAATAGCATGTTCCTTCAAAATATTACTGAGGCTGAAACTATTAAAATAAAATATAAGTCACACTACTGCAGTAACAGTTCCTCATACATTTTCAGAGCATGAAAGTCAGGAAAGTGATCTGTTAGCCTGATATGATTAGACTTCTCGTGTTGGTGACCAAACTATTAGCTACCACATTTAATCTCCTTAAGCATGAATATATAATATAGATAAAAGTCCAGAGCCAAGTACGTAATCACTAAATTACAATTTAAAGTCTTAATACGGACAGCCTTTATTTCCAATGAGATTTCAGAAGCACACTCTGCTTTATRCAAATATGACTCACCAAGTTTGCATGCAAGGAGTTCAGTTTAAAACTCAGTTTATCTTGACAGATAAACCTCAAATCTTGTTAGACCTGTTTATTTCCACTGCTTTTGATATGAAACTCTTTAGATAAGAAGCCACAAACAGACTCAAAAGCTGTAGGGAGAGGGAAAAGATTTTATTTCAATTCCAGTCTATTGTTTTCACAACAGTGTTTCTATTTATATGTATAATCCCTGGTAGGTCACCAATTGTTCAGAGACAGAGAATACTTAAAAGCAGTTGCACACAAATAAATGTAGAAAAATATAAAAGCTTTAATTCAGTAAGATATAAAGGGACATGGCTGTCTGGATGCTTATTAAATGTAACATGCTAAGTACTAGTTGGGGATTTCCTAAAATAATGTGAGTGTTGGGAATTTCTGCTGCTTCTTATCTTGCCTTCTCTGGGCCCAGTGGTGCAGTAATCTTCAGACCAAGGTAGCATCTTGCAGTAATCCTTTTTCGCTGGAAGACTCAAATTAGTTTATTGACAATGAGAAGAGATAGTGAAATCATAGCTGACTTCTGATGCAATATGTTTTCATTGTACTGACAAGACCTTGTTGGATAAACTACCTGAGAATGTGGATCTGAAACACAGTGGATTCAGGAGTTGATTCAGTTTTGAAGCCTGAGAGGGAATCAAGGGATAGATGGAGGCAAGAGAGGCAGGTGGACAAGAGTCTAGGGAAAAATCAGTGGAAGGAGAAGCTTCTTAAAGCTGGTCAGGAAATAATGTCCCCTGACTGTGAGGACTTACAAGGTTTGGACAGATTTTTCTTTTTCATTTAAGGACAAAGCTGAGATCTGAACCATGATTAAGTCAGAATTTTTTTTTTCTTTAACAGCTCATGAACGGTCAATGTTTGTGACAGCTTTAGAAAGGTAAAATACATAATTCTGAGAAGTCCCAGTTTTCCAAGGAATATATTATCTATAGACTAATCTTCTATTTTGTTTACTTTAAATTGGTTAGTTTTCACTGAGGATAGAAAAAACTATAATCAGGAAACAATTAGTGCTAACAGCCAGCAGGAGTGSTGAGAGTCACTCTGGGGAGAAGGATAAGGCTCCACAAGCTAAATGGACTGTGATGCTGCATTTTTTGAAGAGGATCTTATCGCAAGAAGAAAAATCCTAGCACCTTTCACTGAATGTCACAAATCTGGTCCTGCCCTGGTTAAATTAATACCATTGTAGAGCTCACCTATCTTTAGTGTCATACTTTCAAAAATGCAGTGGTTAACTGTTGCAGCCAGGTGGATGGTGGGGTGCCGCAAGCTTTCCGAAAGTGTCGCGCGTTTGGCGGTGCCTCGATGCATTTGGCAGTGCGCACACACACACACACAAGCGTACTTAGTCAGAGGCAAAGAGTTGGAGGGGTTCTCCTTATGGTGTTCCACGAAATAGGTTTATGGCCTGAATAGTCCAGGGAAGGAGAACCCAGAACAAAGGAGGGTCCAGGGCTTTTATATCAGGGGCAATAGGGGCGGAGAGAACAACAGGGACCAGTGGGTTGAGGGCCAGGGGGCGGAGAGAACAGGGTAACATTACAACAACCAATGAGGGAAGGCAAGGGGAGGAGCAGGGGAACAAGACCAATAGGGCATCGAGTAAGGGAGAAGAATCTAGAACATAACCATGCAAGGGTACAAAGACTGACAGGCCAGTAGGCCAACCGAATAGGGGAATATTAATATAACATCACAAGGCCTGATGGGGGGACCTTGTCCTTCACCACTACCTAGGGGGAGATCTTGGACCTCAGAGCCTTCCCACCAGCAGTCTCCTACTGCACTTGGGCCCTTCGGCCCCACTGGCTCCTCGGTCACTCCTGTGGCTGGCCCAACCTCCGCAGCATCCCTGCTGCAGGCTCAGCCACCGCCACAGTTAACTTTGATGCAAAGTGCACTTAAACAATAATTTTATTACCAGAAGGCAGTGTGCTTTTTTGAAAAAGAAACAAGCAGGTTGTGTTCTCAAACAATAGGAGATAAAGGAGCTGCTGATCTTCCATGTTTTGTGCAGAGCACACGGTCTGGTTAATTGTCCTGGTCACCCTGCTGTATCACCTATTCTTGCCATAGGATTTGAGACAAATATCTTTTACAGGATTTTAATAGGTGTGTGATAATTAAATTAATATTAAAGTAATCTTGTAGATGAATGGATTTTTTTGGTTAGGACATGCCCATACATATCAAGTCTTAGCAAGTTATGTTTTCTTGCCTAGAGCGATGGGGGGGGAGGGTAAGGGTGAATAGTAAATTAATTAAAATATATGATTTCAGATATTCCCAAACTGTTTATTAAATGCAGTCAAACTTGTTGCAATATAATAACACAAAAAACATTCTGCAGAAGGTGGGAATGGGCTCCCATGTTTGCAGAGGGAGGAGACGTTTTAATCAAAAAGTCCAGTGTTAGCCTTCTTTTCAGATGTTCACGAGTTGTTTCATTTCCTTCTGGTACTAAAAGGACATAAATCCATAGGTCCTGCTTTGCTAAACAGGGTCTTGATCAAAGAGTTGTGAAAGCTGAGGTTTTCTGCTCTGTTTCTCAACTGTGGGTGCTCTTCTGCTTTATACAACCAGAAAAATCTTCACAGCATCAGAAATTATAGTCAGCAGTACCTTGTGTCCTAATCATAAGGACATAGAGTAATCATCTTTTTTTGCTGCTAGGTCAATAATTATTTGAAAATTTTTAATACTTCAAACAGTGTCTAAGTCTCAAAACATTACATAGTTTGATGATTTAACACATTGTCAGAATATGTAGTTTCAGTATTCTGGGAGAACATAGCAAATGCTAGACTACTCGGAAAGAAGATAAGAAACTTCCATAGTTTATCATTCATTTTTCTTTACTAATAGTTTCAACGGAATATTTAACTTTATGTTGTTAAATGTTTCCTATAAAATGTTTTTGCTTTATATTTTAGGAAAAAACAGTATATATATCTCTATATATATATATATATATATTATCTAAACGAATCAGTTTCTTCCTGCCAGAATCTTTTCTAATGGAAATGGGGGCGGGAATGAAAATGTACAAACAGAACTGCATTATAACCAGCCTCAGCTTGCAAAGCATTATCTCAAAATAGAGCAAATAATATTAATACATTAAGATGAGGACAGACTTATGAAAGATATTTTTTGTATGAATCACTGTGTACACCAAACACTAACCTGCAATAATCGTAACCTTAATAATCATTATTCCAGGAGCAGCCTTCCCCAGGAGAGTCATTGCCTAAAGTTTTATTAAAACCTAGACAGATATATCTCTCTATATTATCCGTATAGTATGTATCTTTATCATATGTATAAGGTACAATATATTACAGAAAGATATTTTCACCTAGAATTATGTTAGGTAAAAATCTTAGATTATTCAATCACTTCACAGGGAATATATAGGCTGTATACTGTAAAAGAGATTTTTTCTTAAGGATTCATTTGACCTTTATCCAGCCTCCTAAAGTAAACACCTAAATTATTCCATAGCATCCCTCAAGAGTGTTAAGGCAACAAAAGGCTTTTTATCTCCAAATATTTGCTTCTGGTGATAGCACAGTACAAACAGTAGCCATAATCAGGAATTCCACCTGATATTTATAAAACGTAACCTTGTCTTAGCTGTTGAGGTCCTCCAATAAACATAAGGTCTTGCTGAATATTTTCACATTCCTTGAATTCAAAGTATTTTGACTGAGAAGAACGCAAAGGTGGTTTTTTTCCAACGGTGTTTGTCCCTACACCACTCTAACAAGAGTGTGCAAGCTAGAACAAAACAGTGCTACTGTTAAAGGTCAGATCCTTCACAATCCTCTACTGCAAGGAACTCTGACAAGAGGATTATCCATCCCTTTAAAATATGAAATACCCTTTTTCAAACCAAAAATCCAACTCAAATAGTGTTGTAAGTTCCATTGAGAGAAAACACCAGCACATAGTGACAGTCTGTACACTAGTGTAGGTACTTCATGCTGCTTCCCTCTCAGCTCTTCCTTCTGCCTTTCTGCCAGAGCGCTTGTCAGACAGATGCAGGAGGAGGAGTAGCCCCTTGGACAGCTCAGAGCAACTGCTGTATCAGAGTTGAAGAGATGCTAGCGAATTGGCATTTGACACAGATTCACATTTGAGGTCAAACACAGTGCAGCTTTTTACTCTGCTTTTCATACAATTTATAATTGAAAAGCAGCAGAAGTCTAGCAGAAGAGTAAACAGTAGTTTGAATTACAGTTTGCTGTTAGGAGACAAATTATACCGATAAATTTTACTGATTCATGTGGTGCCGCCTGCCTTTGCCTGGGTCGGGCTGGACCTGCGGCTCTCAGGGTTCTTAGCCCGCAAAAACTGATGAATTAACTGAGGTTTGCGTGCCTTGGTTTGTCTGGCCTGACAGCCTTTCACGCCAGGCAGTTCATAAGGCAGCAGCGAAGGCAAAGAGGAAAGAGATGGAATCTCTGTAGCTGCAGTCCAAGTTTATTTTCTCTGCCCTGTGGGAGCAGGGTACAATATCTTGAAGGGGAGCTAGCAGAGAGACAGCTTCTTGCTCTGTCTCTGCCACTTTAAGGGGTAGGTATAACAGCTTAACCAATCGGAGAGTGAGGATACATGAAAGAAAACCAATAAAACCATTTCAGGGGAGGAACAAATTTAAACTAACTAATAACAATATAGCTGGAGGGAATTTAAATCACGCTGGCCTGTAACAGAGCTTGAGGCTCTGTGACGGAGGAGAAGACGTAATGTGAGTGACATATAAGAAGTGTATGTTGATATGTTGCAGATTCTTCCTTTGATAACCTGGGCTGCACCACAGCAGCAATATGAGACCACTGATAGTGTCAGGGCTGGAAAAAAAACAGAGATCTGATGAGAACAATGCGAAGGGGAGCAGGAGCTGATTAATTGGCACACTGTCAGTGTCATAATTGCTAAAGCTGGTGTGGAAAAAACAGTGTTTTTGAGGGGGCCCATGAGAATGGATGAAAACAAAACTTGGGAGTGATTGAGTGAAATCAGGAGTTTTCTGAAGCACTATATTCTGCTTCAGCAAAGGAGGGGAGATGCTGATTGTATCCTTGTCGCTTCATTAAATCACTAACTGGTTTAGCTTTGTGACTTTTGAAAGCGTCAGCCAAAGCTTTGACTCTTTCAGAGGACATCTGACTGATCTACTTTCTAGTCACAAAGACCACAGCCGCTTCTGGAGTTAGGCAGCACATAAATAAGGCTTGGTTCAGCTATAAGATCAGTTCAGCTGAGCATTGCAGGGCAAGGAGCTCTGTACCTTAAAATAGGAACACAGATCTATTTTAACAGCTGCAAAGGTTACCAGCTCCAACATAGTCACACCAAGAGCGTGTGGTTTAATCATCTGAGGAAACATTGGCATGTGATCCTTGCCTGTCACACAGATAGCTGCTTACAAGTTTTTTCAAGTAAGGAATAGTAGTATTTTCAGGTTAATTTAGGGTGGTGGATATGGTGGGAAGAGTGATTACTTTTGCTCTTTTGTGCATTGTTGAGTTATTCCTCTCCTGTTGTACAGATAAGTAAAGCTTATATTGCTGGTTGTTTCTGTCTTCCAAGGGCTGCAATATTTCCAGTGGATGACTAACAGAAAACCCATGTATAGTAAATAATTCTGTGGAGAACTGCCCTATTGACATCTGGGATTTTGTGTCATTCAGTCCTCTCTTTCTCCCAACCTCTTTTTCCATTTTCTGACTTTTGTAGGTTTATATCAGTCCGTCTGGTCAAATGTCTATACCTGAAATATTCTAAATAATGATGCAGAGGGGTTTCTTTGTTTGCTAGTTTGTGCTGTGGTCAATATATCTTCTTTTCTTTGACAGATGAGAGTTCTCCATGTGTTTAACAGTGATGTTGACGTTGTATTTGGTGCTCCAGTGCTGGCTGACCTACTGGGAGCCTCTAAGCCATCACAGCAACCCAGAAGGATCCTAAATAGCTCCTAAGTCTTACAGTAAATGTGAAAGGCAAAACATGGCTTATTGTTTCCCTGGGGAGCTTCTGTCAGATAAATAAGATCACTTCTGAGTCAGGGAGGAAAGAAGGCCTTTTTGTTTGGAGGCCTCTCCTTTATCCATTCTCCTGCAAACTTAGTCAATTTTCATTGCAATTCTCACAGGACTTCGGGTATACGTGCTTTCCTATCTTCCATGTTTGTATCAGCTTCACATCAGAATAAGCTTCTAAGCTAAGAGGTGCCACATTAAATTAGCTTGTCTAAAGCTCCAAGTAAAATTTCACTGTAATTAATAGGCAACAAAATGAAGATATTTCAGGAATCTTCAGAAGTATGATGGCTCTCAGCTAACATAAGACTGAACTTTGTTTTCAATGTAAATCTTGACCAATCAAGAAAAATCGCCATCTTTATTCCAGAAAAACATGATAAAAAATGTTACCTGATTCTTTTCCTCAATGCATAAAAGCATAGAGAATGAGAAATATGATAACTTGCAATATTATACTAAAATTTAAAATTGCTCAGAAGTCCTGGAAGTCAAAACTCTGGACTTGGAGTACTGGATGCAACTGGATGAAACTTGTACATTGTGACAACTGTTCATAGACTATCTATCGAGATTATTACAAAATATTAGCTGTGCTGCAAACTTGCTGTGCTGCAAACTTACTCTGCTGCTTTATGCTTACTGTACTGTAAGTCTGTAGTCCTACAGTAAGGATTGTAGTCCTGTACTACAGCACCTTAAGAAAAATCATTACACCTTTGTATTCACCAGTGTGAATATATTTTACCTCTTCCCTCCTGTGTGTAGCCTGATGACATGTTATCTTTATTGTCAGTAACAAGGTAGCATCCTCATATTTCCACTGTACTAAAATGTCTTTCTTGGGAAAGGGCAGAGGCAGAGTGCAGTTTGCTGTTTAAAATAAAATAACATAACATTAAAAATGGCAAGAAGTGAGGAAGTGATAATACTAGCAATTACAATATGTTTTTGCTAAAACTGTGCTCTAAGAAATGCTTAGGTGTAAATTTCTGCTTCTGGCAGGATAGCAGAGAGGAAAGTCTCAGCAAGAAACATCCTGCTAATATTTAGACTCCTGGATGAAAGTGAGCAATATGAGGGAGAGCTTTACCTCAGAATCAGGATCCCCCTTGAAGTGCTATTTTTAAATGTATTGACTTTAAGAGATAACAGGCAGCAAAATAAATCAGAAAATGCAGATATCTAGGGAAGGAAGAAGTGGTTGGGGAGAAAAGTGATGCATTAGTCATGTTGGAGTTAGAACAGCTGCTGCTATCCAATGTTGAATTATGTTATTTAATTTCGAGGGGGTAAATGTAGAGGCTGCCAGCTTGTCTGGGGGTCTCACAGAAACAAGCTTGGATGACTTCGACCTCGGCCAAATTGTCCTGTACCAATGAGAGTTTCAAAGTATCCAAGTTGAAGAAGACAGAACGGCAAGAACAGCAAGAACGGGAAGAGATAACTACAACAAGGGACTGTTAGCTAAGTTTTGCTGATATGTATGAAATATTGTTATGTCCAATGAAGTTAGAATGGATGTTTGCTGTAACCAATAGAACTTAGACAAGAAGAGCAATAGGGGTATAAAACCAGCCATTGTTAAATAGAGAGACTTTCCTTTTTGCTTTTTACCTCTTAGGCTTCTAGCTTTTAGCTCTGCCACTGTTAAATAAAGAGCTTAGCCTTTGCAAGCTTCATTCTTTGTGTCCGTCTCAACTCTCACAGGTAAACTTTGCTTCTGTATGAATAAGCAAGGTTTTCCCTTAAATACATTTCTGTCTATGAGGTGATTGACCGCTGAGGCCCATAGGTGTTCATCCAGACCAAACAGACTATGGGACAAAGCAACTGACTACCTGAACAGCCCAGAACAATCTGCAACCTTGCACACATGGCTAGAAGTGATGTTTACATATTCAATAGCACTTGCTGAATTTCTGTTCCTTAGGCTTATTGTTTAAAAGATTGCAAACCTAATTTTAAAAGATATCAAAACACACAAACTTTTTACTGTTAGATTGCTAGGTATAAAACTTCTAGTGCTGTATAAATTTGCTGCTATTTGCTGTATAACAGTAATAAAAGTTCCTTRTATAATATAGGGGGGGAGGTGAATAAGAGCATATGCACCCCCAAAATTTATGTCCCACAGATCTGGAGATGTGCTATGAAAACTTCAGCTACTGTATGATTCAAAATTTGTAGCATAAGGAACTGAGTGACTTGTGTCTGTGTATTTATGTGGTTTGGTTGTTAAGCATGAGCTGATTGCTGTGTTTAATCATTTCAACTAAGAAGTTAGTGCATTCAGTAAGTCTTCTTGCTGACAGTTTATCTGGCATGTGGCTGAGCTAACACATTACTGTGTCAGTAGTATGAAAGCRATGTGCAGAAAATCTTACAGAAAGATGTAAATGATTGACTGTGCCTGCACAGCATTCTTGCCCACAGTGGCAATGAGTCAACACGTATTAGCTATATATGGGATTTATTCTTCCAGTTAACTTCATACTTATTAATCTTTTAATTTATAAGATAGATCGTTGCTTTAAAGCAACTCTTTGTATGAAAGTATCCTCTTGTCTTACTGACACCGAATTGCTTGAGAATTCTTTAATATGTGTTTTTGTCAGGAAGACTTTGTTCCAGCAAATATTTACCTCTATAGAGGAAATTGTACAGTTTCCTCTACAACAATATTGTATTACAATACACAAGCAGTGTATACCAATAAAGTAATGCTAAAGTACTGAAATAACAGGATTCAGAATGTAGTGTTTCAGCTTTATCACTCAATACAATCCTTTCATCATCTGGCACCTACAGAAGCTTTGTTCTCTCTCTTGTCATTGGTGCACAATACCTAGAGGTCATTCACCAAAGAGGGTTTGAATGGCTGTTGTAGTCTGACTACAAGTAACCAGATTTGGGCTCTTCCATGTTACTGAGTGAACAGGCTGTAGTGCCACCAAGCCATCTTGGCCTCTTAGCTGACTACCAAAGTGGCAATAAATGCCTCCTCAAGTAGAGATGGCTTGGGTCATCTGGGATTAATGAAAGATTTTAGTTTGTGTCCACCTATCAACTATATGTAAATGTTTGTTTTATGTTTCTTACTATGGTGATTCTGTCTCTTCCTCTCCAACAGCCTTCTTACTAAAAAAACACTTTTCCCTTTTTTCAGAGTGATGCATCTTCTAATGGAAAGTTAATACTGCTTCAGACCCAGACAGATATTCTGAAGAAAAATCTGATTTTAACACAACTAGGAATGGAAAGATAGTCCTTCAGAATGGGATAATATTTCTCCCTTTGCAGAGCTTGTACTGAAGGGTTTCTGCAGTGCTGGTTTTGTATCACATCATCCATGTCATATTTTCCTAAGACGTTTCAAATAAACTTCAGACTTCCCAAGAATTTCACTCAGACTTCTTCTTTTCCTGTTATCCATCTCCATCTGCAAGAACCTTTTTGTACATGGAGTGTTGTAGCCCTGCATTTTGCAGTTCTTCAGTTGTGCAGTGTTTTAAGTTTGGTAAATAGTTTCTCACACACTTTTCTATAAACATAGCTCACGTTATTGTAACCAGCCTGTTGTTTTGAATTCCTAGTCTTATGTGATAGACAATTCCGTTGACCAGTGGACAGCAGGAGGTAGTATTCTCATCCTCCAATCCATGGTGGTTTCTGAAAACATATAAATAAGGACCGAGGGCAGGGGCCGCTATCTCTTTTTTCCCCTTAGCTTCCTTAGTCTCCACCCTAGCTGGTAAACCCTAATAACTGCGTCTCGTGTGCTTATTTCATGTCCGAGAGCGACAGAGTGTTTTCCTTCCTCAAAAGTATAGCTTTTGTATACTTCTTTTTCTTTTTTAAACTATTTTTTTTTTTTTAAGATTTGATTACCATATGATCCAAAGCACTACACTATGAACTATCAATTCCTAATATAGCTCTAATTATATGGTGCTCATATATCCCTGGACAAAACAAAATGTCTGTTACTGGTATCAGGTAACTGCTGGTGGGGGCAAATATTATGAATTGCTTATTTGCAAAGAGATAAGTACTCTTGGTGGTGTTGTGGAGCTGTTATTATTGTAAGAAAGAAACTGTACTTTAAATCAAACTTTTTCAAACCTTCTCAGTGCATTTTGATTCTAAAAGATGGGGTAATATTGCAAGGCATTACAGTACTACTTCTTTTAATCGTGTATCATTGCAATCTTGCA
Source organism: Amblyornis subalaris (assembly GCA_018881555.1). Classification (NCBI taxonomy): domain Eukaryota; kingdom Metazoa; phylum Chordata; class Aves; order Passeriformes; family Ptilonorhynchidae; genus Amblyornis; species Amblyornis subalaris. The sequence goes on along the minus strand of JACAXG010000079.1, from coordinate 3,557,916 downwards.
AATGATACAAACTCTTGCAAAAACAAGCATCCTATGACTAGCCTATCACCTACAAAGTATGAACAAGCAGGAAGTAACTTTGAGTCTGAATATTTGGCAAGTAAACCAAGAATAAAAATTAGCATAATTATGCTAATCAGAAAACCAATCTCAAAAACAATTTCTAAGGCAGTGAAGGCATAAAGGCAAATACCTAGAGCGATATTTGTATTTACCAAGCAAGCACATGACACCAGAAAAATTTATTAATACAGCAATGGTTACAGAAGCAAATTGTTCTCAGAGGTGGCAACATTAATTCCTTTCAACAATTTGGTCAGAGAACGTAGAAAGCAAAACAAATCCCTCAGGCCCATAGTCAAGTTTCACAGTCTTTACTAACATGTATTACTATGATATTTTACTTAAGTTTTCTATACATTAACAATAGGACTTCATAAAGTAAAATGTAGTTGAATACAACTTAACTTAGAGTTTTATTCAAAATGATATATGGGACAGATGGTAGTTTTCTCAATGCATGGCACTCCTGTTATGTTCTCAGTATTTCTTTTCATTTCTTGATACTGGAACATTCTGGAAACAGAAATATTGTAGCAGCATAAGAAAGAGTGCGGGTATTTTTTATTCGGTGACATTCGTTTTCGATTGCCTAAATGTAAACACAAGGAAGAGGAAAATCCTGCTCCAGATTACAGGAAGATTAACACTAAATTATCAAACAATTGTTATCTGGCAGAAACGTGGAGAATTTTTTGTAAGGCAGGACCCTGGGGCGCAGTTCCAGCTCAACTTAGAGCAGATGACCTCGGTAGTTATTCCTGCTATGACCGCGAGAGGGAAACCTATGCCTCTTAAATCATTGCATGAAGTCTGAACTCAGCTTTTGAAGAACTTGGGTTTGGGGGATTTTTAATTATTCTGCTACATTTTTATTAAAACTTTGTGAAGTTTAAAAATGAAGCTGTTTAAAAAGTACTGTAGTGCAATGTCCAAGTTGTTTGAGGCCATTTTAAGACCTACTATAGAAATTTCTCAGTATAGCCTTGGTTTCAGCAGGATATGCTTTCTCTCCTCTACCAAGAGAAAATAATCTGCATTAATAAGGCTCTACATCTTTTAAGTCCGTTCCTTACTTGCAGATTTTTTATTACTCATTCAAGAAAAACAATGTAGAAAATTTAGTTTTACCTTCTTAGAGCAGCTTTTTAACAAAAATGTGCAGCTACTAACTTTCCATATTTTAGATACTATTTCCTCCATCAAAGGACATCAGATAAATCTTTTGCACGTGAGCTCAGTTTTGCTGTCTGTAAAATAAATATTTCAACTTCAGTGGTGTAAACTCTGGAGTGTAGCTGTGTATTTTAAAAGCATACTGTGCCAGGTTTTTTTAAGCAACTGCCTTTCCCCTTTGATATTGCCATCGTGCCTCTCAGCCACRCATTTACAAGCCTGAGCATTCAATGGGAACTGCTGCAGGTTCAGCACTTTTGAGAAACAGCTTACTTAGAAGTCTAAAGTTGGATTTAGAAGCTTAACATTTTTGGGAAAGTTGTATATAATCCTTATAATTTATTGTTGTTAAGGCAAATATCTATCCAGTATATTTATGTTACAACCAGTTTAGATTTTTTTACTTCTACTCTGGATAACTAATCCTGCTTAAGGAAAGTTTTCCTTAATTTAGGGTGAGAGAACTGCCAGAATCCCTCTCAACCCCATTTCTATAACAGACAGCACTGTGTTATGCAAATCAAGTTGTACGCCTGGTAAGTCTACGTAGGTATCCAGAAAATTACCTAAGGAGGAAAGAAAGTTTATAGTTACAACCAAACTGAAGGACATATATAAAAAAAATGTACCCCACTTACTTCTTTCATAAAGGAATTGGGCCAAAATGAACTGTGCATATTACTCTTCCATTCTGTGAAACCAAAACATCAAATGTTTCTTTTTTGTCACAACATAATTTGAATCATTTGCACAAGGGGTGAGTTCAAGATTACGTATTTATTATTAAGACTAATTTGATTTTTCACTTCAGCTTGCTTTTTTGGTCTTTAAATGTGAAGCAACATCTAAGAGAAGGGCAGCAATCCAAAATATACTTGAAAACAACTGGCATTAGCTCTGACTTTGCCCTGCCTGCTGAACAAACATAAGTTAATTCATCCTTGAACCTAGAAACTGGATGCAGTCTAGAACAAAACAGAAACAGCCATGTTTTAGTAGTTCTGCTGCCACAGGATCCAAGATCTGCGTGCCTGCCCACCAGAGATCCGGAGTCTGTGCCAAACAGTGGAAATTATTAAACCCTTTCAGTTGTGAACAAGAAGCTTACAATAAACAATGGAGAAAAAATTTCCAAGAGGAAATGTAAAATAACCCAACACATCCTTGTGTTAGCTGGTAGATGACAGAAGTGGAGAACAAATACTAAAATTCAAGCCAGGAGTACAGTATCCACCACATCCTTCCTTTTCTTCCCCTGCTTCTCCCTCCCCTCTCATCAGATTATGAGAAGGGTGCTTTAATTAAAACAACATCCTCTTCTGAGGGCTATATGTGCTTTTTGAAATGTGCAATGTGTGCCACAGTTTCCCAGTCAATCTGTGCTGTAGAATCAAGGCTTTCTTCTCTCCTGCCCCCTACTAGTAGTTCAAGCTAGTGATGAAAGTGGAAACTAATACCTTACCTTTAAATTTTCAGACTGCTCAAAGTAGTGGAGCTAAGACAAGTATGCACTCTRAGCTCTGAGAACCTAAAGTTAACTTTGTTATCAGTAATATCCTATGATCCTTAGTCCTTTTCTTTATTTCTGTAGGTACCACAAATAGCAATAGTTATGTCCCAGTTAGCTGCAAATGGAGAATGATCATGCACTAAAAGCATAGTAAAAATGGGGGAACTGGGTAGAAGAGTTTAAATGTAATATATGCACATACAACAGGAAAATCACTGGTTGACATATTCACTTTCTGTTAGAATTTCACAAATTTTCTCTACATCTGCAATGAAGTTAGCAATGAAAAATTTAGGTTCCTTGCCAGAACATACAACATCTCATGTATCACAAATTCACAGAATGGTTGAGGCTGGAGCAGACCTCTGGAGGTCATTCAGTCAAACCTCCCTGCTCAAAACCCACTTGCCCAACACCATGTCCAGATGGCTTTTATATATTTCCAAGGATGAAGACTCCAAAACCTCTCTAAGCAACCTGTGTCAGTGCTCAGTCACCCTCACAGTGAAAAAATATTTCCTAATGTTCAGCTGGAACCGCCTGTGTTTCAGTTTGTGCCTCTTGCCCTGTCAGTGAGCACCACTGAAAAGAGCCTGGCTCCATCCCCTTTGCATCCTCCCTTCAGGTATTTATATACTTTGGTGAAATCCCTCTGTACAACGTATAGTTGAAGATAACAGGATTTTGAAAAAATTCTTATTGATAACAGTTAACTGGAAACTTCTCCCATTGTTTCAGAATGTGCAGAAGCTTGATCAAAAGGTTCCCTATGAAATATCTTTTTACAATGCCTATGAAGTTTCTATAACATAGTTAAGACCCAGCAGTCTGACTTAACAGCTTCAGATTTTTGTTAGCTCTTTGGCAGATCACATCAGCTTACAACAGCTTCCTTAACACGTGACTTTTGTTCTGTCACCCAACAAATTCATCTATTACCGAAAGATCAACAAGTCATATTTAATTACTTATGCTAACAATTAGTGCTAAACTTATATGATGCATTGAAAATGCAGTACATTGCTCATATTTCTAACTAGCTGTTGCTATCTGTATTTCAGGTGTTAACAGAAACATGAATCTGATAATTTGGGATATGGGCAGTAACAAAAAGGGGAAAAGTATATCTACGTTGAACCATTAACTGCTTGTCTCCTCTCTTAGGTTTGCAGCACCCTTATTCTTATGGTGGGCTGGCTGCATGTGACAGCAAGTGCAAAGCCTTGCTCACACCTTGTTAAGCACCCACTAGAAGAAAAAACATCTGCCATGTTTTATGGCAACTAGTATGTTGTACTAGTTTCTGTTTTCTTCCTTGGATTTCCTTTCAGTGATGACACTCTTCAGTGGGAAATCTGGGACAAAGAAATACCGTACGAAGTGCATCAAATAGCCTTCCTTGCACCTTACAGCCCAATGACAACCAAAAAATATATAACAGATGTATTAGATAAATGTCTTTCATCAGCCAGAAAAGTAGCACCACATATATAATTTTTCAAATTGCCATGTTTATTGACAATTACAGGTATCATATGCTGTTTTGACTTGAAAATTATTTTGTTTGTAACCTTAGACTGAGTTGAAATTTAAACTTGTTTGAACTTCTTTAAGGATTTCTCCTCTGTTGTAGTTGTTTTGCCCTTAGAGAGCAATCTGTAGTAGTAACATTTGCTGTACCAGCAGAAGACCTGTGGGCTTAAAAGTTATCCAAAAGGTTGCAAACTGATTCCTAGTCTTCTGACTGACAAATAAGACTGTCTCTCAGTCTACTTTGCTAAGAGAGAAAACACTGTACCCCACACAGCAGTCACTCCATGAAATACAATTTGAATAGTATGACATGGTCCAAAGATATCCTGTGTTGTGGCTAACTTATAGCTATGAGTAATTTTAGAGCTTTACAGTAATTTTGTTGTTGTTTTTGTTTTTTCTATTTCAGAAAGCAGGCGTGTTCACAGACTGCCATGCTTTTGAGAAGAAATGATACGTCATTTAACCACCACACACAGACACGGACTGATTCTCTCAAAGCTGGACCAAGCCCTTAAAAAACATCCCATAACATAAAATTCAAAACTTGACTGAAGATATTGATGAGCACCATTGATGCATTCATTGCTCTTCCTATCTGCAAGTTAAATAAAGCAATTTGGTGCTGTGGTGTTATGGCCAAAGCCTATCACAGCTCACAGGCAGATGCCATTTAGTTCATACGTGGTGTGAAAAGCCTGTGCAGCTGGAGCCACACTGAGCCCAAGTTATAAGAGTCAGTATTCATTTAAAACATTTCACTTCAGTAAGTGTAGGTCGAGAGAGACACACAAAGTACCCCATTCTGAAAGTCTAGCATTAATTTGAATTTATAAATGGTTCTACATGTTTTGAAGAAGATTCAATTAAAATTAGGCACAGTATTTTAAGTTCCCAGAAAGAGTATAAAGTCAGCAAATTTACTTGGTTTATTCAYTGGGGGTTTTAATTTTTATTTTGTCAATTCCAGTTGGATTTGGTAACAGCTGGAGGAAAAAAAAAGGGAAAAAACCCTCCATCCTTTATGTCTCAGTTTTATCTGGTTCTTGATGTGTAGTCAACCAACTTTTCTCCAGCTCAGGGCTTCTCATGAAATACTGTTGGTTTTTGAATTCTTTCTTGGAAATTCATTTTCTGAAAGAATCACTAGGAAGGATCTAATTGTTAAATTATGTGGTATTTTGAAATAATTTACACTGCATTGTTTTCGTGAAGAATTGTGTTAATCACAGCAGCAGTTGGCTATTCTTTCTTTTTCAGCCTCTTCTAGCGTCATTAGATCATGAAGTTTTCAGAACTGTGGCACTTTGCAAGTTGCGTGGCTCTGGCCACTCTGTTCGGAGCAGTCCCAGAAGGTATTAGACAAGAACTCTGAAAGAGATTTTCTGTGACACAGCTGAGCCTACACTGTAATGGATCCTGATAACTATTTTTCTTGATCCTGAAGAAAACCTGTTTGATTTATTGTCAACCTCAGCATTCAGGAGAAAGAGGATGTGTTGCATGAACCTGTCACCACTCCTTCAGTTGAGTTAGTGGCCATACTTTGTTATGGTGCTTTACAAAGTCAGTGTTGTAATGGCTGTATCATTCTTCACATAAGCAAATCTGGTTTTTTTCCTGTGGTTACTTCTCTCCTGCCTTTGAGCAGCATGGCAGAAGATCAGTGACATTTCCACAAGGACAGCCCCTTGCTCATTTGCCTTATCCTCTAAACATGGAAAACACTGTTGGAAAGCGCCTGGATCGGTATATCCCTCACAGGAGTTCAGATTCAGTAACTTGCACCACTGGCAAGTTACTCTGCTCCTCCTGTACACCACCTTCACAGTGACCTCGCATTTCTCAGCAGCCTCAGAACACCTGCGACACACGCTCTGCATCCATACCACATCCAGGGATGGCCCCTACCTTGGCCTGTATTGCAGAGTTACAGGGAAATCCCAGTCACTCCTTATAGCTCTCCTACAGTTGTGCATCACCTGGTCTAGCTCAGCTTCACACAGAGGCTGACAAAACGTAGGGTAAACCTCCTGCACGCCTTGTCCCTGAAGCTCCACAGCAATTAGACTGTTTCCCCTTAGTACTTTGGGAAGTTGATGCGCGATATCTTGTTAGGCAAGAAAGAGGGTTCAGTGTTCTCTGGACTATATGTCTGCCAAAAAAAATGGTAAGAAATCAACCTGGCTGAAGGGGCTTATCATGGCATCTTCAGGGGATTCCAGTCAAAATGCAAGCTAAGTTATAGGAACTGTTTAGACAGACAGACAGACAACAGCCAGCCAGCTCAGGCTTCTCTCAAAAACACTATGCTATAAGCTATAATAATTACTCAATCAAAGCCATATTAACTTGCTCTTTAATTCTGGCAGAAGGAAAACAGTCAATTTTCTTAAGTGAAATTCAGTTACCTTCTTTTTTTTCCATTTTGCAGCTAAGGTCAGATTTGTGTCCAGCCAGAGAGGTGCAGAGCCCAGAGGAGCTGGGCTAAATGACCATTATCAAAGTGATAGAGAAAACACGATCCCAACAATGGCTAAAAAAAATGGGTTTTGTCTGATTTTCTTATTCTTCAGTTCCACTGATGTGATCTTACAGTTTTTCTGTAAGGTTATCTTAACAATTATTTTACTGATCAGTAGTGAATATCAGAAGGATATTCATTAACATTCTTGCAAGTGATGTGTTGCATTTCTCTTGTTCACATGCACTCTGCTGGTGTACTAATGAACTTTGAAAGGTTTTCAAGTATCTGTAAAAGTCATTATTTCTGTGAAAATTTATCATAGAATCATAGAATGTTTTGGGTCAGAAAGGACCTTAAAGATAATCTTGTTCCAAGCCCCCTACCATGGGCAGGGACACCTTCCACTAAGCCAGGTTGCTCAAAGCCTCATCCAACCTGGCCCTTCTTTGGGGCAACCTGCTCAAGTGTCGCACCACTCTCACAGTAGAGAATTTCTTCCTCATATCTAATCTAAACCTACCCTCTTTCAATTTAAAGCTATCATCCTTGTCCTATAACTACACACCCTTGTGAAATGTACCTCTCTGGCTTTCCTGTAGGCCCCCTCTAGGTACCGGAAGGCTGCTCTAAAGTCTTCCCAGAGCCTTCTCTTCTCCAGGCTGAACAATCCCAACTCTACCAGCCTTTCCTCATAGGTAAGGTGCCCTACCCTTCTATTCATCTTCATGGCCCTCCTCTGGACTTGCATGGACCAGGAGGTCAATCTCCTTAAGTTGGGGATCTCAGAGCTGGATGCAATATTCTCAGCTAGGGTCTCACCAGACCGGAGTAGAGGGGAATAATCACTTCCTTTGAGGTGAAAATGTACCCAAGGTACTAATTTACCCAGTTAGTATTCATTCTAATCAGTCATACATGCCATTTATATGTGGTTTGGTGTCTTAGAAATAAGACATTTCAGCTGGTAACAACAAGTAGCTTCAATTTGAAAGGGTGTAACGCAGAGAAAATTTCTTCACAAAAAAACAAAAGGAATTTTTCAATATTAATAACATATTCACAATACTGAACAAGCTCTTTTTAGAAATGGGATTTTTAGCCCCCAAAAGTGGGAATGGAGTTTGCCARCTTCTCACAGCATTGGGTAAGATTCATCCAGGATTCATCTGGGTAAGTTCTATGAAGGGGCCGTGATGTGAAGCCAGGTTGCTGTGTGCTCGCCCAGAATAAGCAGAAATAGAGCACTGTAACTGTGACTTTCATAAAGAAGTTCCTATGGTTGACTGGTTGGCAAAGAAAAGAGAAAACACAAGTTCTATTAATTCTGAAGTTTGAGACTAAACACTAAAAAAAAGTGTTGGTCAATGCACTGTAATAGTCCCCTTTGCCCACTGCTTGGTTTGTGCAGAATTCCAGCTTGCTCCGGAGTGTATGGACAGTGCAGCAGAGGAGAAAAGCTGGAAACTGAATTTCTCCATGCAGTTTTCCTCTTTGCCTCCAGGTGAATATAATTTGTTTATATTTATTTGTATTATGGGAAGGATGTTGTTTAGATGCCAACAACCAAATGGCTAAAAACTTTTCTTGGATTGTGTGTTTTGTCCTTTCCATACTATCACATTACAGACAGCAAAGATTAAATAAAGATACCACATATGCATATATTGCCTAAAATAGATTACTCTATGTCTCTATTTTGTTTATAATCTTTATCACAAATTAGAGTGCTTCCGAGCTCATCCCTCATTTATCTTGAGTTTTAACAGGAAACTCAGTCGCCTTAGTCCGATGTCCATGAAAAGTGACACTTGTGACAGCAGCTCCACTTTCTTCCGTCAGCCATACTGCGGAGGAAGCGGCTGTGCTGTTCACTGCCGTTTTCCCGCTGTTATTTGGGAACGCTCCTCCGCCCGGCCCAGCGCAGGGCCCGGGGCCAGAGGCCGCTCGGAGCTCYCTCCAGGGCTCCCCTCAGCCGGCAGCCGCAGTCCCGCCGGGGGCTGTGCACTTGCCTTCGTCCCGGGCAGCACCACCGTCGGCGGAGCAGCCCCTCGCCGCACCCCGGGTGCTCCGGAGAAATGCAGGGACGCGCTTCTTTAGATAAAATTATTAAACCCCCGCTCTAAGCGACGACCCCGACCGCGGCCCCGGCGTGGAAGGCGGGGGCGGAGGCGAGGCGGCCCTGTCCGGCTCTGGTCCCGGCCCTGACCCTGACCCCGGCCCGGCAGGCGGGCGGGCAGGCAGGCGGGGCGGAGGTGGGGCGGCCCGGGCCGGCCGGGCAGGCGGAGCGGAGCGGGCGCTCTCCGGAAGAGGGAAGGAAGGGAGCGGCGGCGGCGCGGGCGGCGGTGGGATGGCAGCGCGGGGTTCTGCGGGGGATGCCGCGCTTCGCCGCGCGGCCGAGCAGTGGCTGCTCTGGGATAAGGTAAGGGGCGGCGGCGGCTCCGGCCAGGCAGGGTCTGGGTAGGGGGCGATGGGGGCGAGGGCTGGAGAAGGGTCAGGAGGCACGGCGTGACGCCCGGCTGTTGTATTGTGCCGGTGCGGAGGGCGGTAAAGGCGCTTGTTTGCTTCTTTCGCTCTGCTTTCTGAGCTCTCTGACAAAGCGGTGCTCTCTCTCCATCCATTCCCTCCCGCCTCGCGGCGGGGCCGGCGCAGGTGGGGCTGCGGGTCCGGCCGCCGCTGCCGCCCCGCGCCCGGTGCCGCGGCTCCGTCACCTGCCGCAGCAGTCCCGCCGTCGTTTAGAAACCCCCACGGCTGGTCTCTTAGTCTGGCGTTCAGCTGTACTGAATGTCTTTTTCAAAAGGGCCTGTACCGCTTCAGTCGCAGGGCAGTTGATAGACTTAAATTATTAAAGACCAGCATACATTGTCGTGTTACCTGTCTCTCAGTGTTAAAACTTCCTGGTACATCCAAATTTTTGTTTGCTAAAATATTGATTCCAAAAGACATGTGGGCTCACTTCAAAAGCATTGAGAAAATGCAGAATCTCTCTGTCCTCTTTTTTTCCAGGTAACCCAGTGCTTAGTGATCGTCACTGTTAGTAAAATAACTGCTGAATCTTCAGTATTGTCTGGTTTTGTGGGTTTTCTCCCGTTTTCTATTATTGCTTAGGAATACTTTAGCATGTGTTATTTCCCTTCATGTTAAGACAGCTTTGTCTTCAGTTTTGGTCTTGTCAGCACTATATGCAGAGGTAAAATCTGTGTATTTCAGTTTTCCACATATCTAAAGAAACACCTTGCAACAGTGGTGTTCTGGAAATGCTCATGTAGTTGCTTGCTGTTGCAGTTCCCACTGAGATGCAGGCCTCTATTGGCATATTTGATTTGCATTTTTTATGTCCCTACTCATAAAATTTGTTCATTTGGCTGTATTGGAACACACTGGCCATTGCCCCCCTTCAGTCACTAAAGTGACTGCCCTGGGCTCAGCACTCTACAATGCTCTCTGAGTTTTGTGCAGCATGCTTACCTGTTTGGTAAGGCATATTCTCCTTATTTCAAGAATATGGAAGTGGAAACATAATTCTTTTTTCAGTATTCTTTCCAGGTTCTAAAGGACATCATTAGAAGTACCTCAAGCTTGTTGTGATTCCATTAAAGATCATTCAACTGCTTAACTGACCAGTTACCCAGCTCTGGTTTTATTAATGACAGTGCACTACCAAACTAGTCCTCTTTTTGGAAATGCTAATGTATCATGACAAACAATTTCTTTTCACCAGTTTAATTGATTTTGAGAAAACAGTTTGGTTTTAAAGAGCCTCTTATTTGCGTAACTTTCCTGACTAACATTAGTTGTATTCCTGTCTTCTGTGTAATAATTTACTTTTCGACTGGTTATTCTGATTATTTTGTTAAACTCTCTGGAAATCTAATGCAGTATCCCTTATAGCATCTTTAAGTTTGAAAGTTTAGCCCTCTGTTAACACTTGCATCTTTGACTCAGTAATAATTGACCTGTGTGCAATACCCGTTATTGTTTCCTCAAAAATAATGAGGTATTTTAATTTCTCAGGGAGTTGTTACATGTTTGTATTGAGCAACAGAAGAATCAGATATAACCCTTGTCCATTTACTCTGATGTAAAAAAGAAGGTTCCTTTTTGACATGCTGAAATAGGTTAATATTTAATGATGATAAACTGCATGTTTCTTACAAAATAATCATTTGCGGGAGCAAGCCCTTATGGCTGATGGCAGTCCTGCTGACCTAACTGGAAGTTTCTACCTAGATGATAATTACTGTGCTTGTTACCAGGCTGTTCTCATCACTGTATTCATTATAGTAATAGCATATTTTTTATTCTTTCTATTATCAGTCATAAAATTATGAATGGAAGGTAGTTTCTGGTTTTAGTAAAAATAAAATCCATTTAGTCAGAAGTTTTTCTTCTACTCTAAAACCTTGTGGGGACTCCCACAAGTACTGATGATACCTCTTTTGGCCTTCCTGTAGTGTAGATTAAAGTAAATAACTCGAGTGTTTCCAGGTGATGTTCAAGCTAATTGCACTAGTGGATATTAACTCGGTATTAAATCACCTGCCACTGTATTCACAGAAATTGGTACTCCCATCCTCACAGCTGGTTTAATTTGAGAGTAGAAAAAGTGTAACCTGAAAAAATCAATAAGAAAGGAGAAAACAGCACTTAATCCTTCAGATACGGTTTGATACTTCTTTGGTAGAGATGATGTGAAGAGTTTGCTTAAGCAGAAGAAAAAGCCAAAACCAAGATTAGTTTTTTACTTAGCTGTATACAATGGCATCATAACATTCTCCATTAAAAAAAGGTAGACAGATTCTTAGGAGAATATAGCCATAAACAATTATAACAGTAGTTCTGAAAAAATCCTTCTGTTAGGATTTCTGAACATCTGAACATTTCTGAAATTCTTGTGAACAGACTTGGCCTGGCTTTTATCATTACTTGGTATGGGGTGGAGGCAGGCAGTGGGGAATAACCCAAACAACTAAATTGATGCGACTAAGTTTTCTTTAGCAAATTATATGGACTGAAACTCCTAAGACTTGGGCAGCCACCTGCATATGTACGTTTAACCAGATTTTAAAAATTGGAGGATCCTTCTAGTTTCACAGTAGATACCAAACCTGGGAAATTCCTCTAAAAACAAAAACATCCTTGGCTGTGAGAGCTGCAGGATGCTCCTGGTGTCCTTCTGCGTTGGCATTACAGCTTCTAGTCTGTCAAACATCTGTAGAAATGTGTGCAGTATCGACCTAAAAAGATACTTATTTCAGTTGTAAGAGATGGCTCCTGTGCACAAAGCTCATGCAGGGGAATGAAAAGGTGACTAAGCAGTGTTCAAAACCGGATGCAAATGGTGTCATTCAGGCTTTACCTGTGAGACATAGGCCTGATATTGCAGCAAAAACTTGATGTCAACTTGTAAACAGCCTGAACTCAGAATAGTTATGCTGCCCTATATATTCTATAACAACATAGAATTATATTTATTCTTATAGAATATAATTACTCAATAATAATAGGTAATTATGTCAAGCCTTCTACAAGGAAGTGTGTTACAACATTCTTGGACTGGTAAATTGGTAATTTTTGCACTGGAAATCAATAATTCTGAGGCATCTAATTGCTTATTGCACTCCAGAAAACAGATTTCTTTTTTTTTAATTCTTTAGTTTATTCTGCATTATGTAGTTTGCTCGTTAGCACCAAAGGCTCTTTAGCCTTTCAAGTATTCATTTAAACTCTGTTGTTTGTCCTGCAGCAGTGGGTGCACAGGTCAGTAGTTAGGGCATCCTGGCTCTGGTCTCGGTTTGATGTGCAGAATGCTTATACCTTTGTATGCAAGCTTACTCACATACTACTACTCTCTGTGTTCTGCAGCATTTTCTGAAGCTGCAGAAGATACATGGTTTTGCATTTAATTTTTTTTTTCTTTTTGCCTAGAATATGCTTCCCCTTGTTGCAAGCATACCTACATCATCCAGGAAATAGTAAAGTCTGTGGCTTTTATAAGGTCATTTGATTGCCTAGAAATCAAAGTGTCCCTTTGGAAATTACCATCTTTGTACTCCAGAGTAAAGTGTGTGTACTCATGCAGTGGGTAACCTGCTGCCTCTCCAGACAACCCTGTTGTCAGAACGGTGCCACCTGCTGTCAGTCCTCTTGGCTCATCAGTTCTCAAGAAATCAAATAGTGAACTTCACAAGTCTCATGTTATTAAGATTAAGAAGTTGGGGCATACAGGACTTTACTAATTCCCTAAGTCTGGAAACAAAGAGCGTTAGTAACAATAGAGAGTCAGTAGAAGCAATATTCCCAAAAAGCAGTGAAAGTTAGAAACTCTTCACTGTTCTCAAGCTGTCTGGCCTTTTCATTGCCACTCTTGAGTCATTTAATTTAAGAATTTGGCTGTAGTTGCTAGGCTTTCATGCTGAGGGCCATGCTTAGTTTTACAAGCATTACCTGCAAATGTGTTGGAAATTATCTTCTGACCAGTCTGCTTAGTTTTGCTGCTGCATCTGGTGTTAGCCAGTCTTGGGACAAGGTTATGATTTAATTTGTTTTAAACTCTACATATAGTGCTATAGAAATAACAAATATTTTTTAATAATCAGCTGACCTTACTTTCTTCAATGTTTAGTGTAGTTCTTGTATTGTGATGAGGACAGATTCTCTGAACTGTAAAAGTGCTGCTTTTTGTTTGTTTTGTTTTTAAAAACAGAAAACGTTACAATAGACATATTGGAAATCTTTTAACATCCCAAATTGTGATATATATACACTGGTGTCAAGGTGGCATGTTCACCTAAGGAGATAAAACTAAAATAAGTAATATTTGAGGTTGTACTGATTTAAAATTAAGAAGACATACCAGTAGTTCTGTGTTCTTGAAGTGGCGTGCCGTGTTTTGATACTGAAATAACCCCATGCAGAGACTGGGACAGAAAATCAGTTCCGTTGAGACAAATAAACCTCATTTAGAATATCTGAATTTTGTATCAACAGAATCCAAAAACTTACGCAATTGTGAAGCAACTGCTTGCGGAAGGAAATGCCGGAGAACTGCAGAAATACTTTGGCTCGCGGATGGAGTTTGGCACAGCAGGCCTCAGAGCTGCCATGGGAGCAGGGATTTCCCACATGAATGACTTGACTATTATCCAGACAACCCAGGTATTGTGTTCAGCTCTTTATCTCGCTTAGCTGGTTGTATATATGAATGGAAGAGCCTCATTTATGGCAAGCAAATAGGTATTCAATGGAAGTACAAGTTGCCTACTATTCTTCCAGTGTTCAGAAGTAATTTAAATTATAATTATTAGCTGAGTGCTGATCTCTGAAAACAAGCAGAGAGAAGCTATTAAACCTTTAAAAGAAGCTACTTTCCGTATTTGATTTGCAATTTAATTTATGCACAGCTGCAGTTAAGCTCAAGTGTTACAGTTAGTCCTGTTGTAACAACTATGAAAAAACCCAAAGGTAGCCAACATTCGGCTGAGCTTTATGTGCGTTGGACATAGATTTACATAAAGGCAGTGGAAGTATATATACATATATAGATCCTAAAGTAGGTCTACCTGGGGAGAACTTAAAAAACCCAGAACTTTAAATTACTGCAGCCTGGAGTGGTGATGTATCATGTTCTAAACAGATGTCATTATTAAGAGTGAGATTCAGTTAAAAACCTGAAATATTGGCCAGCTGCTCTCCTCATGTGAGACCTAAGACAGCTGAATCATTTCTCAAAATCTGCAATTCGGACTAATCGTGTTACCTGTTCCTTTTTGGAGTTGGTTCTGGTATTTTGGAAAGTACTTAAATGCTGTCCAGGTTTGCAATATTGATTTGAAGATTTCTGATATTTCTTGGTGTTTATTGCTCCTGGACAAGCTGAATCCCAGAGCAGTTCAGTGAGATGCTATGTGTGCTCACCTTCCTAAATCATCAGCATCTCAGCAATCATCTTAATGCAATGATAAATTAAATACTAAGATGGGGTTAACAAGCTGGATTTGTCGTTGTCTTCAGGGATTTTGCAGATACCTTGAGAAGAATTTCAGTGACCTGAAAAAGAGAGGAGTTGTGATTGGGTTTGATGCTCGTGCTCATCTCTCCAGCGGAGGTAGTAGCAAAAGGTACTTTTTAGGTTTTGTATTTAGTATTTTGTAGATGCCTTGTGTGATCCATTATGGCTTTATATCTACTTCAATTATATTTTCTTTCTGTAGAGTGAATTAAGGTGTGGGAATCTACAGTATTTTTACATTCTGATAATGCCAAAGCAGTTCTTAGAGTTGTGCTTTGCGTATTTGGAATGGTGAGGGAACACATTTAAATTGGGTCTGTATAATAATTGAGATCTATTGATAAGTGGTGGTGTTTGTTGTTGGGATTTTTTAATTGGCTTAGGGTAGGAGGGAAAACTGTGAATTCCAGGAAACTAATTGGTGAGAAAATGAATATATTCCCTAGACATCTTTTCTTCCTGCTTAGGTTTGCAAGACTTGCTGCCAATACCTTCATCAGTCAGGGAGTTCCAGTTTATCTGTTCTCTGATATAATACCAACTCCCTTTGTGGTAGGTTTTTTTATTCTGTTTTTTTATATACCATGTCTTCTTTATATACACACAAATTCTGTCACACCTTGCATTACTTAGATTAAGGATAACTACACAAACTAGTTTTTCCTTTTTAAGCTCTTCGTACAGTTAGTCTTGTACTTATTTAGCTGTGTTTAGTTTACAACATCCATAGCAAAAGAAGGGAGAATGTGGAATATCAGCACAGTGGGATGCATTTCTGTTCATTCCTGCTTTCAGGCAGACATCTTGTAGGAAGGATCTCATAATTTCTAGATTGCTGTGGAGTCTGAAGTCTGAAACATATGCTCGCATTTAGTTTTGTGATTGTTGATTTGGCTAGTTTTTTACTTTTTTTTTTTTTTTTGGAGGAGAGGAGGGGCAAGGGCAGTATTGAGTCCAAAATAGCGGGTTGTTGGAGTGCAGTGATGTTTTGCCAGAAGGGTTGTTGGATGTGTCCACGATCTCCCCATCGGAACACCAGGTGTCTCCAGAGCAATACAGAAAAACCCTGCTCTTGGCACTTGTACTAAAAGCAATGATTTCTCCCTAAACCAGTTGCTCCAGTGAGCGTTGCAAACAGAACATAGTAGTATAAAGACTTTGTGCATAGCATTCTTATACTGATACAATTTTTTGTAGATTTAGGGTCAAATTTTTCGTAGTGCAGCTTAAAGCAGTGTTGCAAGAACTGCAGTTGATTGCATTTCACTATTAAATAAAGAGCCAGGAGTAAACACAAATTGGACCTGTGTTCATGAATAATGCTTTATTTTGAATTCACTCCATCTGTTTTGAGCTAATTTATAAGATCTCTCTTCAAAACAGTTCTCTTCTGAACCACGAGGGAGTAGTTGTTCCCTAGACTGCTCTCAAAAGACAGTATGGATGAGACTGCTTGAGCTGTAGTTCTCTGCCCCATGCAGATTTCTGTCGTTACCCCAACAGACTTGGCACCCCCTAAGGCCTCAGGTACCTCAAGTCATTCTACAGTAGGCAACACATGCATCTGGCTTCCTTCTATAAATACAGTACCCCAGAGATTCACAAAGCATCTGAAACAACATTAAGAACATATAAATGGAAAAATGCCCAAAAAAAACCAAGGGCTAAAGTTGTGCTACATGGAGTCTAGTGGAGCAAGTACTATTTATCTTCTGCTTTAGGAAGTCAGCCTGTAGGAATCACATCCTGGCTTTCTTTTCATTCAGCAGTATGGAAGTATTATATATGCACGAGAATAAGTAATATATAATATGTTGCACATTCCACTTCAGGTAACTTTTTCTTGTTACAGCCATACACAGTAACTCATCTGAAGCTTTGTGCTGGAATTATGGTTACTGCTTCCCATAATCCAAAACAAGACAATGGTTACAAGGTATTCAAGTGTGATCTATTTTCTGGCTTTTTTTTTTTTCCCATGTAGAGAAACTAATGCTATTGTATATAGTTGCTGTTACGGTATAGATCAAACTAATTACTAGTCTGATCTCTTCTAGATGTATGTATTTAAAGCTAGTAGCATATTATACTAATAACATAATTAAAATCTTTGCTCTAGAAAGCAGGAAGTAATACCATCATGTACCTTGAAACACTTCAACATATTAACCTCTTTTCAAAAGCATCAATTATTTCTCCAATTCATTATTTCGAAAGATCTCTTTAGTTTTGCAAACACAGGCAATTCAAAATATGCAAAACCTAAGGAGCTGCTTATACAAAACATTTTGAATAAATTCCATTGATTTTTTGTAGTATATTTTTCTTTTGCAAAGTGACACAGTTATCAGTGTAAGTTTTTTCTGTAACAGAAATCTGCTTTCCACAGGAATAAACATGGCTGAATTGCCTGTCCACCAGTCATTCTGTAGCCGGGCTAGTTATATACAGACTGTTTCCAAAATACAAAAATGGAAGTTTTCTCAATAAATGACTGGGCCTTGTTTTGTGTTTCATTATGGATCTTGATATTTTTTGATAAAATTAAACAGCTTTTTTTAATAGAATAAAAATGGGATCTGAGAAGAAACAYTGAGAATATGAACAGAATACTTTCGGTATACCTAAGCCTAATTTACTGTGATACTCTTCTGAATGTACTGCACCTTAACCAATGAAAAAACTAACAAAACTATCTTATGAGATTAATGATCAAATACTCACCCTATTTATTATTTAGGTTTACTGGGAAAACGGTGCTCAGATCATTTCCCCTCATGACAAAGGAATTTCTCAGGCTATTGAGGAGAATCAAGAACCGTGGCCTCAGGCTTGGGATGACAAACTGATTGACAGCAGCCTGCTACTTCATGATCCATATGCCATGGTCAATAAGGACTATTTCAAAGACATACAGAAACAGTGCTTTTACAGGTGACTGGTGTTAATTCCTGTAAAAATACAGGATATTCCATCTAGTATGTTAGCAGGGCACTTGAAATTAATGGAAATGAGGGTGGCCACGATCCTGCCATGACCCAGTTCTGCCTGTGCCTTCTTGTCATTTTTTGTGGTAGCACTGGCAGCTGTGTGGCATTGTAGTAAGCCAGTTCATAAAGCTGTCCTGGCAGAAGTCTAACCCAGCTAAGTGAGCAAATTTTTGGTTATATCATCTCCCTGTAATTTCATGGCCATGCATCAGCCAAATGCTGCAGCAAGACTGGTCTATCTCATGCAGCTAGAGGTGAGCTGACACAGACAGCACAACAGCCTTGAAACAAGATTCTGAGAGAGATGGTGAACCAGGTTGTTAAGCCAGTTCTGGAAGAAGGAGGTCCCGCTTTGTCATTCTAGCTATGCCTGTGCTCCTGGTAGCCTTGGTGCCTTACAACAGCCTATTCCTGTCACTTGCTCAGTAAAATCTTTACTCGACGGAAAGAAGTGGATGTTTCTCTTTGTGATTAACAATTAGAATTGATTTATGTATTAGATGAGTATCAACCTTTAGATCTGCTTATTTTATGTTGAAATTTTAACCACCAGTAACCATGTTCTTAGTCTTGCTAAAACCAGTCAAATTATGCTGCTTTTTCAGCATTGGAATTAAATGTCTCCTTAGGAGTTTGCATGATTTTAGGTATGTCCTATGCTTTCAGTACTGTACTTCCTAAAAATGAGTGTGCTCAAATTGGGCAGGTTGCTGTTGGCTCACAGTGTTCAGTCTTTGGAGGTGGTTTAAATGCTAGAGTTGGGGATGAAGAGTCTCTTTAGTCAGTTGTATTTGATTTCCACTCACCTCCTTTGGGATGTGTAGAATGTACTGTCTTTCTTATTCCAGTGATTTGCACATACCAGGATGTTGCATACCAAGAATGGCTCATATTGTTGAAAAATTAGGCTAAGCCAGTTTTCAAGCCATTGCTTTTAAAATCTGATCTACTTTATAATTTTAACAGTGATACAGAGTACTGAGTTGTATCTATTTCCAAACATAGTCAGTTTTGTGCAGAACATTCTTCCATGTCCAAATTTACTGTTAACCTGTTTTATTTCAGGAATATAAACAAGGAAACAAACCTGAAATTTGTTCATACTTCTGTGCATGGCGTAGGACATAAATTTGTGCAGTTGGCATTCAAGGCATTTGACCTTAGCCCTCCTTTTGCTGTTCCGGAGCAGAAAGATCCTGATCCGGACTTTCCCACAGTGAAGTATCCAAATCCTGAAGAAGGCAAAGGTGTTCTGGTAAATATATTTTTTAAATTTTATTTTAATAGTTGTGATGTCTTTCACTGTTTTGTTTTTGCCAGAAGTCACAGCTGTAGATATTGGTGGAAGATCTGTTTTGAATCTCTTTCATAGCCTCACGTTTAGTGAAGAGTTAGCTGGTATWCTTTCATTGATATAACTCTCTTTGAACCAGTCAGGTAGTAATAAGCTATAACTTTCAACTACTTTGTTCTGTGCTCTAACAGAATGTGCAGGATCTGCACGTAGAACAAAGTGATAGTTAATTTAAAAAAATAAAATAACCAGTTGGTTTTGGTAGGCTTCTACAGTTTTGTTCTGACACAGCACCAGAAGGGGGCAGGAGAACTCCTGACAGGTGGTTAGAATTTCTGCTACTATTTCTGATACACTTCTGTTATTGAAGGATCCCATTGTATCTAGGTAGCTTTTAACTTGGGCTGCAGAAGTGGAATGATGTAGGTAAAGTCAAATGTCCTGACTATGTTGTACTGCTGCCAGGCTAGAAGTTTTGGAGTTTTTTGAGAGACACATAATGATTTTGGGTGTTTGAGATTAAATAAATTGGGAAAATTACTTCAAACCTGTAAAGAAAGTGAAAATATTATTTGCGAATATTAATACTCATCTAGTCTTGCTTGCCACTTTTCCAGACATTGTCTTTTGCTTTGGCTGAAAAAGATGGGGCAAGAATCATTTTAGCAAATGATCCTGATGCTGATCGACTTGCAGTGGCAGAGAAACAAGAGAGGTATGGTAATAAAACAATGCAAACATCTTTTACTCCAAGGCTAGGCTCATTTGGAGAATTCTTGCTACCTGTGTTGCGGAGGAAGAATAGTCACAGCAGTCGATTTTGGACTGAAAACACATAGAAATGGGAGAGGACTGTATGAAGCAGACCACAGTACGGGCAGGACATGAAATAATGATCAATATTAGACACTGTACAGAAGCCTGAATAAATACTCGACACTTTCTGCACTTTAGGTGTGCCCAGAAGCATGTGAATTGTTGTTATTGTGCTATAACTTTTTAAAGGTGGGTTTTCATTTAGAATTTTTTCACATAAGACTGATTAACATTTTCATACTAGGTTTATTAAATAATTACTTGGATTCAGGGGCATCTGTATAGTTGCCTGATAATCTCTGTTCTTTAGTGCGAGTGTCTTCGTTCTCAAATCCTGTTAAACCAGACATTTTCCTAATCCTTAGATGATTTGTGCTTCTCTTGCTCAGTTTCCCACTTCTTTGCATAATGATACATACCTGCATTTCACCTTAAGGTTTTTCGCTGTTTGGTACTTCTTGTTGTAGTCATTTGTACTCTCCCCTTCAGGAACCAGCTATATATGCATTATTTATCTTTGTATACCCAGTCAAAGAACGGGGTCACAAGAGGTAAACTTGCTCAATCAGGGGCTTACAATAAATTGTTCATATTTGTGGAATGTAACCTATAGTTCTGATTCAGTATGGCTGTCCCCTTATTTTATGCCCTCTGATATCCTGTACTTCTACAATTGTTTACATTTCTGTATTGTGGTTTTATTTGATGAATAAAAACAAGCTGAAGTTCTGCACTTGGTATCATATCTACAAATAGTGGTGTCTACCCTGATAAAGCAGCAGAAACTAATCTAGAAAGTTAGAAATTATAAATCCTTAATAAAAGCAAGCCTCAAAATTTTAAGCTCAGGGAGAAACAGAAAAAAAACGTGCTGCTGCGCCAGCATATATGAATTCCCTGTGCATGAGAGCCAGAAGAGGGATGTAAAATTATGGCAAGTCTTTGGTACCCAGGGAATGATATGGGTATCTGCTGGATGTCCTCAGTGGTTGTTGATGAATTAAATAGTTGAATCTGTATCAGTTAGACAAATTTCAAAAGTCCAGTAAAAGGAGACAGAGCAAATATCCATTTTGCTCAACAGATAACCTCTTTTGGTCTAGTAGTAGCTTAAAAGGTGGCAGTGTTTTCTTTGGGATTTTGGGGTGCTTTCAAACTCATTAGCCTCACATCATGAATTAAGGAAACTTCTCTGTCTTTAGAAGAAGAATGATCTTGTTGGCACTCTCTTCTGTATCTTGGACAGTGTTAGTTGGAAGGTCCATATTTTAATGGTTTTCGTCTGTGCCAGCCTCAGTTCGCAATTCAGCGTTAAGGAAAAGGTATAAAAAGCTTCAGATTATGCTAGTTATGATGGGTTAAAACAAGAATGCAAAATCACTCATGCTTTTTGTCTGAAAACTTGAGCTACCAGAAACTTGAAGTGGGGTGTTAGTTTATTGTATCTATTGCCAGTGAGAGTGTGGTGCTCTCATTCTGCTACCTCTATGCTCATTTTTTAGCCAGTCTTAGCTGTCTCCTAACTTTCAGTCCTGCATCCTCTCAGACTTCTGCTGTAGCTTTTCATACACTAATCAAATATTAATATAGGCTTCTACAGTATCTGTACTTCTTCTTTGACAGAAACTCCTGCTAGAGCACACTCTCTCAGCGCTCTTACACTAAGTTGCCGCTGTGCATTGCTTTGTGCCTGTTGGCATCAATAAATGCAGGAGACTGAGTCTGCTTCTCTTTCACAACAGGTACTGTTTCTGTAGGTCTTGGTTTTGTCAGTTTGGTAGTGTCTTTGTCCCCTTTTGTGACTGGGAATTCTTTTAACAATTTTGACTTTTGTCTTTCTTTTTTTTCCTCTTTTTTTTTTTCTGTTCTAGCAACACATCAATATTAATCTTTTTTACCCATTTGAGATTTTTTTTTACAATCTTCTCAATGACCAATTGATGTGTTTGTGATTAAATAAAAAGTATTTGTCACTAGGTCAAGTAAACATACTGATCACTTGAGAATTGTATTTTTGTGTCTCTGTGCTTGTCTTAATCACTGAGTTTATAATTTGTCTGCTGAACATTTTTGTTTTACTTAAAATATGCTGGAAATATCACTGTTTCATTCTCTGGATAAACTCAAAAGCTTACATGTATGATGGAGGAGAAAGGTAACCATTTCCGAATGCTTGGGGGGAGGAATTTTTTTGTTTATTCATAATGAACACATCATATCTTGTTACTGTTACTTGGAATTCCAAGGCAGTGGTTTGTTAGTATTCATTTATAGAAGAACCAATAGATTTTTTTTTTTTCCTCGTGTATTATCCTTTGAATTCATGTACTTGCTAATATTTTTTCCCCCTCTAGTGGTGAATGGAAAGTGTTTTCCGGAAATGAACTGGGAGCTCTTTTAGGCTGGTGGATCTTCACTTGCTGGAAAAATAACAATAGGGATACTCGTGCCATTAAAGATGTCTACATGTTATCCAGTACTGTTTCTTCCAAAATCCTGAGAGCAATTGCACTAAAGGAAGGTTTTCACTTTGAGGTAAGCAACATGTTACACATTATTCCATGTTCTTTTATTTGCTTTCCTACAAAGTGTCATATTTTCGTAAGACATTGCTTTTCTTTTTAATGTCTTTGATTTCTCCTCACTGCTGTAGGAAACACTGACAGGTTTCAAGTGGATGGGGAACCGTGCCAAACAGCTCATGGACCAGGGAAAAGCTGTTCTTTTTGCATTTGAAGAGGCTATAGGTAAGAAACAGAATGTTATGTTTTCATATCTTGCAAAATAGTGAAAGTAGAACTACTGCAGAAAGTGACAAAATTGCAGAGAATTACAGAATGGGTAGGGTTGGAAAGGACTGCTGGAGGTCATCTGGTTCAACCTCCCTGCTCAAGCAGGACATCTTAGGGCACCATTACTCTGGATTGTGCCCAGACGGTTCTTGAATATCTGCAGGGAAGAAGGTTCTGCGGCCTCTCTGGGCAACCTTTGCCAGTGCTCTGTTACCGTCACAATAAAGAAGTAAAATGTAAAAATAGTAGCATAAGGGTGCCCTCAACACAATGAGTACATTTCCAGTGAGTAACAGATAATCATCTATTTGGCTGATTGATGCTACTGGTCTTAATCCTTTGTGTCTCTCCTTAGCACGAAGTTTGTGAGCTAGGTGTATATATCTTCAGTAGCATGGCTATGTAGACTTGGACTGCAAATTCTGCATAAACTATTTAAAAAAAAAGAAACAAAACACATTTTTCAGACTTGAAGCTGAGTTTTTTTACCTGACAGATTTAAGCTAAGTGTAAATGCTAATAAAATAAAAACTCCCCCAAATTGCACTTGTGAACTGGAAAGGTATGATTGAAAGCCACAAATAAAAGTTATGAATTCATGAGGAGGAAATTGTAAAGCTATAGTGCTATTTCTTAAGTATCTCAGTACCTGAAAACTAGAGAAAATGTGACTTATTTCACAGATAATGATCAGTGTTACCTTACACTACTGTGTAAGGTAATCACATTTGGGACAGTGCTATACTTGCATTATTCCTGCAGTGTGGCATTTCTCTTTCAGGGAGGCTCCATAAGGACTTGGGAGCATGTGGCACTGATATGACGCTAATCTTTATCTTGAAATTCCATTAAATACCTTTCTTATTAAAATTAACACTGATTAGAAAATAAAAATTTTCTGCTTTTGGTTTGATTCTAAAATGTCTGTACTATGGCAGTGTGCATTTCTCCTTTAAAAGATGTTGGCTAACCTTCCCTCCCCATCTTATTTCCTGTTAAAAATATGTCAAATTATATCTGATGTTCTTTGTGTAGGGTATATGTGCTGCCCTGCAGTTCTGGACAAAGATGGTGTCAGTGCTGCAGTTATAACTGCGGAGATGGCTAGCTTTTTGGCAACCAGGAATTTGTCTTTGTCTCAGCAGCTGAAAGCTGTCTATGATGAGTGAGTTCAATTTTAATTTTTTATTTTTCAGATTTTCTCAATTTCACATGCTGGGGTTAGTAGGGACTCAGTAGCAACCTATAGTGTATAAAGAAATAAAATGTGGGTTATTATACTATTGAGACAATTCTGTGCTAATAATAATCTTCCAGAAAGTGTTCCTGCCTCGCAGACACACATAATATATTTATGACTTTGTTTTGTGTTGTTTTAAGGTATTTTAAAAATAATAATAACTACCTTACTCATTCCCTATTAGTTAATAAGATCTTTGAGTGGTTTTGTTTGCTTGTCTGAAAGGATTTTCCCTTTTGTGAAGTTCTGCACTTGGGTCCTTTTACAGAAGGTTGGGCAGGTTTTTGGCCAGCAGTATTGCTGTGCTGTAACGATCATAGTGATTTTTGCTGTTTAAATGAGCCAGACACACAAAAATGTTGATGACGCAATGGGTCTAAGTAGCTCTGGCTTATTTATGTTATACATAAAGCCAGCTTGCTTCTGTCCTTGCAGGGCTACCTGTGATTAAATTAATTCTAGTTGGCTCTAAAGTTAGGCTTTTTATTACATTATTTTCTCTTATTTTGATGGATGATTGTTGATTTTGGTTATCCTTTCCTCTTTCTGCTCCTGATTAATGAGATTTGAGCTGATTTTGCAGAAATGCTGTGACTGGCCATTACTCTTAGCTATATACAGCTGGGTATCCTGCGAGTTTTTAATAGGAGGCACTACTTTGTCTTTTGTTCTTGTTTAATGGGTTCAAATAAAGCAATAGCAAAGATGCCTATTGGATTTCATGGGGCAGAGAGTGGTTTTTATGGAGGTTTTGGCTTGTTTGTTTTAAAGGAGGGAGCAGCACAGACTGTCTGATACTCTCTAGCTCTTCATGTCTCATAGATACCAACAAGGGAGTGTGGAACCTGCAAATAGTCTCATGGAAAACTCCAGCCTTGGTGCTGCTTGTTTTGCCGATCCTGAGTTCTCATTTGTGTGCAGCACTAGCCATGCTTGTTTCATTGGCTCTTTAAGAAGGAATCAAGTGGCAAAGATCTGCTTACACTGCATAAATAAGTTGTGTGATATAAAAGGATGAAAGAAGAATTCATGCCCAGAGCGGCAAATATAGCATCTGATGTGAGAATTCCCTTACATACTAGTAGCTGGAAATGCATATTCAAAGAATTATCCTCCTCTGGCTTGAGGTTTTTTTATTATTGTTTTTTTTTAATACTGATTCAGTAAACACCTGCTTCAGGTTGCTCTCAGAATATTTAACCGAGTGGAATTGAGCCATGCCACAGTGCTGCTGTGTACATAGCCACTGAAGAGCACTCTAAAAGTCAGAGATGCTTTATCATTAAAGCAGTCTGTAAGATGTCACTGCCATAGTCACTCTGTGGAAAAGCTACAGATACAGGGAAGGATACAAATCTGCCCTACTAAATTGATGTTTGATAATGAACTTGAAGGAGGGTTCTTGTTTTGTTTTGTGGGGTTGTATTGTGTGTGTTTGATTTTTTTATTTTTTTTTTTGTGGCTAGTGTAGAGTTGCGGTTTTCTACTCCTTATTACTTTACTTTTTTGTCAGATTTGCTTTGTGAGTTATTGTTGAAGCAGAAAAAACTCTACTCTGTATTTTCGAAATGTAGACGGGGAATCTGTCTTAAACAAGTAAATGCAGATCAGGAAAAGGACACAGCCCTAGCAGGCTTATCACTCCTTTCAGTTACATGATAGGTTTTGTTAATTCCCTTACTGAATTCTTAAGACTAATTTAACTACTATTAACTTTCAAGATGTTCATTTAGGTATAAACATGACCCTATTTAAGGAGCCTTTCTGGTTTCTAGCATGAACATCCTACTACTAATGAAGATTCTGCCCTTCAGATTTTCGTTGCCATCAAGGATATTTATCAAGTCTTGATCTGTAGCAAGAGTTCACTTGAACATCCAGTCCAGGCTTGTACGTGTTTCAACCACATGCTATTTTGAAAAGTCAGTGTTAGCAGGTCATTTGTCTTTGTGCATCACATTACCTGACAGCAAACATGTGAGGTAAAGAGACAACGTTCAGAACCGTTTGGTTTAGTAGAAACACTGTAATGAGGTGTGATGGAAAAAAGCGGGCTAGAATTCATTTTACTTAGAAGAGGTCAGCTGGAATCCAGTTAAAGAAGCTATTAGATGTCATCTCTTCCCTTCCTATGGTGGCTAGAGCTCTTCAAGGCAGTAATGGTATCTTTTTTCTTCTGGTTTTGCTGTAAGCTTTCTCAGTTTTAATCATTAAAACTAAAAGGCATCTGCACAGAAGTTTCTTTAAAGTACGTAAAATAGGATAATTAAGCTGTTTAGGCCTTTTAAAAATTGTGAGGGGGTGAACTGATGCTTCAGTTGGGTGAGCATGTATATAGAGTGTTGCTTTTTGGAAGGTTGTATAATGTGTCTGGGGTACAATTTTTTTTTACATCATCGTTTCTTGTATTCACTAATATTGTGTCTTCACAGATATGGCTTCCATATTACCAAAGCTTCGTATTTCATCTGCCACGATCCTAAAGTTATTCAACAGCTTTTTGACAACCTTAGAAATTTTGATGGAAAAAACACATACCCAAAATCTTGTGGTAGATTTAGAGTTTCTGGAATAAGGGATCTAACTACTGGGTATGACAGCAGCCAGCCAGATCAAAAGGCTGTAAGTATCTTTTTAAATTACATATAAATCGTATGTGATGTATATACACATACATCAAAAATTTTATGGAGAAACACTAAACATATTTACCTACTGAGTCATAAAATAAGTTAGATTGGTGGTGATTGTTTTGACTTGGTGAGAGGAAGTGGAGCGGGGTGGGGGGTGTTGGGTTTTTTATTTGGTTTTGTGATGTATTTTTCTCTCCAAGATGACAGTTTGTAAAGGACAGTAGGAGGCTCTTGCTGCCTTGCTACAGCAATCTGCATTATTTTCTTGTAAGTTAAACTGTCTACTAAGATGTGGCTTTGGATTCTTTATTTTTCCACAATCTCCATTTCCTTTCCTCCTGGGAAGTGCCATCACAGAGCAACTTCTATTAGCAGTGAAAGGGTTGACTAGATTTGAAATGAGCTACCTAGCAGTGATGTAGTTCTACCAGATTCCAGGTTGAGGGCAAAGCTGTCCTTGTGGTCTCAAGACCACAATGTTGAAGAAAGCAGAACTAAACTTTAATTTTAGCTGATACTTTTGTCGTATTGTATGACATCAAGTCATGGGTTTATATATAGTCTCTTTCCAAGCTTTAAAAAAAATATTCTTAATATTTCTAGATACTTCCTACTAGTAAAAGTAGTCAAATGATAACATTCACTTTTGCTAATGGAGGAGTGGCCACAATGAGAACCAGTGGTACGGAACCAAAGATCAAATACTATTCTGAACTTTGTGCACCTCCTGGAAACAGGTATTGTCACTTACAGCAGTACATGTGGTGTAATAGAGGCTGTATGGCTTTTTGGTATTGTTTTAGTGGGATAGGGGCTCTCCATGATCAAATAATATTACTGAAGTCATTATTTTAGTGACTGTATTTGCATAAAGCTTTAACTCTGCAAAATTTGTTGACACATTCGTGTTGTCACTGAAATTCCTTTGAACTCAGTTTTGCATTCAGTAAAAACAATATCAGGAAAAACATTCTGCCTTAAATTAAGGTAAATATTTTCACATACATAGTTGCTTTAAAATTATTAAATCAAATATAAAGTGTTCTAATATTTTGCAAACTCTTTTATGTTTAGTAATTATATCCTTGACTGGTAGCCTTGGAAATCATATAGTCTTAAAGATAAGTAATTATTAACTTATGTAATGAAATAAACACTTTTTCACAGATAAAAATTCACCTAAGAATACTGTTACAAGTATAAAAGTTACATTTCTAATCACATAYATTTAGTAATAGAAGATCTTCTGAACTCAAATTGGCTGTTCTACTTGATTATACTGTGGAGTTGTTTCTTCATAGTCTTTATGTGTATCAGTTGAAAGTTAACGTCAGTTCATTACCATAAGAAATGAAATATATACAATTTTAGCATTAATAGAAAATGTGTGTCTAAAGCAATGCAACAGATTTAAAAATTCCTCATACTGAGAATACGCTTTTTAGCTTTTCCATTGTTTCACTGTTTTCTGTGTTTCCGTGAATTTTGTTTCGCAGTGATGTTGAGCAGCTGAAGAAGGAACTAGATGAATTGGTCAACGCTCTTGAAAAACACTTCTTCCAACCAGAAAAAAATAAACTTCAACGAAAGACTGAGTAAAACTGCAAAATTACTACCTTGATTGGCTTTTGCAGCATTAGAAGTGCGTTATTTAAGAAGTTAAGGATTTTTAGGACCAAACATCTGAGAACTCTGACTATAAAGACTTCTGCTTTTAAGAGTTATTTTGCGTACTCTTGGATCTAGTATCTTATTTTGGAAGGAAAGTACCTTTACCCGTAATGGACCAAAAAAACTCAATCAGTTGAACTAAAAGCTTTATGAACTAAAAGTTGACTGCAAATGTATTTCAATCAAAACTTGTGTTAATTAAATATTATAAGTAATATTCTGATACCTGAAACAGCCTGTTTTGTGGTGACTTTTATTTCTTTTCTGTGTATATAATCTGATAACACTATGCAACTTTGTCTAGGTTTAGATTTGCAAAGCACGTTCTTCTGTTAACAGGAAGTATTTAAAGCCTACGGTGAGACTTTGACAAACTTGGGGCAGATGTTTCAGAAGTAGTGATCCTTCTTGGGGATTTTGGCCCAAATAAATGAGAAACTCACAGCAAACTTGCTGAATATCTATTTGCTGTGGGACTATATATCATATTCCAGGCTAGAGATACAAAGTGTACTAAACTGCCTTTTAATACCGTGAACCCATTTAGATGGTGTATCTACATACAGCACCTTTCTGTTGCCTCACTGAACTAAGTGTAATCAGTTCAATGCATACCCGTTTTTTGTCATACTGTTTGCTGCCATGATTTGGTGCATAACTCTGCATGTCTAATTTAGAGCAGAAGTTTCCATTTTATTGCATCCTGTTGTCTATGCTTGCAAAGCCTGAGAGGGTTATTTGGAGGTTACCAGTTGACTTTAATCTGGGGGTTTTCTGCATTTTCAGTACTTGTTTTGGATATCAGTGTAGCTATAACATTCACAACCATAGCTACATGCTTTTTATAAATGCAAAACTTCTGAGCTTTATTATCCCCCTGAAGTCAAGTCCTCTATCCTTGTTATTTTCAGTACAACTTGAAGATTGCAGCAGTTGTGCAGCTGGGCACAGGGATGCAGCCTTTCAGAAAGCTGAAGAAATTTCTCAGCTTCATGATGGGAGGGGAGGCATGTGCCATTCGTATTCAACAATCACCTGTCTCACCCTGCATGCAGATGAGATTAGCTCTTCAAGGAGTAAGCAGTTTTTATCCAGTGGCATTGAGCTTTCTGGCTTCTGGGTAGTCATTTACTACAACCTGGTACCAGTCTGTCCCTACCTACCTGGCACCTACGCTACTGAAAGTCTGTGCCTGTCTCTAGCACAATGTAAGGTTGGGAGGAGGAGAGGCACGGGCACATGGTCCCCAGAGCAGCGTAAGGGACTTTATTTCAGGGCACTGGCTATGTGGGAAGTGGAAGGGTGAATGTTGGGTGTATACCTGAACTTCACTCTTGGAAAAATTGAAAATGTGGTTTGTAACTTAAATCACAGACCACCCTTGTAAAACATGGTTTCTTGCACTGCATTGCAGTCTGAGCTTCAAAGCCAATGGCTCTTCACAACCCAGACTGCTTCCTGCCTAGTTGGATTATATTGGTCAGTGCTTCCAAGGCTTACTTGTTTGTCATATACAGCCTMTGTGGGGTCACTCTGGACTGAGGGTCAAGATTGAGACAGGTCACCCAGCAGCAGCACCTTTGCTAGGAGATACAGCCACTAGGGTGTTACGATCCACCCCTGACAGTGGGGTAGCTGAAGTTCTTGTTAAGGATATATCCCTTGGAGCGGATTAGAGTGAAACGACATTAAAGACCAGTGTTCATAAATATGTAGATAGCAGGTTTATTTCAGAACAATTTGGTTGCAATGGAAAGGAGGTATGAAGCCATTTTGGTTATTATCTGTAGAAATATAGCAATATAAAGGCATAAAAATAACACTTAAGAAAATGTATAAGGAAAAGAAAGAAAGAGAAAAGATAGGAGTAGAAAGATGTCACCACCCATGGATCTGGTGATGGGAGCTGATGGTTGCAGTTTTCATGTCTGTGGTCAAAGGGATGGTCACAGTCTTGATGCATCAGGAGTGGGGGAAGCCCCTGAAAGACAAAGTCCAGTGGGTTAATGTATGTTCAGATTCAGGTGGGAATGCTCACGTACCTGCCCTGGGRGGAGTGGGAGCAGAGGGAGTCTTACACAGTCTGATATACCACTGTGAATCATGTGCAGTCTTCTGGTGAGAGGCCTCGGAAATGAGTCTGGGGGTGCTTCAGGGTCTTTGGTGGTTTATGACACATAAGGGGGGATATTGGCATGATAAAAAGCAATATCCTACCTTGTAGGATCTGCTTGTTATCAGCCTCTTCCCTGCTTGAGGGCATAGGCAGAGGAATGGTTCTGCAGGAGGCAGGCTGGGGCAGTGCCTTCAATTTAGGCATTGATGAGCTATATCCAGGGCTGCAGAAGCTTTGTGGATCTATACAAGCCTGCAGCCTTGGGCTTGGACAGGGGACGTGATTCTCTCCCTCCACTCTGCTCGTGTGAAACCATACTTGGAGTACTGCATCCCAGCACAAGAAAGACATTAACCTGTTAGAGCAGGTCCAGAGGAAGGCCATGAAAACAGAGGGTTGGAATACCTGTGCTGGAAAAAAAGGCTGAGAGAGCTGGGGTTCAGCCTGTGGAAGAGAAGTCTATGAGGAGACCTTTCAAAAAATATAAAGGCGGCTTATAAGAAAGACACTTTTTACCAGGGACTATAGTGACAGGACAAGGGGTAACAGTTTTAAAGTGAAAGAGGATAGATTTAGATTGGATATAAGAGAGAAATTTTTTATACTGAGGGTGGTGAGACACAGGAACAAATTGCCTAGCAAAGCTGTTGGATGCCCCCATCCCTCAAAGTGCTCAAGGCCAGGTTGGATGCGGTTTTGAGCAGTCTGATTTAGTGGAAGGTGTCCCTGCTTCTCGCAGGGAAATTTGACTGGGTGATGTTTAAAAGGGCCTTTCAGACCAAAACCACTCCATCATTCCTTTTATTTTCATTTTTATTGGGAGGGCTCACATTTCTTTTGGTACAGAACATGATAAAGGATGATTTACTGAATCCATGGGGAAGGCCTGAAGACAGAGGATTACAAGTCCTGAATTTTTTAATGAATTTATCTTAACATCTCCACAGGCTAGAGAGGCATGTTTATTTTACATGTACCTTTACATGCCAAACCTGGATTTGGGTTTTGCTTGTGTTAGAAGTCTGGCAGTGAGACCAGCAATGCACTCATGTATACTGAGACATCCTTGGGATGGCTTTAGAGCATCCTCAGAAACAGTACAAGCATAGAAAGGATGATGACCCAATCTTTATCGTTCTGTCTTCCTAGGGTCTAGGAATTTACTTGCTCCATTCTTTGCTCTATTCCAAACAGATGTTCACAACTTTAGGGTGGGGGGAGAGGCAACAAAAAAAATAACCAAACCCACAGTTGTTTATCAGGCTGCTTGAACAATTGCAACAAACTACAGAATTACAAAATAAAACTTATTGCTAGAGTCTTTACTAACCTTGTCTTGCATCAGACAAAGAGGATCTAGAACTGAAATGAAGAATCGAAACAAAGACAGCAAGAGTATAGCAAAGGGAGAAGTTAGTATTGCAAGTCAAAATGGGTGTTAAGCTACAGTTTCTTCAGAGCTGGTCTAATTCTTCCACTGAAGTGTTGTGTAAGATAATGAAGCCTACTCAGACATTACTTGTCCCAAGACAGACATTAAAAAACAGACAAATGTAATTTGTTAAAAAGCAGCCTTGAACTCAGAGCAGGGGCACTAGTATTTTATCCAGAAATGGGAATTGTCACAATTGGAATAAAGAATGCTTGCAGCCTGGACTGAACTCAAGTGTAAGGGAGTCCTTGCCTATGCCTAGAGAAAGACATCCCTATGTTACCAAAAACGTGTAAAATGAGCCTGTTTTTTACTACAGAGGAAGACACATAATGCCAGTGACAGTTGTAAACATTGATCCTATAGGGGATCGTGCCTTTGGGGCTAGGGGACACGACTAAGAAGAATTAGCATAGTACTCAAAACTCTGCCAAAATAAAACCCCAAAACAGTAATGCTTTAAGAGTGGACCAATGGACTTGGAAGTTATTAGTTTGTTTACTAGTCCCAGTTTCAATCCATCCCTGAATTTTATTTTATTCAGTAAATTTTATTAAACAGTTTGGCTGGAAGTAAATACATTTCATCTTCCTTACAGGCTGTGTACTTAGTTCACAGCATATTATGTAGAAGTATTGTATGATACTCAAGTATCGTACTTAAGTTGCAGAAGAATTTATTTGATAATTTACTATGTACAACAAATGATACAAGGATAACTGGAATTCACTCTGTAAGATTTAATATATAAGTAGTTTTTATATTGTGCATGTGTGTGCTTAAATGTGTAACTGATTCATCTACAAAGTTTCTGTAAATAAAGTTTTGCTCCTTGCTAATCCTTTTAAAAGTTCCAATGGTCATGGGTTTTATTTTCACACACCACCAACAAGCAGGTCTTATGTCCTTGATTAACAGTCACTGTGAATAGCAACATTAAAATGATACTAAATTAACATTTGTTAACCACCAGCATAAGTTTTTACAGGTTTGGGGTTTTTTAGGATTCTGTGGCTGAAGGCATCTGGATGCTATACGTAAATCTAATTAATGGTAAATAAAAATAATCACTGATAAAACTCTTTTCTGTCTCTAAGTACAAAACTAATCAAAGGTAATTAAGCTGAATTGCTTTTCTTCCCAGTACATATTTGTGCTATATAAGATACACATTCATCAAGGATAGTATTTCTGATCAACTTCCAAGTAGAAGCCAACATCACTCTTTTGTATAGAAATTGCCAGGTAACTGAAGTGAGGTCATGCACAAGCAGAACACTGTGCATAAGGGGATGAGCCTATTAAACTCTCCAATTATATCCTAACACCCACCTAAATAAACTGTAATATAGATGATGGCATTGCAATAGCAGCTTCCAAACAAAAGGAAAAGTTTAAAATACTCACACAATCACTGGTAAGTCATTTTCAAGTGTATTTATGGGAATGAAAGGGAGAGGGGATTAATCATGATGTCTGAAATGCTCAAAAACACAGAGACAGCAGCAGGCAGGATCTGTAACAGTAGCTCAACTTTCTTGACTCTACTCATCAATGATAATAGAAAGCCTCTTGTCTACAAAGATAATCACTAATTAATGTTACTGGCATGCATTCCCACAGCACATGGAATAGGCAAATGTGCCATAATAACAGTTATGCAAATTTTGTTTATGAAATATCTGAGACTATATATATATAAATAGCATCTGGAGATACAATGTCATTGGATAAGAATGTAGTGCTTCATCCAGAGCTAAGTCAAAGCACTGCAAAACTGTTAGTAGCATGCCCTTAATAATGTACTAAACAAATTTACATTAAAGAAGTCACAAAAAAAGACTTAGACTGTTTTAAATAATAACAATAGAAAAACATCATTATGGGTAATACAGAGGGAAAAGCACAGAGGCTTGTAATGCACCTGGAACACAATATAGGTGCCTGCATTCAAATTCACAATCCAAAAACGTTACTGCTCAACTGCGGCCCAACTATGGAGCAACTTGAACCCTGAAAGCATCTTGGGTGGAAACTTAAAACTTCCTGTTTGCCATGTGGTACTTCAAAGGGTACAGTTCCAAGTTCTGCCCTCACTCATGGCCTAGCACATTCAGCCTAAATTTGTATAGATCTACAATCCTACCCCAGCTGGAACCAAGTGAGTAGATACTTTTGCTCCTTAACCTACAAAAGAAGCTTCATTGCCCACGGGTTCTCTCAGCATGCCTCATACAAGTCTGTATATTCAGGTTCTGTACAAAAGGCAATGATGGGGCTTTCTTTGCATTTTTTTAGAACGTGACTGGACAAAGAGAAAATGGTGTTATTTTTACATTACGTTTGCAGGATGTGGAAAGCACAGCTTGATTTTCCTCCTCAGTCTGAGGAAGTTAATGTGATGCTATATGTTTTAGTTAATAGGCTACTGTGAAGAAAATCTAAGGAAAAAAGAACAGAGATCTACTGTTTCAGAAAATAGAAAATTATTAGGAAGTCTGGTGTTCATAGCTTTCACATGAATACAGGGATCCCAGTCCCTGGAACACATAGAAGTGTTTAATTTTTAGGGACTGGAACACAGAACCCTCATTCTGGTTCTGTTCTTGTTTCACAAATGAAACTTTTTTTTCACCCCTATTAAGGGAACAGTTTCATCAGGAAGCAGAGAAGGAATGCTGTCCAATGTAGCCTGAAATCTGACGATTAGGTAACTTCCATTGGAGGCAGGCTGAACACTCTCAGGCTGATTTCTTTCCCTGTATCAAAGAGCAGAAAGAAGATAGTATTTCTAATTGTGATCTTCTAGTGTTGACTTCTGTTGTTGTTCAAGGATTTTCCAAGAAGCAAGAAATAGTCTTCTGGGATCCTTATCTGTTTCATTACATTTTTCTGAAAGGCAACAGTGAAGCAGTGAAAAAAGTCTTCCTAAGATCATCACTTGCTCATTTGGGAAGGCATGAGCCTCTGCTGAAGTGCCAGAGCTGTCTGGGTGGGAATTGCAGTTCACCTTCTGCTAGAACACGGTTGTCAGAGGCATGCAATGCTCAGTCAGGCTTACAACGAGCAACAGGACATACTTGACTCAGGTACTGATGGTGGTG
The DNA here is from genome assembly GCA_018881555.1 of Amblyornis subalaris. Taxonomy (NCBI): domain Eukaryota; kingdom Metazoa; phylum Chordata; class Aves; order Passeriformes; family Ptilonorhynchidae; genus Amblyornis; species Amblyornis subalaris. The sequence continues at coordinate 3,523,074 of JACAXG010000079.1, read as the reverse complement.
GGTGATAACTGGAGTAAGAGCATTGTCATTAGCTGTGATGGTTTAAAAACCAAGATAGGCACTGTTTGCAAGGAGATGGCATTCCTCTTCCTAAGGACCGTAAAGATGTCGTTGGAAAACACGAGGCACTCGTACCTACTCCCACATCTGAAGAAGCAGCAGCAAACCACGACCTGAGCACAGACTGGGAACAAGCGCTCTGAGTGAACTGCTACTTCCATACCTTGATTCGCTTGTCAGCGATGGTACGGAAGTGCACCTGGGTGCCAACGGCCATGGAGATACAATGCACTTTGCATCTACATGTGTATCTACACTTTGCAAGTAGGGGATGTGCTTAGATACTAAAATCTGACTTGTTTTTCATAATCTGGGGCAGCACTGTGCTTGCATTTAACAGCTTGACTGTTTCCTTCACAGCGACAGGGCAGATTTCCTTTAGAAAGCTCTGATTCTACAAATGTGCACAGGCTTAAAAGTAAGTAAATCAGTGGTCTTAGTGCCAAGAAGACTTGAAATTAATTGAGTGCAAAAGTGGTTTGCACAACGGGAATGTAGGGTACCTTAATCATCTCCACTTGCAGAGGAGTATAATTAAGTCTCCGGATCCATTAATTCCTTATCCTCTCTGGCAACTGGAAGACCAACTAATACCAACTCTTACAATTATTTTATACATATGCAAGTGTGGCTTCTCATGCATGGAAGAAGAGTGAGGAAGCCGCCAAGGTGACTCAGGTGAGCCCGCAAAAGGCTGCCCCGCGGCCAGGGCTGGGCCCACACCCGAGCGGGGACTTGGCAGCTTCAGAGGCCGGGGCCGGGCTAGTTCATTTTGTGAGCAAACTTCGCTCGCCACTTCAGCTGACCTCGCCGTCCGCGCGGGCTCACTGTGGCAAGGCGACAAAGACGTTTTCCGCGGGAGATCAGAGGCTGTCCCAGACACACAGGGCAGCGCCGCGGAAACGCTCCTCGAGAGGGACTTAACGGGCCAGGGGATGGGGCTTCAGCTGCCCGCTGTCGCGACATGGACGCCTGCCTGTCGCCGTCTGCCCGTCCCGTCCGCCCCCTCTGGCCGGGACCCGCCGCCTGTTGCTACTTTCGCCGGCGCTGGCGGGGCGCGGGCAGGAGGCGGCGAGCGGCACAGCGGGTGAGCGGCGCCGGTGCCTCCTCCTCCTCCCGGGCCACCGGCAGGTAGGGTCGGCGCGAGGCGGGCAGCGGGCAGAGGGCAGCCCCTCGCCTGGCCCGGCCCGGCGCCCGTTACCGGCTCCGCCCGCCGCCCCTCGCGGGAGGTGCCCGGCCGCGCCTGGCAGTCGGGGCCGCTGCCCGCCGAGGGCACTTCCCTGCGGCGAGCACATCCTGCGGCGGTAAGCGGCGCCCGGGCAGCCCCAGCCCCGGCTCCGGGCCTGGCAGGGGGCGGCGGTGGGGACCGCCGTGCCCCCGCTGCGGACCTGCCCGGGGCAGCGGCGCTGGCTGGGCCGAGCTGCGCTTTGGGAGGGTGGGGGGAAGGAGGGAGGGAGGAAGAGCAGCTGTCGGCGGAGAGGAAGTGAAAGAGTTGAGGCGAGGCGTGCGGCGCCGGCCGCGGGGCGGCTCGTGTCTGCACCCCCGCTCCGAGGGGCAGAAGCCTCCGGCGCCGGGTGGGTCCGGCCGTGCCGCGCTCCGTGCCCGCTCTGTGGAAGGGCGGGCTGCGCCTCCCGGCTCCCGCGGCAGGGCAGCGCCGTCGGTCTAGCGGGGCTCCCGGCGGAGCTACAGCACTTGCTGTGCCATCAGCGTCGCTGCGGGACGGGGCGGGAGCGCAGCGGGGAGGGGAGCACCGGTGCCGCGGTTCTCAGCTGGCGGGTTTCCGGGAGAGCTGGCTCCTCGTCAGAATAACCAAAAGACCTGCTTGAATTTAATCTGTCAGTGACCTTAGGTGCCTTTAGTTTTTTTTTTTCTCTTGCCTGATGTTTTCTCGCCCATCGATGCAGAATCGGTGAGTGTAACTACTCCCAGACCCCGCTCGGTCTCAGAGCAGCAAAGTGGCTCTTTCCTGGGGTAAAACAGACCTTTCCTATCGCAGCCGAGCCCAGTGTAACTTTCAGTCCCCCCACAGCGGCGCGCTGTTCTCATGGCCCTTTAAATTCGCGAACTAAGTCAGCAAGGGAATGGTGTCTTGACACTGCGTTCACGAGAGGTATGAAACGAATGTGGTTATTTATAGCGCGGTTCGAAAAGACTGAGACCTTTGTGTGCTGTGTTTTATTTGGCAGAGAGGCTAACATGGCAGATACGCTGTAGGAACCTTTAGTAGTGCAGATGGTGGGATTTGTGTCTGCGTTAAGCCTAGAGATTGAATGGAACATCGTGGGTCAAAATTAATAAATTTTGCATTTTCTGAATAGCGAATACCTCTGAGCTGATGCATATGATCATACTTTTAACACTCCTAAGTGCTGAAATAGAAATTTGTCGGGGATCGTTGTATAGGAGTGCTGAAAATCATAGGTAATACACAAAAGTAAAAATGCACGTGAGAAAAATGACAGGATGGAAGGAACGTGAAACACAGTGATATGTGGATGACGTTACACTTTCTTCAGTTTAATTTGGTTAACTGAAAAGTTGGATGCAGGCATTTTGGCTGTGAATATGCAACTGAATAAAAAGGAATGGCATTCATAATGTAATTTACGTAGGGAGCTTTCTTTTACGAAGATTTTTTTAATGCATTACAGTGGTAGAACAGCTCAGTATTTTGTTTGGGTCTGTATGAGACTGAGTCAGAAGACTTCAATCATCAGCATATTAATTTCCATGGACTCAATTAAGGAAATAGCAACAGGTGTCAAGGGCAGGAACAGTCAGCTATTTTCTTCATTTGATAGTTGATTATAAATGTGTATGTTTGTAATCAACATACTACCATTTTGTTGTAATTTTTTTATTAATAGTCTATTTTTTAACCTATATGAGGAGTGATATAAGTGCTGGCTGTACTGATACATATTTTAGGTGTGGTTATTACTGGAACCAGTACCAGAGTATATGGTTGAATGTTATTCAGGGCCCAGTCTGAACCTGCTGACAGCACTTAAGAGAGTCTTTTAAAAGTCAACATTTAATGAACAAATAATAGAAATTAAAACTAATTTCTGAGGCAAATTGATTTCTGGGCTTGCACATGCTGTTGCCCACTGCAAGCCATATCTTCAGAAGGAAACAGCAGATAATAAGTAGCTATGAGACGAAAAGAACATCCTTGCAACAAGAGGGGTGTGTCATGCTTCCAAGTGCCAGTTTGAGTTAAATTAAAACTACTTGAAAACTTCTCAGCAGTGACCATGTCATGACATACCTAATATATATTCTCATTTGTGCTTTTCTACATATCCTGCCAGGTTGATAGAGAAGTCTGTCAGCATGAGCAAAGACAACGTAAATTTCAGTTAGGGATCAGAAAGAGAGGGAAATAAGTGGTATTTAGTCCTGGCTTGTCTTCCAGAGTTCTGGCTGCAGCCCAGGACTCCTCATAATCCTTAAGTAGTATGATATTTCTGCTAAAATAATCAKTGGTGAAGTGCAGTCAGTACCAGTGCCTCTGGTTCCATTTGTCATCAGGGTTCAGGGCTGATGCTGTGCAGAGAAMAACTGAACTAATTTGTGCTCTATAAGACCAGCTGTTTTTCACAAGACCTTGTTGTATGGTTGGAATTTTTACTTGGCTCCGTGAAGCCAAGAAAAACTGACTTAGATGACCTGCTGTCATGCCCCAAGCCCGATGTGGAGTAACTGCACAGTTATTTCTCAGAAGAACTGCAAAGCTTGAGGAAGATGGCATCTTTCTGTTCAACAGCTCCCAGGTCAAACTCCTCATTTATTCATTGCTGTGTGAAAGCTCTGACTGCGTCCTTGCTTGATGCATCTTCTAAACTCGTCCATTCTGCTGTGAGTCCCAGCACTCCAACGGCTACCAAAGCAGGGAAGGAGCTGGAGGAGACTGAAGGGTTGCTTAGGTCTGTAGTTACTGATGTTGTGAACAATAGTTTAAAACTTTTGGCTGCATATCTGTATTGAATTCAGTCCAGTTGAGAAGAAAGGACAAAAGAAGGATAACACTTCACCATTGTCAAAGTTTCTGCTTTTTTTGTGTGTGTGTGTGTTGCTTTGGTTTAGAACATTCTCTCTTTCCTCTTTTTTCTGTATTAGTTTGAGTCTATCCCAAACCTGCTTGGTGTTCCCCAGATGCCCAAACATGATTTTCAATCCTCACCTTCCCAGATTAATAACACAATAGCCCCACAAGATTCTCCTTTTGAATCTCAAAGCTTACCTGACCCCATCTAACTGGCTGGCACCTGGAGCCAACACCTTGTCTTCAAGATACAGTCTTTGTTCTCTTGAGAGAAGATGAGTTTTGAGGAATGCTGTCCTGCATGATGCAATGGTGCTTAGACATGTACCTTCACACAGGGAAAACCTGGGGTCCAGAATGGTAGAAGTAATAATATTTGTAGCTGTCTGTTTCATGCTGTCCTGCCATCACCCTGACTTCTCTCTGAAGGCGTCTCATTTAGCTTGGTGACATAACATGGTGAGAATGCAACTTAATTTTGGAGAGCAAGAGCCTGATATTTTTTTAAATTAGGTTAGGGTTTTAAAAAACACAGTATCAGATTTTGCTAGAACAGGACCATCAGTTTAGTGTTGCACGCTTTCTAAGCCTGCTCCCCACTTGTGAGACGTGGCTGGGTTGGTCAGAGCAAAAGAGAAGTTAAGGACAAAGGGCACACATGTTCCCATGTGTATCCTCCACATTAATGAATCAGTCTGGTGTCCTCTAGTATAGAAGGCATACATTAATGTGGTTTGTGTATATATCTTATGTGTTACAGTTTGGTTGTTTTTATGCTGATGGAGGAAATACAACTGAATTAAAGCAGGCTAAATGGTAGCAACATTAAGGTTCATATTCTCTAAACTATATCTTTCTCAGCAGCAAAGCTGTCAGCTGAGGAGGGCCACTCAAGCTGTTCTCGGTTTTGAGTGCAAGGGCAACCGAGATTCTTCAAAAGATGCCAATGGAGAGGAGAAAGAGGAACTGTCCCAGTTATGTCCGTGAGCACCAGGAGAACAACCGGAGACATCCAGTGTGCTAAGCAAAGCCCAGAGTAATGAAGCTGAGTGGCACTTAGAGCTGCCAAAGGAAGATCAAAGTTGAGGTGCAAGGAAACAAGTGGAGAGCTTTATTTTTATACCTTTTCTATTCTCTCTTGGATTAGAGGTGAAATAAGCATTTAATAAGCATGAGTGAATCAGACACTTGGGAGGAAGAGGAAGCTTGTTCGATCCTGCTGTACTAATACATATAGTAAACTCCTATGGCAACTGCAGAACCAAATTTCAGAGGGGATGAACTGGATGGTGGCAACCAGAGATGGGTCAAGGTGCCAGAATTCCAAGGGGAGGAGTCAGGGCGGACATGGACTTGCTGAGAGCATGGATACTCTTTGGCCGTAATGTGTGCTTAATTTTATGGCTGGGAATAGGCCTGTTGAGAAGAACAAAACTATTTTTAGGTTTAAATAAAGCATGTACATAAATACTTCATGCTCTTGAAGTAAAACCTAGTCCTTGTTGTAAACTTGAAGGACGTTAACACCACCAGCATGAAATCGGCATAATTTCTGGTGGTGTTTGCTTAAGATAAGTGACAGGAGGAGGAAGCAAAGAAGGAATGGCTGGGAAAGGGAGATGCAACATGCAGAATGGTAACATACAGAATGATATGGGTTAGATAAGGAGACTTTCTGATGCTGCTAAATTTGTGCTCTGAGAAACTGCACTTTCAGCCCCACAACATTAGGAAAAAACCTAGCATTTTGACTTCTACTTAACTGTTTTGATTTAGTATTAAGTGTTTTTCTTTAGAAATAACAAATGCAGATATTGGAGTATTTATGCTGTTGCCTTTGCAAGGTGTTTATTTTTTTAAAAAATAAGTGAATGCCAAGAAGCTTTGCATTTATATTGAATACATTCCAGCAGTACAATGTTTGTTTAAGTATGACAGAGTATCAACATTGGTTTATTTTATATACTGTTCAGTCCTTAGAGTTAGCATGCAAAACAATGTATTATATTTTGATATTTATTTCTATTTGAGGCTGCATTGCCTCATAGATCTAGGGTAAAAGAGCATAGTGGATGGTGGTAATCAAAAAGAAACTTCTCTTTCTTCAAAAGTTGATTGAAATGAGGGTGACTTTGTATTTTTACATGCCTCTAATTACATTTTCCTTAAGAAGGGTTCTGAGAAAACACAAATAACAAATATGGCTACAAGAAGTATGTGGCTAATACATCATCATCTGTGGTAGCTCAGTTCTCCTGTTTTCAACTAAGAATGGAGGTTTTTTAGGTTTTCTTATCCTGAGATTATTATGTATGCCATTAAGTGACAAGAACACTAAAAGCTAAAACCTCAATTTTTATGTAGTTTAGACTACACACCATTGTAGTTATGAATTAATCCAATCTTCCCTGCAGTTGCTGAACTATTTTTCATTGTTGCAGTTAAGGACAAAAAATTTGTAATAGTTTGACAGAGAAGAGGCCATTTTGAATCCTGGCAGGTGCAAAACTATAATGATAATTTGTGTTTAGCAGTCTGTGTTGATAAGGTGTAAAAATGCTTCCTGAAGCTGCTATCCTGTTTAGAATCACAGAATCATTGATGTTGGAAAAGACCTCCACAGTCATCATGTCCAACATTTGACTCAATGCCACCATGTGAACTAGGTCATAGCAGCAAGTACTGCATCCAGTTGTTTCTTGAACACTTCCAGGGACAGTGACGTCACCACCTCCCTGGGCAGCCTGTTCATTCCTTACCGGCCTTTCAGTGAAAAAATTCTTCCTGATGTCCAACCTGAACCTCCTCTGGCACAGCTGGGGGGCATTTCCTTTATGATGTAATGCATTTATATGAATCTAAAAGATGCTTATTTTCTTGTTTGTTTGTGAAATAAACAAAAAACCCCCCATTTTAGTATACTTGAAATGACCTGTACAAATTCTGGACTTTCATGACCCTTTTTCCCACACCTCCCGTGCACAGACACACACACAGGGGTTTATGAAAAGGCTTTTATAAAACTTGTTCTACTCATCTAGAATGCTACTTATGATGAATTAATTAAATAGTATCTTTGAAACTTACACTCTTGCTAAATTTGCTGTCCGTGGAACTGGTAATGTTGCCACAAAGTTCATTTGTCAAAAGATGAAAAGGTATCAAAAATGTAAATGTACCAGAAGATTATTTCTGCAGTTCTCTTGTTTTTACGGTTTGCCAATTACTGCAGAAAAATTYTTCCCCATTGGGACATTTACAGATTGGTTCCATTTTAAACAGTTGTTCAGAATTAATTTCAATCTTGACATTTTTCTAAAAGTTTTTGGTTTTTTTAATCCTAAAATTTCCTTTCATTTTCAACAAGGTAAAAGGCTGTTAGAAACTCAGTCGGAAAATATTATTGCAAAAGCAAATGAAGGACAAAGTTTGATGAAAACTCCTGAGAAAAATAGTGCTAGTTTTGATCATACTTGTAGATGAACAAAGACAAGAAATGCTGTTGCCATGGTAAACAGATGCCACTTATTAAATACTTGTTCAAATGTAATTAAAATGTTTTGTAAGGATATCTTGGTACTATTTCTGTAGATTTTTATAGGTCCTCTCATGGGAAACTCTTCTAAGACTAATGGTAAACTAGTGTCCTGGAATTTAATCAGAGGCAATTACAGGCCTGTCAGCCTCTGGTCAGTCTCACACAATAATGTAACTGCTGAAGCTAGCTTCAGTTAAAGAGGAGTTAAAGCAGGGTAGTATAACAAATGCCAGTCTATGTGTTTTCATAGACTGCATTTTGCAAAATGAAATTTATAAATAAATGCAGTTATTCGATTTTGTTACTAAAAGTACTAATACATAATAACAGTAGTGGTAGTAGATGCTGGGTATAACAGGGCTACAACAGCGTTGCGTATAACTTGATATATTCCATCTGATATTTTAAGAAATGAAAATGATACTATATCAGTCTGGCTAACATTTAAGTATTCGTGTCTGGCTGACTAGCATTAAAATGCAACCATGAATTGTGATCATCTGGTTCTTCCTGGAATGCTGTAAGGATTGTTGCTCGTGCCTGTTGACAGGTTTTTCAGCCATCAGTCAGTTGACTGCTGCTAGCATTTTTAGATGAAAGATTAGATTTAGGTTTCTAGGGTGTTATTTATTGAAAAAATCTGTTTGGTTACAACCAATCATCACTTGGCAAACTATACCTAAGGAAACAACTCCATGTCAGTAGCCAAATTCAAAGTCATCTACCTATGAACAAGACAGTTGACAAGTTGGCCTTTTTTTTTTTTTTTCAAGTGTAAAGATGTCTTAGCAAGCACTGACTTCAACTGTCATGAAGGTCAGAATAGCTCAGCTGAGTTCTTCCTGTGATAATAGGATTGAAATAGGCCAGTGTGATCCACATGTGCCTGCCCATGAAACAGACACATGCTAGAAAGAATGTGCATTGTAATTTAGTTACTCATTAGACAGTTGAGCTAGGGTCATAAAACGATTTTTAAATCAGGGCTGACTTTTTTCCAAGCAATGTGTTTATTACAATTATGTTTGTTGGACCTGAAATAGTAAGGTCCAATGTAGAGAGGGGACACCTGATAAGTAGGTCATGGTAGATTCTTCTGATGTTAAGCTATTAATTATTTGTGTTAGTGAGAGTTTGTTTTGAATGGAGCTCCAGCACCTACATAACTGTTTCTTTTCCTTTCAGAACTCTTCTGTTGCTTAATCAAAGAAGCCATCCAGATAATGTCATTCCACGGAACTGAAATATTGGTGAATTAGTCCAGGTTCCCTAAAGGACAGTAAAATGGAGCCAATAACATTCAAAGCTAAAAAGTGTCAAACACCTAGTGATTTCTCAGCAAGTTTCAGTCTCCAGCTCGTGGGTTCTCTCCGAGTGCATTCCCTAACCACTATGTCAATGCTGCCTTGGATTGTGGCAGAGATCCGGTTGCTCAGTACAAAGTCTTCCAAAGAAGAACCCAGCGTCACCCAAATCCGACTTTGTGTTTCACCAGCAAGTTTGCGATGTGAACCAGACACAGGGAAAACCCAGCAGTGGGATCCTTTAATTTGTTCAAGTTTGTTTGAATACAAGCCACAGCAAGTCCACAAACTGATTCACAACAGCCACGATCCGAGCTACTTTGCATGTCTGATAAAGGATGAAGCAACAAATCAGCAAAGTATCTGCTATGTATTTAAAGCTGATGATCAGACAAAAGTAAGTAAAAAAGAAAAGAACTATAGCAACCGTTCCTGGAGTTGCTTTTGTGCTGTTTGAATCCTTTCACTACATTTTAAGATCTTTGGGTTGTACTTAAAATTAGAGACTAGATCTCACTAAAACTTGCTGACAAACCTTACTTTATTTGATGTTAATGATTCACTTGAATTTGAACTGCTCAGTATGTGAAATGGAAGGTGTGTACATCTCCTACAGGATCAGGGCCTGAATTTCATCAGCTTAAGAAACACTTTAGTTTGGGATATGGGCTGAAATCTTGGCCCTCAAGTCAGTGAGAGTTTTTCTGTTGATGTCACTAGGGCTAGGATTTCACTCTTGAGTGAGTCACTGTGAACTTTATCTAATCCTGCACTCAGCCCTCTCAAATTTCTGTTTTCCTGAGTGGAGACCTACGTGACTGGGAAACAGAGATACCTCCTTTCTCAGAAAGAGGAGAGGGTAGCACGGAACCTCCATATGTGTCATATCTCTAACAACAGGACACTGTGGAAACCTCTTCCTAGCTCTATAATGCACAAAGCCTGGCAGGCAGGGTGGGAGAGTGGGAGAAGGGCAGAGTCTCTGCACCTCTGTGACATGCAGGCTTGCTGATGYGTGGGGTGAGACAGGAGTTGGATGGGCATATCTCACAGTGGGTGAGATTTTATTTAGTCTGCATTTCCTAAGAGCCAGTTGTGTCTTTGCTGAAAAAGTGGAAGCATTACAATTGTCGATTGCTTCTGTTTGAGAGTAATGTGAGACATTAACTCTCATGAATGAGTAAAATGAGTAGGATTTGACACAAAGCTATTGTAAACTACTGGAGACAAAACGGTGATGTGTCCTTCACCTCCTGAGTGTTGATTCTAGTTACAGTGTTTGAAAACAGCATGCTCACTTGACTCAGAGGAGATTCCTGCTGAAGCACCCTGGAGGTATTATGGGAATATACACCACACACGGGATTTATGCCAATGTGCCCAATAGCAAAACATTGTACAGTTCCAAATCTGTGGTCTCAAGCTTACAGCTCAAAACATATGGAAACAGCTTTAGTTAAATCCCCTCAGATAAAATGGCAATTCCAGTAAATTAAAAGGCAAATAGGTTGTAAATCAAAAGCATTCAAGTGAGAAATCTTGTCAAGTTAAATGTAGAATACCAAGTTTATGTATGTAAGAGCAGAAATAAGGAATAGATGTTTCAAAACTTGGCATTGGATAACAGCTGGTGAATGCATTTTCYGTTTGCTTATGCACTTACTTTTGCTTGTGATTTTCCAGGATTTTGGTGAGAACACAGCACTGATCACCTCTAGTACATTTTCTTAGGCGTTTTCTTTTGCAACAAAAAATTAATGTACTTTTTCTTCATGTGTCATCAAATTCCTGGACATATTTGAAATGATTGAGACAAAATAAGTCTCTAGGTAAATTTGCAGCTGTGTTTACATGTTTTTGGAGACAACACCCAAAATTTTTGGATGCCTGTTTTAACTGCTTAGCTCCAGATTCACGCAGATATCTATCCTTTCAAAAACTACCTTCCACCTGGTCTCTTAACTTGCCTTGAATGCAAGCGTTGTYTCTCTTGACTCTGCAGTCTAGGTAGGTATCTAGTCAGCATTTGTGGACCTATGTTTTAACAAAAGGGTAATGGAAATGCCAAGTGTTCTTATCATCTAAAGCGAAGCCCTGCCTCTTTTACTTAAATTCTGTGCAATTTCCACATTTTAAGTAAGTTCCTTGTGCTTTATAGGATGTTGTTATGTTGCCCTGAATATTGTCATATAATGCCTTTTAGCTAATTGATGTTTGTGTATTTATCAGGAGGAGTGGACTGATGTTACCTGTTTTGCAGATACCCAACTTGAAAGCATAGGGAATGTGTGTATGCCTTTGTTACAAATTGAGGGAGCTGTTTGTTAAAAGCCAGTGAGCTGGGATGAAGAATGTTACCGTAGTTTATGTTCAACTTCAGAAGAAACAAATTTTAGAAATTGGACTTTCGCAGACTCCTGTGCTGGCACTCTCGTTTATGAGGACTCTTTTTTTCCTATTTTCTTCATCTCTGTAGAAGAATTACAGCAGTCGAGATACATTTAGTCACAGAATTTGCATATTCATAACAATCTTTACCCAGCAATCTTGGACATCCAGACTTCTGTGATAATTACTAATTCTTTGTGTCTGCATATATAAATCTGTAGTAAGGTTGTATTTCACAGAGAGTTCTTGGATTAAGTCAGGTCTGACTGAGGATTTGAAGTTGAAGGTACTTTATGCCTTTGCAARTAAGTTCTGAGTATATCCTCACCCTAGGATAAGTAGAATAAAAGGGGGCAGAAATATGTCTGTGGGAGAAGTAGAGTACAAAGATTAGGATGTTGAGACAAAGGCAGGTGAGAAGAAGACTAAACAGTGAAGGTCGTTGAAGAGAAGGACAAGAAACTTGAACGTAATACAGACAGAGGCATAGCACTGGAGGTGGTAGAAAGTACAGAAATCCAGGAATGGTCAGGCTTTTAGCATCAGCATTGCAGATAGACTGCAGTCCGTTAACTGTAGTTGTACTCCGTTATATATACAAATTGAACAAGAACATATGTCTGATTAGTGAGGGATTATTTTACTGTTTCAGATGAGAGAATTTATTAATGGGAGATGATTTTTTGCTAGGTAATATTTAGCTCAGCTCTAGAGTGGATGGAGATGTGGGAATGCATGTGATATTTTTCCTGGATATGAATATGAAATTTTTGGGTTCATTGTTGCTGCATTACCAACATAGCCACTTTAGAGAAGAAATTAGTAGACAGGTAATTAATACTAAGTAATGTCAGGATCCTTTGCAAGGAATTCTTTGTTCTGCTGCTCTTTAGCAGTGAAAGAAAAGGCAGTCCCCCATTGTGATCTTTGTCTTCACTCTGTAGGATCTTCTATAATTATTTCCACTGTACCATCATGGAGATGTATGTGTCACTTTCCCTGCTGCATAGCAGTAAGTAGGGAAGGACGAGATGACATTACTCGAAAACAAGCATGTGAATATAAAGATCATTCCACTCTACTTCATGCTTAAAGGATGGGTTTACATTGCCTAGAGAGAGCTTCTCTTATAGATTGGAGTCTCCTTTCTAAGCAGATTAGTCAGACATGGGATCTGGAGCCTTCCTTCCTTCATGTATAACCTCAGTCAGTTTCCACTAGTTACAGATAGTGGAGTTTCTTTTCCTTACACCCTCATTCTGCAGAGGTACTGATGTGGCCTCATGATTGAGTAATTTCTGCCTGAGGGTGGGGCTGAAGCATTAACGCATATTCTTTGTAGGTGCTCAGGAATGGAGCTGGATTCAATGATATTGCCTGCAGGGTGCTTACGAGGATTACTCATAGGTCATAGATGTGGCTTATGTATACTGTGGTGAGTAATGGTGGGGGAAGCTGGGGAAAAATTAAATGTCCACGAAATCTGTTTGTGGAATAGTCCCTTCACCATAAGAACGCAGCCTTGCTGAACACCTTGGTGRGAGTGCTTGGGTACTCTAGGAGCGCGATGGAAATGAAAACATGCATGTTCCAGCCTCCTGTCTCCCCATTGGCCTCTGGTCTGACATTTGCTTATGTATTATGGAAGTGTGATGCTATTTACATCACTTTTTCTTGAAAACGGTATACTTTAAAAATTATTGGCATTTTAGTCCTACGTTTGGGATGTGGTAGTTCTAAACTGTTTGGAACTGCAGGTGAGGTGTGCCGTTTCCTTCATGACCTCATTCTCCCCAAACACAGCACTGCTTTCCTTCTGTAGGATACCTTGCTTTAGCACATCATCCACTCCAAGAAATGAAAGAGATGAATAACGAGACACTAATGGCATACTGTCACAGGGTATCCCCCTCCAGCAGATGCGAAGTAGCCAAAACATTACAAAGGAAAAGTAATTTCTGTTCTTATTTTCAGTTTGGAAAAGTAATTCGAGCTGTCATTATGTTGATCTTTCTTTGGTGTATCGAATGATTTGTTTTACTTAGGTATGTTTAATCTTACTTGGTGGATGTTTTGGCTGGCAAATGGAACACAGGCCACTAGTTTATCTGATTAATGCCCTGAACTAGTTTAGATTTAAGGCAAGTTAAGGTTGTACTGTCCTTTATTATACTTTTATATTTATTGTAAATGAAGAATAACAGTTCTAAATCTAATAGTTTCACAGACGTCTGCATCAGAAGACATTCCGTATCTCAGTGTTTTCCACGTCCTGTGCTCCATTCAGCAGCAGGCTCACATTTTCCCTAGTCTGTCTTTTGTCACCTTCGTAGCTATAGAAGACTTTTTTGTTGCCTTTGCCAACCCTTGCTAGATTCAACTCCAGGTGAACTTTGGCTTTCCTAATCATGTCTCTGTCTTGGGTTGACAAGTTCTTATCGAGGCTCTCTGGAAACTTGTTGGATTGACTATGYCCTGCTGTGTTTTTCTTACAGAAGATATTTGGGTGGTTGAAGTCCCCCATCAGGACAAGGGTTTGCTAATATGAGGCTACTTTGAGCTGTCTGTGGAGTGCATCATCCGCCTGTTCTTCCTGATCACAGGGTAAAATAAATTCCTGTATGCATAATAGAACTTGGCAGACAGCACTGTCGTGTTTTCTTTTTTTTAGTGAAGCAGATGCTCAGAATGCTTGAAAGTTTCCCCTTTTTTATTCTGTGATATGAACTGGAGATTTAGAGAATTTGACAGAAAGCCTAGAAACTTGAGCCTGGTGTGTTGTAAGGAAAATATTTCTGTGACATTGCCAATGCAGAACCAGAGAATAATGAAATGTAAAAAGTTCAGTTCAGATTTTTAAAGGGTTATATTTTGTTCAGATGTTTTTGTTCATGTGGGTTGGATTTTATTTATGTCCCCAAGAGTCTGGACACAAGTTGTCATAACAGCCTGTAATATATGCTTGTGTTTACCAGAGCAGTTAATGCTATAATGGCAAAACATTGRGTAGAACTGTTCTTTTCTGCTTAATAGAGAAATATTGCCCGTGATTTAAACAGGATTGCAGCTGCACAAGACATGCAGAAGTCTGTGTGGTGCTTCTGAATCTTCTCTCTGTAGTGTCATCGATCAGGGACAGCTTTTGGCCCAGGCAGCTGCAGGAGTGTTACCGTGAGAGTTGCAGCAGACTGGGACACCTGCTCGAGACCTGAGCCTGCTGATTGACTTCACCTGTGCCAAATCTGCCCCATAGCAGAGACAGATGTGACCCATCTCCTTACACTGAGGCACTTCTTGAAATGAAACACTTGCCCTGTTGTTGAGCTGTTTGGTTATAACTGTGGTATCTTCTCTTGTCAGAGGTCTTCAGGTTTTTTTGTCCACCAATTGCTTTGACAGTTACTATGCTTTTAAACAACCTTCACCTACTTTCATGAATTAAAATAGCTTATGCACTTAAGTAGATCACGCTGTATTACCTGGAATGCAGTACTCTGTTACATGTTGTTTATGATCTGATTATGTGCTGAAGAAGCTGGTTTCAGATAATCAACACTTAGCTCTCTGTGAGGCTGCACAGAGCTGATCTTGTGAGTGAGCTCCACATTATTCATCTATAAAAGGAATGGCAGAGGCCCAGTGAACTCCAAAGCAGTTGTTGTGAGGCTTGGCTTCATGACTGTCGATTCTTACACAACTTGTTTTTACTTTAGACTCTAAGCTATGGCCTCAGTAAGTATCTCATTTTTAGTAGCACTATCTCCCTTTCTTAAAAGAATTCAGGGAAGATAATTTTAAAGATAGAGATGATATTTTTCTTCTGTATTCTACTGCCCAATGAGTCTAGGGAGATTAAAATGTGGTTCTTCTTTTGCAAAAACACTGAAACAAATCATAAAATACTGAAACAAAATTAAGTAACTGGACTAATATCAGTGCAAGTGAGAGCTTAATTTGGCTGTTTTCTGCCTCCTTATGCACCTTTGGTTTTTTTGAATGAATCCGTGTAATTGCAAACTGCTAGCACTGCTTTTTGGTTTAGGACATCTCTCGTCTCCCAAATACTAACTGGAGAAACTAATTTGAAAAACAGAAAGAAAAAAAATGCAACAGAACAAATGAAAAATCGAATACATATTTATGCGCATACATAGTCCAGAATATAAAGTAGGTCAAAGTTTAGCTGTGTAAATCCTAATAGAGTGTCCTGTATAATGCAAACAACCAGCTGTGCTTTGGATACCCTCACAATTACTCAAGCTTTATGGGCTCCTTGAACATAAGTGTGATGACACCAGTTCTGTCCTGGGATCTGTTCAAACAATTCATGTATGTGAGCTCTTCTGTGAGGGAACTTTAGTGGCCAATGACCCTGTCCGTAGCAGCATTATTCCAAACCTTTATGGGGCCCTTGTCAAACTCTAGAGTGATTTTGTGACATCCTGCATCGGCTAAGTGCTCATGTGTTCGCCCTCATTTCATAAAAAATACTGTGTCATTTCCCTGAACCTCATGTGATTGCCACATGCAGGAAGTAATTTGTGTAATACCCGTGCTGTTTTCTGACTTACAGTCAGAGATAATGTCTGATCAAGGAAGATGAAATTAATTACAGGGCTTATAAAAAGAGTTGCCTATTCCCACTCTTACAGCAGCAGCAACATAAAAATTACATATTCTTGTGATTTCTTCTCTTACTGTTACAGTTAACTGTACAGTTATCTTACTGCATAGTAATCTGTATCAGATGACATTGTTAATGTATTTTTCAACTGAAGTAATACTGAAGGTAGCTATGCATTACTTGTGATGTCATATGCACTTTATTTTAGGGTCAGAGTTCATGCCAAGGCTATTTATTGTTCCTTCACTTTTTCTGTTGGGGATTGCAGCAGAAATACAAAACAGTAGAACTGAGGCTAAAACATAATTAGTGGATTTGTGATGGCTTTTCATCTGACTACTAACCATTCCTTGTGGCCTATGATGTCTAGCACAGGTAATTGGAGCTATGAATATCTAAGCGTCCTCCAGAGTTGTAGTAGAGTTTGCTTCAAAAAGCTCCTGCTCGCACAGGGAAGGGCTTCCTTACATATCTCCAATGAGAAGCTCACTCTTAACATCTTAACCTAGTTTGAGTCAGCTTTCAGTGTCCTTGTACTGCCTTGGTTGCTGATTTGCACATTCCCACCTTTTCCCTTATTCTTTACACTGTGGTATCAGTTGGTGAGCTGTTTCAGAGCAGTTTGCATATTCCAGAGGAAAAGTGATCAAGTTTCAATGAAATCAGCATCCTAACATGATCACAAAGCAGTTTCGTGTGTACCTTTGTGAGAGTCAGGGCAACGCCATCTAGAGCAGAGAGAAGGCTGGGACTCAGATCCCCAGTTCATTCAGTCTTAAACTGCTGTGGGGTTTTAGTTCAAGTGTAATATATGATGGTACGCTGAGGAGATTTAATAGCTGTCCTCTGTCAAAAGAGTCAGTTCTGTTATTCTTTTCTCTTCTGATCCATCCCTTGATGTACTTTCTTGGTGTTTTCTCTTGTGCTGGCACTGATGTTTGTCCAGCTCTATGTTGAGCTGCTTTAGGGGCTAAGGTAAAAGAAACGAATTTCATTCTGCTCCCAAACCGACTTTGTGCACCTTGGTAAATCACCACAGATGTTTTTTGTAAAATTTCAACTTGACATAAATTTGGAAACTAAAGTGAACATAAAGTAATTTGGGACAAATTTTTCCTGGTGCTTTCATAAGCAGGTGGTGGAAGTAGAGCGCCACACCAGGAGCACTCCAAAGGGATTGGGCTATGCAGCAGGAAACCTGTTGTTCTTTCTTTGTATGATGACATAGATCTTAAAAGGAGGACTATGAGGATGGAGGTGCACAGGGAGACTTGCAGACTTCCTTGGCCTCTGTACACAGAGCCATCTTGGTTGGAGCATGGTGTTCGTAACGCCAAGGTTGTGGATTCAATCCCCATATGGACCATTCACTTAAAAGTTGGACTTGAAGATCCTTGTGATCCCTCCCAACTCAGAATATTCTATGATTCTGTGAAAGTGCCACCAGGTTTGAAATCTGTCCTGCTAGTATTGTGTGAAAAGAAATTACTGCATACCTGCAGRGTGAGTCGAAAGTAGTCTTGCTCTAAAAAACCAAACATCATGGAAACAACCTGTGTGCTGGTAAATATCCTCTTACAATCTTGTGTGTGCTGCTGTCACAGTGATGGGAATGGAAGGTTTTTAGTACATTTCCATGTTTGCACCTAATTGTCTTAGAAATACTGGTGAAGCTGCCCCTGAGGGGTTGAATGTGTTGTGAAATACTRTCATGTGAAAATTTCTCAATTTTTGTGGCTTCAACCTCACTCTGGCACTAACTTTCTGGTACTCATCCTGTACTTCATTTATTTAATTTTTCTCAGCTGGAATAATTTCTTTCTGCTCTGCAGAGCAATACCCTTACTAAAAACTAAACTAACCCTCTGTGACCAACTTAAACTTTGCAGGAGTTTGGTGGTGCTGTGTTCTTCAAATTTGATTGAAAAGCTTGAAAATAACTTAGTGTGAAAGATGAATGTGAAAATGTGAGAATTTGGTGAATCCACACAGTTCTCAAAGTGCAGTGTGGATCTTCAATTGAGAGACTCTGTTTATCCACACATTACCTGAGCACTAATCATAGTAAATTCCCCAGCTTCACAACTTGTAACAGTAACAAAATAGGTAACAGCAGTTATCCAGCTTGCCTTGCTGTAGTGTAGGAAAGTCTGATACCTGCAAAGGTGTTGTATGCAAGACACACAAAGTGAACCAGTCTCCACATCACCTTGCAGCCTCATCAGTCCTACAGCTTCAAACAAATGCACAGCCGGCAGAAAGTGGTGGGCAGATAGAAATACCCAAGCCAAACCAAAAGAGTTGTGCCCATGGAAAAGTTCTGAGTGAGAAATGAGTGTGAAAATATAAGTTGCCTGTACGGAATTAAGAGTTCAGAAAATACCGCTTGATTTATAGCAATATTGAATGTAAGCTGAATGCATGCCACTATAAAGAGAAATACTTAATAATGAAGGAACTCCACTGTATTTTGTGGAGTTACCCACTGCTGTGGCTAGCTGAAGTTGATTTAAGACTAGAAGAAGTTTGGAATTTTGAATGCTGCCTTATTGATCTCCAAACTCAAGTCAGAAAGTCTAATCTAGATTCAATAGATGGTTTTTATTTTTTGTGTGATTGCTTAACACTCTAAATTAATATGAAGTGTGCACAGTTGTGAAGTTTTTAAATTAATTTTCTGAATGCATGGTGCAATGATAGTTGTATGCAATTTAAAGCCAGAAAGTGTATATTAGAGGGGGGAAAAAAACCCCCCTGCTTTGAAAAAGWTGTTTTTATTAAAAAATCAGTCTTACCTAATACAGTGTTAGTTTTTGTGGCACACAGTAACAATAGGATATTGCGGACAGTTTGATTTAGTTAGTGAGTGTGAGATGATAGTTTTTGTCAAGTACGTGAATAAAGAAAGGCTGTTATCTGTCATAAAGGTTAGTACAATCTCTACAGATAGACTCAAGAGTGGTTCTGGCATATATCAGATTGTAGGACTATATCAGTCATCTGTCCTCAAGACTAGTAAAACCAAAACCTTTCTATTTTCTGTACTTTGTAAGTTTCTCTGGAAAGCTTGGGCTTTAGCTCCTTGGAGCTACTTAAACAAGGACGTTCCTGTTCAGGCAGGTGTATTTTCTTCTTTTCAGATTTTAAAATGGCCCTAAAGGACAAAGGCAAGCCATCCACATTAAAATATGAAGATGCCAATTCAGAAATTATGATACTAAGTAAATCACCTTCCTGAAATAGCCTCTTATGTTTCCATGCAGTCGGCTTTTCATTTAGAGTTTTGCTTTTCCTGGGCTGATATTTATGCTGTGCCCCCAAGGTCATCAGATGGGGGCTCTTTGGCTGTAGTGGAGCAGAAAACCAAAGCAGAGGAGGCATATATAACCGCTGTATTTACTTTAGCAGCACAATCTCCCATCCTGTTATATGTCAAAATGAATAATGGTAGAAAATCATTGTCGTAAAATCAGTGCTTTCCCTTGCCTGTGTAGACACAGTTGTTCTGTATTTCTGTTTTTTTTACCCTCTCTGTGGACATCAAGTTATGGGAAGGGCTGTGGGAAATATTTTCCTAAAGAATGATTTGTGTGACTGGACAAATACAGGCTTAAATGGATATGTGTGTCTGCCCTAAAGGTTGATCATCGGGGATCTGATACAAGGATTGAGTGGATAATGCCAGTTTATACTTGGTTTGTCCTTTGTATGAGACTGCTGGTTGATGTGGACTTCTCCTTTCTTTCCCACCCTCCCCCCACTTTTCCCAGAGTGACAGTAATTGAGATCTATTGCTAGTCATAAAAACGGCTTCACTGATGATGATTCCTCTTGCATTGGGTTAAGTTTGGTCCTTCTGCATAACTGATTGAATGCTTTTCATTTGCAAGCTTCTTGTTTCAGCCTTTAAAAGAACGCCACAAAACTAGCTTCACACAGGCAGAATGTGCTTCAAAATTGTAATTTTAGTAATCGTGATGTRCTGTGGTTTGTTGAGTTGCTTTGTTGCTTAATGATGTGCTTCTATTTATAATATAAAGAACTTGCACAGGAAGAGGGAATAAAAGCTAAATTTTATAACTCCTAATTTGGGATTTTTTGAGGCCACAATCAACATAAAGGTGTAAAATAGAGCTTGCAGCTAATATCTGGTGGCTTGTTTGCATCTAAAGCTGTGGCTAACTGAAATGGAGGTGTTATTTTGAGAGTCAGAAAGCAAAATATACATAAATCTTATTTCTGAGTCTTCAATGCTGAAAATCTGTATGCACTTTAAGTTCAGGCTAGTTCCTTTGAAGATGACAGACATACTTGCAATAATGACTTTAAATATGCTTGTAGATACTTGCTTGGTTAGCACCTATAATACTTAATATATTGTTCTGCTGGATTTTATCCTAATTTTTTTTTTAATGACTGTTATGTAGTTCATGTGGTTTGGAAAAAGTAGTTTCCAATACCTGTAATGAATTCATTTAGAAAGATTTTAATGAAACAGAAGCACTTTTAAAACCAGACAACAAGAAAAATTATAATTCAAATACATTAATATATTCAGGATGATTAACAGTTGATTCAACACCACTATTACAAAAATTAGGTTTCTTTCCTTGTTATAAAATGCAAATAAAATGGTCGACGTATGTCCTTGAAGCAATAATGTACTAAAATCTTCAGAAGAGCAAAGCCCCATTCATCACTTTTAATTCTCTGCAAACTATGAAAACCATGTTCTAATATGCATCTCCAAGTACAAATAGCATTGGTATCTTCAGGGATCTCTCGCTGAAGCTGATTTCAGAGGCATTTCTAGAAGTTGTGTTATGATGTTAGGACTGCCTTAGTTGGACTGCCTGTCCAGCAACAATGAGGCACTTCAATTTTCCCGATTTAAGTGCGTATTTCGAAGTGACACAGTAGTGGGTAATGACACACTGGAACGAGGCACTCTGGTTCCCGAAGCAGGACTGGGATTTAGGAGAGAAAGCAGTTGCTTCTGCGGAGCTCTCTGCAGTATTTCTGCTGCTGTGGAGCACTATACAGCATTCCTGACAGTAGCATTCCTAGCCAGGCCATTAGGAAGTTTTTCTAATTGCAGGAAGAGAACTTCGTTGTTCTTAAACATTGTTCTTAAACAGTGTTAAAATCCTGTTCTTAAAAGGGATTACTTCCCAGAGCGCGTAATTCCTTTTGTCCCCCCAGTCCCTTCACAAGTTCGCAGATTCATCAGGGTTTCAGATGAGGTGTTTAAGTGCCACTTAGTGGCTGTCTGGAGCAAATGTAAGATACTGCGATTGCTGTGACAGTTTTCACCTCTCCTGCTGCTGCTTTCCACCAGCAGGAGAATTGCTCACCTTATCGTGGAGATGCTGAAGGCTTAATCTAAAACTGGTTGAAATCAATTAAAAGACACTTACTGGGCTTTCAGTAAGAATTTCAGTACTGTCATCCCCATTTTACTTTTTTTCCCAAATTGTCCTACTGAAGTTCTGTTTGGGTTCTCCTAGTGGGTTTTTTGTTTGGTTTATTTTTTCAATGTTTTTGCAATAAATGCCTCTAAAAGCGTTGGAATGAGTTTGTCTTTTACTATGCAAAAAGAAGAAGCGGTAAGTAAAATCTGTAGAACTGCAACACTGCTGTTTCTGGAGTTTATTCTTGTGTGTTAAATTTCACAAAACAAGGCTTGATTAACACTGGTTAGTGTTTTACATCAGACAGTGTTCTGGGATGTTTCAGTTCCCCTCAGCAGAATACCTGACAGATGTGAAAACATTAGCTCTCAGTCATGTTAGGAGTTTGCTATAATATGCTTGTATGCATGTAAGGACGAAAGTTTATCTTCTAGAAACTTGCAGGACTTCTGAAAATTCTTTACATGTTTGTTATTAACTCCATACTGAACTAGATACATCCAGGGTACAACAAACCTCAGAGTGCATGCACTGTGTGTATGCACACTTCCTCTTTACTGGGAGGAGGTTTTCAGTGGGCTTTCTGCAGGGAGTTTGTGTACTGCAGAAGGCACACTTCAAGTTTTTCTTTAGAATGGAGTTGTCTTTTTTTCCTTTCTATTTCAGTTTTTGTGTTTGATAGACTATCTACATGCAAGCTAGGTTTGGAAGAGTCAGAAGAGTTCCCAGGAACCTGAAACTGACAAAACATAGATTTCTGATTACATTTCCTGGTAAAGTTACAGAACACAAACTGTCAAGGTCTCAGGATAAATCCCTCCGCACGTGTAGACACTATGTACTTCCAACAAGCATATAATACCTAGATATGTGACAAATTTTCCTTAGCCAGATAACCCTCAGTGACCTGACTTGAAGCACACACATTTGCACAGGTGTGTCAGCCTGTTCTGGAAGTCTTGATGCCAGCTTGAAACATCAGCTGAATTAGACTTCCTGGTCTTTGTCTTAACTGGAATTGTGAGTGAAATCAAAACACTTGTATGGGGGTGACACTGTGGATCTACAATGAGAGAATGTAATACTTAATTCTTATTTTTTTAAGTTCTTGTTGTTTGACTGTATATAACAGCTTTTTGCATGTTAAGAGAAAAAGCTAGGAAAATTGATTAAAGCTGGCCTATGTTCTAATCATAAGTTATAATTGAAACCAATGGGACACTTGAAAGTTTAATACATCCTGGATGAAAAGTCCTGTTTAATATCTTTGTCAATGATCTGGATGACGGGATCGAGTGCACCCTCAGTAAGTTCACAGATGACACCAAGTTGAGTGGGAGTGTTGGTCTACTGGACGGCAGAAAGACTCTGCAGAGGGATCTGGACAGGATGGATCAATGGGCCAAGGCAGTGGATGAAGTTCAGCATGGCAAAGTGCTGGGTCCTGTACTTGGGTCACAACAACCCCATGCGGCACTACAGGCTGGGAGTAGAGTGGCTGGAAAGCTGGACCTGAGGGTGATGGTCCACAGCTGGCTGAACATGAGCCAGGAGTGTGCCCAGGTGGCCAAGAAGGCCAATGGCATCCTGGACTGTGTCAGCAATAGTATGGCCAGCAGGACCAGGGCAGTGATCTCAGCACTGGTGAGGCCACACCTTGAATCCTGTGTCCAGTTCTGGAAAGACATTGAGGTGCTTGAGTGTGTCCAGAGAAGGAGCTGGTGAAGGATCTGGAACACAGGTCCTTTGAGGAGCAGCTAAGGGAGCTGGGGTTGTTTGGCCTGGAGAAGGCCCAGGAAAGACCTTACTGCTCTCTACAACTGCCTGAAAGGAGGTGGTAGTGAGGCGGGGGTTGGCCACTTTTCACAGGTAACAAGTGGCAGGATGAGAGGAAATGGCCTCAATTGCACAGGGGAGGTTTAAATTGGATATTAGGAAAAAATTCTTCAGTGAAAGGGTTGTCAGGCATTGGATCAGGCTGCCCAGGGAAGTGTTCAAAAAATGTGTTCATGTGACGCTTGGGGACATGGTGTAGTGGGGAACATGGCAATGCTGGGTTAGTGGTTGGACTTGATGATCTTGCAGGTCTTTTCCAACCTAAATTGGTTCTGTGATTCTAAAAGACCTGCTCAGCTGACTTCTGAGGTTCACTTACTCATATAAGTCTTTGCACCTGTGAATGCATTCAAATATGTGAGTTCAGACTTGCAAATTATTCAAATATGCAAGCTCAGACTTGCAAGTTGCAGTGGTATCTGAACTTACCAGATGCTTCAGTGAAGAGTTCAGCTGTCCAGCCCATCCATCCAGCTGCATGCAGGATTCTCCTGGAATGCCAGAGTTTTCTATGGGTACTAAGAATACCCAGAAAGGAGGAAATGGCAGAATTGACCCATGATTATTGTGTTGTAACTTTATTTATGTATTTCAGTAGTGTGCTGCATGTCAAATAATATTTTAGACTTTATTCCTGAAAACATGTACACATTTCCAAATTTTACCAACTCCACAAGTCTTACATGAAATGATGCAGCTGTCTCGCATTCTTGGGGGTAAGACATGGTTAACAAAACCTGTGGTGAGGGACTGCGTTCGGTCTGCGTGGATCCGTGTTTGTGGATGGCTGACTCAGCACGCAGAGGCTTCCATTGTTCTGGCAGAGGAGCGGAAGCGCAGTCAGCACATGTGGCTGAAATGTGCAGTGATGACTTACAGTAGTATATCCTGAGCCCTTTGAAGCAATGCAGCTTTATCAAAACCACAAAAGAGCCATGAGGACAAATCCTGTTGCTGTATTTTAAAAGCCTCTGTATTGTGTGTTAAATTTCACAAATGTTTTCCAGTGTGTTTTTAGGAGTCAAAACAGAATTGGCTTAAAATAACTAAATGTGGAATGTTGTTTGTAATGAAACCTGGAGCTGCAAATTTCTGAATGGAAAGCCAGCTGAATCAAGGGGAATGTGTTTTTTCAGATTGGTAGAGACAGTGTTTGAATCTTGGTTTTAAAGATGGTTTATTGCCATTTTGTGCCTTTCACTGTAATTGAAAGACAGTATGACTTCGCCAAAAATACAAAAGCAAAAGAGTCCACGTCAAGTGCAAAGATACACTCAATGAGTTAATAAGCCCGCAGAAGAAGGTAGGAAGGGGAGAGATAAGAAACAGTAAGTTAAAAATGTGTGCAAGGGAACATTGCTGATAAAGTTTTCCACTTTCAAGACAGCTGAAAAGGAAGATAATCAACAGCACAACATAGCAAAATAAAAATCACAGATAATAAAAAGGCAGATTTATATGCACCATACAAAATTACTGTACATGCAGATTATGATGTTAGTAGGTTCCAGTGGTATTCTCAATTTCACATTACACTGGAAATATCTGGGGAAGGACTGTGCTGCAGTTTGTAGTCAAATTGAAGGCTGGTGATGAGAAGTGATGCAGACCAAGGGCTGGGCAGGCAGCTGAGTGCACTTCTAAATCGACTGCAAGGGGCTGCTGTAGTTCTTGGCCAGCTGCTGCAGTTCTCCCACCAGGGTTTTGTCCAAGAAGACTGGAGCAGGGAGGCTTATGACATGAGGGCAACGCTACAGAAATTAAAATTTCTTCAGCTTGATTCTGGAAAAGAACAGGACAATACGGTATTTGTTTCCTCTTTTTGTTATGTGCTTAAGATGCATAAGAATATAGTAGCAACTTGGTCTGTGATTTTAGTGGGGGCAGGATTAGATCCTTCTCAAATAAATAGCTTTTACACTCAGATGCTCATCATATGTGAACTGCAATATAGCTCCATTCACTATACATAAGTTCTGGCCTCTACACCTACTGAAAGATAAACCTGAACTGATAGTTTTTATTGTTAAGCAATTTCCAGGAAAACCAAGAATATTTTGGTTTGGAGGTAGAATAGTTAACACTTAAAGTTTTATTTTAACTGTTGGGGTTTTTTCAGTTTACTGAAATGGGGGTTGCTTTAGAGTATGTGAACTACAGTATGAGCCCCTTAGAATCTGTGTTCTGTTCATGGGGATTGTGGCTGAATTAAATTATGAGAAATCAATGCTGTTAGAAATAGATTTATTAAGTTATTAAGTAAATTGCAGAGAACTGAGAAGACTGGCTGCTTTTCATGGTTCTCCATCTACTTTCCTAGTCTCCTACTGTTGCAACTGAAGAACATAAAATGATATGCTTAGGGCAGTGGGACTGTTTTTGTATTTACAGTTCTGTAATCACAGCTAATTATGTGAAGATATTCACATACAAAGAGCTAAGCTATAACTCTAAAATTATGCATACATGATTGCTTATTTTATATTACTCATTACTAGAGTATTCAAGTAGGCTACAGTGAATATGGACTAACTAAACTAACATGAAGTCCCATGTAATGGAAATAGGCATTCCATAATATGTCTCCTATACCATATGGGGAATTGATAAAATTATAATTATGTTTTGATCTTAACCAGTCAAATGAGAGTTGTTGTGTTTGTTCATGGTTTTCCTTAATGCTTTCTAGACGTTTTTTACTCTATAACTTAATGGAAGTAGAAGTGCTTAGTAGCTTGGGGGTTTTTTCCACTGTGAGGTAGTGCTTCTTTACATAGGAAATGAGACCTATCTTCAAATGAATTCTCTTTTTTCCCATCTAACTTGAGTTAGTCATATAAGCTTCAAGATTAACAAACACTTTTGACAGTATAACTTTCAATTTATAAATTTTAATTAATTAATTGCATTTTGAAAATGTTTCTTAAAGAGGTTCTTTAAGAGGGTTTTTTTTCTCCTGAGACCTGTGCATGCTTGTCAAAGGAAGCAGCAGGAGGCTGATGGAAAAGGGTGCAAAGTCCTTCCAGGGCCATGTATCTAGTGCCAGGGGACATTAAATGGCCATTTGATTTTCATCTTTTGCATCCCAGTGCCGGGAGATTTTTAAAATAAGCAGTCTTGCATAATTAATATTTTATAATTTATCTAGGTGTGTTAGGGTGTGTGTGCAGGTGTGTGTCATCCCTGTGGCATCTGCTGCTCTCTTCCCAGAGGCACCTGAGCATTCTGGAGAGCTCAGCTAAGTTATCCCTCAGCTTGGTGACACTGAGAAGACCAAAAGCTACTGCCCTACAAGGAGGAAAAACAGGAGGTTTCCAGCTGTTTCGGCTACAGTCAAGACTTAGCTGATGATCTCAAGGGCTTGACCTATGTGTTTGTCATTGCACACTGGGAGCATCCCCATTTGTTTTGAGTTCTATGATCTGCTTCTGCAGTTTCCTAGTTTGCCTGTTTTTCTGCTCTTCCTGGTCGTTTCACAGCTGCCAGAAAACCCTCATCACAAAACAGAATAAATGCATGGACCCTCTGATGTCTCTGTGGCAATTCCCCACTGTTCTCTGAGTTCCCCCTGTTGCTCATTTGCCACATCGTCTTTGTAGTTTTTTGCATCCAGCTGTACAGGTCAAAGTTATCTCTTCACAAGAGACCTTCATAAGTCTTGCTCGGACTTACCTGTAGATTCAGGCTGTGGTTTTTTGCTCATTTATAGACATCTGATCATTTGATTACAACTACATCACTCAGCAATGCACATTTCATCTTGGTCAAATGCAGACATGATTATGCTTGAGTGGAATTAGTCAGAACCCATGGCAAAGTTCCTGACAGCTTTAAGCTTTATTTTGCTGTCTGTGGGAAGACAAAAAATACTCAATCCAGCATAAATCTTGCCAATCCAAAGCTTGCTCATCAGTGTTTTTGGAAGTGTTTGAAGTAGCACAGTGATTTTAGTCCAGATTAGCTTTTTGCATCACATGACCGTAATGTTTATGAATGGACACTAGGACCCTAAAGCTAGATTGTGTTACTGTTATGCTGATTATGTATAGCCTTGGTGACAGGATGATGGGTTCCACATGCTGTGTGTAGTATTTTCTCCAGTCCCTTGTTTGATTAAGGATTTCACCAAAATCCTTCCACTCTGAACTTTCTGGAGCAAATACTAAGAAATGATCGATTCCATTCAAAATAACTGATCATCCCAGCATCTGCTATCACCAACAACTGCCTTCTAACAGGGCATAAGAAATGCAAAAACTCTTTTCTCTAGATAGAGATTTTCAAATGAAAAAAAGAATGCCTAAATATTTCTTTGTCCAAAACCGACCCATGGGGAAGAATCTGAAGATACTGGTAGCCAACTAGGAAAGCTATGTTAACCTTATAACGTGTTTCATCATCTGATACAACCTCAGTCTAGTTGATCTAACCCTGCCTCTCGGATAGCACTTGCCCAAGGAGGACTTCGTTCCACTAGCTGCTGAGCAACATGGTCCCTGTGCTCTTATGCTTCGCTCCTACAGGTGTAGAATTGCCTTTCCCTTCACAGATCCTGCTTTCCCTCAGTCCTCTTGCTGAGTTGCAGGATCCCAAAGGAGTCTCAGCAAATGGTAACCCTCTTATGCTCTGACACTGCTGGAGAGAGGAGGGATAGTGGTGGTAGGGAAGAGGACAGATAGCCCATCACCAACACCACTTTTCATTCCTGAGCGGGAAATGCTAACATCAGTTGAATCAAAGCATTTTAGCAATTACAAATTTTGTGGTGGAAAAAACAACTATGTATAAGTTAAACCTACAGGAGAGATTGGAAAGGATGTTGCTGCTGAGTCAGTGCCCAGCGGTCTGGTGAGGAATTGTTCTCTTCTGTCTGCCACACGAGGAGTGAATTGCATGTTATCTCTGGCCACTGGAGCAGTGTCAGCATTTGTCGTATTTGCTACTGGTTAACAGATAGCCAGAACACTTCACTCACTAACAGTACTAAGAAGATTATCCAAATCATTGTCATTTCTGTTTCCACTGAGTGTCTGGAAACCAAGAAAGTCATCCCAGTTGCTTTGGTGAAAGATGGATTTCATCTTTAGCGTGGGCAGTGGGCTCCTATGAACTTTGAATTAAAGGGAAAGCCACTGCTAGTCTGTGGTTAGGTGTCAGGTCTTGCTGTTGTCTTTCATCAGGGTGCTGGTGCAGATCTGATTTGGCGAAGTAACTTGGTTTTATGATTAATATTTTATTTTGTATTGAAAAAAAAGTTTGCTTACAATTTAGCCAAAAGAAGTAACAAAGCTTACTCTTTTCTTCACCACCACTATCTATTCAGAAGCCACAGTCAGGCTTGATTGAGTCTTTGGGTAGGATGAAATCCAGACGATTCATTACTTTTTTCCTTTGCTGGATTCAGGTGAACCGTTTTTTGCAACTTCCATCATGTGAAGGTGCCATAAAAGTCTGGTGTTTCCTTAGACACCTTTGTGTTTCGGTACATTTTATTACAGCTGTATCTAAGAACCAAAACATTATCACATTTTGAATTCACATCACAAACAGTACTCTCACAGTAGTTTCTTTCTTTCTGTCTTTTCCCTCTGATAAAGTAGAAACCATCACACCTGGAATGAGAAAGGATGAGACAATACTCAGGGAAATCCTAACGAATGGTGAGAACTAAGTAATAAAGGATAAAAATTGTGGCTGTTTTTAAACAAAGACCAAATAATGGAAAGTGATAATTAATGACAGGCATATTTATTCTTGCATTTTTTTCACCTGAATTTATCGAGACCTTCTTTTGTACAGAGAGGAAGGAGATAAATGAAACTTGTAACTGAATATGGACAGAGGGGATAATTCATGAGAAGAATAACTGCCAAAACATGTTTAAGTACAATTCAGAAGAAAGAGCTTTAAATGGGAATGGGATCTGCTTTAAAACCACCACTAGTGTTAACACAAAAGCAACAGGAAAGGCCAGTTCTCAGGTAATAAAGTTGTGGCTGTACCCTTAGTGCAAGTTCTTGTGAGACATCATTCAGTGGTGACATACTGTGAAGACTCACAAAAATATTTACAGCCATTAAACGTAAAGAAAGATGAAATCAGAGGAGAGTGAGTCAGAAATACTCCTCTATTGAGTTAAAAGGTCAACTGCACCCTCCTTTCTTCTTAATATTTCCTTATATCTCCCATCTCTTCTCTCTTTCATTCTCCAAATGGCTTCTTTTAATGGAGAAAACTTTGTTGGAGAAAAAATAATGGGGGTATTTGTGTATGTGTAAATTTATGTAGGACATCTGTAAAATGGAAAGATCACCTTTCTGGCGATGTAAGCTTTAAGTTGTGGCTTTGAAGTATTTTAATTGCTGCTATTTTAAAAACAGCCACAAATATCTTGCTAATACTTTCCATGATAGCATGGAACAGGTCATAAGATTGAGAGTTTTGTTTTGATTTTTGAAAGATCAGACACTTAGATAAGATGGTGTCAAGTGCTACTTACTGTTTATGCAATACAGATGTTATTCCCTGGCCCTGAATTTTTCCATTTCCCCAAAACGGGTATGTAGTATTTTTGGAGAGACAGTTTTCTACTCAAGCCAAACTTAAAATACTAAAATATGGAGGTTCTGTTTTTAGAAAGTTGAACATACTGAAAAATGAATGCAGTTATTGTTCCCACTACATTACTAAATACATCTTTTTTGGAAGGTAAGCAACACAGTGACCTTTTCATTTGCACTGAAGAATTTCATGCATTACTAAATGTTTTTGTAGCTGAACACAAGCCTCATTTCCAGCTGTTTCCCAAATGCCAAAGTGTGCCTACTTCTCCTTCCTTCAAGGCTGGCATCCATCATCTTCGTGTAACAGATGAACTAAAGCACAGAGAGCAGTTATGTAGCATGCCTGAAAGTCATGTTAACAGCAGAAGCTGGAATTCATTCATTGTTACTCTATCTCCTAATTCGGTGTCTTCACCACAAGGCCACTCTTCTTCCCAATCTTACAGAAGCATGTAGAAGTTTGCAGAGTGCATGTGAAATCATACAAACGTCACTGTAACAACTACATGCAACAGTTTAGTAGTTAAGTAGTGTGAAGTGACACACTGGAGATGGCTCTTTGAGCCAGCTGCAGACAGGACGAGAAGCCAGATCTCCTGACTGACATCAGTGTTTATTGTGGATTCGGGGGAGATGTGTTTGTTGTTAGTTTAAAATTGTGTAAAGATGCCAGTCAGGAAGGGGGAGCTGGAAAAACTCCCAAGCTGGCAGGATCTCTTCAGAGAAAGAGGAAGAAATAATTATATAGAAATTGTATTGTTCACACTCAGCATTAGAGAAATGTGACTCTCATGCTACCATCAAATATAGTGGTTATACTGTACAGCTATGAGCAGCACGTAATGAGGAGCATTCTGCCTTGCTCTTGCCCTCAGTTGCTTTATGAAATAAAAGCAGGCCCTGTCTTGTACTTGTAATACTTGTAGTGTTCTTGTCAGGTTCTGAGTTTAAGGCCCTGAGAACAGATGCCATTTGTTCATGTATGTGCTCTGTACATCATGAACAGTAGCATCAGTGAAAATTTCTCCCTTTATCATGCCAATAAGCCTGCTAGAGACTGCTACCAGGATGGGTGTCAGTCATATTTAGTAATTTATTGGGCTTATGGCTAAGAGCATCTGTACAATCAAAATGTCCATGGCCACTATCATAATGACAGAGAGAGCCATTGGCCATCCTTGTGAATTATCTCTTCTCTAATCTGTAGAACTATTAGAAAATGGACCTCTATTCTCCTTTTATGAAAATCTGAAATGTATTTTTTATGGTTTTAATTTTAATACAGAAACTGTAGCTTAGGTGCAGCCTGAGAAGAACTGCTATTGTGTTGCCCCCTCATCCCTCTGCAGCCCATTTCAGACACAGCAGTGCTAGGGCACTCACCAGTGCAGCATTAGGAGGTGATAGAGCTCTCTGGCAGCTCACTGCCTTGTTTGCTTTGCATGAACCAAACCCAGGGCTGCAAGATCATGCAGTCTGGGGCAGGGGCCAAAACTGCCCGTTTTCTGGCTCGGTGAGCTGTGAGATTGGCTCTGCTTCTCCCCAGCCCATGTGCGTGGATGTCACTCTTTCCCTCCTGTTTTCATTTAATAACTCAAACAAGTGGAGCAGTGTCAGCTCTAACCCGGAGATCATTCCACTGGCCATACGTGTGCAAATGCAGGCATATGCAGGGCACTCTCCCGGTGGAGTAGCTGTCTCGGCGAGAGTGTCTTTGGACAAAACAAAGAGCTGAATTGGCACTTCAACTTCTAACTTGGACCTGTTGAATTTTATTGAGAAGAAGTGTAGAACAGACCCCTCGTGCTTTCTTGTTACGATTGTGTGAATCTAGTTCTTCATGTTGTTTCTATGAGGTGGTGGAAAATAAAGGGCTTTTTGTTTTGGGCCCAGTGGATTATTTCCTGTGAAGTCCAAGCCTTTTTTCTTTCCTAGTTCTGTGCCCTTCCTCCAAACTCAGGAAAATTAGTTGTTTACAGGCAGCCCTACGGCCACTGGGTAGGGGAGAGGGGTGTTCACAGCCAGCTCAGCCAGAGCGACGACAGGAATGAACAGCATTCCTAACTGAGTGGCGAGTTAACATCCTTGGACCTGCCGGAAACATGTACACTACTGGCTTCCCTTCTACGACAGTCTGATTTCTGGAAGTTGAGCTGCTACGGTGTGATGTCAAATCATTAGCTAACACGAAAGGCAAGCCTGACTGGAAGTGTAACATTTCACAGTGGTTTCAAACAGATGATTTTTCGCTCGATCCTTTAATGTTAGGAATGACTTCGATGCCAAGATGTTCCCAGAAAGTTTTACTTACGAATCCTGTCGTCAGCGCTGAATTACGCGGACGGACGGGCAGCGCGCCGCGGCCGCCGGCGTTGTCTGCGTTCCGGGGCGCGCTGCCGGAGGGCGAGCCCGCTCCCTTCCCGAGCCCGCTCCTTCCCGCCCGCCGGGAACGGGCGGCCGCAGCCGGCGCGGGGAGCCCCGCCGGAGGCGGAGCGCGGCGGGGGCGGGACGCGGCCGCGGCCCTTCCTCTGCTTTCCTTTCCTTTGCCTTCCCGCCCCGCAGCCCCGCGGCTGCAGCCGGCGCCGCCACGGGCAGCGTCCCCCGCGCGGAGAGCTCGCAGCCCCGCCGGTGGCGCTCGGCGGCGGGCGGACTTCGGGAGTCCGCGCGGGCCGATGCCGTCCGGCGCATGAGGCGGAGGGGAGCGGCCGGAGCCGGGGATCGCCGCCGGCCGCCGCGCCGGAGCCCCTAGGATGTCACCATTGTTCAGCTGGGTGGCCAAGGTAGGCGGCGCGGCGCCCGCCGCGCTCGGGAAGTAAAGTCCAGCCTTAGGGTTTGCAGATGTTGGCGTGTAATTTCAAGGCAAGTCAGTCATCTCTGGGAAGGGAGCAGAGCCCTGCTGTATTGTTCAGCCAGGGAAAAGGAGGAGCACTCAAAGTGAATAGTAAAGTCCGCCTGCTGTCAGACGTGGCTTGGGTTGAGGGGTTAAAAGCGAAGCTGGAGGTCTGGCCGACTTGTTCTGCCTTGCTGCGGATCTGCAAAAGGGGAGAGCTGTAATTAAAACTGCTCTGAAGGCCTTATCTTAGTGCCTGTTGAAGTCTAACGCTACTTGTGTGCCTTGGGGAATGTGTAACAGCGCTCCCACTGTTTGTTTTGGACTCTTTTTTTTCCTGGTTTTTGTCATGCTCTGAATTTATGAAAAATAAGTTGGATTTTAGTGGGACACTTACATGTTTAAGTATGACAATGCATGTGTCGTGCTGGCTTCTTCATCTGTGTGTGTATGTCTTCAGTAGGATTTTCCACTGTAACTGAAATTACATACGGATGCAAAGCAGTAAAGATGGTTAAAGATCTCTAGAATATAGTTTTGAGCTGATGTTTTAAAAAAATTCCGAAGTAACAGTCATTCTGAATTTAAAATGAGCTGCAAATGATATTCTGTCTTGAGGCACAGTTTAACATGTAGAAGAGGACAAGTGTGCAAAACAGCTGTAAAGAATTGTGGATTCCTTGGAGGAATTAGCTGGGAAAAAAACTTTATCTTGAAATTTAACAGACAGCATAGGGTGCTGAGCAGACCACATAAAACCTGGTTCTCTATTCTGTGTTATCAGGTGTAAATGGTCAGTTGCTTAATAACTTCTGCATCCCTGTTCCTGAATATTTAACAGGTGAAATAGCGACCCTGGGAGTATAGTAAGAGGGAAGTGCTTGGTATGTGACTGTTGCCTTTGTTCAGATTCTCAGATAGAAGGATTTGCTCTATTCTGTCTTGAAACGAGCCTGTTGAATTTCAGGCGTTCCCTGAAAAATCAAAATGTATCCTTTTCTCTTTCCACTTGCCTTTTTTTTTGTGGGTGAAGACCTGTTAGGTGAAGCACTTGCAGTTGCCTCTTCTGTCATGACTCAGGCTCTGTCTCATCGGACATAAGGCCTGATTTGCTGTGTTATCTGAGGGAATTATACTGGCTGCTGTCCATGCCGACACTTAAAAATGTGCCTGTCTCCTATACAGGTGGCTGCTGCCAAAGATGAGTGATGCCACTGAGTACATATTTCAAGGATGCCCCCAAGGGATGATCCACCTCCTTCTCTCATTGTTCACTTGTCAGCTGGGCAAAGCAGCTGGTCAGGGAGGAGTTGGTCTTGGAGGAGGTCAGAACTTGTAGCACACGGAGTTCTGTGTTTGTAGAGAAACAAGCTCCTGCAGAAACACACTTCTAACTGCTTTTAGGAGTGCTTTCTGGGCTTTCAAAGCTAACTATTTCAATGCTGGTTTCTCACAACTACTTAGTTTTATTCTTTTGATGGCCATTAATTGTCAGCACTAGTTTGGGAGGGAAAGCAAAGCAGTGTACTTAGAAATATAGAATGAGGCTTGTTAACAGAGAAAGCTTTCCTGCCTGTCAAAGTCTGATCAGTAAAAATGTAGGAGCTATGGGTGTGGGCTTTCAACACAAATGCAAGCCTCTCCGGTTTTTATAAGATGGTGGCCCATTCCAGAATGGGGAAGGACTGTGGGATGGGGGTGGAGATGAAACTGCCCCCCTCAAAGCAAAGCTGTCCCCTTGCATCTATTACTTAAAAATGAGTGACCTTCACCTACGTAGCGTGTTTAGTCTCACCATGCAAGTCCCCAGGCCTGCAGACAGTTATACGTGGAGTAATTTATTCCCATGTGCTATAAAATTGGTCCTTGGTGTTTGTATAAACATTACCTTTTAATATGTCTTCATTACAGGTTTTTACATGCAGTTTTACCCAGCTTGTCTCTTACCTCCACACAGCCTCATCAGGGCTGAGGTTTGCCGTGCTGCCAAGCTGGGCCATGGGSCCTATTCTGGGCTGGAGGATAAAGCCCTACTTGAGTCTTATGTGGATTGATGTTGCCCCCATTGGCCATATGGATGCTGGCTAAGCCCCTGAATGATGGCTCTGTGGATAATGAATTCTAAAGTAATGACTTGTTTTAGTCTCCTAAAACTATTTAAATAAAAAAGAATAGTTCTACCAGTTTTTCCTGCATGGTTTGATACAAAGTTAGACAACTGACTTAAGGGAAACCTTTGACTAAGCACCTAAAAACATGGTCTCTTGAAAGTTTGCACTGTTGTGCAATCTACTTTTGTAGATACACAAAGACTATTCATATTCAGTTTAGATCACTGAAGAAGCTGTTACTAAAAGTAATCATTGTGGAGTTGAAAAATGTCAAAGCTTTCGGTCTCAAAAAAAAAGATGCAGATTTTTAGTGGTGAACTTGCACATTATTAATTCATTAGTAGGAGATAATACAGTGATAAGTTTTAAGAGTAATTTTATTTATTCCTATAATATTTAATACAGGTTTAGTTTAAAAGATTAGTCTTAGTTCTTTACAAATTGCTTCGTTTTATAATGCAAGTTTCTATTCAGAAGCAGCTTGACAGAAACCAGAATTAAAAAATTGATTGCTGAAGAAATAGAAACAGTTCTTTGTGCAATAAATTGTATAAATAGAGAATTTTGAGTAAATGTGTTTTCAGATTCTCAGCTAGTTACAAAATTTATATGTAGTGTGTCTTTCTAGTTATAAAAAAAAGTACTGTATATAATTTAATAGCTGTGTTAACTTCATCTTACTTTGTCTGAAGGATTATAAACCAACAAGGAACCGGTAAAGAAAATAACGAAGATAAAATGCAAAGCAAAGTTAGGTAGTTTAATTCAAGGTTTCTTCTACAATGATTTTGCTGGTGGGGATCAATCCACCCTGGGCAGCTGCCTCCAACCTGCAGGACAGCAGGTGGGAAAGGGATGCTTCCAGTTCCCTCCTGAGGGGAACTGCAAGCAACAGAGTGAGTTGCTGAAGCCTGAGGAACTTCCAATTATGTGCCACCAGCACTGGCAGAAAAGGGTGGGTTTACAATGTAGCTGTCCCAGCTGGGTTGGCTAATCTTGGACCTCGGATTGAGAAGGTGATAGTTTGTATTCCTTCTGCTGTGAAAATCAGATTTTAGGGTGTATTCACAATAGATGCTCTGAAATTCCTATTAGCAAAACAAGAAGTAGGTTTTAGTTTGGTTTGGTTTTTTTTAAAGGATTTCTGAGTCAGGATGGCCCATGAGCTTTCCTCAGTTTGGGAAGCTCTCAAGCCATCAACAAAGAAAAGTTCTATGCTATTCAGTGCAGCAAGGCTTGGTTACTTGGCTCATGCCATGAAACATTACTGAAGAAGTAATCATAATAATGTGGAAAATGCTACTTACATTTCTTGTAATCCTAATATAGCTTTATATGCTGTTAGAACTGATCTTGCTGATGTTTTGCCATCATTCCTACTATTTTCTATATAATAGAATGGCTAGTAGACCTCTGGTGAAGCATGCGTGGGAGTAACAATATACTTCTTAGTTTAGGTCAGAAGCTACAAATGAAATTAATTTGCCTTCTGCAAAGGAATTAAGAGGAATGAGAGACCAAAAATCAGGAAGGCTAAGAAATCGCCTCCCACTTTTTTTTTCTTTCTAAGAGTGTTCTGAAAGGATGATCTTGACTTTTTTGCTGGTCTGTTCTAGGGTATATCATACTCATTTATGAGGATGTTTTGCTCCAATTTAACTGACATGCCTCTTTCTTTTATTCCCCTCAGCTTCCAGCAAAATTGACCACCTTTGAACGTCTTTAATCCCTCAATGAATTACTTAAATTTTAGCTAAACAAATCAAGTTTTCGTCTCTTGAGGAGCCCTCAAAACCATTTTAACACTGTCTAAAGCCAAAAAACTTAGACAGGTTTAACAAACTTCTTACTTTTAAGCCCATCTTACTTATGATGAATTATTTGGGTTGGTGAGTAAAAGGTGGTGGTATTCTGTGGAGTGCAACCCTAGTTTGTGCTAGTGCATTTACCCCTGATAACCCTTTTTGTAAAGGAATTTGAGCCCTTTGCTATATCAAGAATCAAGTAGTTAATAGAGAACTACTGTGAGGGAAGAATTGGGAATCACTGAGGAGGGAAGGCTCAAATGCCATAGTTTTGCTTGTGGAAGAATCTCCTTGAAGCCATTGATGCTCTGGGTAGGGCCGAAGGGACAGACCCTCGCTTGTCTCCCAGGCTGGATGCCAGCAACGCAACAAAGAGAAAGTGCAGATTTCTGCCAGAGCTATGTTTTGGTGCCCAAGTTTGCATAATGCCCTTGTCAGAGAACACTACCTTTCTGCTCAGTGTGATTCTCCAGGTCAGTTTATGTTGGGGTAAAATGTTGTTACCAATTCACAGCTTTCAGGTAAATGCAGATTATCACAAAATACCAAGCAGTTCAAATGCACTGCTTTCTGTATGCCAGTCACTCCCCACCTTCCCCTGCAGGGGCCTGGGTGATGACTGAGGAATATGCACTCAGCATTTGAAATGAAGTCGGTCCTGTGGTGAAACCCCTCAGTTACTCAGCAGTTGAGTTCCCTTTGGAGCTGCTCTCTTTTATTCTTCGTCCTTCCATTTCTTTTTCTGCGTGCCAGGCTCGAATTGCACCTGCTCTGCTTAGCTATTTCCAGTTTGATGGGAGAGGGCCAGAATATAGTCAAGCTCATATGGCTTTTATGTGGCTGGGCAGGTGTAGTAGAGCAGTGTCCTATGCATTTGTAAGGTACATTAGGGGTGCTTAGTAAGGAGTAGAGCTTTCCACACTGAAATTTCTGGCCATGTAGATTGCAGTTTAGCAAGGTTTTTCTCTTGAATCATTTATGCCTTTCTGAATTAATTTCTTATGAGTATCTTCTTTCAGGTTCATGTTGACCTTCAGATTTAACAAGCCAAGCCCGACAAGGTAGCTGAGCTTGCTCTTTTGTACAGGTTCTGTCCTCTGCAATTCAAAACAGAACTTTTAGCCTCTAGTCAAAACCTGTTTGCTTTTCTTTGCTGAAAAGCTCTCTGGAATTGGTGCTACCTGCCTTCATGTGGTTAACATGTTCTGAACCAGCCAGTAGCAAACTACTAGTAAATCCTGCAGGATCAGGGAAAACCCCAGGTCCTATCAGAGATGGATAATACAACTAAGAATTTGTTTAGATTTTTTGCCATATATACATATGTCTGCAGCACTGCAGTTTAACTTTATTTGCCTTACATTTGATGATTTAAAATACTGTTTCACATCATAGTCTTTTTTGAAAGGCTACTGTAATGAAGCAGTCTGCTATGTGAACTAGAGATGTTTCTAAGAACACCAAAGCAGCAGTTTGGCTCTGGGTTCCGTAAGTAGAAATATCCTTAGGGAAAAGTCAGGTAAAGAACCTCTTTACAGTTTGTAATTTCCTGTCATCCTGAATACAGAAGCTGCAGCATTTCTGAGGAACGTCTGCTTTAAGGAGTTGTTGGAACTTTTTTACTGTGCCATCTAATAAAAGCTTTAAGTACTTTAAGAAGTCTTTTGAACCGTTTCATTTTAAATTTGAAGGGGCTGAGGTTGTGTATGGTGTACAGAGGTTGACTAATGACTTAACAAGTAAATCCTCAATAGAATTATTCAATTATTATTCAATTAATGGAATTACAGCTTGGCTATTTTTTTCTTTCATTAGAAGCCTTTACCTCTCAACTGTTAAAGCTGAAATACTTAGGGATGGCAATGACTGAGAGGAAAAAAATTCTCAGCCTCTGTTTTGTTAGTATTTTACATATCAGTTAAGATATACAAAATATGTCAAGAGATGCTTACTAATTTGTATGGGGAGGTGAGGCAGTAGAGCTGGGAAGAGCAACCAGAACTAAAAGAGCAGAAGCTGAGGCAAGGGATTGACTTTAGCTACTGTGTATTGCTTTTATCACTGAGTTAACTGTACTGAGTTGTATCTGAATTGTTTTCAGTTATTCTTGCATTTTGATGGGTGCAAGTAAGTATTGTAACCAAGTTACAATAACAAATCCTGAGATGAATTCATGCATAAATGTAAAATTTTAATAGAGTTTCCATAGAATCACAGAATAAGCTGTTGGAAGGGGCCCACAAGGATCGAGTCCAGCTTCTGGCCCTGCACAGCACCATACCCAAGAATCACACCATGTGC
This sequence comes from Amblyornis subalaris, assembly GCA_018881555.1. Lineage (NCBI taxonomy): Eukaryota > Metazoa > Chordata > Aves > Passeriformes > Ptilonorhynchidae > Amblyornis > Amblyornis subalaris. The sequence continues at coordinate 3,484,255 of JACAXG010000079.1, read as the reverse complement.
CTGAGAGCATTGTCCAAACACTTCTGGAACTCTGTCAGGCTTGGTGCTGTGACCGCTTCCCTGGGGAACCTGTTCCAGTGCCCAACCACCCTCTGGGTGAAGAACTTTTTTTAATAACCAACCTAAACCTCTCCTGACACAACTTCAGGCCATTCCCTTGGGTCATGTCACTGGTCACCACAGAGAAGAGATCAGTGTCTGCCCCTTTTCGTCCACTCACAAGGAAGCTGAAGACTGCAGTGAGGTCTCCCCTCAGTCTCCTCCAGGCTGAACAAGCCAAGTGACTTCAGGGCTTCCCCTCAAAGCCCCTCACCATCCTCATTGCTCTCCTTTGGATGTTCTCTAATAGCTTTATATTCTTATTATACTGTGACACCCAAAACTGCACACAGGACTCAAGGTGAGGCTGTACCACCACAGAGCAGAGGAGGACAATTCCCTCCCTTGCCCAGCTGGTGATGCTGTGCCTGATGCACACCAGGACACGGTTGGCCCTCCTGGCTGCCAGGGCAATGCTGACTCATGTTCAAATTTCCATTGACCAGGACCCCCAGATCCCTTTCCACAGCACTGCTCTCYAGCATCTCATTCCCCAGTCTGTACATACATCCAGGATTGCTTCATCCCAGGTGCAGAATCCAGCTCTTTCCCTTCTTGAACTTCATATGGTTGGTGAGTGCGCAGCCCGCTAGTTTATCAAGGTCCCTCTGCAGCGCCTCCCTGCCTTTGAGGGAGTCAACAGCTCCTCYCAATTTTGTATCATCTGCATACTTGCTTAGTATCCTTTCTTTAAAAGTGAAATCTTTCTGAAAACATGGTTTCCTTACTGAGAAGCGAGAGGGAGGTTCAGGCACCTTTACCCTGTTGCAGTGGACTAGAGCATAACAACAGGGTTTCTGCTGCATCTTTTCTCTTGTGCCTTCAAGTTCCCAAAAGGCCACACCAGTATTCCTGGCTCAGCTGGCCAGGTGCATGAAAGCCTGGATGAAATCCCCTGTAGGTTGCATCTACGTTAGTAAGTGCCATACGGCGACAGGTTGTTCAAGGGAAACTGCTGGTGCTGAGGACAGGTTCTGTACCTCACTCAGGGAAGCGAGTTTTACTTGGAACTGGCCCTGATTTGGTGCTGTGAACTAAATGCCTGTTTGCAGTGCAATGCACCACAAAATAAAGGTTTAGTTCTGTTTAAATGGGTGACAGTTCCGGCGTTTTGAGACACCTCCCCAATGCAGTCTGTCACACAAGAAGAGGAGTGGGAGAATCCACTCTCAAACACATGCCTGGTCCAAAATAAAATAGTGAGGTAGTCACACCTGTATTATACTTGAGAACCCAATTAGAGAAGCTGGACAAACAGCCAACACACGGCTTTGGCTGTGGGGACGTGCTGTGGCACAGTGGATGGCCCTGATGGAGGGAATAGGGGCCCATCAGAGAATTTTTGTTTTATTGGGATGTTGATCTTTTGGCTAGTGCTTATTGAGAATTTCAGGCCCGAAGAGGTTGTCTGGAATTTCTGTGGCCTAGAATTCTGTCTGTCACTAACTGAAGCACTGCGAAGAGCAAGTAAAACTGTTTATTGTCTTCCATTCTCAGGGCAGTGTGTATGTGAGCACACATGTTGATGGTCACATTTTAAAACCAAACCAAAAATTATTCATGGCTGAAGTATCTGGAAGCTTCTTCCCAGCTCAGAAGTTGCTGGCTTTGGACATATGAATATTTCTCTTCATACCTTTGCAGCACCATCACTATAATAAAAAGCATGTTTTTTTCCAGGGGAAACCTTTGCTTTGCAGCTACCAAACGGGATTTTCAGGTACAGAGATATTCTGTGAAATTGCAGGTTTGGGGAAAAGAGGCCGCTTGTGCATAGTTGCACAGGCACACTCCCTGCTGCTGAAAATGGCAGTGCTGAGCTAAACTAAACAGCTCCTTTCTTTTTCAATCAAACATTTGGGGAGGTTCGTGTGTTTATTTCAAGGAGCTCTCTAGCCAAATATCTTACTTTTACCAGGTCTTAACAGATTGTCGCGCTACATTTACTGAACTATTGGTCTGCTGCTGTAGTACAAACAAGGTGAGCTCACTGAAGCCGTTGTCATGGAAATTTGGATGGTTGGCACTGTTTCATGCTGGTTTTGTCTCTGCGGAACTTTTTATAGCTTCCAATCTGCTCGAATACAAGTCACGGAAAAGATTTGAAGTGTTTGGGAGTTTTAGACTATTATGTACAAGAGGCCTGTCTTTAAAACTGGTGCTAGTTACTCAGAACCTGAACCATAAATACGTGCTGGAATTTAAGATTTGAGTATGTCCCATTGGAATATAACCCACAGAATTTATCATTCCGTGAAAGCAACATTTCTGCTTGACATATAGTCATTGAAGGCTGACCTTTTTAGACTTAAGCATTTTTTTTTGTATGCAACACAGTTCATGCAGCTGATGCTGTTTTGTTTATGAAGCACAGAATAATTTCGAAATTATTTACTTTAGGTTGCTATAATTCAGTCAGCATTTTTTCTTCTGTTTTACAGCAGAGAAGGACAAAAACTGGTGAACTAAGTGCTTTTTAAGTGAAAGAGTAGTTTTCATGGGATGTTTAGTCATTACTTTCCCATGCTGTTCTCCTGCGAGTTGACCTGAGGCAGCTGAAATCTTTTAGTATATGACAAAGCAGCAAATGTGCTCATCCACAAGCAAATCAGTTCACCAGGATTTTATACCAGTCAGGCAGAATGCTGGAAAAAGCTGACCAGCTTCTTCACTCAAGTTCTCTTGGGGCCTTTATAAGTTTAATGTTTGAGTAAGATTCTTCCCATCCTCTGTCCCCGTGCCTCCCACCAGCAGCTCTAGGAAGAAGGGCCGTGGGGGTGTCTCTTTCCTCGGGAAGTCTGTCAACTCTGTTGTCAGAGTAAGAGAGATGGTGTTTTACTTTACTGCAGATAAAACTTACTTACACATCACATCAATCAGAAGTATTCATAGGGTGACTTTCCCCCACTACCTTCCTCCGTGAAAACCTCAAAATAAATGTTATGGGGAGGGGGATTTTGGCGTGTATTTGGATCAGCTGCCAGGAAGGTTATATCAGAAATAACCTCAGTTGTAATGAGGACACACATCACAAATGGAGTTTTCCTCCCTTCTTGTTTGGAGTTGGATATTGATAAAAAGGATAGAAGAATTTCAGGCCTTTTTGAATTTATAAAGAAATCATATTCACTTCTGTCTGTTTTGCTAACCCTTGTTTTGCCASTTGTACCAATTTTGATAACTACCAGGAGCCTGAGAGCAAAAGAGACCAGGAGAGAGCCTGTATCCTATTGTACAAATGAAATTTAATCTGATTAATAATTAAAAAAAAAAAGTTAGTACCTAATTTCCTGTTTTAAGTCCTCTTATTGCCTTTCAGTTATAAAAGATAACAAAACCACAAGAAATTCTGCCCTGCCCCATCTCAAAAAAAATCAAACCAGGAAAGAACTCTTGTCCTGGAAGCTTTAAAATGCCGTTGCTGTCTTTGTCCATTTATAGCTATCTAAGAATAGGCTTCCATTTCCCACCCCATAGCCTCCAGCACAGTCCCAGGCCTGTCTCAACTCTGTGAAGGGAGTTGCTTGCAATTCCATCTTGCACGTGTCCCAAAAAGAAGGATTTAATCTCTGTTGATAATGAATGAGCACAGATATTTCTAGTTACTGCTTTACAACAGGTATTGCCTCCTTGTTCAGCAGTCACCTTGTAAAATGAGCCAGGAACCCTGTAGGTATGACGAGCAACTACTTTTATGTCTTAAAGTGCAGTTTTCATTTGTGAAATTGTGTGAAAAGAAACCTTTGAAACAAAATATGCAGAAGATAACACTATGAAGATGTTAATGCATTATTTGAAATATCCTTTGACTTATTCCACAGTTGTTGCTTATAACTTTGTGGCACTGAATGGAGGAGCTGATAAAGCAGTACAAGATGAAAAGAAATGGTTTTTATTGTAAAGACAGAAAGGGCTGGGGAAATATGAATAAGTGAACACCATGTAATAAGCCCATCAGGTATATGGCAGAGTATACTTATGTTATTCCCAAAAGCAGATTTTGTAGGAATACCCCCTTCAGAGCCAGTCAGGTGCTGTTGCACTGGAGGTGTATTAAAAGCCCGTGGAGGCTTTGCCAACTGCAGTTTGCTTTTGGATGATGTATTTTCATGGGAAGGGGTCCAAAAGTAAGAAGCAGTCTGGGACATGGCAGTTTATTTATGGAGAGTACCCAGGTTTTGTATTTCAGGCTTCAAGTAAGGTGTGTCTTCAGAGCATATGTAAGAAACCCTTAAAGCGTATCAGCAATGTGGTGCATCTCTCTTGGGAAGGAAGCACCACCACAAAACAGAATACTCCAACTTCACTAGAACACCGAGTACAATTATGTTCTATTTCTGAGCTTGTTTTCAATACTCTTTAAACAGATTCTGCAAATATTAGTTTGGGGTTTTTTTTCAAAAGGAAAGAAAACCTTTTTGTGCTTCTTTAAATTACATGGATTGCTCTCCAACTCACATGATTTTGCAAGAAGTGTACCCTTTTCTGTCTGGCTCAGGAATCATGAGGAATGTTCCCAAGCTGAGATTTGTCTGTAATATTAAAAGGAATGTGATACTGAGAAAGTGGCATACAGTACTCGTGACATCACTCTGCAGTACTTAACAAGCTTCTGGAGGTAGCACTTGATGTGTGTGGGAAGTCTAGTCCCCTTTACAGCTTTTTATGATAATGTGTATACTGTAAGAGTATGTGTTGGTGACATGGAGCTCTACTCTTGGTGCTTACTGTGTCAGAGTCATCTCAGAGGACTCTAGTGGCACTCATCCAGGTCAAAAAGAGCTAGATTTAAACAGATGACTCTCTGCTGCCCCACACAGAATATCCTTTGAATTTTAGTGCCCTCAGACTCATCAGCTTCTTAGATGCATTCCTGCAAAATTTGAGTCCGAGCCTTATCACCTTCACTTACCCCTTTCTCTTTAGAATGCCCACTCAAACCTTACTAAGGAAACCATGTCCACGAGTAGGCATTGTGTTATTGTTCTTCCTTTCATGGCCCCATGGTGATATTCAGCCGTTGACCTGTCCTTTATCAGGGCTGAAACAGCACCTCTGCCTTGCTTTTGCAAGTTTCACAGCCCTTCCTAAGCAGCATATCTGCACTGTGGTTAATGCTGCTGGCTGCTACCCTGGCTGCCTCTCCCAGCCCTCTGGTTGTGCTCCAACTTGTTCTCCTTTTCAAAAGACATTCATGAGTTCCCTGGTTAAATGAGACACACAGTGCACCTTATGTGCTATAGAGAGAAATATGCTAGACCAACGTGTGGATGGTGGAGCTGCTGAGAGTGGCACAGTTTATAGTTGTTTTATGAGCAGTGTGGACACACCAGCAAATTTTTGGATCATATATGTTGAGGAGTGAAGTCATGGAGTAAAGGCAAACTGTATCTCTGTGCACCTGCCAATCTTAAGTACTTAGGGAGCTGTTGGTAAGAGTGTTACTTGGGTTCTACCCCTGTGCATTTGCTATGCACAGAAAAACTGACAGGAGCTTGCAAAGACAGTTGTTAGCCAGGGACTGGAAGAGTTATAAGCTTTGTGCTTCTCTGAATTAAATCTGGGTTTGAAAGTGGCTTTGTGGGAGGAATAAAAGTCATCAAATAGCAAATGAAGAAAGGTAATACTCAAAAGTATTCCATAGAACTGTTTATTAAGGGTCAATGGGTAAAAATTTTTGAAACAAGGAAGTTAATGACTGTGAAAAGTCAGCGAGGTGTAGGAGACTAGTCCCGTCTCCAAGCAAGATAACAGAAGAAAAAAAGCCATGTGAAGACACTTGAGATAAGAACTGAATATAAAAGGCTTTTCACTGAAATGGAAATTAACTACAAAAGCTTATAACTCTTTTCTACCTTGAATTTCTGCTAATGCCAGAGAATAAGGAAATTCTGTCTTGGAATTCCTACTTGGAACTTAGCTCGATGTGACCCCCAGCGTCTCATCAAAGTTTGAAGCTGTATCTAACTTGGAAGTTTGGCTTGCTTTATGTGGGAGACTGCACCATCAGAGGTCACTTCCAAATTAAATTATTCTGTGATTTTGAAAGGAGAAATTGTGCAGTATCTCAATTTAAAAGCAAAATAATACCAGTAAAATATATTAAAATGCTCTATGTTTAAAAATGCCAAGTTTTAAATCCTATGAGTGGAGAAAAGTGTTCAAGAAGTCAGTTGACCACTGCTGCAGGTTTAAGGAGTGATAAGGACAGGAAATCCTGATCTGCATTGAATTTTGGACCGTTTTGCTACAAGTGTGTTGAAAAGAGACCAACTGCTTTTTACTACATATCAAACTACTGAAATAAAAAATTTTATGCAGTCTTTGTAAAAATGCACATAAATACTTTGCTGTATTTTCTTTTATATGTGTGGTGTATGTTTAAAAAATTATTTTACTTTCTTCTGTTCTACTACTTTTACAAAATATTCCATGACTGTAAATACCTTATGGGTGACAAAAGTACTGCTGTCTGTCCTGATTCAATTAGATAGCTTCTCCCAAGATTAAATAGCTGTGTACCCTATCTTTTCTGTAGCAGTACTCTCTACTAAAATAAAGAAGGAAAGATATCAACAGGAAATAGTATGTTAGACTTTACATATTTTATTGAGCCTGCTCTATTGATCAGAAAAAAAGGCAAGTAAAAGCACTTAAAAATAGTTCAGATGTCCTCTCACTATTGAGTAAGCTAGCAAAAATGAGTCAAAACATCTACTTGTTTTCTTTGTGAAAGATTTTTAAAGCTTTGTTCTAGCTAGTGTTGTGTGAGACCTTCTGTGGGTTCAGCCTAAGATCTGACCCTAATGTTTTTCAGTTTCCAACAATTTATGGAGGCTGTTGCATAAGACCAGTTGCTGTCAGCACAGGTCTGTCTTATGTTAAACAAAACCGCCTATGTCCTTGAAGTCACTAAGCCTGTGCTTGAGCCCTTCACTGACCTGAAGCCTTAAGCAGAGACTGGTAGGTATAAACTGGTAGATTTATACAGCAGGTATAAACAGTGCATAACATCTAGAATAATAAATTATCCCACTTTTTTATTTTTTCACCTAGTCCTCCCAGCTGATGTGTTAACAGTTCTTTTTCTGTAGCACATTTTGCTTACTTACCTGCTATGTATAAACGAAATGGGCAATCTTTTTTCTAGTCTGGTCTTAATTACCAAAAGTCAGCTGTTGCATTCAGCTGTTACTGGGCTTTTTTCATTAAAATAGTTTCTAATTCTTTCTTAAATCTACTGACAGTGATACCAGGGGATTTTTTGCTTTTCTAGCTTTATATATATATTAGAATGTAATATTAGAATAATAGAATTCCTGTAACTTTCCACTGAAACTCATAGATAGTAATGCACCCTGACCTAGACAAAATAGACCCAATTATCGTCCTTAAGCATTCCAGAGTTGGACAGGATATTGCTTTATGACAACTGAAAACCGAAGTTATAGAGCTGGCAGAGACCTCCAATAGAAACCTGCTGCGAGGAAGAGTTTCATTAACTCTGCTTTTCATTGGAGAATATTTCTAAACGATGTTAATTCACTGAACTCCTATAATAGTAGAAGCTTGAGTGCGCGGGACACCTTTTTACCTTTTTACATCCTTTTAGACCTTTTTACCTTTTATATAACTTACACTTGCTTGGTGCCACCGCAGGGATTGAGCCCATCCCGCGAGCATGGCTGGTGCTGGGGACACTTCCAGGGAAGCTTTTGCTTTCTCTATACCCCGAATAAAATTTTGGCTTTTTCTTACCCTCTCAAACAGATAAGGCATCAACAGGATAAAGACCTTGACTTCTTACATTCTTGTATGTAAACTTACAGGGTCACTGCTAGTTGCAAGGGATAAAAATGCGACTGCAGTTTCCATGAGCGGAAACAGCTGATCTTTGTCCTTCAGATGCAGCAAACCTGTGTTAAAAATTGCTGCCTTCTGTCATGTTTTGGTGCATGGCATAGAAGCTGTAGCTATTTGTCTTGTAACTGAATAACATGCACTAGGAAGTCATAGGTGTTGGTTTGTATTTTGCTTGAATATCCGTGAGTCAAGACACAAGAATACTCAGCATTTCAGTTCCCTGCTTTGTCTCTGCAAAATAAACATTCTCATTATAGCAGAAATAATGTGGCACACTTAAAGAAAAAATCACGTGTTCGGTGTTAGTTTTAATGGTTATAAATACGTGATCTTTTTCTGTATCTAATTCAGACACTCTGAACACTAAAACTTTTGCTAGTACATTTCAGTTGTGTCTTCTGTTCAGGAGGCTTGTTTGGCCTGAAGTAATAAGGAGATAATGATCTGTGTTTCATAAAGTTCCATTATTGCTTACACTGTTGTTCTATACTTAGTTGTGTGGGTTTAGGGAAATAATTTTAGGTCAGCAGCAGTGTTTTTTCTGATTACAAAAGTAATCTTTATCCACTAATTACATATTTGTATTGAGAAACAAGTCAGAAAACACTTAAGAATAGAAGTATGCTAGAAAAGAGAATTTGTATGGCAGGAAGTAATCATACATGTTTGCAGGAGTCTTCCCCCACTGTCTTAGCATGTTCAGATTAGTAGGCCCAATTACCAATAGGTGTGTATAAGAGCAGTTGGTACCTACATCACCAAGGTGACATAGGGTGGGACCCTGGGAGGCCGTCTAGTTCAGCCCCCTGCTCAAAGCAGGGTCATCTCGAGCAGGCTGCTCAGCCCATGTCCAGTCAGAGTTTGCATATCTACAGGGATGGAGACTCTGCAACCTCTCTGGGCAACCTATGCCAGCTTGTGGCCACCCTTACAATAAAAAAAAGATTTTTTTCTTATGTTCAGAAAGAGCCCACCACCTTCAAAAGACTCCAAGCAGCATTAACTTAATTCAGGAGCAACTTCATCCTTGCTGCTTTTCGATACAAATTGAAGAGCCATAAAACCTGATTCTGTTTTACATCTTAATTAATTTGTGGAGGTTTGCAAGAGATGTGGTTAGTGATTACTCAGTGGCATGCTGCTTAATCTGAAAATGTTCCAGCTGTGGTTGATAAACATTTGCTAGGATAGAGCCTTGATCTTTAATAACCTGAAATAATTATAATAAATTTATTTTTAACTACTGTTTACTTCATGTTTATGTACTCAGCATCCAGGTCTGTTTGCTGGGAGAGCCAGTGTCAGAGGATACACAGGGCAAGCAAATTGTTAATTTTCAGTACTTGTATAAAAAGTCTGGAGTGGTACAGGTGGATAAAAAGAGCACAAATCTTGATCAGGCCAAGAACAGTTCCAGGGAAATAAGTACTTTGGGGTTTTTTTCCTCATTCATTGTGGATCTTGTCTTTAGTAATGAAAAAAGATATATGTTTAACATACATAAGGGTCACAGGAAAGTGAGGTGGTGGTTTGCTGCTTCTGCTGATGCTGCATCAATTGCCTAATCAGAAGTAATAAAACTTTATTGGCAGGCTGCAACTTTTTTTTAGGTCTGTAAGTGGGAACAGAGGAGTCAGTGTTTTTCAGTAAGTGTAGCACGGAAGCCAGCTGTTACTTATCAATGACATGATTCAACCCTTAGCATGTGTGAAAATAAATAAATAAATACTCCCCTTGATTTTTCATCAACAGGCCTTGTGGGTCTGAAGTTTATTAACTACTGTTAAGACATGAACTTTATTAACTACTGCAAAGTCCTTCTGTGTGATGTAGTGTCTTTCCATAACCATTGTCTGTATATAAAGTATAGCCACTCTTGTGTAGCAATTTTGTCGATGTCCAGGGTGTTTGATAAGAAAAAACATTGAAGAAATTAAATTCAGTAACTGCATATATGTGCTGGATCCCTAAAGCCTTGTCAGGGCTTTAGCTCAGCTGTAACCCTTGCAGCACCTGCACTGCTGGAAACTCTCCTTATCATCATTGACATGTGTGGCACTGGGGGAGCTTAACAGTGGTTGAGATAGTGGCCCTCTTTGCTTGGGCGAGCACTGATGTTCCTGGCTTTACCAAAGTGAGCAGAGTTCAGAAAATACCTCAGTCCTTTGCTGTTGCCTCTACAGCCTCAGCAAAGGCAGAGGTGGGATCACAGGTCTCTGTGTGTATCCTGGGCAGCTCAGAAGTGAAATTGCCTGTGGCTGGTGAGTCCAGGCAAGATTCAAACGTGTTTATTAAAAATGCTAAAGCAATTGCAGCTTGAAATATGGGTAGAATGCAGTTTTACGTTTTACCGTCACTCTGATAYGTTATGCCACTAAAAACTGGTTCTTTTAAGGGGTATCAGGTAAATAAAACTGAGGTAAACCTTAAGCTTACTGTAGAGCAAATGCATATTGTTTGAGGTACTAAAGATTTGTTATACCCTTAATGTTCTTTTTGTGTATGATTAAGAAGTTAGGCACAAAGCGGCCTGAGCCCAAGGCTTTCCGACTGGTTTGTGATGTATCAGAAAACGAACTTATAAATTCCTGACCCTGCTTTTCTTACCCATTCTTCCCTATTGTCTTTGCTGAATGATTAGCTGATGACTCATGCCTTATGCTGAAGGGTGAAGTAATGCTTCCTGAGTTCCTTATTTATTTTGTAATGTGTTACTTACTGTTTTAAATCCACTAGCTATATGTGTGTGCATATCTATCTTATCTATCTGTCTCTCTACCATATCTTTATCCGTGTTTCCTTGTCTATGAAAAGAATCCTATTCAGGTCTTTATGAGCACTTAGAATATTCATTCAGTTTTCACTGTTCAAATATTTTTTCCCTCCAAGTCCTTTGCTGTTTCCTCAGTTGGTTTATGTACATTACTGCATTATGATTAAGCAATAGATAACCATAAAAAGGTCTGAAAAAAACAGAGGCCATGTCTCCAAAATATTCTCTAGGTTTAGAGGTGCCTTTTCTCGTAGGAGAGATGGTACTTCTGGGCTGCTATTTTATTCTGCTGCTCCTGGGCTTCTTTCTGTACTATCTACAACCAAGTACTTTCAAGTAAAGCAAGCTCCAGCTGATGCTTGATAGGGAAAATTTGTTTTGTCAGGAAATTAGGACACTTTGTGTGGATTTTTCTCAAAATAGTTTTGGTAAATAAAAAAGCTGGCAGAATTACTGGTTGTAATCATAGATGGTGGCCTCACATTTGTYGTTACAGCAGCAGCACAGACTGCAGAAGAACCTTAATCTCTCAGGTCAGTCAAAGCAGTGTGATGTAACAGCACTGGCCTCACAGCAGCTTAGCAGAAAGCATATGCATATCACTACCTTCTAACCATATCAGCAGCTGAGACCGTTTGCTGTCACTGAAAATGTGTCACATTTGGGTTCTAATTACAGCATCTGTGRTCTGCAGCAGACTGCCATCTCATACAGATGCCCTGCAAGTCACACTGTCTGGGAGGTAATGTTATTTGAGAGTGTCATCTAGAATACTAGAATAAAAATGAACATCTAAAGTAATGAATATATTTATTAAAAAATACAACGATTTACAGTTTAAAAGAAATCCTAACACCAAACTGCCATAGCAATGTATGTGCTATTATGAAGGGGAAAGCAAATTTGCAAAAGACTCATTAACCTACATGACATGAGTGTTTGAGTAAGAGAAGGGAGTGAAAAATAACAGAGATTAAATAACTTTACCAATTAATTAGTCCATGTCTTCTCGTATGCTTTCTGAAATCCTTCTATCTTTCATTTTGAGCTGGAATTTGTCATGTTATTCTGGTTGCTTCAGGGGCAAAGGTTTTACTGAAGATGAAGAGCATTATAAGAGACAAAGCTCTTTTGATAAGATGATGGTGAACTCCTGGCAAGGAGACAAATGAGCAATTCCTCTTGTCGGTGTTTAACTGCTATAATGTGTCTCTTGAACAAATACACAGTCACTTCAACTGGTCTTTTCTTTTCAAAAACAAAATCAAAGAATCCATTCCAGGAAAATCACAACAGGGAGCCTCTTAATTTTGCAACTTGTTTGTCAAAAAGCACCGGATGCTAATGTGTATTTTTTTTCCCCTCCTGTAGGTGCCTGAGATTATAAGCTCTATTCGACAAGCTGGAAAAATTGCCCGTCAAGAAGAGTTTCAGAATAATCTCTCAGATGTTGAAGACCCTTTTGCTAAAAAGTTTGAGGTGCTGTTCTGTGGACGGGTAACAGTAGCACATAAGAATGCACCTCCAGCACTCATAGATGAATGCATTGAGAAATTTAATCGTGCAAGTTGTACAAAAAATTCAGATTTCAACTCATCATCCCAACAACATGAAACTGCCAATAACTTCGGAGGCTTCTCTTTCAGCAGCAAATTTCGATCTGTCTTCCAGCCCTTGGTCAGTGAAGAGGAGGAAAAAAGGCCAATTAGGAAATCTTTTTCTCAGCCTGGACTTCGTTCCTTTGCTTTTAAGAAGGATTTCCAAGAGGGAAGCACTAGGAGTAACAGCTTTGTCAAGTCTTTTGAAGAAGATGCAATTTCACTGAACCTAAAAAGTCAACTTATCTATGGACACAGTGTTGTGCAGCCAACTGACATTGCAGAAAACCGGACTATGTTGTTTACGGTAAAGCAAGATTTGCAGCTCCTGGTGGCATTTTCACATCTTGGAGTTTGGAGTAGCAAACACCAAAGCAGATGTTCTGACAGATGGCAGTTACTTCTTTGATAATTGCAATTACCAAAGCTTAACTTAAACTTCCCTATTTCTCTGGAGAGCATTACCTGTTAGTGCAAATTGGTTTATGTATTCAAAATAAGTTTATATTAAATAGTTTAAAACAGCACCACCTGAAACACTGGGCTTCTAAAGACAGCTTTTAGAAAGCTACTGCAAATTAGTAGGTAGTTATGCAATTGCAAATGGTCTGTACACTTACACTAACTAGTAACAGCAGAAATAAATTTCCAGGTGAATGAATTAGCTGTAACTAGAGCAGAAAGACAAAACCGTGACTGAGAGCTAGTAGACTTTGTCCCATGATAAGCAGTGTAATTGATGAAGGTGCTCCTGCTGCCAACATCTCTGTGTAATGATGTAGTAGTGTAATAGCTTCCTATTCTGCTCCACACGTGCCTCAACTCCTGACCTGCTTTGGTGTGGCTAGCAATGCCCTTGCCTTGATAGGTGAGCAGCAAAACTATTTTCCAAGAACTGAGAAGCAAGTAAGGACTGTGTTACTCACTCCGCTTATAATCCTCATGACAGATAAGCTGTATAACATATTTTATATAGCTTGTGTCTTCTGAACATAATGCATACCTGGAGCTGATATTGCAAAGACTGACTATCCTAAGATCAGCTTGGATCTGTCAGCTGCTGTTGGGGCTGGGCGTTTTTAAGGACATTAATGGAGTGTGTGCAATTACAGCAGGTTTTTTGAAGCGGGGAAGGAGAATCCTTAAGGATTGCCATCGTGTTGTGTCTGTAAAAAATAGCATGCAGAAAAAGTTGTAGTTAGCTATACCTGAATTAAAGCTTCTGTTGGGTCGTGGCAGGCTGGCATCAGACAGAGACGTGGAAGAAGATGGAGAGATGTTTTCTTCCCTAGTAAAAAGAAATCCATGTTTACCTTCCTCCCCTGAGCATATATTTCACATAGAAAATATAGATACCCTTTGTAATAATGCCTAATTTTTAAATAAATCATTACTCCATTATTAATTCATGGCACATATTTTAGAAATAGATTATAGATGGACTGGGTGGGTCCAGATCCTCCTACTCTAGTGAGTGCATTTCAATTTATATTAAACAGATGCAGTTGTTCTCAAAGACACCTGCAGCTTCAGCCTAATGTCAGTCACCTGCTGGCAGGCACATTTCCAAACTGTGGGGCTCTGCTGTTCTGGCTTTCTGTCTTGGGTTGCTTTTTGCCTGGGAAAATATTGTTTAGTATGCACAGCTGTATTCTTTTCCTATTCAGCCAGTCTAAATTCAGCTGAGTGTAAGGAAGTGAAGTAACTCTAGTTTATGCCTTCAGTATCCACAAGCAGCAGCTCATGGCAGAGCTGAGTTTGTTGGTTACCTGTCCCCCATGTTCATTAGGTTCTGAGTAAGGGAGTGCAGGCAGCAGGCACAGGTCCCATCAGTTTGTGTGTGGCTACATATGAAATGCTTACAAGTAACTTAATATCCAGCAGCAAAAAAATGGTTGGTTTGTTCTCAGTTACTTACTTGGATTTTCCCAAGGAAAGGTTGGTCAGTGCATGAAGTGTGAAAAATATTCAGATTAGTCATCTGCTGGCTCTCCTCACCTGATTCAAACAGTTCTGATTTTCATATATCTTCCTGAAGAACTGCTTTCCTAGCCAATTTCTTAGGATTTGGGGGGGAGGAAGGGGTATTTTTAGGTTTTTCTCCTGGCTGTATGTTGAGGGGGAGGAGAAAGACATTCACTGGTTTGGGTTTTTTCCCCTTGTTCAGTTGACTTTAGATGGTCGTTACTGCCCAGGGACCAAGTGTGAAAGAACTGTGAGAATGAGCTGTAAGAAGGAGCCTCTTGCTGTGGGGAGGGGAAGGCAGCAGCAAGCAGGAGTCTGCTGAGTAGATGTTGGAAGGAATAGCCCCGTTAAAACATGCAAGGTCAGCCCCAGGGACAATACAAGGAAATCAGCAGGCATCTGGGGAAAACCATTGTGACTGGTTGAAGTGAAAGAAGAGGCGGAAGGTGAATGCACAGGACCATTTTTAGACATACAAAGGTGGCACATCTGACTTGATCTATTCACACGCAGGATTCATCCCTTCCCCCTTTCTGAAGAAGTACAGTTTTATTGGTGCTGGTGATGTTTTTATATGCATCTTTTGGGATTTGGTAGTGATTGAAGCAGGTTTCTCTAAGTCATGCTCATGAGTGGATCTGAATTCCACCTGTCTTCCTAAAATCTGATGTGAGACTTGTTTTTAGCAGTCTCTCTGATGTGCTATAAAATGAGGAATTTAAATTTTTCTGTTACTATCTTACAAAAATGTCGCGAGAAGCTGAAAACATGAAAACAATAGTTTCACCTTAAAAGTGCCCTTTGCCCATCAATAGTTAGCATCATCTTTTGGGTCACTGCTGTACAAATGGCCTACAGATTAAATTACATTAGAAAATCTACTCCAGTAAACTCATTTGTATAGTTTTTTTAATTAAATGCTTTAAATTAAATGTGTGCCTCAAATAAATAAATAAAACTCTAAAAAATAACTAGCTGGAATACAAGAAGAGGCACACACTTGGATTTAAATTTTAGGACAATCTCATTAAGTAGCTTCTGTGAATGTGGTACATTCCAAGACTGCAGAACATAAGAAAAGGGAGTGTGAGTATATTTCTCTCAGTACAAAGTAGGCTACTTGTGATACAGCATTGCTCTCATCTATTTAAACATTATTTTCAGTCTCTTGTCTCACTAAACCTCAGTGCAGTAATGTGCAGAGCTCCCAGTGCCTAATCAGTGTTGCTTCAGTATTCTCTCTGGTAGTAATATGCTAATTGGTATAAATATACAGATAGAAAAAAACTTTGAGATCTGTATTCAGGAAACATTTTTATAGTGGGACAAAAGAGAATGTAATGTTACTTGTTAGCACCTTGCAATTTATTTTGCTCTTTTTAGATTGGCCAGTCTGAAGTTTACCTTATCAGTCCTGACACAAAAAAAGTCGCAATTGAGAAAAGCTTTAAAGAAATATCCTTTTGTTCTCAGGTAAGATTGTCATGTATTCTTTGTCTCTTTTTTTATTGTTTAAATATTCTCTACTTGTGCATGCTCCTGTATTCCTCTCTCCTAGCATTCCAAATGGATTCTCTCAACAGCAGTTTCAGTGATTGCTATTGAAAAGTTGCTGATTAATCAGTAATTTTATAAAACCATTATTCTTCTCTCATGCTTTGCATTGTGATCTCTGAGATAAAGACTCACTTCTGTGTGCAGTGGATGAATAATATGAGCTAGAAGGAACACACTGGTCAGGAACACACTCTTGTTTGAGATTGCAGTGAGTATGGTTCACAGTTGTGCATATGTGGGGATCTCTGACCCATAATTTTCAAGAACTGAGAATGAAAGGAGAAAAATGATATGTAAGAGTTATCTAAAAATATTTTAAAAATACATTTTTTTCAAGAGTGTAAGTTGCATTTCTTTAAATTACGGCAGTCCTCTGCCGTGCAGRGGTAGTGTGTGTGATGCTCTGAGGGCAAGTTTCAGAGCCTCCTCATTCACTGTTAATGTTAATTCCTGTTCCTTGTGCCACGGAGTTTGCTTCTCTGTCCTTCTGCCTCTGGCTTTTTTGGATTGTTTACTGGGTTTTGTTTTCCATAAATTACTTTGGTTTTTAATTTGGTGATGATAGCTTTTATCACTAAACATAGAGGTACATATTCTGAAAATTTCGTAGTAAACATAAGTAGTTTGCATGCTGTCAGATGAAGAGCTTTGAAGAGAAGTTCTTGATCACAGGAAAATCTTCATCCCCATGTTCCCTTAGGCCATCTCCTTAGACAGGACCTAGTTTAGCTAGACTTTGTGGCTTGCCCTCAAGATCAACAGATGGTTGTGCTCCTCAGAGCAGTAGGAGTGAGATTCTGAATTCTTCCCTCCTGTCTGAAGAATGTTCTGCTGTCCAAATGATACGTCAGTTGGGCAGGTATTGATATTGGGGTACAGAGGGCTTCTCCTCCAAGTATGTGCATTTCAGCACACTTGGGGGAACAATCTTATCATGATCATACAAGAAAACCTTTTCTTGAAGGCACTGGAGTTAAATTATAAGGGTGATAAGAATCAGTACTTAATTCCAGAATGCCCAATCCGTCAGTGAGATATTATAATGGCAGAAGAAAGTATGTGGTCCTGGGTATCTAAAACAGCCAAGAGCATTTGCCAGCTCCTTGTACCTTCCGGTTTTGTAGGTAGGTCCATGATCTCAGCTGGGCTCCTTACACAGTAGCAGTTGGATTTTCAGAAGAAGAAATGGGCTTGCAGACAAAGAAACATGGGCTGGGAGGTTAGAGAGGGGACTCAGTGTGTTCTGTCCCTGTCCCTGATGTAGATGATGGAGGAAGAGAGTCTGTATGTTGCATCAGTCTGTTCGTGCTTTATCACACAGCTGCCTTCTAAAATGCTTGGCCTGGACATCCAATGGAGTAAGAGTAGGAGAAGCTGCATGTTTTAGGTCGTTAGAACATCCTTCGTATCTTTTTGTTTTCATGGCATATTATGATGTTTAAAGCCTTTGTTATCTATGTGTTATTGTCACASTCCAACAAACCAGGTATCTCCATATCGTTAAATTATTTTCCTTCATTCGGATGGATGCTCTGAACATTTCACGTTAGTATTTTGAATGATAAGACAACATTGTTCAGATTGCTTAAGGATATCTATATATATATCTATATGCTATACTGTGTTCTCTTTTTTTTGGATGCCTGGCCATTCTGTTTTATAGAAGTATTCACTTTTTACACTTTTAAATGCTTTTTAAAATGTTTTGTTTATGGTAACAAGGCAAAGAGAATATTCATTGATTTGTGCTGTATTAACAAGGAAAATCCAACAAAAAAAGTCCTGCTTGGCATCTTCAGATTCTTTAATTCACTGAAATTCCTGATTTACTGTGATTCATCATTATGATTTTTGATACAACACTTTATTGCCTCTCTTTACCCAACTTTGATATTGTGCCACAACAACCAGAAGGTAGTAAAATAGTAATTTTACTGAGTGTAATTGAATTTTTATAAATAGGCGCTACTGCTGTGCATGTAATTCATCATCATAAGTTCATTTGTTTGTTTTTAACCAAGAATGATGTGCTAAGGAGACGTGCACTGGGATCAGCCAACTCTACTCATCTGAAACTCTTTTCATAAAAGAAAGAAAAAAATCCCAGTAATTAACCTTAGCCTTGTACCAGGATGYGCTGTTTATCTGCTGTTGCTGTACCTGAATTTGCATGCCTTTTAGGAGAAATAAATGCTTCTGTGAGTGATCTTTAACTAATATATTTAAGCATTTTATTTTTTAACTAGATAAACAATAGATTTAAAAAAATTGTTTATCCATTTTCACTATTTCTTTGATTTGCTCTTACAAATGTAAAGATCTGATTAAACAAAAGAGAAAAAAAGCAGAGTGAGCTTTTTTCCCCTGCTATTTCCAGTATTGAATAAAATATATTTGGAATAGAATCTATTAATCTCTGGGTCTGTTATATCGGGTTTTTGTACTTCATCCATTAAAAACAAAAGAAAAAACCAAACAACATCTGACTTAATTGAAATTCAAAAGATTCATGAAGTAATAGGTTCTGTAACAGGACAGAATTTTAATGGGCGGATGACTTCAGTGTAGCTGTAACAGAGATGATTGACCTATATGTAATGCAATTGGGCCTTTTGTTCTTTTCTTCCTGAAAGAAATACAGGTACAAAACATGGAAGGTAGATATGACTCCTTCATTGCTGTTGTTTCTTTGCTAGGGAATTAGACATGTGGATCACTTTGGATTCATCTGCAGAGAGTCTTCAGAAAATGGAGGCTTCCACTTTGTTTGCTATGTGTTTCAGTGTACAGATGAAGCACTGGTAAGTGAAAGAAGAGAAGAGCCAAATAGAATATTAGGCCCTAAGAGTCTTCTCTTGCTCCATACTCTGTATTTTCCTGAATGTCTTCAAATCCTATTCCACTCAGAAATACCAGTATTTTAAAAATGTAACTAACATAGCAGTCTGCAACAGATCGTGACATTTGTTTTGAGGGCAGAAGTTAAAATCCGCTTTAAAATCCAGTAAGTCTTTCTTTCATTGCACAAATGAAGTTAGGCCTTACGCCTCTTTTTTGGGGAGAGTTTGCTCATAGGGCACCTGTTCTGAAAATCAGGACTACACTACTGTGCTCTAAGTAAGACCAGTTCATCACATCTGCACTAAGCTTTTTTATCATACACAAGAAAGGGGTTTGAGATAGAGGGTAGTACCTGTTATTAGACTACAGTAATAAAATTGGATGGCCTGGAAGAGGCATGACTTCACGAGTTTTATCTTGCTTGAGCGTTTGTGCACAGAAACGATATGGGAACAGCTTGTCTTTTTAATTGTAAGCACATTCCTGAACAAGGGGCAGTATCATTCTAAAAGACTTTTGTATTTGTGTTAAGGAAAACAGCAGCTCAGGGGAAGAGTGAAATTCTGTTCTTTTGCATGCCATTCTTTTCAGGTTGATGAAATCATGATGACATTGAAACAGGCTTTCACTGTGGCTGCTGTGCAACAAACTTCCAAGGCACAGCCCCAGCTCTGTGAAGGGTGTCCTATGCAAAGTTTGCATAAACTCTGTGAAAAGATAGAAGGTGAGCTTTTAAAGAACTTTCTGGTTGAATATTTCATCTGACAATTTCATTGTGGGACAGTCTTATATGTAAAAACCTAAAGCAATTAGTGCTTAAAAGAGCTTGGGACTTGAGATAGAAAGTTGAAAGTCAGTACTTTTATTTAGAGGACTGTAATGTCAGGTTTTCTGTAAAGTTATAAGAATTTTCTAACAAAAGTTAAGCTCCTTTATTGTGTTTTAGCTGAATTTCTGAAAACTATTTACAAGTCTAAACATTAGTGAATTGCACCTTGTTTGGCTGTATTAGCCCTATAAACGCAGAAGGTTGTAGATAAGGAGCATCTGAAGGATAGATGCTGCAGTAGTTATGACCTATCCTATTGAATCCAGTTAGATACTGGCATTATGCTATCACTAAGCATGAACTGAACAGTATGCTTTTAATATGTGTATTTGTGGTGTTGATCTATGCTCCTTCATGAAAACGCAGAAATTAGAATTGTAGTTGTCACCGAGAGCAGAAGTTCAAGACATAAAAAACCTCATTACATGTCAGCGAATTTCACAGTTAGATTTTGTTCATTTAAGTGATGTTTGGGGCGAATAAAGGGCAACAGCAGCTTGTCAGATCATGTGACAGTGGCTTGTTGGACTAAAACCTGTCTAGTATTAATTTGATGAAACTGGAGAACTTCCAAAACTACTTTCACTCTATTTTGGTTTTCAGCTAGCTGTGATTTTTGGGAAGTTTCTTAAAGGCAAATGATCCTTAATGCCTTCAATCATGCCATGGTTAACTGTATTGTCTGCTTCTGGAGATATTCCATGATCAGAAACTGAAGTACACAGTACTGTTGATGGTTTGCTGTTTTTCCACAGAAAATAGAGGAAAGGAATTTAATCCAGGATGAGAACAGAAAAAATAATCTGAATGAAAGGGTAGTCTGCTTTAGACTGTCAATAAATGTTTTCATCAAGAGGCAAAGTAAGAACTTCGCTAACATGCAATAAATCTACTCTTTTTCAGAAGGGACCAAGGCATAGAAATTGAAGAAAGTAAAAGGGAATTATATTTATACCATAAACAAAATCCAAGCAACTCTGTATAAAACACCAACAAAGCAGTCTGCTAAAATGTAGTAGATTGTGGGTTTATTTTATCTTGTGTGATAATGGAATCTTCAGCTAAGAATATAATCCTGATCTGTGCTCAGTAAATCTCCTCGTTGCAGAGTTCATGTCCCTCATTTTAAATACATGAGTTTAGTAGTAGCTTTAAATTAACCTAGAGTTCTTTCTAATGCCCTGTTATGAAATCATGGAATGGGTCAGCTCAAATAATTGACAAGCTTTGGCTTATATTGTGGGCATATTTATGTGATTGATTAATTCTGAAAAATTTGACCCTGTAATTTGTTCTTTTTTGTTCCTCTTGGTAGGGTTGCACCCTTCTAAGATTAAACTAGAACTACAAAAGCATCTAACAACACTAAATAACGAGGAACAGGCCTCTGTTTTTGAAGAGGTTCAGGTAACCTTTGTTTCCTACAAGATTTTAAAGCAGTTGATGTTTTTTGCTAACATCTATGTGAAACACGGAAGTTATTTTCATTTTTTGAGGGTCATTGTTTTTATTTAATAGACTGTTAACCACCTTGTACTTTAATTTCGATAGCATTGTTTCTCTAGAGCTGTTAAAAACTTGTCTTTTGATGAAAATGACTTTTACTCATTTTTCTTCCCCTAATACTACTTGCTTTCCATGAAGATGTTGCCTTCTCACTGAATAAAGCTGAACACATTTTTTGTGGGTGAAGGCAGTAACTTTTACTGTGAGGACCTTCAAACTGTTACTTTGACCAAAAAAAATTAACATTCCCAGATTGGAAAATTTCTTGCCTAAAATTTATCCTAGATCTTAATTCTTGTCAAACTAACTAAAGAAGTTAAACTTTCTATCCTCTTAATTAAATCTATTTTAGAGCAGAGGAAAGCATAGCTGGATTTAAGACTATATTATTGTGTACAATCACTGGGATTTACACACTCTTGAAGATTAAGAAATTTCAAACTTTTTTAAAAATAATGTTTACTTCCTCTCTTGAGTCATTTCAGTCTCTTTGTGTGTTTCCTTGTGGCAGTTTATCGCTCATTACCAAATTTGGAAGTTACTTTGTGGGACCAATTCCATGAGCTAAGTAATTCCTTAGCATACAGCAGCTAGCAGCACTGGTGCCTTTTAGTATTCTGCACACAGTCTAAAGCTTCTAGTAGTCACAGGAAACTGTTAATTGCTTCTCGTGAGGGTCTGCAAACGATTAACTTGATAAAACCAAGGATAAAGTACAGCTCTCCTGCCCGTCTTTTTGAGCTAACCTTTTCAATTGGACAGCCTGGAATCATAGTTGTTGCATTCTTGCAGATCCATGTATTGTTACCATGATTTACATTTTTTGGTAACTGTCTTCCTGTGGTATTTTTATTAATGTAAAATGCTACCTTGGCATTAACTAATTCATACTGTATCCTCTGCATTATATCGATAGGCTTAAAACAGCATATGTTTTTCAAAAGTTAGGTTTCTGGGATTAAGTTCTTTAATAAATAGTTTTAAAATTTTCTCTCACAGTAATTCAGATCTAAATAAAATGCAGCACAGCCAAATATGTTCACCTTGTGCACTAATTTTTAAAACACTTATGTCATTTCCCAAAAACTCAATGTCCAATGTGAAGGATTTCTAGAAGGGTTGTGAATCCTGTCTCTAGGACAGTACACCATGTGTGCTACAAACTCAGAACTGCAGTGGTTCAGTTTTCTTTATATCAAAAGAAAATTGGCAAAAATATGTTTAAAGCCTTTATTTGCTTGTGGCAGGCTGATACCTCTACAGTTGTCCTTTGTCTTTCATGTAAATTCTGTCATGTACGAAGTGAGGTCAAGTGTTTCTCTGGCTGTATTGGTGCTTTGCCTCGGACACTGGTGTCCTCTGGTGGACTGGAGTGGTAGCATTAACGAAACTAAACTACATTGCTGATGTATTGACAGTGACAAAATGAAAAGAGTAAATATTTGCTAACTGTTACACAAATGTATAATTACTGTGCTTGTGGTGTTTTCAATTAAAGAAATTAAGACCAAGAAATGAACAAAAAGAGAATGAGTTGGTTATCTCTGTTTTGAGAAACATGTATGAAGAAAAACAGAAGGACCATGTTCATGTTGGAGAAGCAAAACAGGTAAGTAAGCATTCAATTTCAGYTCATGTAAGGATGAGCCAGGAAAAAATTGTCCATTCCATTTTTATGTCTTTCCAAAGGCAAATTTTCATCACTGGCATTTTGAAACTTGAAAGCCTAAGCAGTGGTGAATACTGAGTTTGCTTATGATTCAAAGACTATTGTCATGCGCCAAAACAGAGATCTCGGATTTTGAGGTCCCTGGTACAGTCTGATTTCAGGCCTAGGAGACAGAAATGCAAACAAGGTAGAGAACTAATCTGTTTCTTTGTTCTCACAGCAATGAAAATTCAATATATGTGAGAGAATGTATAATGAATTTGTGGTTGCTCTCAGCTGATCTGTGGCATTTGCTATCCCGCTGTCACTGTTGAGTCAGTGTAATGACAACAGATTAGATTTGATCATTGCGAAAGCCTATTACATTTACTGAAGACTGGAAGTTATTTCTTGTGTGCAAACGACCATTTGAAGTGGGCTTAAGCTGAGGAGGATTGCTGCTGAAATGGCAGCAGAGACGCTCATCCATTTCCAAAGAGCTGAGCTAGCTACCTTTTATTCTTCATCAGGTTCCATCAATGCTGTTTAACTGGCTATTTATACAGCACAGTTAAAGTTTTTCCAAAGGGATTAGGGATTTTGGTTGCCTTGGTTGTGACTAGCTAACTTGAGACACCACGAGGAGGTCAGTATTTAAAAAAGGATTGACACCCATTCTCTGGAAACTTTCAGTTCCAATTATTTGGACCCTTTTAAAAGTCTTGACTGCTGGTTGGTAATTCCATTGTGATGACTGCTGTAGGCCATTTGTGATATAAACTGAATATAAGGAGAGTAATTTGACCTATGAAGAAATTAGGAAAGTAGCAGCAAATCTTCATTTACTGTATTTTCACTTTGTTAATCTCTTCTCCTTTTATGGTTTACTAGCTAATTATTGACTTTCCTGAGTAAACAGGAAGAAAATTGCCTATTTCGTTCTCTGATTTATTGTCTTGGGCATCTCACCAGAAATATGCTTTTAAGAAAAAAGCATTTCAGTTGTGGCATAAGAGGAAGAAACATTGCCTGAGGTCCTCTATCATCATACGTGAAATGTTTTTATTTGGTTTAATGCCAGCTGATGATCAAATAGTTGTCAGTATCAAACAGCTTGAAAATAGGGATGTACAAAGCAAGATAAGATCTTAGTATGTCCTCAGTGTGATTTGAAAATCTAGACCTGCTGCAATCTGTTTGCTCAGTTCCTAAAACCAAATTGGTTAATCTGACACTTGCAAAGATGCCAGTGCTCTAAGAACAGTTGGCTTGCCCTCAGCCTATCGTTTATCTCAGCATAACATTTTATATTTACTCTGATAATTTATCTCCAGAGCTGTGTAGTTGTGGGATAGCAGATACCTTTGAACACCTACTCTTATTTGTCTCAGCAATCATTAACCCATGATACCCTGATGTCCCTGTTCCCTTCTTTTCTGCATAGGTATTCACTTTCATGCTTTTCATTGCCTTTTTTTTTTTTTTAATGTATTCAAATCAGGACAGAAAGAAGATGAAATGGGATACTAGTACATGGATCTTATTTAACAAAAACACTTCAAAATAAGTGTCTTTTCATAAGAATGTAATAGCAAGCAGCGTCTGATTTACCCTTGGAGAATAAGATGAGGGAAGGTGTCATGGTTTAGGAATGGTACTCCCTCATTCAGAGCCCCCACCAAGACTCTCCAAACCAGGCACCGCTCRCTCTCTTGCTCCTCCACTTTTGCCTTCCCCTCTCCCTCCCTGCTCCGGTGGGATGGAGAGGGGAATTGGAGGCACAAAAGGCAAAGATCACACGTTGAGGTAAGAACAATGTACTGGAAACACCAATGGGATAAGAAAATGAACAGTAACAGCAAGAATACTAGTCACATAGGGTACAAGTAAAGAAATTATTCACACAGAACGACCACCCCCCCCTCCCAATAACAGACAGTACTGGAAGGCTCCTCCTGCCGTATTTTCTCAACCAGAAGGAGCCCCTTCTCCCTGGAAGAGAGTCCCTTTCCCCCACCCCCTTCTCCCTGGAAGAGAGACCCTTTCCCTTCACCTCCAGCAATGACTGGGATGGCATAAAATATTCTCCAGGTCCTGGCCATGCCCCTTCCTGGCTGCTGCAAAAATTAACCTTGTCCTGGCCAGAACCAGGACAGAAGGTAAAGAGAAAATACAGGAGCCTGTAACTTTGTCATACTGGAAATAGGATGCTTTAAAATTATATCTAGGCAGGACTATTTGGTGATAGTGATAATGTGCCATTCAGCTGCTTGTATATTAGTAATTGCACAGATTAAGCATTCAGATCTCTGAAATTAGGGACAAGTAGAGAGGGCTATGGTGCCTGTCAGCTTCAAGATGAAGCCCCCAAAATAGCATTGAAAATTGAGCTCTGATTTCTGCTGCAGATATCAGGTTTGGATGGTAATATTTGCATCATAGTATCATTTTTCTATTCGCTACACTAGTCTTCCCCAGCACTAAAAATGGACTGAAATATTTATTTAAAAAGCAAAACTCTCGATTGACTGTTAGCTTTAAGGTGGAAATGTTCCTACTGGTGAAATATATAGAGGAGTTAGATTGTTACACATTTTCCTGGCCCTTAGAAAGACACGTTTTAGTATAATGGAGAAAGTTGAGAGTTCCTGTTAATTATGACATTTTGATTAATTTCTTGGTTGAAGAAAAGGAAATCCATCCCAAATCTCTAATCTGTTACACTGAAACATTTAGAATGTGTACAATTCTACGTTGGCATTAAAGAAAATTTGTCAACAGACCCATAAATCACTATCAACATGGCAATTCTTTTGTAGCATGCTAGTTCACTCAACACATTTCCATTAAGAGATTTCCTGTTCTTACGTTAGGATAGTTACACCTCAGTACAAGTATCGGTAGAGAAAAAGGCAGGACAAGCCGAGGACGCCAGGAAAAAGTATTGATTCAGGTTACAGAAGTCTTCAGACTGTTCACTGAGATTTTCTCCATGCTGTTGAATATTTTGCATTTCTGTTTTTAAACACTTGCAGGCTTCACAACCTCCTGCTGAGAATGCTGTAAATGAGGTGTCCAGCAGTGCGCCGAGATTCAGATTAGATATGTTAAAGAACAAAGCAAAAAAGTCTCTTACAGAATCTTTTGAAAGTATTTTGTCACGTGTAAGTGTCTTCATGTTTATTGTCTTTGAACATAATGTCATTGCTTTGTTTATTTGAGTGATAGAAAAGTCTTATTTGTTATTGTTCCAAGCTGTAGCCCAAAGGTTATTGAAGTCACAATGACAAAAATATTTGAATGTACATTTTAGAAGACAAAACAAAGCAGGGCTTTGGTAGAAAGAATACCAAGTCCTGGATGAAGTGAACTAAATTCCTACATAAGAGATTGTGTATATAGGCATTGCAAAAAATTATATGAAGTTGAGCATGAGGATTTACAAAAAGCAATGGTTGTTTTATTTCTCTTTTGGATTTAGAAAATTAAAACAGTAATTATAATTGTTCACTTCTCCTTATGTAGAAGGAAATTATTAAGGAACTGACTAAGCATTTCTAATGAGATGGTGTTTATTACTGACACAGAAGTGATGAATAGCAGGATATCTGAATTTTTAAATGCTGTAGATTATTTGAAGGTGAGAAATGTGAAGAACTTTAGTTGGCACTAAGAATATGAAGGCATTTATGCAACATTACATTAGGTAAAATTCTGTGTAGACAGTGTCTGGAAATACTGATTAGTGAAAAATCAGTATTTTGAGCTTCTATGTGATAGTGATTCTTTTCCAATCTTGTTAATTCTGTGATTCTGTGAAAAAGTTTATCATGAACAGATCGATGAAATTAGCTGCTGAAAGTAAACAGCAGCCATTCGAAATTAAATCAGATGTCAAGTTTAAGCACTGTTTAAACCTACAGAGTGTCTTCTTGTTCAAATATACTTTGCTTTGCACCTCATGAGAAAAGTCTGAGGAAAATAGTAGACTTGGAAAGACTTCTGCTTGACAAAGGATTACAAAAATCAGACCTTCTCCCTTAAAAAAAAAGAGTTGTGACAGACTGCCAAAAAACAAATATTCTGGAACAGAAATTGGACGTTCTCATTTGTAGTCAGCAAAAAGTTGCATTGAAGCAAGATCAATTTATTATTTCATAGACAAACTTGCAGTGACAAAACTAGGTTTTCAAAGCTTATTTCAGACATCACATCTAACCCATTCTCTTAAGACAAATCATAGCAAAAGCATGGTTTTGCTATTATAATTATACATAGAGAGACGATTTTTAGTTTAATATCTCGCCTTGTTACTTTCCAGACAGCATTTCTAGAATCCACCCCTATAAAGTCCTGCTGCAACTGTGTTCAGGATATGAAACATAGTGTTGTTACATTAACTGTAGTACTCTTCTAATTTTTTCCAGTTTGTCCTGACTGGCATAAGCACAGCTGTATATTAGTTACATTTTCACTGTCATTGCTGTTTTGATGGAAATTCTTGATTTTGATTAGATCTGAAGCCAGAAGTTTTGGCTGAACTTCAAAGAGAGATGGTCACTGTTGTGAATAATGACAACATTTTATATTTTACCTGGAATAACACTTCAAAGGGAACATGAGATTTAACTTCAGAACATTAAAAAATGATACCATTTAAGGTTAGGAAGATACAAGTTCCATAATTGTGTTAGCACATAAGAATCTGTCGGTAGGTTTCTTGATATTTTTCTTATATAAAAACATTAGTCAAACAAATTATACAAAGATATTGTTGAGCAGATTATACAAAAACATTTATGCTTTCTGATTTATAGGCACTGAAATGATAATACCAGAAGTTATGTTTTGCTGTGTATTAAATTTATATGGGTTTAGTCCTTTGTAACAGATGTCCTTTTCATTTCTCTGTATCTTTCTAAGTACCTAATACAGAAGGTACTTTAACAGTAGTTACAGTACATGTGTGAAGTATGTGATTTATGTACGTATGATGCAAAGCACATCATTGCTCATGAGAATTCCTTAGTTCTGCAGGATCCCTTAAATTGTCAGAGACTGTCCTGAATGAAGCTTCTGTTTCCCATAAGGAAAAAGGGTATTTTTAGTCATTTCAGAAAATTATATTTGATACTGTCTTTGAAAATTACAGATCCTGACTATGCTACACAGATCTCTTTGGTATGCCCCATATATCATAATAACTTCTGCTGTACTTTATCTCTACAGGGCAGTAAAGCCAGAGGTCCACTGGACAGTTCTGGTTCTGTGGATTTGGAGAGCTCCATGTCCAGTACCTTCAGCAGCACAAATAAAGTAAGTGGAGCCTGGGATAATTGTACATATTCAGACACTTCAAAAAATATTCCCTGAAACAACTAATCAAGTGTGAAATATGGTCAGATGTGAAATGTTTCAAGTTGCTTTCAAGCTTTTCATTCTGTTCACTGTGTTTTAAACCAGAGAAGTGCTTTTGAGTCTCCATTTGAATTAGAAATGCCTTGTACGGTATATATTTTGTATGAATCCATATATGTGAAATAAAATATTATATAACATAATATAAATTTTACAACAGTGTGCAGCAAAACAAATGCTATAATTACCATGCTGCCGATCCTAATCTGGCTGGTTTTAGTCCTGAAAGTACATACCATGAATGCAGGCTTGTATTCATAAGAAACATAAAACTGAAAGAAGAAGTGGAGTAATTTCCCTGTTTGTGTCATTGGAAAGCTTTTAGTCTGCATAAAACAATACAAACAGACAGCCTAGAAGAAGCCAATCTTCTTCCCCGGAGGCAGCATAGCACTCTGAGGGCTTGGATATACAGCTACTGATTCTGCTGTAATGCCTGCTCGCCTGCAGACTCCTGACTTCATGTAATCAAGAGTCTGCTCTTTCTGCTTCTGTTTTTGAAAGAATGACTGACTCTGCAGGAAACACACAAGGTGAGGAATAAAGAAAATGCGTCACTTGGAATTGAAACAGGCATCTAGTCACAGGGTTAAGTTCTTTATGTGAATCTGCAGGTAGACAAGAGGAATATGATATTGTTAGATGGGGTGCTAATGATACAGTATTCTGCCATGCCACCCTTTTCACTGTTAGCCACTGTTTTATTATGACCCCATTTCTTCTGAGTTGTGTTCAACATCGTATAAAATACAATTACACTCAAAATTACCTTTTATCTGCAAAATAAAGACTCTGYTTTGTTGACCTAAGTGATGAATAACAAAGAAATAAAACAGCAAATATCTTTCTTTGAGCTATCTTTATAAAAATGTGTATGTTTGAAGCAGGTCTCTGGTCTCTGTGGGATGTGAATAATGACATGGTACTGCAACCTCAAAGATGGATGCCAAACCCACTTATTGATAACCGTATTTCTTGCACTGCTAGGAGCCACCATTGTGTGAAAAGGAGAAAGACAGACTTCCTACACTTCCTGCAGAAAACACTGTCAAGGCCAGTGGGTCAGTGGGTGATCTCTGCAGTGACGGAGATGATCCCTGTGTTGAGCAGTCAGTTATGTTACCTCAGCAGAGCTTTCGGAGGCGAGCAAACACTCTCAGTCATTTACCAACGGAGAGCCAGGAATCTCTGGTACCTGTTGAAACATCACCGTCTGTTCCTCAGAGGAAACTTATGAGGTATCACTCAGTGAGCACAGAGACTCCTCACAAAAGAAAGTAAGACTTATTAAAAGCAGGCTATGATTTTTTTTCTCGAGGTCATATTTGGGGATGATAATTGCATACCAGGTATGTCCTCTTAAGAGATAAGAGATGTGTCACAGCGGTGTGTCACTCCTTGGAGGTTTGTAGGTATTCTCTTCAAAAACACCTTTAGCCCTCTGTGCTCCACRGGGGAGAGAAGACATGTGACATATACTGTAGTTCCACAGTATATGTCACAAAACTACTTGTAAGCACAACATAGGATTCCTCCTAAGGGATTCAGTTATATTTGTCCAAGCATTAATTTTTGTGAGCAGTGTAAATAAATGCTACTTCTTGTTTTCTGTTTACAGAGAAAAATCCAATAGCCTCTGTGATCCTGAAAACCTTACTAGTTGGTGAATTCATATGTGACATTGAAATAGCACACAAAAGTGACATAAAGCGCTTAGTTATTGGTAGAGGTGGGGCTCCTGTCTAGCTTTTCAATGAGTCTATCAAGACTTTACTCCCAAAACCAAGTTACTACTTTCCTTAATGCTAATATTCTTCAAGCTGTCCTCCTTCAAAGGCTTGCCTCTGCACCTCTAGTCCCCTCATAACTTTTTGGCAGTTTTCTCCCATCCTTCTGTCTTGCTTTTTCCATTTACTATGGAAACATTTCTGTCTGTAGGTTTCTGTTTTACTGCTCAAACGGCTCATTTACACAAATTAGTGGGAAATCTCTGTGTTCCAGCTCATTTTTTCCTGCAGGAGGCAGGGCAGTAAACGAACATGCCTGAAATGGGTGATGTCAGTGAAAAAAAAGAGAACTATAGAATTTGAAAGGAAACATAAACTTTTTGTCCCTTTTTTTGAACCTTTTTAATTCTAAAATACAAGAATATTTTTGTAGTGCAGTTTAGGACTTGTTGATGGTCTGTTATCTTCTCAAGAGCTGCCCTGGTGCTTGTAGCTGCTTGTTCAATCAGTTATTATCGTACTATAGGAATGCAGCTAGAAATTAAGTATATTTTTCATTTCCTTGGTTATTTCTGTTTGGGTTTGCTAATGTGATTTTTAGTAAGACCTGAGTGTGCCTGCTCCCTCACGTAACACAAACCCAAAAGAAATCCCAGTTGCTTCCATTTCATAGCAAATGTACAGAAAGAGAGGAAATAGAAAACTTACGAGACAAGCATACCTAAAGTTCTCAAAAATTATTGGAATTACAGACTTTTAACAAGTCCTGACTGTTTCTATGAGTGTTTTTGAGCAGCTTAACTCAATTTGTAGATTGTTTTCAAAGTAGAACTAAATTCAGTTCTTCCTGTAGCATTCCACTTCTCATTCATTGGAACTCTTGATCATATGCCTGACTTTATCATAGAAACCAAGGGGAAGCACGTATAAGGAAAAGGAAATGGGGGTGTTAGTGACATTTTTTTGGTGAGTTTTAGTTTAGTCATGTGCTGAAATGCCTTGCTGAAGCCTGTAAATGTGTGTTTGGGACTTTGCTGGTTGGGTTAAAATGTTTGTGTGCTTACAGTTACTGCATTAACTATGACAAACATAGGAAATGTCTCATTTGTATATGCTAGCTCCCTTTCAAAGATTAGAGAAGGGATTTCATTTTTTTTCCCCTCCTTTCCTTTCTTACGGTTTTGTTCTTTGTGCTACCTCAACTCCATCKCTCTGGTTGGAATCCCCACTATATGGTTTGAACGAATCTGTCGGCGAATCTAAAAGTTCTTCTGGTCAACTTGCGCGCTCTCCTACTCTAGCTCGTCTTAATCCCTCGGCCTCTTCACCCAACTTTTTAAAATATCTAAGGCATAATTCAAGTGGAGAACAAAGTGGGCATTTTGCACAAAAAAGGTGAGCTAGCACCTGCAAATAGTTTGGGGTAGGGTTTGTTTTACCGTGTCATAAATATGAAGCTCTATAGTGTAAATAATTAAAACAATTTAATATAGACCAAAGGTGATAGATTTTTATGAGAGAGGGAACTCTCTAACTGCTCCACAACTGAATGTAGAGCTGCTACTTACATAATTTCTTGCTTTAATCAACAAAATTCTCTCAGACGTGGGCTCTTTGTTTAGAGCCAGTTGTTCCAAAGCAATTTGTTGTTATGCAGCAGACAGCAGCACTCCTTAAATTGTTTGAGGGATAAGTTGCCAAGCACTTGTGAGCTCACTCTGTCCTTGCAGAATAATTTGGTTCTGTCCTTTGTTGATGGTAACAAAAACATATTACTATTCTTTTGTGCTGGACATTAAAGGCAAGTTGACCAAGTTAACTAAATGGGGCAAGAAGTAGCAGAACTATGCAGAGCCAATAGAAAAAAACCACCACATACAACCCCACCACCATACCCACTGCTCAGAAAACAAAAACGCAAGAACAACAAACAAACAAAAAATCCCCAACCCATCAGCTCGTGTGTTTGTCTTGGTTACTTGCAGCAGTATCAAATTATACTTCGCTGTGCCTCCTGTCTTAGAATTAAATACATATAGAGAGCATTGAGAAAAGGACATTAACACTTTATTTCCCTGAGAACCTGAAACTAAGTAGCTCCCTAAAAATCTTGAACTATGAAACTCTTTCTTAACCCCTTGAGCTAAAACTGCTTATTTTAGCTCGAAAGGCTAATGAGACCAAATGTCCTCAGAAGCACTGTCAACAGTCACTGGCCATTGGCAAGCAATTTTTATTGATGTTGCTGTTTATTGTTCATTTTTGTTGTTTCGTGTGAAAGTTTCCTGTTTCCCCGAGGTGCTGATTTTTCTAAACCTGAGAAAATACTCAACTGAGGATGCTGTTTCACCAGTTTCTTCAGTTGTATTTGCTGAGTACCAACTAGCATCTCTTAATTTAGCTTTACCTCAGAAGAATGACATAGCTTAGGGCAGGAGGAAATGTGAGTTACAGTATCCCCTTTAGTCTTCAATTTAATAAAACTTCCTTGAATCCTGAACGTTAAATTCTCAAAAGCAAATTTTTCCAAGTAGATTTGGTAATGATTCTGTGTGGCCCTGCATTTTGCAGTTCTTCAGATGTGTAGTGTTTTTGGTTTAGCGAAATAGTTTCTCATGCACTTTTGTGTAAACGCGAATTGTTGACCTAACAGCAAAGATTGTTATGAATTCCTAACCTATGTGATGGACAATATTATTGACCAGTGGACAGCAGGAGGTGGTATTCCCATCCTCCAATCCACAGTGGGTTTTGAAAACATATAAGTAAAATGAGGGCAGAGGCCGGCTCTCTCTTCTTCCTCCCTTTTGGCCTCTGCCTGTTGGAGAACCCTGACAGCTGTCTCCGTGTGTTTATTTGAACCCGAGAACAACAATTCTGTACACACAGTTACAACTTCTTCCCTTTCTCTGTCATTTAAGGATATACCATATTGAACATCTAAGCAACAAGACTGAAAACGGAAATTGATAGGGATGTCAAATGGGTTAATGAGTTTAAATCAATACAGTCAAGCTTCCCAATTCTGTAAGTGGAAGTACCACATAATTGTGATGGATTTAAAATGTGATTGTAAGTGAACCCTGTTTGCAGAGCACGTCGTGCTATAGCCTTGTCTTCTTTATCTCAACACCAGCCACAAAAGGACCTGCTTCACTTCATGCTAGTGATTATCCCAGAGTATTCTGCCCCCCTCATTCCATTCACATCTTCAGGAAACAGTGCTAAATGCCATCCAGATATATTATTATGGTTTATCAGAAACAATTCTTTCTTAAACTTACTTTTTCAGGAGTAAATATTCCTACTCGTGTGGTTTTGTGTACTCTTCTGAGAAAAGGTCTTTAGTATCATCAGCCAAGTAGTTTTCTATATTTTCACTCCATGCAAAAACTTTTCATTATCTGAGTTGTTCTTACTTCCTTCTATTAACCTTCTTCTGAGTATGTTTGGGACTTGTTATTTTAAAAGACAAGCAGAATTATGTTGGCCAGAAGATTGTTGATGCAATTTGATTAGCGCTCCTGTCTGTTGCATAAAGAGAGCCACAGTCCTGAATGATCAGTCAGAAGGCTCAGCTTTTAACTTAAAAGTTCCAAGTTTGTCTGAATAAAACCCTGCTAATGCTTTACAAAATGGTTTTTGTCAAAGTCTTATTTTTCATTTGCCAGCGCAATGATTGTCAGTGTCGGCTTTTCCTAACCTTTTCCCCCAAACTTAGTCAGTCATTGAAACTGATATTTAAGAAAATGTGATAAAGTTGGCATTGGTTCTTATGAGATTAAAGGAATTTATTTGAAACTTGCACTAAAAATCTTGGGATAGAGCAAAGAATAACAGCTTTACTGGAAGTACGTTTATGTACATTGGAACATTTTAGTTTGCCCAAACAAATATGTGTTTCAAAGTAGCACTTTGTTAGCAGTTTTAGTTTTGACTTTGGTTTCCTTGATATTCAGACCTTCAGGATTTAGCTGCTTTTTGTTTGAAATTTAGGAATGCGTAGTATTTTTTTTCTGTGGATTTATACTTCTTTGTTCTAAACTATACTTTTCCCAACTGCACTCTCAGCATCTCCTACCGTACTGCCTTAAGGAAAAAGCTTCATTCTTCCTCTTCTGTGCCAAATTTCTTAAAATTTCTGGCTCCTGTAGATGAAAATAACACCTCTGACTTTAGGAGCACAACAAGGTAGGGTTCTGTCTTAAAGCCTGGAGGTAAAACTCTATTCTCAAAGATTTCTTTGTCTGAAATATTTCAAATGCTTCTTGCACTTGCAAAACCTGATTTGTGCAACAGTTCACTTGCATGTATTCTGCATGTAATTGCTGTCAAAAGGATGAAGCTATCCCAGACTACTCTCCCATTAAGATTGCAGATCTTAGCCATTTTTGATGTTGCAATGGTCATGTAACTTTCATCTGTGTACTTCTGGGATTATTCCTGACAAAGGAGAGTTTTCAGTTAAGAGAATGTATGATTCATCCTAAGCAATGTCAGTGTCCTCAAATTGAAAGGAGAGGATGACCTGTAAAAGGCTCCTCCCTGTTGCTGCCAGAGATATCTGAATTTCATTTATCCCTGTCAGCTTCTAGAAAGACTCATGTAACCATTTAGCCAATGGTTGGAATAAAGCAATGAATAGTTCAGAGTTCTAACAGGTGAAAGTTATTAGTGGGATTTTTAATAGGAAAACAGCATTGGTCTTCACTGTTTCATTTGATATTCTGAATAAAAACCTCTGTATGGAGTGTGCGGATGACATCAGAGGAGTAACATCCAAGGTTTCTGGACACTGTTCCCAAGTTTGTTGCATATTTCAGAGGTAGACTTGCTAACACAAAGGTTAAAAGTTTTTCTCTAAGTCTGTGTTGGGGAGGAATATATTGCATACCCGGTGCACAGAAGGTTGGAAGTCTAGTTGGTGTTTATAAAGCTCCTTGATGTATACCGATAAAAGGCATCAGCAGGTCCTTGTGTCTCCTATGCATAATTGCTAGGTTTTGTGGATGGCATGTAAATAGTGTAATGGTAAATCTACGTTACTGTGTATGTGTCTTTAATATGTTATGATTAATATACTGCTGCAAAGAAAACTGAGAATTAATTAAAACTAGGGAGAGTAGACTGCACAAAGCTGCCAGCCCTGGTTTGTGAACCTCAGTGCTGTTTGCAGCCATGTATAAGCCTCTGCCACAAAGCAAGTTTCACCTTCCTGACACTGAGAGCTTGCCCCAGCATGTGCAGAGCACACTGCACTCCCTAGGTGATGGTTCATGTGTACAGTGAAAACTGTCTCAACTGTTTTTGACAGATCTAGGCAACCTACTCACAAACTATTCTGTGTTCCACAATTTTAGCGACTACGAATCCAAGCACAGCCAGCAGGCCCTTGATGCGGACAGCCCTGTAAGGACTCGAAGGCATTCATGGAGGCAGCAGATATTCCTGCGGGTGGCCACCCCTCAGAAGGCATGTGATTCTCCCAGCCGATATGATGGTAAAGTCTGAGTTCATTTGGTTCCATGAACTTACCAGTGTATGTAGTGTGTGAATTGTGAATCATTGTGTCTACCAAGGGGACATTTTTGCCTGGTGTTCTGTTCATACTGTCATTGCAGATTACCACCTGCTTTTTGGGTCAAAAAGCTCGTTAGCTGTTGAGTTTTTACTTTTCAGCTTCATATGTAACATTGTTCCTATTGTGTCATGTTAACTAGCCAGAGCAGAAATTATTTTCATGTGTACTGCTTTAATGAGTGCTGGGGAAAAAAATGTATCACCAAGTATTGCTCTGAAGCAAAGATGATGCTTCTATTTCATCTTTCGGTGTTGAAGTATAGAACTACAGACTACAAAAATCCGGGCCTACCAGAAGGAATTAGATTTCTTTTATGATCTCAGTTGAGTTCTGTAATGCATACTTTGTCCTCATGTATGCTGCTCCAGGCTGTGACATTTGCCACTCGAGTCATAATTATCCACTTTTCTCATAATTATTTTGTGAAATTCTGTAGAGGTGAAGAACCACAGACTAGAAGAAAATCACTGCACATGAGCATGCAGGTGCATCATTTTATGCATCCATTTTATTTAAGCCAGATTGTGCAGCACATGCTGAGGCCAAGAATGCCTGACAAAATCCTCTAGGTAAGGGTCTCTGGTTCAGTAACGTCTGAATTTCACAACATGAGCTTTGTAAGCTCTGACATATCTCTAAGGCCATTGTATGAGAAATAAGAGAAAGTGTAAGGAAACGGGAAAGAACAGTACATTATAGTAAATTTAGTAAAAAGTAACCGTCCTAATGCCACTGAGATGTTTTTCTTACATCTTCAAGTGAGACCTTGATTAACTGGAGTAGGCACATATCATTAATGCATAGCTTGCAGTGTAATTTGACAGCGAGGTAAGCTGCATATGGGCACAGATGCCTCTCAACTTTAATATGCTTCAGAGTGCAGTGATCTCAGAAGCATGTTGTGTAAAATACATGTGAAATGCTCTGTTGTACTTAAAGGCATGTGAAGGGCTGTTCTGTGAAACTGCTGTTTTTACAGGTTTGGTGTATCTCTTTGTGACTGGAAATAGTCTTGTTTTTGAAAGCCACAAAGTCTTCCCGTATTAAATAGGAAAATAAAATCCACCTAAATTGCCTACCCAAGCATTTCCTCTGGGACATAATAGGTGCAAGATACAATCTTAACAACTTACAGCTGGGTAAGCAGAATAGTTGGAGAAACAAGTGTGGCCAAAATGGAAAACAGGATGTGCTATTAATAGGAGCAGCAATATAAATACTTGGCCATTTTCTTCATTCATTTTCTTTTTTTGTATTTGTTTCGGTGTACATACTCAATTTACGAACAGAAGAAAACTCAGAGTTAGGGGGTTTTTTTTAGTTATTTATAGAAAATATTGGGTTTTTCTGTTCGGAGTTTTATGCATCTCCTGGAACATTTCCAGTGGTAAAGGATACTTGGTATCCAGTCTCTGTAGCCTTAAAGAGAGCTGCTGTACAGCTGGTCTTACATTGGACTCACCACCACAGTTAACTAAGTAACCTCTCTAGTTCCAAAGTAAATGTAACTGCCTCCTATTCATCATCTTGTTTTTCTGTCATATTCTTTTTTTTTTTTTTAAATCTTTCTCACACTTTTTAGACTGATTTCCTTTAATTTGTACAAACTGCTGATCTATCACCAACAGATGAATTTCAGCCAAGTTGGACAGAGGGCAAAGAAGGTTGTAAAGATAATGTGGTTTGTTGTGTTCTGCAAAAGTAAGCATGAAGGGAGGGAAATAAGGGAACATCTGCGATTTATGGGTTTGCCTTTATAATCTGACTCCACTGACCAATTTCTCCCTTCAAGTACTGTAGCCAACACCCTACTCCAGGGTACTCTGCTGGAGAGGAGTAAGGAAAAAAGCTGGGGAGGGGTGTGCATTTAAAAGCTAGTAAGTCAGTCAGCCAAGAGACACAGATCTCTGTGAGTCAGAGATGATGCAGTTCTTCAAGTTTAGCCTAGGCTGCTTTACTAAACTTTGTATTAAACATAAAATCCACCAGGGTGTCTGAACTATGAATTCTTTTGACGACGTGTGGGGAGGCACTGTCAACAAAATGAAACTGCTCTGTGGGTGTAATTTCTCTGAGTTGTAATGAGTAAATTGCATGTAAGAATGTGTGAGCTGCCACAAGAACTAGAGACAACTTTAAGCTTTATACTCACAGAAAAACCTAGGCTCTGACATTTGTGATTACGTTTGTATAGGCTGAATCTCAAGATATGTCATGTTCATTGCTGCTCTCTGTGCGGTTAACACTGCAGGATATGAAGCTGTATTTACTAAAAGTTTAAAAAAAAAAAAAGAAAACCCAGACAACTGGCACATAGCTTTTGCAGAAATTTTGATCTTACTCTTTCGAGGTACTGAACTTAATAAATGTCTARTATCCTTGCTTGAACAGCCTAAACAGCACTGAGTCCCACTGTCTTGCACTTCTGGATCCTTTAATTGTTTAGGAAGTGCTCATAAATAGTTTGAGCTAAAACTTCATTTTCTGTAGCTCAGAGGGAGAAAAATGGTTGCTGGTTGTGCTTTGTGGGTTGCATCGTGAATTACCAGGCAGAGAGCACACTGTTTGTTTTGCAGACACCATTATTTAAAAGGACGGATTTACTATGCATGAAGGAGGGTGTTCAGTCCTGAATCAGTAGAAGTAAAGAAAAATATTGCAAAGAGATACACTGGAAAACCATGTGTTCTTGCCAGCTGAGATTCCTGCCTTGCCTGATGATTGGACTGTTGCAGCCATGCTCAGCAAGGTGAGCACTCTGAGATAACAGAAATCCTCGTAGAGAGACCATTACTTTTGGTTGTTATGGGAGCAATGTCCCACATATAGACCCTTCTCCAGCCACCTCCTGCTTGTTGGTGCTGCCACTTTCCCATTCACCCACTATTTTTCCCTGCTTCTGTACATAACTTTACAATGAYGCACATCAGAGAACTGTTATGCAATTTGCAGCCTGGCAGAAGAGCCAAGTGATCCCTGGTGAGCCTGAAGATGAGGCTGATCTCCAGTTTGAATATCTAGAAAGGATTTTCTGCATGGGTGAAATGATCTGTAGAGACCTCTAATACTTTACAACTGGTAGCTGGAGGATGGAGTGTTGAATTATGCTAGTTCTATTGTAGGAAGCTACAGTTCTAATTATCCAGCCTCAACTCTGGTTAACGTCAACACTCATTCGTTACATGCTGTTAGCTACTTCCCCTGCGATGGTCGTGATGCTGCAAGTGGTGTGGAGCACCAGGGGGCAGCATTTCTCTCACTGCCGCCTTCAGACCCACTTAGTGCCTCATTCTTGGATATTTTTTTTTTTTTAATTTACTTTTGGGAGTGTAATGAGCATTGAATCCTGCAAAGTGGAGAGATGGAAAAAGGGGAGCAGAGGCTTCTTATAAAATGCATCACACTTTGATCTGTTACAAAACTATTTATATTTTGAAAGAAGGTTTTCATTATTCTCTTTTTCTAAAGCTCTGTCTCTTCTGCTCACTGTCTTAAACATTCTAAGTGATAAATGTGTTTCTTCAGTTATTTGATTTTTACCTTTATACCTCCCCACGCTAGTGCAGGCAGATGTTCCTACTTCTGTAGCATCACTCAAGAGTCACATCTTTTTGGCTATGCAAATGGTCTAGGATTCTTTAGTTCTCTGTTCACTGGTAAAAAGTTGAAGAGAACAATAACTCAGTGATCATTTTAAACCAGATGAAGTATGGACACACTCAAAGGCCCTAATTTTCAGTCGGATCAGTTTTCTAGTCCCAGTCACAGTATTACACAAGCGATAGAGCAGACAGGGACAGGTGTCTGGAAGGTGAAGGTGGGTGCCCTTACCCTGCTCAGGAGCAGGACACACTTAAATCAGTGTAGACTGATCATGAAACTTCACCTTGCACTGCAGTRCAGCAAGATATTCACATACATTTATTCAGCATCTACCCACCTCTGTGCAGTGGACAACTTTCACTGTGATTTTCACATATTGACTGTTCAGAATTGGTCATAGTAGAAAAACTGTTTTGCAGATTTTCAGAAACTCTCAGCAGAGTCAAGTCAATTGCTACATTTCAAGGGGATGTGTGAATAGTTTTTGAAGGAAATGGTGGGAAAGTAGTGGTGCTTGTTGAAGCTTTCTTGCTGAGGGAGGTGTGTTGGAAGTAGACAGCAAGATTTTTGTAATAGCTGTGTCAGTTTTAGGTTGGAGAATGGGTGATTTGTTTTAAGGTGAGCAGTGTGTGATAAAGTTACCTTTTAAACAGTGAAAGAAATTGAAATTCAGAGGAATGAGATGCTTGGTATCACTTAGCAGTACTCAGCAAATAAATTCAAATTTAAAAAATCAGCTACATTCTATTTTACAGCTTGACTTGCAGAAAAAAAATTGGTTTAGAAAGTACAAGTATCTCTGTACAGGAAAATGAACTTGATTCGTTAATTAAAATAATTGGGTTTCAGTCTCTGTCAGATAGAAGTGGCAAACTGTTAAATCTTGAGTGCCGAAGAAAAGTTTGAATTTGAAGAACTGTTATTCTTGAAACCAGCTGTAGTTAACACCTACCTGTCTTTTTATGTGCTTTGTGGTGTGGGCTGTGTCTCTTGATTATTTAAGCAAAATTTTTTAAAGTCATTTTGTAGTAGCATCGCAAATACTACAAACTGTTGCTTTAGCTTTCTATGCTTAGAATGTTTATGGGGTGTAAATTATTTGTAATGTGTTTGCCAATACTGTTTTAGCAACCAAATTTTTACTAATTAGAGCCAGTTGGTTAGAATTGATTACTCAGTGCTGCTCCTTTCAGAGCAAATATGTGCTCTCAATGTTCCTTTATGGCACAGGAGTCTGACTATAAGTACACGTTAGTGTTTGGTGGCTTGTGTGCCCATTGAAATACCAATTTCCTTTCCTTTCTCAGGGATTGAAAATATTAGTAAATGGGATTAATTTGGAGGTAGTACTTTTTAAGAAGTTCTTGGTTTTAAAAGAAAAAAACAAAGTCCAAGCATCTTTCAGAGCTGATTTTAATCAACAGTGATGAAATACACAATTTTTCAAGAATTCCTCATTCAGCCATTGCTTTAAATTTTATGTCAGATTAGAAGAACTTGTTGCTTTGTGTGATTCCATATCTGAAGCTTTCTGGTTACAGAAGGCTCCTGGGTCACATCTGGTTATGAAGTTAAATATTCCAGGCATCTGTGTAAAATAATAGCAATATTATATCCTTGGTTATAGAAGTTTGCATTCCTCTTTAATTCTGTATGAAAGAAGGTATGTATGAAAGAAGGTGTTGCACTATCTGAATGGAAAGTCTGACAAGAACTAAGAATGTTGTTGATGTCTTTTCTTTTAACAATTGMATCTTACATGACTGTGAAGATTGTCTTGTTTGTTTGCCAAGCTGAATTTTGTAAAGTTTAAAATGCAACAAAGAAAAATAACATAATGCAGTAAATAAAATGCTTAAAGGATTCTTCTCTCCACATTCTTATCATATCTTGTCTGACTTTTTAACCCCAGAGAGCAGATGTGACTGGTAAACACTGCATGTAGAGAGCCATGTGTAAACAATTCCACAGTGAGGGTGGTGGTAATGCATTATTATTGAGCCTCCTCCCTATCAGCCCTTCCTTTCTACTGGAGGTGGTGCAGTTTCTCGTCAAAGATGAATCTTGTTATCTTGGTTTTGATAGTTGAGGTTGGTTAGACTAAGTGCTTTTGAAAGAATGTTTTTTAAATTCAGGCTTTTAGGAGGGTTTGTCACTTCTGTTGTTTTTTAATTTGTGTGTGTTGTTTCTCTTAGTGGGTTTCCTTTTTTCCTTCTTGTTTTTGGAAAACCTTATTTAATACCAAGGTGGATTGATTAAGAAAATATTTGATAAACTAGTTTTTTTCTTAGTAATTTACGAATGAAATATCCCTGTTCATATCACTACCAGTCAGATATTGTCTGGTTTAATTACAACTGCAGTCACTCACCAGCCTTCCATGTACAGACTTTCTTTAGCGTGATCCCTGGTAGTAATATATACTTCCTCCTTAATCTTTTGTACTCTGTTTTTTGTGTCATCTTTCCACATAACGGGTTTGTGTAATGCATTTGTCGATCCTTTTGGAGTGTAGGGATACTCTGCACCTCAGGGTTGAAGCACTGCCATGTGAAGCCAACAGCTGAGTAATAAATGAATGGATCAGCTGTACAAATTCCATCGCAGTCCGTTGTTCCTATTGGCCTTGTCCTTTGTTGGGTATTATAAGTAGTGGAAGCATAAGGAGTGCGTTTGAGGTACGTATGGATGCACTAGTACATTTGTGCAACATTTCTATCTGGTTCATGCGTGGTGTCATCTGCAGTTCAGTACCTTGCAGAAGTTTTCCCAAGCCCGAAAAAGATGGTGGTTTTCCCAGTGAAGTGCTCTGGTTCTCAGGGAATGCTTGGTTTTGACCCACAGACTTGTAACATTGCATTGTGCAGAAGGGTAGTTCTGAAGTGTAGTCCAAGTATGAACCTCCAATGAAAAATTACCATAAAATTACTGTATACTAATAGTTATCAAGTCAACTTGCCACATCCTGAACCTTAAGAACAGAAGTGCGGTAGGCTTGTAGGAATAGCACGTATGGAGGTAGAATTTTATATGGAAGCTGCAGAAAAGGAAGCAATATATTTGAAAGGAGTTAGGGTCAGGTCAAACGTGGAATAGGAGTCAACAAAAGCTGACTAGGTTGGCAGGTGAACAGGGAAGCAGTCTTTCAGTGTGTGCTGAAGTATTCAGATCCTGTTTAAGTGCACTTACTAATCTCATAAAAGTTCTGAAGGCTGCACATTGCTTGGATTTTAACACATGGCAGTTTGGCTCAGTGGAATGTGAGCTCCCAGTTACATGCAGTTGAATTGCTCTGCTATTCTCTGTTATCCTCCAGATCACTTGTGCCTAACAATGCAATACTCAGTTCCTTGTTACGGTATTTCTGCTCTTGTCTGTTCTGGATCTGGAAGCTGGGTGGCATGTTGCTCTATCACCTTGTGTGTTCACAGACATGGGTTAGTGCTACCTTACCAAATATCTGGGTTTTACTTTGCTTTGAGGGATTACCTTCATGTTCAACCTTCCTCCCTCCTTCACCAGCCAAACAGCCCATGCAACTCTGCAGACTTCCGACAGGCCACCTGAGCAGTTAAACAGGTTCATTTTGCATTCTATAAATCCTGCTTCATGCCAGCGTGCAGACAGGAAGGAAGGCAGCTTTTGAATGTGTTGCACTTTATCAGAGTAGACTTTAGACTTTCTGTTAAATGTCCACAAGTGATAAGAAGCAAAAGAAAAGATAGAAAAGGAGCTGCCATTTGGAAGGCAAAACCAATCCTACGACTCTTCACAGAAGCGTTAGAGGTAGGGTTGATAATCATAATTGTTCAGCTTATAGAATTTTGTAACCTTTTGGTTTTCTTTTATAGCCTTGAGCATTATTTCTTTTAATGAATACTCATTTTATCA
This sequence comes from Amblyornis subalaris, assembly GCA_018881555.1. NCBI lineage: Eukaryota > Metazoa > Chordata > Aves > Passeriformes > Ptilonorhynchidae > Amblyornis > Amblyornis subalaris. The sequence goes on along the minus strand of JACAXG010000079.1, from coordinate 3,441,356 downwards.
GTCAGCAACAGATTGGAAAATTTTCAGCCTAAATGGAAGCAAGACCATGGTCTTCAGTAATTAATGCTTTGCAGTGGTTCAGGTGTTGCCACAGTTTGATCACTGGAGGACGACAAGTGAGTAATGTCTCTGATAAATGTGTGAATTTGGTATTTGAAGACCAATCCATAAAATTTGTACTGAGGAAGTGGGATGTGTACATTAAAGACAGGAAAATTCTTGGAGTTGAATGTGTTCATTCTTGCTTTAGGAATGCGATGTGTTTGATCCGTTTCCTTGCATGTGTTTTGCCAGCCTGGGAGTTTTTGGGATTTAGGGCTTTTTTTGCAAGTAGGTAGCCGTAAAATGTATCTGTTCATAGTCTGTTATTTTCTAACATATATGTGCCTATATACATATATAAAACCAGAATACATGTCTGACTCTAAAAGAGATACATAACCCACCGGGAGGATGTGTAGAACAGACTTGTTTCCCCCAAGATATACATGCATTCTATACTGGATGGTATGAGAATGAAACATGAGTGTAGGATGTGAATAGACCACACACAACATACAGTAGATAAGGGGTTTCCTATCTGGATCACTTTTACTTTTTTGTATTGGTGTTTGGTGACCACTTTTGTTGATTTCTCTTTCTTATGATGTCATTGTTGTGTGCAGCCTTAGAGGAAATTAACAACTTCCCGCGAAGATTGTCTTTTTTTTTTATTATTTTATTCAAGCAAATTAAGTTAATTCTACCAGCATTGTCCTTAAGAGCATTTCCCTTTAAATATTTCTTAAACTGCACTAAGGGAAATGGGGCTTAAAGCTACTGTATGTAGAAATTCTACATAAAAATGTACAGAACATTGTTGACAGTATAGCATTTGCATCAAAACCAACAATTGCATCAAAACCAGCAATCAAATAAAAATCATTTTCCTTTCATGGTCAATACAAGTCGAAAATTATTGAGTGTGTGTGCCTTCTCTACCTGCTGACATTTGCCTGTATCTCTTTTATAACTGCAGATCTTAGCCCACAAAGGTCTTTCCATTTACCTGTAAAGAAAAAAATTGTTTCCCAGTTTCTTTTAATGGATATAATACAGTCACTTCATTCTATTGATACTTTTCATAACCAGTTGTATTTCTGAGTCAGTTTTCCTACTTTCTTTGCAACAAATGGCAATTGTCATTGAAGCGTCAAATATTTGACCTTTGCCTAATTCTCATTCCCATGATGTCCATTGTTCTCTGAAATGCTGTAGATACCAAAAGTATGGGTATCCACACCTATATCCAGAGTGAGAGGTTGCAGAGGTTTAACTTGTTGTGCTAGCTGAAAATGTTACAGTTATTTTTATATGTATATTTTAGTCCTAGACTTTAACTGTGGTGGCAAGCAAATAAATGTTGTATAAGGAAACAGGTGGTATTTGGACCCACTCTACTTCTCTCTGACTCTTTGAGAGGAAAAGATTGACAGTGGCAAAACTTAGAAAAGCAGAAGCCAACAGCTGTGAACTTTTCCGTTGTTACTTAGTCATCTGAGCTGAGTTGTGYGAGTGCCTTCGAACAAACAAGAAAAGAATAGCTGCATATGAACTGTGTGAGTCAATGTATAGTGATGTTCTGAGCAGAACTTGCAGGGGTGAAAACCTTCCTGTTTTGTTAGTTTTGAAGAGATGAGATGATGTGTGTGTGTTTAATTCAAAATCTTTACCACCATGCTAGGCAATGATAAAGAAATGGACCACTGAGCTGCCATCAGGATAATTGCTTAAGGAATGCTCCTTTTCCAGGAGCTGTTTGAAATAGCACACACAGATGTACTTGTCCGTGGCTGGCGAGTCTGCGAATGGATTTTGTTGCACTAACTTTAAAGCATTTTCTTACATGTAGAGCTCAGGGAGCCATTTCATGGCTGTCCTATTTGGGTGAAGAAGTGCTGTTGCGATGGCCTTCCATTTGGGATTTGGTAGGAAGAGATTGGTTGTTTGGCCATTCATTTTGAAGTTCGTGAATTGAGTAATTTTTCTTCTAGATACAGGTTATGTCAAAGACTACTGGGCCTCCCAAGAAGCTGTACAAAATAACAAAATTAMGTGATAATACAGCAGGTATTAAGAAAACAAAGTATAACAGCTTATGCTTCTTACATTGATTACTTGACTTAAAACAATGTTATTTACCCATTCCCTAAAAATAAATACTTTTTTTTGCTTGAGATTTATTTAATGTTCACTTGCTTTTGTAGTGTTTTCAGTCYTAGAATTACATTCCATGCTTGATAAAATGATATATTTTGTGGTAGGCCAGCTGAAGCCAAAAGAAAAATTGCAGAAGGTTATGATATGGTTAAAAATGAGAAGTGAAAACAAACATGTTTTAAGTGCCTGTCTCTCTTTCCGCCTATTTACTTTAAGAACTGGTAATCATCCCATTGTATGGCCTTAGGTGGTGGTGTGTTTGTGCAGCTAAGGGCGTGTGTTTTCTTTGTTAAACACACTTTGGAGATTATTCTTCAAATTATGTGGGTGCTGTATTTGATTTTATCTGCTGTTTGAGTCATGCCAGGTTTCAGCTGTAGGTTGTATTTTTGTAATTTCTCAAACTTGCCTTTTCCTTTCAGTTCTCTGTGTGTAAGTTGTAATTAGCAAGATGTGGTCTTGGTGTGTGGTACAATATTTTTACCAGGTTAGAGAAAAAATTATTCTAGGCTTTAGCCCGTATGATTCTTATTCTGAAGCAGGTTGTAAGTCTGCTAGAAACTGTTGTTTGGGAAACCTTGCTTGATATTTCTACTTCTTATATATCTCTTGATCTAGATAGATAGATAGATAGATGAATTAGTGTATATATGTTGATGTGTATAGATACAGAGATATATGTATGAAAGCTTTCAAATTGTGTCCATTCACCTGTTCGTGACATGCAAGTAGTTCACAACAGCTTCTCTTTTTTAAAGATTACTGTGAATTGGGAGAACTTCCGCCCAGATCCCCATTGGAACCAGTGTGTGAAGATGGCCCTTTCGGGCCAGTGAAAGAGGAAAGGAAACGGACACCCCATGAGCTTCGTGAACTCTGGAAAAAAGCCATTATTCAGCAGATACTGCTCCTCAGAATGGAGAAAGAAAACCAGAAATTACAAGGTTGGTGAAGTTCCTGAGTACTACACCCTACTGCAACACAAGTTCACCTTTTGGTTTTCTCTGTGGCCTTGGCGATGGACTGCACCAAGCCTTAATGAAACATTTTAGGAACATATAGGTAAAACAGATGAGCAACATCTCCCTCTGCACTCATCAGTGTAGGTGACAAGGGACCCTTGTTTTTTCATGACTTCACCATATTATTTGTTTACTTGATCTTAAGTGACGCTCTCTTGGGTTTACCATGAGTAATGGTAAACTCATGGCTGGGGTTTTTTAGGCTGGTGTCTAGAATCTCTCAGAAGGAATTCAGCACGATCACTATCATGAACAGAATTCTTTTCTGCATTCACATCCACAGGTCCTTGTCTAAGTACTGGTTATTGCAACATCGTGTTTCGCCAATCTTGAGGCTCAATGGAAGTTCTTAAAGAGGTGGTTGTGGACTTGAAGCTATAGGTGCCTGCAGTCGTGCTCACACTGTGCAGGCAAGGTTTCTGTAGAGTAGTAATGACTTAGATCAGTCCAAAGGGTGATAAGAAGGAACTTGAGTAACTGTAATTTGCAGTTGTTCTTAACCACAATTTTTCTGTGAATGAGATAACTGCAACAAATCCATTTTGGTGGCAATTTTTACACAGAAAGAACAGCTGTATGCAGAATTGCAAGTGATTAGCTTTGAGAGCTGCTCCTTTGAGGATACGAATGATGAGGACAGAAATGTTTATGTGGATGATTTTAGATGTTCAGGAGGGGAGTAGGCAGCTGAACCCTACAAAGGGGAGGTACCTGGCATAAAAATGGCAATTCTTCTTTGCTTTGTGTAAACTTGAGGAAGGATTGGCTTCCAAGAAGAAGTGTGTAGAGAGAGGACCCAGCTGTGTGAAAAGGTCAGTACACCGAACATGAAATCCTTCTTTAAGCTGGGGCTGAGACACGTGGCTGGAAAGACTAAACACCTCTCAGACACTGGATATGGCCTGCCAAAACACTTAGCCCACCTGTAGGCTGTTTGCTCCTGGCAGCATAGTTCTCCTATTTCAACCCTGATACATGAAGAACACCTGACACCCAAGTTTCCTAAGTACTCCACAGGTGACAGGCACGTGCCCAGCAATGTACTGGCTAATCCAGTAAAATAAAATATGGCAATGGATACCAAATAGACAGTGTCCTTGGCCAGAGGCTGAGACCATCTGGAGAAGAGGTACTGAGAGAAATGATTTATACAATCTCTTCAGCTTGGAACAGTGCTGTTCTAAATAAGCTTCTGTAACTTTTTTATGGCATTTAGAAATAAATTTTCTCTGTTTTGTGTATTTATACTCCTGATTTTTTTTTTATTTCCCTTGTATTCAAATTATCTGACTCTACAGCCTGCAGTCAAATTTTTGGCAGCTGCAGGTCATTAATATCCATACACATTTTAACAAGTTTAACTAGATGCTCCAATTTTGTCTGCCCAAAAGAAAAAATTGCAACACCATCACAGATACATTAAGATGAGCATGTCTGAAAAGTTAGTTAGTGAATGAATTAGGTGGGTGTTGGCAGAACTGAAGACCCAGGCTGTGCTGTGTGCACTGTGGAGTGAGGAAGTTGTCATAGGTAGCTGCTGCATGAAGAGCTCAGATGGTGAGACAATACTTGAAAACAAGAGATGACTGTGCTGCAGCGAGCACAGCATCTTTACTGGTAGTGCTTATGTATGATATTGGGAAGTGGGCAGTGTCAGTATCTAAATAAGCTTGTTGATAAAGGCATATTTTCACCTCAGTCCTCACATGTCACATTTTTGCACATAGCGTAAGAAGACTGAATAAAGCAGAAAAGTCTGAAAAGTTGCCAAGCACCAGAAAACACTTCTTTGCAAAAGATGAAACATTAAAAGATTTCTCCAAGTTTGTTTTCCTATAAGCTGAAATTTAAATGCCATTTTTTTTAGTTATATTCATACAATACCATCTGTGTTTTAAGATTTTTTTATTATTCCGATTTATAAATATGTTGTATTTGGCCTGACAAAAATGTGAAGAAGTTGATAAATAGTTTAGATAGACTGAATCACTTTCAGTGTGGACACACAGCTGTAATAAAACTGTGAGTGCTTGCATGGATCTGTAGGTAATCACTGAATTCAAAATTAAATACTTTGGGGTCTGAATCTTGTAAACAGTTAGGTAACCTCGTAACTCAAATGAACAACCTCACTGAATAAAGTCATGCACATGTGAAAGCAACTACAGGATGAGGCGGTACACTTCCCAGATATAAACAGTTCTTTTCTTTCTCAGTTTTTAAAATCCAGAAACTTGTTTAGCCTGTGGGAGTACAGGACAAGATAACCCCTTGTGAGTCTCAGAATTCAATAATCTAAAAAACCTCAATTGCAGGTACAGATCTCAGAACATGTTGGGTTTAGTGTGTTGATAGTGTCATTATACAATGTAAATTTCAGGCGTTCTTTAACTGTTTAGTAGATTTATATAAAGGAGTTGAATATACAAACAGTGGAGAGTTAAATTAGCAAAAGATAAAATAAGAACATTTTAACAGAGGTTATCTCAAGACTGAAATGCATAGGAGTGATTGTGTGAGTTCATACTGTGAAATCATCAAAAGTAGGAGCAGGCTTATGACATATGGCAGAATGTCCTCAAAATAAGAGTATCATTACAGTGATGCATCATCACAACAAAGAAGTACTGTAAATACATCATGGCAGATTAATTAAAAAACATGGTCACTTCATGGTACACTATTTCATAAACATAGTTTCAAGTCCTGATATTTGTAGGAGAAGTACTCTTTAATTTTTGTTTAATTCTTTAGAACCTTTTCAGACTTTTATGTCTTTTGAACTTTTGCTCTGCTGATTTTTGCAAGTACAGAGCTGCTCTTGTCCTGGAACTAGGTGCATTGAATCCTCAGCCACACTACAGCCTAGTTAAAAAATTAAAACCTATTTTATTAATTTCTCCATAAATTTCCCACCGTTTATGTCACTCCTTAGTGCTCTCTTTCTAGCTTCGTCTTGGTCGTCATCCTTATAGCAGTTTCTTTCAGCATTTCATCCTTTTAGGAACAGATGAGTGACATATTTGTATCTCATCTGAACTACACCTTTTTTTCTCCTCTTCTATTTTTTCAGTCTTATTACCTGCACAAATTCATCCACTGTCACAAAACATGCTTTATTATTTAGTTCACATGACTACCATTAATAAATTCTTTTTTCCAGGCACACTGTAGTACTAAAATGCCCCCATAGAAACAAAGAAACTCTTTACCAAGAGTTCCCTTGAAATTCTCATTCCACTTCTAAACTAAGCTACAGAATCATTTTCATTTCCGCCATGGTTTTTTTATGCTTTCCTAGCTACTGTTTAATTTTTTTTAATCTCTTATAGATAACACATGAAGATGCAGTGCAATATTCTTATAAATTGTAATGTGGGAAAATCACCAGTACTACAGTGAATCTCTGCTCCAGGAGCTCTGATGATCTAAACTGTCATATTTAAGACTGAGTTATGTATTGAGCCTTGTTCTGATTTATTCATTGGTGACTTCAGGAGAGTCTCACATATATATATAGTGCTTATATTCCTAATTTGTGTTCAGGGCTCTATAATTTTCTTTACTTGAAATTTCCTTCTTATGTAATTTGTAAATCTGTGAATGATTACCTTTATAGTAAATTTTTCACTTTGTCATTATTATGGAGCTGTATGCATAACAAATAGATGACTGTATTGGGTTTGTATTTTTATTTGCTGCAGGTCTTCTGCACTGATTTTTTTTTTTAAGAAAAATGGGGAAAATGAAAATTCCTGTTATGAAAACCTTCTATTTAGTTCCTTAGTCATCATCTCATGTTTCGTCATATTTAGGAATTGACTAGCAGCAGGGAACTTAATTTAACTGGCCAAACTTAATTAATATTTCATATAATGTCTTAAAAAATGAAAAGAAATCAATCCCACCCCACAATCATAAAAATTTAGATATGTAATGTTTCAGGTGGGTTGCACGATGATGTTGTAAGTTAAATCAATCTGTTTTACAAATAGTAAACAATATTAACTGCTATATTCATTATATCACTTTTTAGCATCTGAAAACAATTTGCAGAACAGACGTCTGAAACTTGACTATGAAGAAATCACACCATGCTTAAAAGATGTTACTTTGATTTGGGAAAAAATGTTGAGTACACCTGGAAGGTCAAAGATTAAATTTGATGTGGAAAAAATACACTCTGCTGTTGGGCAAGGTAAACACTGTTTATTTGAGGTGTTGAAATGCATGTGAATCGTTTCAGAAAAGGAATAGCGTGACCACGTAACCACCCCTTATAACCAGATTCTCACCAGTGCTGTTCCTCAGGCTGCTGACTAAACAAGTAACAACTTTCAGTACTGTCATGGTTATGCAAATGCAAGTACCAGTCACTTTCAGTGGTGGCTGCATTTGTATCACTGGAGCCATAGTATTCATGTTTGAATAACATTTTCCCTTACAGGAGAGTTGTACGCTACCTCAATGTATTAAAATTGTTGCAATCTGATTTTATAAATTAAAAGTTATAATTAAAGGAAAAAAGCCTGGATAATGCCAAATAAATAAATGTGTAAATAACTGAAGAAGCTCTCTGCACTATTATCTGGAAATTCTCTGTTCCAGCCTGGGTACCATGTTTGTACACAAACAATAGACATGGGTATCTCTGCAGAACTGCCTTTTCTCTGGGTTCAAGAACATACTGTTCCCTGCAAACACAACTTACAGTCTTCCTCACAACTGCAAGGCTGAGCAACCATCCGTATCTCCACTGCATCAAAAGTAATGTAACCCAAGAATGTTTTTTAAATGTTCTAATAAATTGGGCTATTAGTCAATGTTAGACTTGCCATGGTCCCAAAGGCCTTAGGCTGAGTGCTATATGTACCCAATGGTGAAGATGGCTACTCCAAGGAGCTTTTTATAGTTCTATACAGAGCTTTCCAACATGTAAAGGAGGTGTCAAGATTTAACCACTGTCAAAAGTTCAAGATTTTAAATATTACACCTGACTATGTGCAATTATACAAGCAAGTTAAACCAAATTGCCCATTTAAAATTACTGGGTAAGTCTAGATTTCCAACAATATCAAATCCTGTATGTTTTTTTATCTTTCCATTTAAGTTGTATGCTTGAGTAAGTTTTGATTTCTCCTATTGTTATTTTCCTCCATATATATGTATACCAAAAGAAAAAAGCAGTCCTAAAAGCTTCGAGGCGTAAGTTACTTCAAATGTTAATATCTGGTTCCAGTACATGATGGATTAGACAGAATACTTTCCCAAGGAAAAGTTTTTTGATTTCTCGTGTAGATGATTTAATAGTGCCAGTCTTCTGCTGAGTTAATTATAGTCTCAGAGCTTTACATACAGATTAAAAAGGAAGACTATGATTACTTGTGTGAAATAGTTAAGTAGCATCATCCTTTTTTAAGGAGAAATATATTCAAGCTTTAAAACATTTTTATCTATATATATCTATACCAGTCATTGAGCAAGCCAATAGCAAAACTAGAAATACAATGCTTGCTATCTGATTATCTGCCTTGCCTTGTAGTCTCCAGATCACATCTCATTTGTACCTGTTTATATTTTTAGTATATGTGCATCCCACTTTCCTAAAACTTACTCTTAACAACAGAGTCAGTGCTATACTAGTGAAAAGTGTGAATTAGTTCTATTGCAATGCTTTATTGTGTACTTTATGTGGAAAAATCGGAGATAAGCTTGTAACTTTTCAGAGACAAGTATTGCAATTCTTGATGCCTTTTCTAGTGCTTCTCAGACTGGATGTAAGCATTAACCTTAGATTTAGGCAGCTCTTAGTGTTTCTTTCTGCCTTAAATCTCTCCTGTTAAGGTACTGATGTCTTATTGGTTGAGGAAATACAAGCAGTGTAGTTTCATCTGCTTCTATGGTCCACTGGAGGGAGCAGATAGGGATCTGCTTACCTATCTAGCAGATATGGATCTTCAGTTCCTCGATCCTGTTAGCTCAACTATAGTGGAACCCTCAGTAGGAGTACAAATTACTGGTTTAATTGCTTTCTCTGCTCAGGAGTACCACGTCACCACCGTGGGGAGATATGGAAGTTTCTAGCAGAGCAATACCATCTTAAACATCAGTTTCCAAGTAAACARCAACCAAAGGACACACCTTATAAAGAACTCCTAAAACAACTAACTTCGCAACAGCATGCAATTCTTATTGACCTAGGTAAGTATAGTAGTGGTCTGAAATTAAAACAAGGGGTTTATGATCTCTGAAATATAAAGAAGGTAACACACAAAAAGCCTTTCACCATAATAGGTTGTTGGTAAGAACTGCTTTTAATCGGGTGTGAGAAACCAGAAGCTGATGTTTTTCCAAGAGGATTGCAGCTCTTGTGTGTGGGGTAATTCCACACTGAACTCAGTGTTCATTATGCTCTTCCCTAATAAAGGCAAAAAATCAATAATGTCTTCCAGAGCATGGAACTGTTTGCAGTTTGGTTCTGAGGAGCTGTGTGGGACAATTGAAGAAGTCCGTTATCACTACATGTGATTAAATGAATTTGCAGTGAAAAACTCCGTCAAAGGAAGTTGTGCACTRCAAGTAACCAAATGTCATGTGATAGAATGAGAAAAGTTTATGGGAAAAGCTGTACTTGGACTGATCTGAATGATTAATACCCATTGTATTATTTTCTCTTGCATCTTTTCTGTAAAGCAGTAGTACAGAATTGTTCCATCATAATTCTGCTCTTTATAACTACTCAAACAGTATTTAAGCATTTTTCATTGCAAATGACTCTATGGCCTTTCTTGCCTGATGAGGAGCAATCGCCTACCCAGAGCTGTCTGGGAGCAGCCATTTATTATTTTATTAAAAACTCAGTGTGCAGACTGTCTTCAGTGGGTACTAAATTGTGAGAAGATTTGTCAAGTTTAGATGGTGACCTAAGCTTTAGATGATAAAGAGACTATTTTCTCCTTTTTTGCAACAGTTGGTAAAGTGAGTGAAAATACCAAGGCAGTGCATAGAAAACTCATAGGAATCTGAGGGAACAGGTGTGTTTCTGCAGAAAGTGGCATGACTGGAGGTGGGAAAGGGTGGTAGTGGATTTCACCTTCACCTTTCCCTACTTGGCAGACCTGCCCCATTTCGACTTGGCACTGGGAAAGCAACAGTCCAAGGAGCCTTAATGTCAGCTGGGAATAGGCAGTGGCAATGTGTGTAAATTGTTTCCCTTCAGACTTTTCACACCAGTTCTAGGAATTCCCTTGGATTAAGCAGTGCCAGACAGCAATCTTTTGTGTTTGAGAGAGACATTTACATGCAGCCAGAGATCATTTGCTAGCAAGTACCTATTGGTCCAGCATACTTGGTGTTGATAGCCCTGGCAGTGAAGGGTGGGACACTGAAGTGGTTCAGTAAGAGGTGAACAGTTTTGTGCTGGGTTAATGAATTGAACACCTTCAGCAGAGGGACAGTGCTGGAATGACTCCTGGACAGTAGGGAGCACAATCAGTCTCAGCTTGGTTGTCTCACATAGCAGACCAGGGCTTACTGGCTTGGCAAGCTGTTCGTATTTTCTACCTGGTTCTGCACATAAATACTTTCTCATCTTAGCCATGTGCTCTTCTTGTAGAAACAAATGACTGCATGTGTTGGCAAATTGGTAACTTTGTGGTGGTTTTCATAAAAGGTGTTGTTTTTGCTAGGGTGCTATTTGCTAGCCCATTAGCTGGGGGAGAGATTGGGCCCTGTCGTAACAGTAAAATGAAATTAGGAAGCTGAAGACTTCCTAGTGATTCACATTGAAATAGAGCTGTGCTGCACAGTAACAGACAGCATAACTGGATAGGCAGCTAGAAGAAATTTGCATCTTCTGACTTGTGTTCCTTCAGGCTATCAGAAGCATTTTCTCTTAAATTTTTAAGAATCATTCTGAAAGCATGCACTTCTACCTATGTTCTCGCAGCATGTGGTTGTAATACTTAAAAACCTTTCCCAAATTAGGCTAAATAGGTCTTGTTAACACAGTGTGAGCCAAAGCCATAATAGTATTGCTCACACTTAGTTGAATTGATGCATCCTCAGGTGTAAATAGTGCTTCCTGAGAATGGGACCAGCAGTGTGCATGTGGATGCAGAGTTAAGGTATAGCAGTTGCTTTGCTGGCCCAGTTTACATGTCATGGTGCTGTCAGTGTGGGAAACCATCCATCACTGGGTGTTTGCCGAACACAGTAGAAAATTATGGTTTGTTTTATTGTATTTTTAAAAATAAAGTAGTAGGTACTTACTTTCTCATTCTGGGGCTGTAGAGGTATCAGCTCATTTAGAGTTTCTTTTCAGCAGGGCCAGAGGTCTTTGCTCCAAAACAAAGGCTAAAATTCTTGGTTAAGTCAGCACCAGAGCACTCAGAAACAAATCAGCTTGTGAGTTTAGGAATTCTTCTCCTCCATTTACTGGTTTTTAGAACTTCTTTGCCTTTTTATTCTTGCTCAGCTTGTAACTTTTCCTCATGACTTATATGAAAGGAGCCTTGCTGCCTGAGTGAGGCAGTGCAGGTCTGCCTTTAGACTGTGCTGTAGTAACTTGTCCTTCAAGCAAAGGAACACAAGCTCCTTCTCATTCGAAAGCTAGAAATATTTCTTCTGTAACATTCAACCCATACCCTGACCAGGTAGACCTAGTCAGAACTGAATGCCATGTCCCATGTGACAGGCTAGAGCAGCTACCAGATGGCAGAAGGACTGTGTCTTGAAACAAGAGTTCTGATATTATCTGGCAGCACAGCAGCATTCCAGGAGCTGAAGGGTGGCGTGGTATTTAACCAGTGGGCAATCAAAAAACAAGCTCCACTTAATACTAGAACAAAAGTATTCAAATTTCTTCTCGGTTGAGGTATTTCACAAAGCAAGTCTAATAAGGGGAGGGCTCTTTTCCTAAAAGTGAAAAATTCCCTTTTGGAAGTTTTTGGAAAAAATCTGTAAAGGTGAAGTCTTTAATGTTTTTGTTCACAGAATCACAGAGTGGTTGAGATAGGAAGGGAGCTCTTGAGATCATGTAGTCCAAACCCCCCTTGCTCAAAGCAGCCCAGGCTGCCCAGGATCATGTTTGCTCAGACTTTGAATATGTCCATAGATGGACACTCCACAATCTCTTTGGGCTGCCTGTGCCAGTGTCTATCCACCCTTACAATAAAAAAAAAAGGCTTTTTAATGATAGATGGAATTTCTTGCATTTCAATTTGTGTCCATTGCCTCTTGTTCTGTCAGTGAGCACTACTGGGAAGAGCCTGGTTCCTTCTTCATTCTCTTCCACTGGGTATTTGTGCACACTGGTAACATCCTCCTGCACCTTGTCTTCTCCAGACTGAACAGCCTCTTCATAGAAGAGATGCTCCAGTCCCTTTATCATCTTAGTGGCCCTTTGCTGGACTGTCTCCAGTATGGCCATATCTCTTTCGTAGTGGGAAACATGGAACTGGACACAGCACTCCAGATGTGTCCTCACCAGTGCTGAGTAGAGGGGAAGGATCACCTGCCTCCAACTGCTGGCAACACTCCTGATGCAGCCCAGGATACCATCAGCCTTCTTTGCTGCAAAGGCAGATTGCTGGCTCATGTTTGATTTGGTGACCACCAGGACCCTCAGGTCCTCTTCTGCAAAGCTACTTTCCAGATGGGTGGCCTCTAGCAAATACTGGTGCATGGTGGTGTTCTCTCCAGGTGCAGGATTTTTGCACTTTGTTGAACTTTATAAAGTTTCTGGCAGCTCATTTGGCCGGCCTATTGAGGTCCCTCTGGATGGCAGCAAATCTATCTGTCACTCCTCCCAGTTTTGCATTATCTTCAGACTTGCTGAGGGTGTGCTCTGCCCCATTGCCCAGGTCATTAGTGACCCTTCCTAATCATGGATCAGCTAGAACAAAGGCTCCAGGCACCCTGTCATCAAGGGCAGCTGACAAGGGTTGGTTAGAAGCTACTAGAGCTACCTTTGGCCACAGCATCTCAGTCTTACCAGCCAGCAGCAGAACCCTCACGTTTCCAGGAGTCCCCTGGTGATGCTGGACAAAGTATCCATACGCTCAAAGCTCAAGGAAACAAAGTCCAGAAATGGCTGCACAAAGTGCCGTGTCTGTTGACTGCCTCCATTAGCTGTGCTCTCACATAATATGTATATAGCATATATCATAGCATATATCATAGCACATATATAGCTGCACAATTCTTGCTATTGTATGGGCTGCAGAAAAAAAACCAAACAAATTGAGTTTTACTCACTGAGTAAATATTGTGGGTCAAACTCTGTAAGTTACCTGGTTGGATTGGTTTGTTTTAAGGACACCAAGTGCTGTATGAAAGTTTACAGATAAGCCAGTCTGGGATGGAAGCCATCACCTTGTTCTAGAAATGAAGGACTAGAAGTGGCTCAGTTGTGCTCCTACAGCTCTACAGTTAGTATAGTTTGCCTTAGGCTGTGATTTATAGAGACGTGAGGAATAGAGACAAAGCCCAAGGCTACCAAGAGAAAGTTTTGCTCTGACATCTGACTCCCACTCTCCAAGCACTTGACACTTGTTTTGGTGTTCATGAGCAGAACAACCAATTCCATGTAAAAGGGGATTTTTTCTGTCATGTTGGTGAACTGGATCAGCACGTGCAAGAGTATGAGCTTCATGGTGCAGGAAAGGAGGAAAGACCTGTAAGACTGGGAAGGGACCAAGGCAAAGAGGAATGTCACAAGAGACACACTTCCATGATAAAAACAAAAAGAAAAAGTAAAGGGAAGGAACCCCAGCCCAGATACCTCAGATGTTCTAAGTCTCTGCCTGGATCCCAATAGTTGTTTAAAAGCTAACACTTTCAATCAAGAAAGGAGAACTGGGTGACTCATCAAGCTGCTGAATCAAGTCTCCCAGTATTACAGACAACCAGGCCCTACAAGCCCTTTAGCAAACTGATCAGGGGCTAGTCTTAAGAAGCAGGTATTCGGCTGTTCCAAACAAGAGGTTTTCCCCATCCCCTGATGGTTTTTAAATTAACTTTGCAATGACTGTAATGAAACAGTGGTAGAGTATAAGAGTCAATGGTTTTGTATTGTTAACTTTCTTACAGTCTTCCTGTGGGTTGGCTCAAAATCTACTTCTCAAAAAAAAATCTACATTTTTGAAAGACTGTTTAATTTGACAACATGGCAAGGTTTTGGTGGTTTTGTTGTTTATTTTTTAGTTTAAGTTGCTAACTTCAGCTATTTTCACAGGGCGCACATTTCCAACACATCCATACTTCTCAGCACAGCTGGGAGCTGGGCAGCTCTCACTCTACAATATTTTGAAGGCCTATTCGCTTCTGGACCAGGAAGTAGGATATTGCCAGGGCCTCAGTTTTGTTGCAGGAGTTTTACTACTTCATATGAGTGAAGAAGATGCTTTTAAAATGCTGAAGTTTCTCATGTTTGACATGGGCCTGAGAAAACAATATCGTCCTGACATGACAATTTTACAGGTATGACTTCAATTTTTTTGAGTAAAGAATGCTAATGTTAAATATTAATAATGCAATACAGCTAGCATTGTCAAAACCTGAACTTGTATTTAAATTGATTTCTCAGAAATAGGGAAGGATAGTCTAGGAAAAGAATACATCATCTTAAGTGCACTATTTTCAAATCAAAAGACTTCTGGGCAAGTTCTATCGAAACCATGAATAGTAAGAATTCTGTTGCGTTGTATGAGGTTCAAATGACCCTGCAAATGAGCCTGTCATAGGCTCACTGGTGACCCATCCTGTGTCTTTTAGGTAGCTTCTGAGTATTTCTTGTTTTCACACAATTTTGTCAAAACATCAATTGACAAATATCTTTCTCTGTTTTTGATAAATATGAAGCATGGACTTTGCTGCTGTGAGTTTTAAAACACGTTTATCTTTAGTCTCTTGTTCTTATTCCATGCAGATCCAGATGTACCAATTGTCTCGACTTCTTCATGACTACCATCGAGATCTCTATAACCACCTCGAGGAACATGAGATTGGCCCCAGCCTGTATGCTGCTCCCTGGTTTCTCACCATGTTTGCCTCACAGTTTCCCCTTGGATTTGTATCCAGAGTGTTTGGTAATTCTTCCTAAAGCTTCTCTCTGTTCTTTCTGAAGTCTTATATTTGGAGTCTTGTTATTAGGAACAGCATTGTTATCCAACCTGTTTCAGACACCCAGGAGAAATACTTTGCTTACTATGAACAGAAGAAAAACAACAGAGGTCATCCTATGGAGTGTGCAGTATTTCAGTAAACCTCGAAGAGACAGGAGGAAAGTAAACAGCAGTCTCTAACATCTTTTCATCCTTATGGTTACCTTTTCCCACCCTGTAACCACTTGTAGAGAGGATGTAAAATTTGATGCCGTGAAGGCAGCCGTTGTGTTATGAGACACTTCAACACCGACAATTAGTTATTTTGAAGCTGAAAATAGATGTAACAAAGGCATCATCTGAGAAATACATCCATTTACTCCATTATCATTGTGTCCAGCAGTGTCAGCAGAAAATTGGCTTGAGGGTTATGTTTTAAAGCACACACAGAGATGGCCCTTGCAGTGTAATCATGGATTTGCTCTGCAGACATATAAGACATTTAAACTTATGTTTCTTATCTTGACAATATTAGTTCCAAAAATGTTTGGAATCATCTGGGGTTTAGTTTCTAAAGTAACTTCTGTTGCCTATTTTTAGAATCTACAGAAGCTCTCTTTTTTAATTAAATTCCAAGTAAGAATTTACCTTGATGTTATCTTCTGGATGTATATTTCATTGTTTGTTTGGTGTTTGAGAAGATGCTTTGCTTCCTTTTCAGTTGTTTGGTTTTCAGCTTCATTATGGGGTACTGGATTGTCCATGATAAGCATGGTGGATTGCAGCTTTCTCCCCACTTCTTCTCTTCTAATGAGAAGCTAGTTTCATTTTCCCTTGTCAGTCTCATTTAACAGATGCAAGGAAGAAATTATTTATTAACATATTAATATTGACACTTTCCTGACTTAAAAACAATATGGTCCTATCTACCACAAATATGAATATAGAGCTCGAGAAGAACCAACAAGAATCCTGTCTGGTTTCTGTTTAAGGGCATGCTAAAAGTAGTGCTAGAAAAACTCACAGTGAAAAGCATGGTGTATAGCTAAGTAGAACTATATGTCCTATGATTAGCATCCAAACTCCAGGGAAAACAGCATTCTTTTTTCCTGGAAGAGTTCAAAGCAGGCTAATATACATCAACAAGTATGTAGCTGACAGTAATAATCTGGAGGAATTAAATGGAGTGCTGTATGTGAGTATCGTATACTGAGTTTATAATCGGTTCATCTTTCAGTTATTCTTAATCTTTCATAGTACTGTACATGGTAAGAAGCGTCTTTGAATGGGACAATTGACTGCAGTGAGGTTACAAAAGTGCCTTGTGTATCCAATGTGTTTGGATTTCTGCCTTAATACACAGATTAGTATTTTATCTCTCATTGGAGGGTTGTGGAGCTTTAGAAAATAAAGACTTTGCATTAGAATAGAAGGCACAGATACATGATCTTCACATGTCTGATTTTAGGTCAAGAAGAGAAAATCATGTGTGACAGAAACTGTTGCCTCTTAAAAACCTCTAATCTTTTTTAGAGAGGAAGTTCAACATGACCAACACTTGCAGTTTTTAATGTTTCCAAGTATTTAGTAATTTCCTTAAGACAGTATTTACTCGAGCTATGTAGGTTGAGAACATTGGACATTCTGTTATATTAGAAAGTAAAATCTCATCCTCACCCATACTAAAGACTCTGAAACACAACTTTACACATAAAAAAGGCTACAGCTGTCACTGCCAGTGGCTGTCATTAGCAGCATGGCAAGTTAGGATCTGATCATTTTTGACCTATGTGTTCACACACTTTTGCAGAACATACATAGATTTTCATTGCTCCCTCATTAGAACCCTTGGGATGAAAGAATGTTGATGCTGAAGTAACTGATTTATAGGTTACTAAGACTGTAAGATTGCACTGCCGCTTTCTAACATATTATCTCTGAACCTTGGTATTCAAGGCTATCCCACTCCTCTTTAATTACACAGTTGTTACAGACCATTCCTTTAGATTTCCATGGAGTGTGCTTTTTGCAGGCATCTTACAGGGAATATGTAAAAGAAGCAGGTTAGACTGTTTTATGAATCAAATAGCAAAACTTCTTTTAACTCTTTATTTATCTGACCAGACTTTCAACACTTCTCCTGAGTGGGAACTGATGAAAGTACAGTGTTAAGAAAGGTGTACTCTCTAATACCCCTGCTTACTAATAGAGGAGATTTGATAGAATAGTGTTTATTTTGTTTCAAGATTGTAGCTATAACTTAATTTTTTTTAATCCTGTAGGCTGCCAGTCATGCCGACATTAATTTGGGTACCTTCACTGTATTGTTGTTGGCTGGGAGCCCACTTAATGTGAAGCTTGGGGAGTGGATAACAAACAGATCTTTAAGTACTTGCTGTTTTAAATGAGAGAGGGATTTCAGCCGTATATTACCAGCTCAGCTCATACAGACATTCATTAACAACTTTTAGGTCACTTTGAGTTAATCTGTATGTCATTATGGAGCAGGTGCTGAATGATAAAAACACATTATTTTCAGCTCTGATTTTTTCACTTTGTGTTCTTCACAGTATTCTGTGAAGAATACTGTTCTTCAGTATTTCCTGTCCTAATAGAGAGGTTTCTCTATGAATCATTTTCCCATAGTTTTGAGTTTCAATAGAGAATTGAGGCAGATGCCTGCTCTGTTACCACTTTTTAATCATTCCTGCCTTTGGAGTTCACGTTCAGCTCAACACAGTTGAAAAATGTTACACCACTTTTAGGACAAATGGTGGCAAAGTGCAGATTTATGGTTAGTTTTCACTTGTGCTTTTCATTCTTGGAGAGAGAGAGTGAAGTAAGTTATGACTTCAACATTGCAAGGTACAGAGTGCAAGAGGGGAATTTCATTATAATACAAATTTGGAAAGAGAGTTTGGTTTTACTAAGAAAGGCTGTTAGCCAGTGTTTTCAAAGGTTCTTCACTACAGAGATACCTGTAGTTTTGCTAGTAGTTGTTTCCCCTACAGTGTAGTGGTTTTTTTCTCTCTCTTTGCTCTTCTTTTTTTTTTTTCCAAATCATAAAGATACACTATTTTTTTTTGGTGTCACTGTGCTACTTTGTATGTGATTGTGACTTCATTCACAGCTTCAAATACAAACCAGGAAAAGAAAGAGAGAGAAACCCTTTCAAAATAAATATATGTTTAGGAAATCTGATAAAACCCCACAGTATCTTCTCTTCCTTTTTCACCTCCATCAGGGAGGTGTCATTGTTTCATATGTTAGATCCTTCTGCCTGTAGTGAGTCCGTCAGTAAAACCAGGAGCAGATTCTGAGTTATAGTAGCAGGAAAGTCAAATGCAGGGCAATGCTGTTTATACAGGTTGGGTTTCTTGTCTGATGCCCTTATTACAGACTTCTGTTTCTTTTCTCTATAAATACATAGGCACTTTGTAAAGGAAAAGAGAAGAAAGGACATTGCATTGAAAGGCCACTATATATGGTGGTTTCAGTGTGCTTGGTATGCCAGATGCTGTCATTGCAGGGCTACCTGCAGTATTTACACTTAAGCTGTATTACTAAGATTTCAGGGTACTTATTAATATAGTTATTAGCATATTAACAGAAGTGGTTGAGACACATACTAAAAATAAACACATGCACCTGAAACTTGAGGCTGCTGGGAAAGTGTGTATTTAGCCTCATGTGCTCAGTGTTGTATTGTGGTTTTGTGGCTTTCTCCACCAGATGAGAACAGGATTTCAGATCTTCAGTTGTGTCTTCAGGTGTAGGCTTTTCCTGTTGTGTTAGGATTTTTAAAGGGCATTGGGATTAGATTTCTACTCAAATTCATATTCCTATGAACATCAAAACAGCCCACTAATCTATTACATGCACAAAAAGTGATACCCTGACAAACTTGATTACCTTGTTTGTGTACTTAGCTTAAATTTGAATTGGATTTTTTTTTTGGTGAAAACTCACTAAACAAATTAGTAAGTGATTGTGTTAATCAAGTGTGCTATTCACAGTAATAATCTTGATCCTTAAAAATTCTAAAGCCATAGACAAAAGCACGTGTCTGGCACAGGGTATCTAACCTCCAGGTCACTCCTATGAGAAGTTGTTGTCCTTGGACAATTTGTTGTTTTACTATTCTTGTCAAAAGATGTGCTTGCTCGATATAACCTTTTTTTCTTTTTTTTCACAGATATGCTCTTTCTTCAAGGATCAGAGGCTATATTTAAAGTGGCTTTAAGCCTTTTGGGAAGCCACAAGCCCTTGATTCTACAGCATGAGAATCTAGAAACTATTGTTGATTTTATTAAAAGCACTCTCCCCAACTTGGGCTTGGTACAGATGGAAAAGACCATTAGTCAGGTATGAAATAATCTGAACACGAGAGGTATGCAAAGGAATGCTCTTTTTAACAAGTTCTCAACAGAAAAACCACAACAGCTACTTCAAGCTGAGAATTCTCTTCTTGTAGTTCCAAAGATGTTGAAAACTTCTGGAAGCAGATGACTTGTATAGCAGCTTTGTATGGTATTGTAACCATTGTTTATGATCATTTTATGAAGCCTTTAGTGGAAATTAGTTTAATTTTTTTTTCACCAAAGAATCTTGCCCTCCAAGTCTCATTTCAGAAGCAAAAATTGACTTACAAGAGCCTTTCAAATGTTGACCTTACTTAGTGAAATTAGAAGCCTCCCTACATTGACTCTGTCTCTACTGGCTTTTATGGTGCTGGCTCAGTATGTAACAACAGCACCTTTGTAATTCTGTCAGGAGTACATGGGGCAGTGCAGGCTCTTGCAGTGGGTAGTAACTCTAGACAGCAAAAACTGGGAATCCTTTAAATTTTTTAAACAGCAGACAAGGAAATTGATGCAATATTGTTAAGCTAGCAGAATACTCTAGATGATAACTATGGAATTTGAAAAAATCACAAATTATTTCAATTAAGGCTTGCCTGTTTAAAAACCCTAAATGTTGTTACACTTGACATCTAAACTGCAGCAGGCAAATAGAAAATGGGCTTTGGCCAGTTTTTCTGAAGGCCTTTTGTGGTCCAGAACATAGGGGCTGTACTGTGCAGAACTGCAGATGCTGACAACCGCCCAGGGGCTGCCGGAGATCAAAGCCCGTGGCTGGATAAAGAAAGCAGCARCAGCAGCACAGCACCCTGGGGAGGGCTTGCGAGGGGCTCCCTGCCCAGCCCTGACAGCAAAGCTTCCAGGGGACACACACTCACATTAGGGTCAGAAAAATTGCTCCTAGTGCTTACTGTCAAAGGAAGGAGATGAGAACTAGAAAGTCTATGCAAGGGGAGGGAAAGTAAGGACTTTCCAGAGGGCTCAGAGGGTTGTATGTTACCTGCCAGGCTGAAAGACTTGCAGTGCTAAGGTGGCCTGCAGAAACCATATGCTCTGAGCAGAAGGAGGGAGGGATGCTCTGTTTAGGCAGCTCTGACTGCTCTAAATTTAAAGTGGGTAGGTAGAAGTAAGTTGAAGGAAGAGCAATTCCCCCACTTCGATCAGGGCTGACTTTGAAGAGAGCGGCTGTTTGACCAGCCCCGCAGTCCATAGACAGCTCCTGGGCTAATCCCCATGCTCCTCATTCTTCTGTAGCATGGCCTTTGGTTTACATGCCTTAACGTGCCTTCAGTTGGCTAGGTTTCAAGTCAAACTTTTGATTTGCCTCATGGTTGCCTCCTTTCAGATTTGATACTCTTCTTATGACACCAGGGATTTCCCTCTCTCCTCAGGAGCACGGAGGCTAGAAGTTGCAGAGGTCATGAGAGGAACTAACATTCTGCCCTGCTGAATTGCACTGATTGTTATATTGAAATTTCAACAGGGTGTCTTCTCCAAAGATGCTCAGATTCACAGGAAATGAAACTTCCATATGTGTAATCAAACACAAATTAAAATTGTATTTCAGCCTTCTGTCTTTAGATGCTCAGTATATATGTTTATGCTGCTATATATCTATTTTTATTGCACATGTGACATGTGACAGAAACATTTCAGACACTGATGTTTTCTTTAACCAACAGTTAAGGTTTTGTAGACAGAGCAGATAAATAAAATAGGCAGTCATTCCTGTTATTTTAACAGGTATTTAAAATGAGATTTGACATTTGACTCATTTCCAAAAAGAATAAAGTACAAGGAGTTTAAAAATGAAGAATAACCCTTTTCTTGAGGGGTTTACTTATTTTTACTAATTTCTATTACTAATTACTAAGATCTTCTCTTCTTGGGCTATTTTTCAAATGCATTTTTAAATCARCTTTTATTTCTTCTGTGTTCTGTGATTGGCACACCTTTCCTTTTAATTTACTACCTTCTTCACTGCTTCTAGAGGAGATTGGAGTCATAATTATGAATAATTTGAAGGCAAATGCTTGCCAAAACCTAGAAAAAGGAAAAGAGAATAGTAGGTTTTTTCCTTTGGGTCACTCTGTAAACCTCAATTTATTTATCTGCTTTTAAAATAAAAGGTTTTCTTAATGTTCATGTATAAGACTGAGTGTTCACTTCAGTGATTTGTAGTTAAAAATAATAGAAATCTATTTCAGTGTTACGTAATGTTTTTGTGAAGTGTGTTAGTGTAAGGATAGATTACTTCATTTTCTTTTAGTCTGTAAAAGTACTGTAGAATCTTGAATAAAGATAGCAACGTTTACTGTTTTTCATTTAAAGCTTTTACTTAGCCTTACTCTTGTACATGTGGCAGGTGGGTTTGGACCACACTTTTTCTGAAGTGACAGCTAATTCTAGATATATCTAGAAGGGTTTATGCCAAAGTGAGATGCATTAAATTTGAAAAGGGGAGTACCCTACAAAGTCCACACTCTTGAAAACTTTAGTGTACCTAGTTTTGCTGGTCAGACAGCAAATCCATAGAAAAGTTTTTAAGTAGATCCAATGCCAATGTATTGCACTCTACTGCCTCACTCTTGCCATTTCCACAATAGGAAATGTGAATGCCAAAAAGTAAGTCCTTTTTTTGTATGCATTGATTAAATATCTAAGTCTAGATCTAGACTGATAGATTTTAAAGCATTGAAAGAGCTATGTTTTTGATCTGCACAGCACCTAATATTATTTTTATATACAACAGGTGTTTGAAATGGATATTGCCAAACAGTTGCAAGCTTATGAAGTTGAATATCATGTGCTTCAGGATGAGCTTATAGATTCATCTTTAAATGACAATCAGAGACTGGATAAATTAGAAAAGGCAAACAGTAGCTTGCGCAAACAAAACTTTGATCTTCTGGAAGAACTGCAGGTACAATTTATATTTCTTATTTGAGTAACATTCTAATTTATACACCTTTTCTGAAGAGACTGTCCTACACCACATCACATGAGAGATTGGTGTTTGGTCTAGCAAATTTAAAATGTAGCCGCTTAAAAGTTTTATTTAGTTTAGCCCTTAAAGTTTACATGCAGAAGAAATTCTGAGAGGGGAATGGATAGAGCATATACTTGTAATTAGTGAAAAGTTGATTCATCACACTGTCTCCTCTCTTGTAATTAAAATCGTGGCTGTAGAAGGTAATTAAAAATGCACAAAGTGCTTTTTCAACTTCATTTTTACATTTTCAGTTGCTGCTTTATTACAGCAAGGATACCAGTCTGTCAAAAATGGGAAAAGTAATTCCGGTGTCACAATTTAGGGATACATTAGAGATAGGATAATTATCTGTAAAGACATACTTTTTATTACAATTTTTTAACTGTTATCCAGATTGCTTAAACATTATGTGAAATAATAACTTCTAATATATGCTCAATGCCTGTTCAGTCTGCAGCTTTTTCAGAGGCAGTGCACCTGTTCTTTGTAGGGGTTATTCTTTGCTTATCTGTGCAAGAAATCAGCTTTCTGGCTGCTTTATAACAGGACGTTTGCTATAAAACTCTTGGCTGTGCATTTAGTTTGACAGAGAAAGGGACTTCAAGGGTAAGAAGCAGACATTTCAAGCCTCTTGATTATTGTTAAAGACACAGACTTTGTAAGATAATAGGTGAGGGAAGAAGTTTAGGTTTCTCAGATACTGGTCCTGTATCATGACTAAACCTAGTCAATTTTGCAGACTTAGATTGCCCCTCCTAACGAAGATTTGCTTCAGCTGTACATTCTTATCCTGTGAGATCTGATCCTGTTTCAGGTTCTAAGTTGGGCCTTAGAGAAGTCAGAAGAAGAGGCACTCCTCTGCAAGATACTTCCATAAAGTTTTGGGCACATGGACAAGGAAATTTTTGAATACAGTAAGGGCAAGAGGGATTTCTGGGATGATATTCAAGATGTGATGTCCTATAAATACCTGCATCAGGGATCTTAAGCTCAGGAAGTGTGGGCTGGAGAGCTGGACTTTGTGGTGGATTGACAACTGCTGAATGACAGGTCTTAAAGGGTTGTGATCAGTGGCACACAGTCTAGTTGGAGGCCTGTGTCTAGCACTAGTGTGACTAGACCTTCCACAAGGTTCAATACTGGGCCCAGTATTATTTATCTTACTAATCAAGGACTTGGATGAAGGGGCAGGTGCCTCCTCAGTAAATTCACTGATGACACAAAGCTTGGAGGAGTGACCAATAGCCCAGGGTGCTGTGCATTCCTTCAGAAGGGCCTCAGCAGTGTAGAGAGATGGGCGGAGAGGAACCATCTGAAATTCAACAAGGGCAAATGTAGGGTCCTGCTCTTGGGGAATAATAACCCCAAGCACCAGCACAAGCTGACCTGCTGGAAAGCAGCTCTGCAGGGAAGGACCTGGGGGTCCTGGTGGACAACAAGCTGTCCATGAGCCAGCAGTGTGTCCTTGTGGCCAAGAAGCCACTGGTATCCTTGGGAGCATTGGGAAGAGCATTGCCAGCAGGTCAAGGGAGATGATCCTGCCCCTCTACTCAGCCCTGATGAAGCCATATCTGGAGAGCTGTGTCGAGTTCTGGGCTCCTCAGCACAAGACAGACAGGGAGCTCCTGGAGAAGGTCATCAATATATGAAGGGAACATGTCAAGAGGATGGAGCCAGGCTCTGCTCAGAGGCACAGAGCAATAGGAAAAGAGGGAACAGGCAGAAACTGATGCATAAAAAGTTCCACCTGAACATGAGGAAGAACTTTACTGTGTGGTTGACTGAGCACTGGCACAGGTTGCCCAGAGAGGTTGTGGAGTCTCCCTCACTGGAGTTATTCAAAAGCCATTGGGATACAATCCTGAGTCACATGCTCTAGGGGACCCTGTTTGAGCAGGGAGGTTGCACTAGATGACCTCCAGTGATTCCTTCCAACCTTGTCCACTCTGTAATTCTGTGATGTTCCACCCACTCCTGTCCCTAAAGACTTCACAATCTTAAGCAGTTTATTACAAAGCTCATCTCCACTTGACTGCTGGCAAGTCAGCAGCTAGAATCACAGCAGGGAACTTAACTGTCCAACACTGTAGTGTTGGAGCAATCCCTTTGTCTTGGAGGTGGGCTTCATCAGACTTTGTTTCATATGGTGTAAAGTGACCCATTGCTGATGGGAGGAAAATGCATCACCAGATAATGTGGGCCAATATTGTTTGTCAATATTTTGCCCCCAAAGACTGAACTTTTAAACTCATTATAATTACATGACGGTCAGTGAGCTCATCAGAAAGGCAAATACTTCCCTGAAAGCCAAGACCACCCAGTACTTGTGTCTCCAAATGTTATTCAGTGCTGAAACTTCCAAATAGATATCTGATGTTGTCAAAGTACCTCAGCTACAGATCTCACATGATGAGTTTGAGCAATCTAACACTTTGTTTTGCCATGAAGTAGAATGCCAATATGTGCAGCCTTTTGAAGGAGAATTTTTGAAATTTTTCACAATGTGTTTTCTATTTGCATATTGCTCTAAATCCCCTTCTTCCCCTTTGCCTTCAAATCTGGCATCTGTTGGACTCAATGTCAAGATGAAATCAGGATGTAGCTAATATGTTGAGTTGTCTTTGCTTTGCAAAGCAACAAGTGTGACTGGCACCTGCAGTTCTTTGGTATAAAATTTGCAAACTTGGTAACTTTCTAATTTCATTACTTTGCATTATATTCTGAGTTTAATTTTTCATAATTTCTAAAGTATTTTATATGTATTCATGTATCTCAAGAAGTACTTTAAAGACGGTTTCAGTCATTAATGAATTTACCTTTTTTTCCCTTCCTATCCTTTTTCCCCTCCTATCTTTTTACTTTGAAAGGTGGCTAATGGAAAAATCCAAAACCTTGAAGCTACAGTAGAGCTTTTATTAACCAATGAAGGCAAACTGAAGCAGTCCATTCTCACTCTTGAGCAGGAGCGAGCAGCCCTGCTGCAAGCAGTGGAAGAGATGCGGAAAAAGATGAGTGATACAGATGGGAAGCCTCTACCTACTAGGCAAGAACACATGGATGCTGACTGATATGCACAGTTGTAATGGAGCAGAGAAGCTGAGCAAGAAACAAAGGGAAGAACTGAGTCATTTTGTCATGATCCGTGGAGATTTGACATTGCCATGATCATTGTACATGCCTTACTGTAGCAAAGCAAGATACAGGCATGGTGGCTTCCCGTATCAGAGCTGGTTTCTTGGGGAGAAGACTCTTCTCTTCTTAGTATGTAGAAATACTATGAAGAGTAGATGCTACATAAGAAATAGTAAACAGGAGAAACTTAATAGTGCATGTAGTCATACACAACACACTGTAAATATGTTATGGATTCCTCAATAAGTGCTTCTAAACCTAAGTGCTTTGGGTTTGTCACGTTTTTTGTTTGTGTTTGGGTCATCACCATCTTAAATAGCACTTCCTTTAGAAGGTTCTTTGAAGGAATATGTCAGTGTAAAATCTTTGAATGGATGACTGCCCCATCACAGCTATGTGGTGTTAACATTTACAGGGCATTTTGTGATTGGACTTCAGATTTTTGACAGTGTAATTCCCCTACAGCTTGACTGGGTTATGTTAATTGTGTTGTTTATGCTTCAGAAAACTGCTTCCTGGTGCTTGAAGGTGTCAATCCATTGGACTCCAGGGAGCTGGACTTTATCATATGTAACTATGCATAACTGGGGGGTTGCCATCTGTTTTTATAAGTATGTTGGTTTAGCATATTTCTTGTTTAACAACCATTAATTTAGTATATTGTTAGGTGGCATTATCTGATAAACATACTGTATATAGTAACTGCATTATTCTTTACAAAATACACTGACATTAGTTTGGTGAAGCCTGTGACTCATGCAGCATCATTCAAGGATTTATATTCAGACTCCTCAAGTTTCATATTATTTATTTCTGATCTGCTGTGTGATGTAAGACATCTTTTTGCTGGGAAACTAATGTCCACTGTCATTTTTTCCCTTTATTTGGTACTCTGTGCCCACCCATCCTCTGAGAAATGTTAAGACTTTTTCTGAAGAAATGGAGTCATTTCAAGAGCTTCATGGTGTGCCAGATAGGCTTAAACCATTTTATAAAGGGTATAGCAGTTCTAATTAGGACACTGTTCTTTTTGCAATGCATCTTTCAAATAAGATTACATCTATATCAAGAAGTAATTCTCATTTTCCTTAATGCAAAAGTAGTTTGCAAGCCAGTTAAAGCAGCACTGTGCAATAATACCCATGGATACGCAGTTGTTTGGGTTTGCTAGAATTAGGAATAGTGCCATAGTTTTGTTCAGTCCCCAAGCACAGAGTTAATAGGCATCAGTGTTTTGTTATGGTGGGGATTCACCCAGGACATGATTTTTATGTATTTGGTTCTTGCAAGTCCACTTTGTATTCATTTAGTATTGAAATTCCACATACATCAGTTATTATTAATCCATTTACCTCTTAAGCTTGTTTTTTTAATTTGGAAATCCATAGTGAAGCTCACGCTTCGTGTTTAAAACCTTGTCATAATGAACCTCATAATCTTAGAGCACTCAGTAATGTTACATTTTTACAGCATAGTGCCATAGTTCATACACTGACTTTTTAACAAGAGCAATAAAAATAATAATGATAATCTATGCCTACATCTATGTTTGTACATTTTTTGACATTGAAAAACAAAAACAGATGGTGGGGTGCTGGTTCAGAACCGTGTAAGATAAGACTTCCCCTGAAAGTACGGTACCATCTACAGTGGTTATTGATTTCCATTCAGCTCCCTGGTACAATGAAACTGTCGCTTCTGTGTAGTCAGCAAAGCGTAAAGTTGCTTGCTATCTATTTACCAGTCATGCTTTCTGGGAACAGTAACTCTAGTTCTCATCTAAGTGCACCTAGTAATGGAATTACACAAATTCTCAGTAAAAGGCTTTGAACTAGAATTTGAAGGGATGTAATATCACTTACCAACTTTGGAAAAGCTTGGGGCTTTTCCCTCCAGAAGTATGAGAAAGAAGTAATAGAGCCCAGACTTAGTCCCAGATACTTGATACTCCAACTATACTATAGCTGAGCATCCTTAAGAATGTGTAAAATTAGATCTCCTGTTTTCTGATTACCAGCAATTGTCATCACATACTCTCTCCCATATGAACAGTAATTTTTGATTTGGAGAATATTAAAAAAAAACCCCACCTGCAAATCCATACACTGAATCCCTCAGCAGAAACAGCAAATGAACCACTCCTGGAAAATCGAAATTGAAATAATCAACATTTTCTCCATATCACTTCTACAGATAAAAATCCCCAGCATTGATGCTTAGTCTTTGAAGAAAAGAAAAAACAGTGAAGAAGGAAGGATGGAGTTCACTGGTATGTGCAACCCAGGCTTCCAAAGGTGCATGACAAAGGCAGCAAGGGGTGCAGTGTGAGCGTACAATGACACTCCATATGAATGACACGGATGCAGTAGTCCAGAGAGAGAGGTTAGCCTGAAATGTGGAAAGAAGTAACGTTGGCACATGCAGCAAGAAAAAGGCAGGACCTCTGAAACTTTCGCAGTGAACAGCACTGCATGGATGGGGGCCAGCTGTGGTGTGTTACGGTCACCCAGTTCTGGTTTGGTTTTTTTCCAGCTAGGCAAGTGGTAGTTTGTGGTAGGTACCTGGGACTCCCCATGCTTCTGGCTGTTTGATGTACTTTTGTATTTTGCCCTGTTGTCTGTTTCCAGAGATCGTTACTTAATACAGAATCTGAGAATGAAGATACTGTGTCTATCATGGGAAGATCAAAGCACTTTCATAAAGGCACAAATTCCCTTGTTTAGCGTGAGAATTGAGTCACAAACAAGTGCAATGACTTGCACCAAATATTTCAGTTTCTCACTGTTTGCTGGCATCCAGTGCAATCCAGATGATTTAAATCATGTCAGACTGTTACTAGTTTTCTGGAAGATTGTTCCAGAAGGTCCGTAACATGTACTTGGTATGTCAGGCAATGCTCTGCCGAAACAATGTAAAATGGGAAATGTAGCCACTGGAACCTTGTCCTTTACTGTCAGCTATTCCTCCCTCCCAACAGTATCTCTCTCACTCCCACTAAAACATGTTGGGTTTTAACAGGTACCTCCTCTGCAGGTACCCAGCACCCTCCAGCTCTTGCTTGATATGCTGGAGTGGAGGCACTGCCAGCAATCCTGAGCAGCAAGGACTGTAGTATAGCATCACTAGTCAAACAAAATTCTTGGGATTTTTTTCAAACATAGTAATCTGATAGGAACTGTCATTACTTAGGACTAAGTYACAAAACTGCAGCTAGTAGGACTCTGAATGAAGGACAGTAGTCTACGCATGGGAAAGAAGACAACATAGCTGGTGCTTTTTCTCCTTTGGGATCATACTCCACCATTCAGTGGAGCAAGGAGCTGAATCCATTTTTTTCTACTTCAAGCCCACTACAATAAGTGCTGCAATTCCACTGTAATAAAACAGCCTGATATGTCAAAATGGCAGAGCATACCACTTCTTAGCTAAGTCAGGTGGGATCCTGTCAGTGCCCTCAATGCATTCCTGTCTCTCCTGGAGATTTGGCTGCTTAATTAGATAATGCAGGTATTATCTGGCTTTGAGGCACTTCGGGCCTCCAGCAGCTTTGGGCCTCAATGCCTGCTGGCCTTGTAACCACTCAACAAAAAGCTGGAAGAAACCAAGTGCTTCCCACCCTGCCACCATCTTTTAGGAGATGCATTTAAACTCAGTCTCGTGTGCTTGGTCCTTGCCTGAGCTATGTTGCAGCCACACCTGCACCTGGCTATCTGCCTTTGTTGATCCTGACCTATGGGCTTGGCTTTCCTGCTTGAGCTCAGCCTTGTCTGGTGACCTGAACTGTTGACCTGCCTTGCTTGTGTTTTTTGGGTATTGTGGGATATGCCCGTTGTCAGTAAGTTGTCCCCTTTGCCTGCTTGTCACCCTCAGCTCTTGGCTCACTGTCCCCTTCAGAGCAGCCCTGCCCTTGCTGCTCCCCAACACACAGCTCATGTTTCATGTCTACACTGCTGCTGATTCCAGGGCTGGGCTGGTCCTACTTGTTTAGGTGCACTCCATTGCTCTTCCCTGAACAAGTAAGAGCCTGTTTAGGCACCTCCAGCACAATGGTTGCTCTGTGTAACACAGCCCTTACTAATCTCCCATCTGTTTCCAAATTCTGTGTTCACATTCTTTTCCACATCAAACAGTGCACCATATTTGCAAACACAATTTTGGTGTTGATGACACCAAAAAAAGTGCCTGAAATGAAAAGAATACATTTTGACTACAGCTGGATGAATGCCGTGGTTGCTTGAGGCACCTTGGATCATTGCACAGTATTTATATGGTGTCACACCTTGTGATGTGAAGTAAATTTTCTTCAACAGAGCTTTAGTAGAGCAGGTGGGTGGGTGGGAGAAGAGCGCTGGCAGCCAGGGTAATCGTCGGGAGTGCAACCCAGGCTTCAGAAAGCACATACGTGGTTTACACCCACTAAGTTTTACATAACCTAAATTAGGGTGGATCACTAGGTACTCATTTGCTCATGCAGCTGCCAGAAAATGTTCCTTTCATCTAGACAAACCTGAGGCTGCAAGAATTCTGTGCCTCAAAGTAGGCCTTTTCAGCATAACCCAAAGCAAATCAATAAGTACTTCATTGTGTACAAGACTAGTTATTCTTTTGTATAAATGCATTTTTCCTTCTGTCTAATTGTCATATAATTTCATGATGCTGGAAAAGCATTGGGGCTATAGATGCTGAAAGATGATGAAACTCTTCTTGCAGAGAGAACAGAGATGACTAAAACAGGGGTTCTGGAGAAGCTTGTACTAGCTCTCCATCCCTGACTTTTCTCGTGCTTCATTTTATAACCAAAGAGATTTTAGGATAATTTCATGACATTTCTCTTTTGATTAGGAATGAAATGACTGACAAAAATGTTCTGACAACAGCCATTGATCCTTGGTTCAGATGCTTACTTCTTTCTATCACTGTCTAGCACTCTTCTGTAATACCTTTCCTTTTGTTAACATTTCACACTAGATTGCTTGTCTACAAAGGAGATAGAAATACATTTTTCATTTTCTAGCTAAAAGCAGAATATGGTAATTACCTTTTGTATCTGTGTGTTCCTCTGTTACTAGGGAAGCAGCGAGTTTCCATTTCTCTGTAGTTATCTGCAAGTACTTCTAATCAGGATGGTCCTCAGGAAAAAAAGTCTAGCTACAATTTGGTTCATCCTATTTATTTCGGAAGGGCGCTAGGCAGAAGGAGCAGCAGGGGTTGACTGTTTAACTAGGATTAAGAAGTTTCCATGTCAGTTTTCTCAGATTTTTTTTTTCATAAGCTTTTACAGGATGAGTGAATACTAATAACACTCCTATATACAGTCTTTTTTCCATGTTTCCAACGTTCAGTGCTTAGGATGTTATTGGCTTTGTAGAGAGTGACATTTCTTGTAGTGTTAAAGATTCGAAATTGCCAAGGCAATCGTTGACTTACAGAGCATTCCATATACTAGTTAAGATGAGCTGAGTAGCTTGAAGAGTCAGCCACTGACTGGGCCTTTGAGTTCATGAAGCCATGGATTCTTGGTGGGATTAGTGGTACATGTATGTCTTCCCAGCTCATTATTTGCAGTTTTCTCTTAGGGCATATCACAAAAAATCTGATAGCAAAACAAACAAAACCTGAAATGCAGTTGTTGTTTAGTATTTAATGGCCTGATATACCAATTGTCTCTGGTATTTTTTGGTAAGGAATCTTAAATGGTGGTTTCAGTGGTTAGAGACTGAGGTAACAGGCAGATACAGAGGAGCAGTGAACCTTGCAAATGGCAAAATAGCAATATAATTGGTATGTAAGTACAGAATAATTCTAGAGCCTTTGAAGTGCATTCTGTACAGTAAACATGTCAAGCAAGTTGTTAGTAGACATTATGCTCATTTTGAGAGAAGGAAAGACCAAGGGGCTTATTAAAAATGTAAAGAGATGGACTGTTAAGAAGATGACATGTAGGGCCAGACAGGATATAGCCATGACATTTTCAAGACTTGCAGTAGGATGTTTGACATACCATAAAGAGGTGTGAGTGCAAATATCCATTGAACTGAGAGGCAATACAAATCTGAGCATAGTGAAATAACTGGGCTAAGCCTCAGAAAACCTTCAGTTTCTTTGCAGTTCCTGGTGGAGTTCATAAAGGCAGGCTTCAGTGTGAGCAAGGTTTCTCTGATGAAGGAAATGTGCTGTTCTTTTCAAACAGTGGAGAAAGTCAAGTAAGACCAGATTACATAACAGAGTCATCTGGTCAGAAAAGTTTGCTTCCTGCAAGAATGGAAAATAAAGGAAGACTTGTTAATACAAAAATATCTTCCAAGAGCTTCTGGCGTATCTCTGGGATGCACTGATGTCTTCATCATGCTGAGAACAAGCTTCCATAGTACCTAGAAACATCAATCAAATAACAATTTAAGTAGCAACTTCCAGCCACAGACACTTAGAATTTGTAACTTTGCTGGAGCTTACATGAAGGCAGTCCATGATGCTGGTCTATTATTATAAGGTCTCTGCTGGAAACGTTTTTTTGGTGACACCTGCCACCTTACTTTACATTTAACAAGAAAGTTACTTGCTCACAAAATTTGGGTTTTATTGTTTGACTGTCAAGTTTGTGACCTTAACTTCATTATTTGGCATTAAACTGCTAAACTACATCAACGTAGTAGAAAGATTGCTTTAATGCACTGACCTTGCAGGAAAACAAGAGAAAGGGTGGTGAGAGAGAACATATGTAGATGTTTTACCCTGCCTGTACAGAAATTGTAGCTGCAGAAACTCCAGGTGGCTCAGTCAGCTCCTGCAGGATTTAATGGGATAGAGTGATGGAGTCGTATACGGCTACTGATTTCAGTGTTACTGCATGCTGATTTAGCTATGCTGACTGGCATGAAAGGTGCCATAGTAAGCCATAACCCATACTCCGGTAGCTGCCAAGTTCCATATGGGGTAGGAAAAATATGTCAGTTTTAGCCTAAATCAAGCAGGCATAAATAGCATCTTCTATTCTCAGAACATCTTTAGGCATACAAAATTATTAGTATTTGTTTAAAAAAAAAAAAAAAAGGCAGCATTTCAGATTCTCTCATAATTTTTTCTAGCATCTCAATTTCAGAAAGAAATACCATTTTAACTGGGGCAGATGTGTAAAAGGCATGACTAAATAGGTACAGATTAAGGCAACAGTTGCTTAAAAGTGTGGATAAATTAAGGAATATATATTTGGACATTTGAGTGAATCTGTACTAATTATTATTTGCTGAGTGTGTGTTGCAAGTACAGTAAATACTTGTTTCCTCTTTTAAAAAACTTCATCCCTCAACAAAAGATAAAAACTTCCATTGTCAGCTTTTGCTTAGAAAAGAAGTAGGAAGTTCTATGATTAAAGGAACATAAGTGTATGTGAGAGAAGGAGGAAATGAGAGTTTCAGAAGCAAAGAGCTGACAGCAGGGATTTACCCAAACCCTTTGTGTGACCTCCAGAGAGATCCCAGAAAAAAACATGCAACAGCTCACTGCTGTGGCCTACAAATTTCAGGAATTTTTAGTCACTGCAGTGACTAAAAATTCTCTCAGAGAGAAGGTTGTAGTATGCTTTCCCTTGAAAGCCTCTTCTGTATTCCCCTCCCACCAGCTACTCTATATTGCAACACAAAGATGGGACATGCACACAACAGAGACACAAGCCAAACATCTGCAAGCTCTGTTGTCTGTCACTTAACTGCCCTGTCCTGGTGAGCCAAACAGTCAAGAGGAAAAACTTACATCACTGGGGACTAAGGTACTTTCTTCAGCTGTGAGGTCCACGAGAGTCACCTGCTCTGTACTGACTCCAGTGCTATGCATTTTGGTGAAGCATCTCTTCTGGAAAACCAGCATCATATGATCCAGCAAGTGTCAAGAGATGACTCTTCCACCTTCCATGACAGTTTGATCTAGAACAGGTCAAACAAGATTAAAACGTTGAAGACCCTTCAGAACCAACAGATTTATTTTTTTTGTTCATGCAGATCAACCATTGCAATGGAGTTCTTAAAAGATTTTATGTTTTCTCCCAGATTTCCTTCATTACTAAGCACGGTTTCTGCCCCAAAGTTTTTGGCACTGCCAGCACTCTTCGCTAAGGAAATTAATGACATGGAACCTTTTATGCATGTCAGGATCTTGCTTTTTCAGTCAGGAAAAAAGGATGTAAGTTAGGCCATGTACCATTCCTAATGCATGGTTTCAAATTCAGGTCCTCCATTCCATTCCTGATCCTTTCTCAAGGCATGTCTCCACAATTCCCAAGAGGCAGATTTACAAAAAGCTGTCTGTGATCTGAGATACAGTGAGCCTTCCACAAGAGATAGTTAATTTTACCCAGAACCCACACCTTAYTGCTCTGCTTCTTAACCGGGTTTGTTAGTTTGAGCTCAGTGCAGTCCCAAACTCAGGCAGTTACATGATTCTCAGTTTGGAGTTAACCTGTGCCCAGCAAGCTTGGAGTGTAGAAAGAGCTCACTCATGTCAGCCTACACCGTTCCATGTTGACATACTTTGAGTGGTTTCAGGTCAACGTCCAGACTTCAGTAAAAGTACAATGAGTAGGAAATATAATGCAGTCAATATGAAGCATTTTGCCAGCCCCTGACCATTTATGTTGTGGCCTTCTGTACCACCTTCCATTTTTCATAATTATTGGAAGATAGGCACAGAAACTATGTGATGGTCCATTGGTGGTCTTCTACGTGCTCCTGGTTAGTCCTACATTTCCGTGTTAGTAGATGATACTAGATCATTGTGCTCCAGCACCCACTGGGAACTCATGTTAAATTTGTTGGCAATGGCCATGGCTCCTAAGGCCTTTTCAGTCATTTTCCATCATCCCGAGATTT
This sequence comes from Amblyornis subalaris, assembly GCA_018881555.1. Lineage (NCBI taxonomy): Eukaryota > Metazoa > Chordata > Aves > Passeriformes > Ptilonorhynchidae > Amblyornis > Amblyornis subalaris. The sequence goes on along the minus strand of JACAXG010000079.1, from coordinate 3,406,685 downwards.
ATTCTGTAATTTTGGCATAGATTATTCATTCCCAATTATGTACTTCCACTGCATTAAAACATTTTGTTTCCATAGGACRCCATACCACTATAAGAATCAAGACCAGTCAGAAACCTTCCTAAGCTTGTATCTTCTGAAACATCATATGTGGAGAAAATCTTTTATACCTGCATTTCTTTTCACCCTATGGAGGTTTGCAAGATTCACTGAAGTTGCTAGTCTGGAATTACATACATGATGACCACCCAGCTTCCGCTGTTTCCAGTCCCCACTGCTACATGGGTGGGCAAGGCACTGGACTGAGACCAGATCATGGTTGCATTTTTTAAAGGTAGGAGTAACATGTAAAGCAAGCAACTCACAAGTTGTCAGTTGTGCTAGTTTACCATGCCCCCAGACATTCAGTCTAATGTTCTCACTGGATAGCAAACTGGCCTAATTTGGAAGCAAAAAAAGCAGTTTTGAGCCTCACTGGATGCTAAATGGAATTGTGAAAAGATGCACTGCATGGTCCACAAAGAAAAGGCCAAGCTCATTCCTTTGCCTTAATTCTATTTGGCCATTTTCCCTATTTTCTGACTGTAATGAAAGAGCTTCTTCCAGCTCTCTCCAACCATCTTTTGCAAAAGGATTGTAAAGCTTCAGGCAGTTAGCCTGGCTATGTAGCCATTGCTGTTACTGGAGGAGGTTTAAAAATTAAACAGCTCTTATAGCCGGGTCCATCACAAAAATCAGGCTGATTACAATATAAGCTTACCCTGGGCAGATGGTAACAATCTTAATTACAAGTTTCAAGGGCTTTCTGTCTCTCAGATCTAGCATGTTCTGTCTATGTGAAGCGAAGAAACACCAACATTGGGAAGTATTACCCTGCTGCATCTTATCAGGAAGGGAGGAAATTTGATTTTAAAAAGAAAACTCACAAAACTTTTGGCAGGTATTTTATTGTCTCATTTTACTTTGCTTTTAATGCCTGATATTAAAGTACCCAAGTTTATCCTCAGGGAGGAATTTGATCATCGATTCCAACAGGAACAGGATGACACTCTTATTCTTCCTACCTCAGATAACAAACTGCCTCTGGAGGAGGGGCTCCTTTGTTGTTGCTGGGTTATTTTTTAATGTGTTTATTACCCTTGGAGTTTAAGACCTAAGCCTGTAATCTCCAAAGCAAAGCAGCTACTGTGACCCCAAGCAAAGGAGGTGCTGTACACTCTTATTCAGTATTGTGCAACTGCAGCAGCTGTGGTGCGCAGAGCGCTTCTGTCTCCTCCAGACAGCAACTTCCACGGGATGTAGCTTTTCTAAATGATACCAGGGGTTGTACAGAACAGCAAGGAGAGTAGAGGAGCTGAACCAAGTTCTTAGTATGGCTTTTCACACATATGCATATTGCTCTAGGCAACCCATAAATGAAAATGTGGCCCTCATCATGGGTGGTTTTACAAGCACTCATTGACCTTGATTTTTCTGTCAAACTTTCTGCTTTGGCATTTGAGCACTGTAAAAAGTTAGTGTCCCCAGAGGATGGTGCGTTTTYGTAACAGTTAACTTTTGCCTAAATCAGAGGGGTTTAGGCCACAAGAGGTTGACAAGCTAGTCAAGTCTAGAACTGCAAAGTAGTTTCAGCTACAATGCTGAAGTAAATATGGCAATGAGGAAAGAAGCATGATAGGTCAGAGACAACACAGATGAGACCAGACAGATTTAACAGGGTTTTACACAGATTTATGTGTCCTGCACGCTCCTAAAGCTGTGCTTCACTCTGGAGGCCCCACTGAAAGCTGGCTGTTGCACCAAAGCCTGTACAGGGGAAGCAACTGGTAGGACACAGTAGAGAAACACGATAAACAAACTGAGCATCAGAGAAAAAGTGTAGGAAGGGCAGGGTGGAGGCACAGGAAGCGAAAGCCCTGTGACCAGCAGTCCTGTTCTCTGCTGCTGGCCCACTGACTGCCAGCTCCTGTCCTGCACACTGGAAGTGCTGCACAGTGTTCAGCACCAGAGACACTGAACCTCCTGCACGAGGGGACAGCTGGTGGGGCCTAGTGAAGTTTCCAGAGCAAGCCAGGTGGCTGAGTCTGCCTCAAGACTTCCACTTACACCAACCTGAAAGATGAGAGTTTGGGTTCGATTTGTATTGATTAAATTCAGGCTCTAATTTCTACATAATTTAGATAGAGAGAGTAATTGCATTTTGTTATCTCTATAGAGATTTAGCTGCTTTGTCAGAATGAATGTCAAAGTTTCCTTCTGAAAATCTTAGGGAATTAAATCTAATCTAGAGATTCTTATATTGATTTCCTGCATTTTTAATATTACTGATCTACAGTATGACTCAAATACTCTTTTGCTCCTCTGTTAAAGCAGTCAGCTAACTTCAAGCATTGATTTTCAAAATGAATATTTAATTGACTTCCTAATTCTGCATTTGTGCAACAGTCACACAGTGCATATTTCTGCATTTAGGAATTCACATCAGGGCTGGATCATATTCTCCACTAGATGGTAATGTTGTTTCAAATAATTTGTGTTTAAAGGCGCTTCTCTGGCAACAACTCAAAAAGAAAGCAGAAGCCATAAAATTTGTCCAAGAAATTATCTTTGGATGATTTGGAGAAGAAAAAACTTTCCATTTATTATAAATAATTTTTGGTTTGAAAAGGTTTTGATGAAAACTTTGTATGTGCTGTAATTACTAGGATCATGGAATTCTTAGTTCATGAAACAAGTTTGAAAAAGTCTGAAAGCAATGAATCAATTGACAGAGAATGCAGAAGACAAGCAGAGTGATCTCTGCTTTACGCTATCTGATACCCGTCATTGTTACTGAGTGACTCAAAATCCTTCATTTGTATTTAGCCACAGTTCTTCTGGGAAGTAGAAAAGTGCTCTCCTCCTCCTTTTATGGCAATGGAGGCAGAGAAGCAAAAAACCACTTCTGCAATAGTACTAGAAAACCTCCCTGGCTCCATCAGGATATGGGGCAAAACAGCAGCTGTGCCACTCTTCACCTGTTTCCTGGGGCTGGGTTTAGCCAGGCTGGCATATCCAGCTGAAGGACCACGATGTACCTGCAGTGGAGGCTGCGGCGGGCCCTGCAGCTCGTCAGAGCCCTGCTCACGGGTCCCCTCTGCTCTCTGCAGCACTGGTGGGGCTGGTGCTGCGACAGGAGAGCGCGTGGGGCAGCACTGCCGGGCAGCTTCCAGCASTGCTGATCCGCTGCAGCAAACGACAGATCAGGAGACAGGTACCTGGCTGTTCACAGGGAACGTGGGCTGTGCTTGGGACCAAAGGGTGGCCCTTGTCACACAAACATGATTTATTTATTTGTATTCAGCAAAACACAACCACTATGAAACAAAAAGGCGCCAACTTGCCCCACAAGGAGAAACACAGTTCCTGTGTGTGCTGCAAGCAAACAGCTGCAGGCTTGCTCCCAGGCAATATCTCAGGCCAGTGCAGCTCTGGAAAATGTTATAATAAGTCTTTAAATAGCATGTAGCATTAAAGCTAAACACAATTTCCACCTTAGAAACCCAAGGTTTCCAGCCTCTGTACTAGGATTTGTCATGAAATTCAGTGGAATCCTTAGTATTAAATTTTACTGTAATGTGCTGACAGATCTAAACTGATGTATTACAAATACTAACCTAAAATTAGCTCAGTCTGTTTCTTAGAGGTGATCCACCAATGTTACAAATCAAAAGCAGATTTATGCTGTTTGCAAACAATGACATGCTCTCCACTAGCACTGGCTGAGAACATCATCATTTAACTTACATAATGTAAGAGAGTCCCTGTCAACACTGGATCCTCTGATCACATGAGACTCAATTACATATACTTCAAAGTTCATCTGTGCTAGTTTTATTTTTAGTAATAAAGTGAAGTTTAAAAAAAGACTTTTCACCTTTCACTTGGAGCAAGAGATTAAGAAAGGTACCACCAGGGAAAATTCAACAGAGGTTCAATTTAAAGCAGCAGTTCCCGATTTTGATGGTTCTGCCATGTGATTCCATTAATTGTTCCTAACAAATTAATCCAGCCTTGACTACAGAGATGGTTATGACTGTCGATACAGTTATGGAAAGGCAACATTTGGATTGAGAGAGGAAAATGTAACACCTCTGCTTCAAGTTTGGGTTAGTATTCCTTATTCTTTGCCCACTGGAATAATGGATAACTGTCTGCTTTAAATCAGAGAAACAGGGTTATCCCACTCTCGAGAGACATGAGATGAATCTCACACTCAGGGAAGTCTTTGCAGGCACCTCTAAGGGCACTGTCCCATTGCCAATTGCTGTGCCCCTGCCTTATCTAGAGAGGCAAAACTTACAATGAGAGGTAATAGCCCTCCTTCTGGGCTCGGATTGTATTCATTTGTCCAGACGGGAAGCTGCAACACGGGAACTGAAGGAAGGTTGGGCATTCCATGCATTCCACACTGGCTACCCTGGTTGCTTTTGCTGACCTACCCACCAAAGACACCTTCTTGTGGCTGTGTCTATTTCAGTTCCCAACTGAGTAGCAATCACACAAGTCAAAAGGACCTTAGTTTAAAAAGGCAAAGGTGGTGTTATTTCTAAAGATGCTAAATGGTGCTGTCTCTGCCAAAACTGCCACTGAAGGCTAAAGACCAGCTTTATCTGAGGAGAAGGATGAGTACTTCCCGCTTATCCAGTCTGCAACACACCACAGTGTATATCCTGATTTTATCATAATCTGTCACAAACAGCTACTCTGAAACTCAACAAGATAATTGAAGATTTACATTATATTGTTATGAACTTTGCAATCCCCTTGAGCCTCTAGCTATGCGGAGCAGTAGTTTCTTCATGTTGCAGATCATCTGGACACAGAGAGCAGCTTTTCTGACACTCTTTGCAGAGCAAGCCCTTAGGAAAATCTCTGGGGAGCCCATCTTCTATACAAAAYACAAATTTCTACCCATACTTGGTGACAGCTCAGTAACCCACAAGGCCCACTCAACCTTACATAAGGCACGTGCCTGACTGTTGGCAGAGCAACATAAATGCTTTTACCAGAGAAAACATACAAGAGGTCTGAAAGATCTCTTGTTTTCTTGCTTTTTTTTACTAATTTGCACCTGCTGTCCTATCTCATTCTAGGGCATCAGAATATCAAAAAGATCTGAAAATGCAGATTGTTTAAGTTGACACATATGTTTGTGTCATATTGCACTCATGCTCATAATCTTTCAATATTATGAAATCTAACTTAATACTGGGTGTCATAACTTGACAATCTAAAAAATCTTATCTAGAAAAGAATTCATGTTTTCCACTTATCATTTCAAATTAAAATCCAGCAATTTTACATCTCACTGTTAGCAAAAAGCTAGTTAGAAAGCATGATTCCATTTCTCTGCTTTTCTATAGAGTTTTCCATCTGCAGATTTTTCAAGTGCTTTGAAGAGGATATCCCATTTTTTCTCTCTTTATAAGCACAGTATTGGAAACAGAATGAGTTTAAATGTTTGTGTTTGGGCTCACCATGCTCTGCAAAAGCAGAGGCAGAAGGGAGATGGGTGCTGGAGAGCCCTTAGCCCCACTCAGACACTAACCCTGAAATAGCCCTGCCTTTCCTGGGTACAAACTCCTAGTCAAAGTGCAGAGCATGGTGGCACTGAGCTGTAGTAGCAGAAAATGTTGAAAGTTATTGCTGCACTGGGGGGGGCTGTGGGGGCTGTGGGGGCTGTGGGTAGTGCTAGGACATAGGGATAGGCAGCAATCTGCTGCAACTCAAGACTTGAAGAAGTACTTTTCACTTTTGGCTGTGTATTAGATGTCTGAACTATATGCTCTAAATGGATCATGATTAGACATGTATCTTAACCTTTAGAAAGCTGGAATATTTAGCTGTTCTTCCAAGAGTGGGCCCTAAAATTAAATTGCCACCGTTCTATATTGCTGCTAGATCTGCACTGCAGTCATCCCTATTTTTAGCAAAAGGTGATTAACTTCCTTTGTCCAAATTAATGTATTTCTATTAAAAAAATGCCCAAGGACAGTGAGACTAATGCTTTTTCCCATGCAACAAGAAAAATATATGCAGCACCAGCGAGCAGTGAGAGGCTGGGCAGGGCACCCCTGGACAGCAAATACCCCTTGCCTGGTGTGGGGCCACTGTGACTGGACCAGGGATATGTGAAAAAGGCAGGGCTGGGGCAAGGTTTAGTGGGAGCCCAGCTTTGTTGAGCAGTGCCCTCCAAAATTCCCCAGTTTTTTCTTTGGTGTGAGCAAGGGTGGCAGATCTGGAGGAGAGTAACTCTTAAGAACAGAGAGAGCCTTGAGAAAAACATCAACATGTGAGAGCCACTGGGCACCCCTGGGACATGACTGAGATTGATTTAAACAGGCTGGTCTCCTTGATTATTCTCTTGTATCACTGCCTGTTCGTCCTGGAGTGACACCACCTCAGAGCACAGCACACACAGACTGAGTGGGTGACAGGATACACCCTGTCATAGTCTGTGCAGAGCAAAGCACATGGTGAGGTGAAGCAGGAAACACCTCTGGAAAAGGCAAGCGGATAGAGCTGAGATCACTTTGCCTGAGAATAAGTGTGGTGAGATCCTGTGCTGCCTCTCTACAAGTGACCATGCTGAGTCCAGGGAGAGGGTGACACAAAAAAAATTTCTTGGGCCATTCATGGAATGGGAAAAGGAACCATGGCCTAACATAACTTCATGGCTTGGCTTCCCACAGGCTAAACACCTGTTTCTGGAGGACTTTGCAGCTGGAGCAGAGCTCTCTGCTCCTGCTCTGCATTGCTGCCCATACATAAACCAGCATAGAGGAGTCTGCTTGCACTCCCATCACTAGTATGTGGGATAAATAGATACATTCCAAGTCTCCATGGGTCACTGAAGCAGCACAGTTGGCCAGCTGCAAGCTGCACCCCAATGCAACACATTTCTGCAAAAGATGCAGATAAACTGCTCCCTCAGTTCCTATCCCCAGTGCATCCTTGCTTCACCTGTTTTGAGCCTCATCAGCAAGGTGAACCGCCTGCAGCAGGTAAAAAAGATGAAGCTGAGCTGAATACCTCACCTGTAGCATCTGTGTGCTTTGAAATGTGAGCAGGACTGAGGGAAGAAAACTTGTGCAGGAAATGGGTGGGCAAATGAAGCAGGACAGCACTACTGAAATTGGTATAGGCTGTTGGGGCAAACCTCCTGCAGAAGGACTGGAAGGGGCTAAACTGTGTACATGAAGTACGTGTGCTATATGAAGTATGAACCGTGTATATGAAGTATGTGTGCTATAAGTTGACTTTTTGATGTCATTAGATGCCAGTCCGTAAGGCTATGAGTAAATAGCAATGCTAACTAGGAAAATAAATGCATGCATTTGATGTCCAGAGATTTTAAGGAAAAATACACTGATGATGGAACAGGTACTCTCTCTCTGATCTTTTTGAGCCTAATATCCAGAACAGGCAGGAAGCATTAGAGCAAAACCAGGATTTCCTCCTAGTAAATTCAATTTCCCTCGTTTAGTCTAATTACATTGTACTACGTGATGTCATCCTTTTTTTAAGTTACAGACTGAGAATTTAAGGAAAAGAAAGAAGAGACAAAAAACCAAAAGAGAGATGAGGAAAAGCAAGAGCACATATAATTGCATTGCCTTTGTGGTGTGAAGAAGTGCAGCCAGCAGTGACTTGTGGATAGACCATGCCCAAGGGCTGTGTACAGCTTGTACCAGTGCCTGGGCTGTCCTTACCACAGTCGCTCAGAGCAGCTGGTGCACAATGAGTTTGGATTACTCTCCATGCATACTTGCTTGTATCTACTAATGAAAATCAAGCCTAAAATATTGTGTTTCTTCAGCTATGTCTTCTTAATTTCGCCACTACCAACCACTTGATCCCACTGTGGATTGCACCTCACTCTAGTTGTCCGATTTCAGCCCCCTCTATTTTTGTTTTTTTTTTTTTCTGCAGAGTTTCCTGTTCATCCAAAGAAATCTCATTTGTTGATGGTTTTTCCCTAATATTTTAGCTGTAGACTCAACAGTTTTTGTTATCAAAAATCTGAAAATTAAGTAGAATATCTTTTTTTTTTCTTTGCTGTCCCCTTTACATTTAGAACAGCAACTAATATAGACTTTAAAATGACTTTTCTGGAGATTTTTTTTGTAGACATGCTGGCTTGTGCAATGCACCGTTGGGAGAGGGGCAAAGGGAGCAGGGGCTTCTCCTGGGGAGAGATCACCGCACAAGACACCTCAAGGCAGATGCAGAAGGTGAGGTAGGGCAGGCTGAAGTTTCAGAAGATTTGTGCTGTGAATTGGGCCACTGTGACCCACCAGCAGGTGTGGCTGGCGTTTGTGGGAGCAGTGCCTTTTCCATTGGGAGCACCAGCAGAATGCAAATGCGGAGAAATTGGCAGGAAGGGTGTGCTGGGGGCAAAGCCAAGAAATCATATCCGCCTAGAGCTGCGTGCTGTGGGCCAAGTGACAGAAACTGTCCCGGAGGGTCAGGCGGCCCCAGCAGCTCCGCATTGCTTCATGAGATTGGCAGTCACTTGGCAACATCCCGCATCCCGCTCGCAGTGGCGCCTTCCATGTCCGCTCTTCGGCCGGGGCTGCGGGACAGAGGCCGCTCTGAGGGCAGGGGGGCTGTGGCCGGGACTCAAATCGGACTGTAAAGGTCACCGAGGAGCTTCCTGAACACGTCATAGAAACAAGGCTGGCAAAGGGTGCATGCACAGCAGCAGACCTTGAACCCTTGTGCAAATTTACCAGGCGATACGGAAAAGCAAACACGGAGGAGCCCAGAGAGAGCTGTGGTGGTTAAAACTACCTCTGAATAACAGTTTTCAAATAGAGTTGATCTAGAATTTTGCAGCCAAATGCTTTTCATCAGATATTGCCTGCTCTGGTCAGGCTTGAGAATCTTTCACTAGGATGTGTATGTATTGAACAAATCTTTTCTTTTTTTTTTGTTTTCTTTTTTCTTCTCTTCTCTTTTCTTCTCTTTTTTCTTTTTTCTTTTCTTTTCTTTTCTTTTCTTTTCTTTTCTTTTCTTTTCTTTTTTTTTCTTCTCTTTTCTTTTCTCTCTCCTCTCTCCTCTCTCCTCTCTCCTCTCTCCTCTCTCCTCTCTCCTCTCTCCTCTCTCCTCTCTCCTCTCTCCTCTCCTCTTCTCCCTTTCTTTTTCTTAATTTTTCTTTTAAGGGAGAGAAAGAGGAGTGTTTGTAAGGACAAAACAGGCTATTTGGTCATAACATCCCATTTGGTTGGGATTAGAGCCCTCCTCTGGGATAAGAAAAAAGCCCAAGTCTGGATACATACCCTGCCAGCTCCAGGCCAAGGGAACAGCACTCACTGTTTTCCTTCCTGAGTGTTTTCTCCATTGGGGAGTGATAAGGAATGTGTTTTGGGTGGTTTCTGTGAAAGCTCCTATGCTTGTTATAGAAAATTGCTTATTTTGCAGACATAATTGTTTCTTTTCTTTATTAATGGCTCCCCTCACCTTGGGGCAGGTGGAACAAATGGCTTGCCAGCCCACGGAAAAGGACAATCAGTGCTGAACACCTCAGACCTCTTGGCTGATGGGGCATCTCTTGGTTTCTGAAAAGTGCTTCAGAAACTCTTGGGCTTCTTCCAAGTCAAGATAGGAAAGACTTCGAAGTTTTGTAGTTTTGTGGGAGGAGGAAACTATTTTCCACCAGATGCTATTCTTCAGAAAATATGTTAGGAAGAAGCCAAGGAAATTGAGAGAACAGCTAAGTCTTCATGTGCCAAACTTACTTTTAGTGGGGTCAAGGAATGGTTGGGTTTACTTCAGGGCTTTTAATGTTATGCCAGCATTACTGTGTGAGTTTGTAATAGAACGAGAGTTCCCTAAAGCATTCTCAGCCAAAAACCATGATTCCAAAAATTGAGCTGAAGGATACTTCTCTTTGAGACTGGGTTGGGAATCATTTCGACTATGAGTTTAGCAGACAAAGAGATAGAGAACTTAACTGTCTGTAATCAACTCTGAGGTAAGAAAACTATACATCTTATGGAAACTTGTTTTAATAATGGTGTGTTTAAAGTAAAAAAAGTTTCTATTAACAAATATTTGTGCCACTGCTACTCTTTGCCAATTTGCTGGCAAAGCTTCTCAGGAACTGTTAATAAGTCATGAGCAAAGTGACTGACAGTTAAAGATGAGTGAACATTACAATAACTAGGTTGAAATGACATTGAGGAATTTGTGTTCTTAACAATATATGTTAAGAACTTTGTGAAGCATTTTGATAAATCACTACACTGGAGATACCATCTTTTTCATTGGCATTTTGGTAGTTCCAGTCTCTGTGAACCCAAAAGTTAGAAGTTCAGCAAAAATGTTCTTTAAGATTTTTTTACTTCACTGCTTTAAATAGCCGGAATAATTTTCCCTTCCTTTTAGCTTAGGTTGACTTGTACTTTTACTTAGATGAGTTTACACTTTTTGAAAGGCTAAGCAGTAAATGTTTGTTTATGACACCATTAATTAATTAATTAATAATGCAGTGTATGAATTATTTATTTTACACATTACAATAGTCTCTTTGGCTTAGATATTCCACATTTTTTGGCTGATGCCTGTCTCTGAAAATGAGTTTCTAAATGTCAATAATTCCAAATCTGTCTAGTTCCAGTAGCCTGCCTGATGAAAGATTGTATTTTGGTTAGATGGATAGTTTATTCCTGGACTCATAAGCACTAGGCACGGTGCAATCATTCTGCAAGGTTCTTGACAGGAAAGCTCTCTGTGTGCTCTATATAGTTTCTTTTGATGTTTTGGCTAGCTCACCCCAACATTACTAGCTAATTTTTGCCAATATGGAATACAAAACATTTCTCTCACTTCTCCTCTGAGAGCAATTTCTGCTGTAGATTCCTAGGAGGGAAGCTTGGTCACTCCACAAAGGAAAGTAACTTCTATTTTCCACAAAGCATGTGTGAAGATACAGATCCTTGTGTCTGGTCCCCACTTGTGTCTGTTCCTCACTTCCATATAACCTGAAGTCCGCTTTGTAGTTCCTGGTTTTCTGCCACAATAAAATTTATGTAAAGGCAGTGGGGGAAGCCAGTCGCTAAGGTAAAGGGGAAACAAGTGGCTGACAAAAATATTTTGCCTGGTATGGAACAAAGTGAGAAACAGGAGAGTCAGTGAGAGGAGAGAAGGGAGGAGAGCTGAGTGAGGTCACTGCTGTGGCAGGGTAAGAAAAAGTTGAAATGTGTCTGTGTTGCAACAATTGCTTTGGACAACAGCAGCCATCAGCAGAGTAGTAATACAGAGCAAAAAATAGAAACTGTCTTTTTTTAATGGCCTATATTACAGCTGCCATATATTTCAACCACATATTGATTAAGTAGCCAGTGTATCATCAATGCACAGTCCAGTGTCACCCTCATGAGAACACACGTAAACCTCCTGTTTAACAGAGCTCCATTTCCCAATGCAGTTCACACAGACTTGTCTAAAGGCACACTGGCAAGTGTCCTGCTAATATTACTTATCTAGGAGTCAGGGCCTCTGAGATGATCTGTAACTCATCTTTTCCTTAGAGTGCTGTTTGATGTCTTTCCAAGCCAGATGAATCTTCTTTAGCACAAACCTTTATGGTCTTCCTTTTTTCTCTGTTCTCTGTAGACTCCACTCCATGGCTTGCCTGCTAGCTCTGATATCTGATTCCCTCAGACTGTGGCTAATCCATTTCCACTTTCTTTAATAGTAGCTTTGATGTGTCTCCCTTGTACTATACTGTGTTCTCATTTGTCATCCATCCAACTATCCATTACTGTCTAACATGTGGAGGGATAGCAATGTTTAGAAGTATTCTCATCAGTTCATTTGTGGTCCCCAGTGTCTCTGACCTGTTCAATAAAATTTCCTTTACATTTCTGTTTAGAATTGAAGTTTATTTCTCCATTAACCTTATTTCCACACCACTTTGAAACAATAAAAGCTACTGGTTCCCCTCCAGTCCCAGTACCATTATCTCCTTTTATGTCATAGGACCAAACTCACAAAGTTTTCAGCCTGAATGACTCTACTTTTGCAGTCTGTGTATTTTGCTACATTATTCAATATCCTTTTTATCTTCTCTGCTTTATCAGCTTCCTGCTTTCTAAGTTTGTGTGTTTCAGTTTCCTCTTGTTGTCAGTCTCTGCAGTCACATGCCATCATGTCTGGTCAATGATTTAGATATCACCTGTGATATCTAGGTCTTCCAGTATTTTGACTGATGTTCACCATATCCCTGCCAATGATATTCCTCAATGAATGGAACAAGTAGCAAGAGTGTTCAAAAACCTACTTTTCTCAAAGTAGTCTCTGCTTTGAATGACTTAAAAGCTGCTTTCTCAATTATAGCATAAAAAACATTCTGGGCTATTAAGAAATCCTTAAATTGTCCAACTCTTCACAGATAAAATGTGGTCTCAGAGATTATAAAATGCATGTGTTTATTTGAATGTATGTGTTTATTTGAATGCCAGAGGATGCTCTGTACAGTAGATGACCATAACACAATCTTACCATCCTATTACTATTTCTGTATTCTGAGTTTGACATAATTTCAAAATTAGGAATCCATTGGTTGTCGCAGATTCTCCAGAATGTTCGTGACAAGAACATGTATGATATAAAGATAAGCTTTTTCCTTCAGATATTTAATCAAGATACCTCCTTCTACTCATGTATAACATTTTCTGTTTTCTCCAAATTTTGCCAAAAAGTTTGTTTGTGGCAGCAATAAATGTTGGATGTCCTGTATTTAACAGCTCAGCTGCAATTYATCAGTTCCACAGACTGCATTTTCATTATGCAGAGATGGAATGGCTTCCCACAATTCAGCATGTTTTTAAAACCCAGATCAGGAGAAAGGCAAGAAAATGAGGAGGTTTGTGTATTGGTAGACAGATGTTTTGTTTCTGTTGATTTTTTATTTTAGTTCCAGATTTTATTTTTTTTAACATGTAAATGTTTAATGTGATCTTATGAGGAAATTTTGGCCCTCAAATCCTAGCATCCTGCCAAAGCTTCTTGTCATGCAGATATGACTGCCCTTGTCTTCATCCGAAAGGGACAGAAGATGGGCATGCTCAGCAGCTGGCAGGAGCAAGCTCTTAATTATTAGAGAAACTGAATGTCTCACAGCACTCCTTGCCAGGCAGCCAGTACCAGCTGCTGCAATGACAGCATCTGGGGCAGTGCTGGTTTGGCATGGATCACATACCTTGTTGAAATTTCTTTGTAATATTGCGTAAAAAGATGCCTTCTCATGCTCCAGTGTCATACAGTTATGCTAACTACCTTACATCCCATCCATCTGCCAATGCGCCTCCCGACTGTCCTTATTTTTGCTCTTTAGTCTTAGGGAAATTTCAGGTGAAATTGCTTTGGGTATTTTCCACTGGCAAGATGGCCATGCAGCCATTTCCAGGGACAATCAGCAGAGTTCATCTATGCCAGTAACTTAAGCAACTGCTCTTGTTTTTGTGAAGCCTGAAAGGTTTTTAAGCGTATGATTTTCCTCCATTAAGTGCCCCTGTCAGGACCAGGTTTCACACCTGGTCACAGCCTGAAGTTGCATGAGAAAGCCTCGCTAGGAGAGCCACCCCTTCCCTGAGCTATCTCTCAGTGTGGGTAAGACCAGCCAGATCTTTACACAAATATCTGGGTGGGTGTTCCTCAGAAACACAGGGCTACCTTTCCAGAGGTGACCACAAGGGACCATCACATGTGAAGAGCAGATTTCACCCGAGATGTTGCTACAGCGTTGGTCTCAAGCTAAGTTTGCTTTGCAGAGAGACTTCCAGCTTGGATGTCTGCAGCCAGACCACAGCTCCTCCCTCACGGTTGTGTAAGGAGAAGGAAGGACATTTGCACTGGGTGTGGAACATGGCATGATGTCAGGGAAGGAGGGTGAAGATTTGGGTCAGGTGTGGGAGCAGAGGAGGCAGCCAGGGAGGCTTCCCCAGGCATGAGAAAGGTGAGGGGAGGAGGGACAGGAGAGCATGGCCTGCCTGGAGATGAATGCAGGGTAGAGCTGTAGTATATCCTTATCCCAACAACTGTTTCCATCCTAAACAGCCTGAGCTAGATCTAGCAAAGAGTTAATACTGGGTTTTTATCTGTGCACTGTAAGAAAACACATGTATAGGCACTGCTACTTGTAACTGTCCTATCGATGTTTTTATTTAAAAGAGGTGGATTGACCGGCTGCAGAGGAAATGTAAGGGGATGCTCACAGGCAAAAGGCTCTGCTTGCTGTGTATGTTTACTTAGAAAATATATGAAAATGGGTTTCAATTATTGGTAAAAATGGACTTCCATCTATGAAGTAAGACAAATGGATCTTCACCTAATTTTTCTAAGTGGTCAGGTCCTGAGCTTCTCCTGAGGCGTTTCTCCCTCAGGAATCTCCCAGGAAGAGYCTCCTCCCACCAGGGCAGTGTAGTCAGGCTGTTAGCGCCTTGTAGGAGGTCACCTTCCCTCGGTACCAAGCTGGACAGATTCCTGACTGGTTTGTTCCACAGCTTCATGTTTGTTTTGGGGGCAAACTGAGACCTCCTAAAGCTGAGGGCTGGCACTGATCTCTGTGTCGCCGTCTCGCACCAGTGTCACACTGATGAATGTGTACGTGCTGGGGTGTCCTGCTTTCCACCTACAAGGACGGGTGAATAAGTCTAAAAGCACTAAGCAGTGACCTACGCCTGCATCTGCTGACGTCAGCGGGGATTTTGGTGTTGACTTAGGGAGCAGATTTTCTGAAAATGCCACGTGCGTGTGTACTTTGCTGCCTTGCGTGAAATGGAGCGTGTGCCTGTAAGAGATCTGCCCAGCAGCCTTCTGACAGCTTACCTCAGCCCCATGCCACCAGGAGACTGCAGGAATGGTAAGCCTCACTTATGGATAAGCCAGGTGGGACACAGGGTGGGGTGGGAAGCTGCGATCATTTTGACCTGATGAACCAGATCATCTGGGTGCATTTCAGCAGGGCATATCCATGCACGTTGCTGCACAATCCCAAGGCAAGTGCCTGGAGCCATGTTCCAGTTTATCACGCAGTCTCTGACTTGGGTCAGATGTCTTCAGTGAACTAATGCCTCTCCAGCACACCCCTGTCTGATTTATGTGAACATTGGACTGGGCAAGATCAGTGAAGGAAGGTAGTATTACAGCATCATCATGTTTTCATTTGGTGGATCCAGTTTGGTTTATTCACCTGCCTTCTTCTGCCATTGTAATTACATTGTTTTGGAGGGGGTTGCCTTCTCAATCTTTGTCATCTCCCAGAAAATGGTACAGCTTTTATTTCTGTTATGATTGTTTAGAACCGAACCTAAAGCACAGGACCAAATTCTTACTTTTTTATCCAGGAAACATTTCTACTGAACCTAAAGTCCTGCTCTTAAGGAGTGGCAAAGAAAACACGATCAAGTTCAGGTTTCCATTTCTACACATATTTGAAGAGTCAAATCCTATTTCTGCAGTGATGGATGGCTAAACTTCCCACAGTCTTTAAAATGGCAAAGAATGAAAGTATCACTCAAATACATATAATTTGATGGTAAAAGTCAGCAGACAGTCGCTGTTATATAAGTTGTGTCCCCATACCTCTGAGAAACTCGACCCAGCCTGCCCTTTCATGCCAGCCTGGAGACTGGAGGCCTCAGGAACCTCCTCTGCAGCTGTACTTCAGCAGTAATCTCAAGGAGCATGTTTTCCTTTGTTCAGACCTTTAGTTTTCTATCAGAGTACCTACCTTCTTAGAGATTGGCTTCCTTCTGTGCTAGATGCTGTATAACCAGAGCGCTTGATCTTGTGTGATCCAGCAACAGATTGACAGCAATGGTAAGACTGTCTGATATTTCCTTTTGTAAGTAAAGTGATATGTTTCTTCTTGGGTTAAGTTTATCACGTTTCTTCATGCCTACGCTCTGCCATGTCACGGAATGCCTTCTTATTACAGAGAAGGAAGATGGGTCTGATTTTTCTCACAGGTGTTAAGGTCAAAAGGGACCACGTTGACACCTTCGACAAAATACAGAACATAGAATTTCTGCATAAAGTCCAGTAATCTCAAGAGAAAATAACAAAATGGTTTCTAAGACATTCAGTCTTGATACAAAGATTTTAGGTGGTGAAGAATCCATCCCAGTCTGCAATGAAGTCCTCCAGTTTTTAATCAACTTCACAATTAAAGTTTTGTACCTCGTTTCCAATAGCAATTTTTCTAGCTTCAGTCTTATATCACTAGATCTTACTGCTAGATTCAGTAGTTACTACTGTGAAAAACTTTCTCTCTCCATAGAGATGGGGTTGCCCATGTTATTCTGAAATTACTTATCGCCTTCTGTTTATTAGACTTCAAAAGGATGCTTTCTTTCTTTTTTAGGGTCCTTTCCCATACCCTTTAAACAGCAAACTACTGGCTTTCGTCACTTGGTAAAGGTAAATAAAAATATTTGGGGCCTCTCCAGTTATCCCGTTTGGAGAATTTTCATACAAAAGATCTTTCTTAAGGCAGCTAATTCCTATATGTGGAAGCTTAAATAATCGCTCTGCCTATTTATAGCTATGTTAAGTTTTCCATTTATTTCCATCTTGGTCTTGTGTGTAAGCCTCTGCCATGCCTGCCATTTCTCAGCAATGAGCACCCTGGGAATTCCTGTGACTGTGCACCGAGAGAGGAATGTTAGCACTCTCTCACTACCTTGGATATGAAAAAAAGGCTGCATAGAGGGAGTTACTGAAGAGCAGGTGAGGTCTCTAAGCAGGTATGAATTAGACATGATTTTCTACATTTCAGTGTCTGTGGTCATGGTAAGGTACTGTGCAATACAGATGATGAATTGATTGATAAATGTTAATTTATAAAATCATGTGTCTGAAAAAAGTTGCGGCACTGGACAAGGCAGTGAGAAGTGAGAAGCTCTTTCACATGGACAGTGTATTCAAGTGGCTTTAGGACTTCTGTTTACTCCATGAGAATTTTGTGAGAGAAGAAAATGGAGAAAAATGAGAGATTCTTGAACCACTAATCATGTCTGTTCTTGGTATTTCAACTACAGTCACATTTTGTCATATAATCTCTTACATATATTTTATGGCTTATCCAAGGACAAAGTGACCCTCCAGAAAATGTTCCTGGTCACTCAGCTGCTGCCTGTGGTGTTTAGGCAAGCCAGCTCTAGAACCAGAGGGATGCTCAGGTCCCTGAGCCCCAAGAGGTGTCCAGGAATGGAGAGCTCCAGAGTTCTGAGTTTGGCTCTAACATCAACTGAATTTCCAAAGACCTTGAATTTCAATCAGGAATAGCAATAACAGAGCTCATAAGGACTGCAGAAACAAACAGGGCTGGTTTGCCAAGGGCTTCAAGCCTACTTGTAGAAATGACATCATTGGTTTAGACAGAGTGCTGGAACCTGCCAATGTCTTGATATCTGATTAACATCAAAGTAAGATAGGAGGAGGTATCTTCAGTTTCTGCTGTATCTGAAACAGCCACCCCTTTGCCAGAGGCTTTGAATTTTTAATTTGCTGCCCTATCAACACCCAGAAGGGTGGGACTGGGAAAGGTTTTCCTCAAATAGATCATCAACAGATATGGCTGAGTTTGTTCTTGGAGGAGCCCTGCAAGGCAGGCATAAAGAAGAGGACGATTACTTTGCAAGCCAAATGTGTGATATATATCACCACTTCCAGTGATAAAGGAAAGGCTTTTAGAAATAGGTGTAGAATAAATGGTGGGGATGAAACAAAACAGTCTTTACAAATCTGRACCCAAGCCTGGAAGGGAGGAGGCCCATAGCTCCCACCCACTGAGCTAACACTGCCCAGTTGCATCTTTCTTTACCCGGACAATTCCCCTCCACCAATATCCATCAATTGATCCCTCCCTATCTTGGTCTCAACCCAGTAAAATGAACTCATGGTCTTCCTAGTTTGAACCTCGTTACATACTCTTGCTTCCCTTCAATTCAATCCACACTTGTTCAGCCCATATCCACACAGTTCAGTGGTACAGTCACAAGTAACCCTAATCAATTACTCATGTTCTGATCCAGTCAAAAGTGAGTAAAAATATTTAGAGGATGCATCAGTGTAGCTATTTGCCCTAGAAAAAAATGTGTTGGAATGATAGGACTTTGAGGGGAAATATTAGAGTACCTACATTATTTTCAACAAAAATCTCGAATTCTTAAAGACAGCACATGACTGCATGGTGCAACATTAGAATCAGTTGTCTGGTCTATTATCAACATTTTGGTCACTCATCCCTAGTGCAGGTACTGGACAACTGAGAATAAACTGGCTAAGGACCAAAGCTGAGAAGTAAATGTCTATGGCTAATATCTTACTTAATAAGAACTTGTTTATATAGACTAACATATAATTATTTACCTGCAGGTCATTTAAGGATACAATAACAAAGAACTGTATTAAGAAGAAAGATTAGATATATTTGGGGTTATGAAAAATTTCTACATTACCACAAATCAATCAGGACTTTGTCTACACACTTACTTGATGTTAGCTGAGATAGAGCTGATAGCTGACATTTATCCATTACTGTTTTTCTTACAGGAAATCTAAAATAGGAAAATTTAAGGTCATTAGGAATGAGAAGTGAATAAGATTGATGTTTTACTTAAAGAAAAAAAAGAATGAGAAATGGAGGAATTTCACTTCTGGGAATATTACAAATAATAATCCAGAACATGGCAATTTCAATTATGGGGATACATTACAAGAAAATCTGACTCAAGTCAAAACAACATCAGATTAATTACTAACTTGAGATCAAATAGTGACTACGTCACTGCCACTAGAGGGAAATGTATAGATCAATTTATAGACTGTGTATAGGAAAGTTTTCACTTTACACTGCAAACAAGATGGGTCACAGCCTTGCCTGAATGACTTCTTTTCCAAATGGCTATATGTATTTTAGCAGAGAACTTTATTTAGAAATGAGAGATGGAGAGCTCACAGCAACTAAATCCTTTCCATGATTAATTGCTAATGTTGCTTTGAAATTAATTTCACAGAATCACAGAATCACAGAATGGGTCAGGTTGGAAGGGACCACAGTGGGTCATCTGGTCCAACCCCCTGCTCAAGCAGGGTCATCCTAGAGCACATAGCACAGGATTGTCCAGGCAGCATTTGAATCTCTCCAGTGAGGGAGACTCCACAGCCTCTCTGGGCAACCTGTGCCAGTGCTTGGACACCCCAACAGCTTTTCCTCATATTTAGGTGGAACTTCCTGTGCATCAGTTTTTGCATGTTGTCTCTTGTCCTATTGCTTGGCACCACAGAGAAAAGCCTGGCTCCATCCTCTGACACCATCCCTTTATATATTTCTAGACTATATTTGCTCCACTACAACTCGCAGCCTTTGAACTTTATCTTACTTTTGCCACACTGAACTCACTTTCCTTTTTGAAATACAGAGTACCCTCCTTGGGACGGCGAGGAGGTCACAGTGGCCTAGTGTCAATATGCAGGGTTGCAGGTTGCCCCTGTTCTTTTTCAGCTCTGCCATCAGCCACTGGCTTGTTCACTCAAATGACCCCTCTATGACTTATTCAAGCATATAAATCTCCATGAAATACAACCAAGGAGAGTGTTTAAATAAAACACCGCTATCCTTGCTGATTATTTCCATCTGAATAGATTGACACATTAAGTAAATTCCTTTAAAACATGTACTTCTAAGATAAGCACATAAATACAGCTGCTTTTGGCACTCCTGGATATACAGCACCTTTCACTAGCACATTTTCTTCCAGCTCACCAAGGGCCCCACGGGGCAAAAGGTCAGTGGCCCAACCTCTTCCTTGTTCACTTCCCCCACACATCCTCTTCCTTGTTCACTTCCCCACCCTGATGTCCCCCAGGCTGCTGGGCTCCCCATTTCGCCCAGGTGGACATGCTCCAGCCTCTGGGAACCCCCTGTGTCACAAGGAATTCCTGCTCTGCACAGGGATAGGTGCAGTGCCATCAGAGATATGGCCTCTTAATTGATGGGCAAGCTTGCTGGATGAGCTTGAGTTAGAAAGACATGCCAGCAATATCTTGCCCAGGCTCTTATTTCTCCATCTTGCTCAATTAAAATAATGTTAAATCCACAATATAGCATAAAGAAAGTTGATTTAAAAAGTTGAAATTGATTATTTTAAAGTCATGACCATTCAGTAGGACCTGTTTTTGAGAGTGCTAGTTTTGGGATGCTTGAGGGGTTTATTTTATTTCTTGTAGAAAATTAAGCCCATTGACTCTATCTTCTTTACCTTATGGCACCTGTGCTGGTTTTGGCTGGGGTAGAGTTAATTTTCTTCATAGGAGCTGGTACGGGGCTGTGTTTTGGATTTGTGCTGAGAAGTGCTGATAACACAGGGATGTTTTAGTTCCTGCTGACCTGTGCTCACACAGAGCTAAGGCCTTTTCTGCTTCTTACACCACCCCACCAGCCAGTATGCTGGGGGTGCACAAAAATTTGGGAGGGGGGACCGCTGACCAAAGGGATATTCCATACTATACGGCACCATGCTCAACAATAAACTAGGTGGGGAGACTGCCCTTTGAGGACTACCTGGGCATCATTTGGTTGGTGGTGAGGAATTGTTTCAATTTTTATCACTTTTCTTTCTTGGGCTTTATTTTTCTATCTCTTTGTTATCCTCCCCCTGCCCTCCCTGCCCCCCCATTTATTAATATTGTTATTGTTATTATTATTACTATTATTTTTCTTTTAATTATTAGACTGTTTTTATATCAAGCCTCAAGTTTTCTCACTTTCATCCTTCCTATTTCTTCCCCCATCTGACCAGAGAAGGGGAGGATGATGTGACTGACTGTGTGGTGCTTAGTTGCCAGCTGTGGTTAAACCACGAGACTATCACACCTTGGATTTTAGTTGGTGAGAAAAGCCACTGTTAAGAACAGCCCTGAAGAGCAGAGCTGTTCTTTTGAAGCTGGCCCTGCATTGAGCTGTGGGTTGGACCAGATGACGTCTAGAGGTGCCCTCTGACCTAAACAACTGCATAAGGAGGACTGTTTGCTGCAGTCAGAAGGACAGCCTTACTACCTGTGAGCAGAAGACTTTAGGGCTTTGGTAACTGTGTGCCTCCATAATGTGGCCACGTCACAGTGAGTTTGCATAGCCTTGGGATTGAGCCTTATCAGGTTGCTCTCCCCTTCACCTGCCTGCAGCTTTGTTTTACTAAGTTTGGCTGTAGAAGCAATTTTTCTAACCAACCTGGTATCTACAGATAATTTATTTGTTTATCATTGCATGGTATAATCTAAGTTTTATATTGATAGCAGTAATAAGCAGCTGTTTTCTGTAGAATGAAAATTTACAGCTCTAATACAATGACGGAGAGAAACACAGACCTGCTACAATAGCAGAGGCCCTGAAAAGCAGAGACACAGGGTGTGGCATAGAGAAAGACGGATGTGGGATGATAAAGTATAGAGCTGCACTAAACTGGATTCAGGGAAAACAGAACAAAGAAACAGTATCTCACTCATGTAGAAGGCATCATACATATTAAATTCTGATGTAATGTGACAGTGTGGACCAAAGAAGAAAAAGAAAAATGTATCAGTATGTTAGCAAACATAAAAGTACCTCAGGTGGATCTTCGAGGCAGGAAGAAGAAACCAATTGCATTAATACAATCTTCCTCCCAAAGACGGACTTCAGAGGCTGATGGCTTACCATGTTACCTTCTCCAGCAGCCCAAAGCTGCTGACTTCAGGAGTCAAAGGTGCAGTGTAAGGGTGACCATTACCCTGAGAAAAAGGATATAACTGCCTGTGTTACAATTTTAGTTGTATTGCAGAATCACGGATTCAATTAGGTTGGAAAAGACCTCTGAGATCATCAAGTCCAACCTATGACCTAACACCACCTTGTCAACTAAACCATGGCGCTGAGTGCCACATCCAGTCTTTTCTTAAACACCTCCAGTGACGGTGACTCCACCACTTCACTGGGCAGCCCATTCCAATGCCCAACCACCCCTTCTGTGAAGAACTTCCTAATGTCCAACCAAAGCCTTCCCTGGTACAGCTTAAGACTGTGTCCTCTTGTTCTGTTGCTGGTTGCCTGGGAGAAGAGACCAACCATATTACTATAATTGATTTTTTTCCTAAAAGAATTATTCTATTTCAGTAACAATTAGATCTAGACCAATAACAATTCTAGAATTAGATTGATACATTTTCCATTATACTAACAGGTTCTGGATTTACTTATACAGGGTGTGCTTCCCCTGTGTCTGTGAACAATAYTTTGAGTGTAACAGACTCATCAGTTCGGTTCAACTTTTTAATTGCTTAAGGCCTTTAAAGGAATCCCTGAACCAGTGAAGATTTCCTTACTACATAGTGTCAGCAAAATGACATAAAAGCTTCAAAATCTTAAAAAAAATTGAATTAAATACACCTATTAGTTATTGTGCTCACTTCTCTGATGGCTGTGAATTCCACCATGAGCAAAAAATCCAGGAAATTAATTACTTTTTTTGTTTTGCTCTCAGTCTATTTGCTTGATAAACACTTCTATTCCTGCATAGAAATTGATTAAAGACAGCAAAAACAAGGCATTGCAAATGTCCACGTTTACCACAGGTGAACTGAAACCTTCAGAAGGGCATGAATTACCCTTGTTTGCTGTGGAAGCATAGGTGGGGGTCAGGACAGCTCTGTGCAAGAGCAATCAGTGTGTCAGGAGAGCCCTAAGAGCCAGATCAGATTGTCTGACTTTGGGACAGGAAACAGAAGTGTGAGGGATGACCCAAGGAAACACACAGTTAAGACAGCAGCAGTGCTTGGCAGCAATGCTGAAGATGTGTAATCCAGGCCTCCTGACAATGTCTAATGCCCTTTTCACTGGATAACAATACCTCCCTCCCAAACCAAAGCTGATCTTTTTCTGGGCCTGCTGCATCTGCCTGAGTTGTGTAGGATATCCTTCCTAGTCACCCTCTCCATACCACTGCACACCAGCACCTGAGACTTTCTCTCCTCATGGCTTTCTCTTGTCAGAGCTGAACATGACTTGGCAACATAGCACCAGGGAGATTATTTCTTCCCTTACGGAGTCACTTGACAGCATCAAACAAGCTCTGAAGGAATAGAGAGTCCTTCTGCAGGGACTGTATAAAATCCCTGTTTGTAGTTATCTCTCAGTAACTGTCACATGTATCTCAGCAGGTCTCGACTCAGGGTGCTACCCTGAGTCGAAGGATGCTCTTCTGGCAGTATTGGCCTGAAGCTTTCATTCTGCATTAAATCTGATGTAATTCTTTAACACTTCTACATATCCATTCACAGTGATGGTGCCGACAAGATTCCCAAACTGAGGAGTCTTGGATATTAGAAAGATGTGACAACCATACCTGTGATCCCTGCCCACATACAGGAAGGAATAAGTGTGTAACTAAAACAGTGCTTTTGCTTTATGATGATCAGTGTGTGGGGACTCTGGCTGGCTCCACTGAGGTTTGATATCACATTAATATAATTAGATTAAACAATGGTAAAAGGCCATTAAGGCTGGAAGATCAAAGCCCAAAACCTTGCCTGGGAGGTGCCTAGTAAGTCAGCAAAAGGCCTAAATGTCTTTGATTCAGCTCCTTTGGCATACATCTGTAACAACACTTTCACTACCTGACCACATACTACTTTTTCAAGAGGCTTTCTGCTCCATTCAAAGCAAAGCTGATTCTTTTCAACATTGGTATTGCACAATATTAGTGGGGGAGAGGGTGTGAAAGGCAGGATGTGAGGGAGGATGTCATCTGACATCCAGGCAAAGGGTACTTATTTCAGCTGTAAAAGCAACAGAGGTGAGATTTTGAAATCCAAACATCTCTAGAAACAGAAGGAATGATCGTTCTTCTTTTATAATACATGTTCATAAATAAAGTAAGATTAATGACAAATGAGTTTTAAGCCTACAAGATTCAAGAGAGGTGAATTTTTAAATTGGCAGACAAGCATTCATTTCGCTAGATTCAAATTCATGTAAACATATAGCTGTTCCTGGAACTCAGCATTCATACTCCCTCTTGACTATGAACAAAAAAGTCAATCCAAATCTTGTTCTGGACTTCATCGATGCCTCCTGGCCTGAGTTTGGTTTAGTAAATGAAGGGATCTGGAAAAAATCCAAACCTTTTTGTACCAAAATCATAAGAAAAGGTAACTAGTGGAAAAGAGCATCCAAGTGCAGACAAACTGAGATACCTTATCTTCAGTTGTGAAATCCCTGAATAACCAGTCCAGCTTTTTATTATTATTATGGAGTTCTTTATGTAATGATAGAGAAGCATTATGTGCAGCAACCACTTTTTACAGTTATTTGCTTTCTGGAATTTTGTTTTGGGGCGGGTTGACTTGGTTTAAAGCAAAACAAGGCAAACTACTGCATTTGATTTATAACCCCTCACTTTGCAGGTGTGGGAGAGCTGGGAGCAGTCACCTCTAGCTTCGTTACCCAGCACTGTAAAGCAGCTAGACTTTGTGAATGAAAAGAAAAAGCCTAGCTTTCAAAAGAGTCTGCTCAATTTTTATTTTTTTTATGCTGAAATGTAGGAAGTTGAGAAGGCCTATAGGCAACTTTACAAGGGCTGTATGAGTAGCACTGATTATGCATCCCTGGAGAGGCCAAGAAAACAGGAAAGGGAGCCAGCCAAGAGGCATATTTAAGAGAAGGTTCTCAAACTTCCCCATTACCTTTGGGATTGTTTCCAAACTCTAAAGCTAAGAAAGAAAAGCCTGGACTTCACAAAATAAGTATTCTGCACTGTACAATACATGGAGTCTCAGGATGATTTGTGACATTTAGTAATACTGTATGTCATGAACAACACTGAGGGAATAATCCACAGAAATACAGATGCTTGAAAATTGCTTCCAAGACCACTTCTAAATGAACAATTAAATCAAAATTTTGCCCATTTTGTAAGCAGTATAAGACAAAAAACTGTTTTCTGTTCACAAAAGAGCTTTGCAAAAGGGAAATCTCAAAAATATTCTTACTCAATATTACTTGGAAGGGATCATTTTGATATTTTTCATAATTTGCTATTTCAATTTTAGGATGCTTGTGACTAGGAGGAATAAATCCCATGATCATTCTTTATCATTAATTACACTTAGGGTGCTCGTACTGACACAATGCAAGAAAAGCAAGTTTAGTATTTTACTTCTTCCAAATGGCCATATAGAGACGGTTCTTATAATTAATTTCTTGTCAATAACCTGATTATACCCAGTTTAAACTTCCCTTGAAAAGGAAAGACATTTACATTTGCCAAGAGAGTTCAGGTATATTTACATTTTTCTGCCTAGCACTAGTCGTGTGTGGGGCACTATCCATAAACAGTAATAGGGAAAAATGGCTTTTATCACATATTCTCCACTGTTTGTAATTTTTTTGAGAGACCTAGTGGAAAAAAAACTATTTTTGGTATTGGAACTTCCCTTTGACAAATACCTACATTTAAAATTTTTTTTAACCATCTCGATAAGTTTATAATACCTAACAAAAATAAAATTAGTATTTATTTGCCATAAATCTGTAGCTCTATCATGTATGCTTTTATTGACAACGCTTCAGGAGAAAATGTTCTTTGTGATACCTGAGCCATGTACACCATTTTAAGTAACTGTAATTAATGTCATACCATGAAAGGTGATGTAATTAAAAGCATTTAAAGACTATGTTTAAAGGAGTAATGGACTTTTACAATGCTATTTTTGTCACTAGAATAAAAGAGGAAACAGAAATTTGCTTCCAATTAAGATTTTATATCTTCATAATAAGCTTGAGCTACATTTCAGCCAAGTTTGAGGGACTGTTACTGTGTGGGAAGGACAATGTCCATGGTGAACTGAGGAACTACCTGCTGGTTTCTGGCTCTTTTGATGCCATAATTTACTTTCTAGAACAGGTTACATGCTTGCTGCTATTATGCACTGTTTACACCATCATGTATGCAATATGATTAACATGCCAGCAGTGCAATTGCAATAAACCCTGATAATCCTTGCCTTCACACTTTTAAATTCATTTTGGATAATGACTATACATTCCAGCATGATCTCAGATCTAAATTTTCATGAATTTTCATCATACCTCTTATCAGTGCTATCCCTGTTATAGACCAAATAGTGTCTTCAGCCTGTGTATACCCCCTGGAGACCGTAGTAGAAAATATTCAGGAGGCCAAAATGACCCAGGATCTCCCAGCCTTACTTACTCCCAACTCCCTACTCTGACTATAAAATTTGCCAGTGTACTTGAAGAAATGAAAATGTCCTCTTCATGTTGAAGACTACAAAATCTCTGATAGAGGAATCCTGCTATGGTGTGTCCAGAGAAGCAGCACCTCAGGGGAACTCTGAGGAGGTGAGCTTTGTGCCATCCACATTGTGAAAAATTGTTCAGAGCCCATTTCTGACAATACATCTTCAATTTTTGTCTTGTAATTAAAAGCTCTGCAAAGGCTTTACACTTCCATTTTGAAGTAAAATATTGCCCAGAAAGTTTGTGGACTCTCCATCCCTGCAGATGTTCAACACTAGACTGGATGGGGCTCTGAGTAACCCAATCAAGTGGAAGGTTCCCTGCCCATAACAGGGGGGCTAGATCTAGATGATCTTTAAGGCGCCTTCCAATCCAAACCATTCTGTGATCGTATGAAATACCAGCTCCTACTGTGCTTATCTGGCAAGATCTGAACTCTTGCAAACACAGAGGGCCAGGAAAGTGGAATGTTTCCTCTTAGCACATTGCATGCCAGACACTGTGTCAGAAGGTTATTCTGGCTGTATCACTAGGGTTAGTGATAAGTAAGAAAGACTTATGCCTCCCTCTTTGTACCTGCTCAGGGGAGACCCAGCCACCACAATCATTATGATAGAGTTCCCAGGTAAAACAGGAGGAAGTCTTCTTTGTTAAAGATTAATTTGACTTATGGTGGCTCTAACATCGGGATAAGAAGAGAGGCATAGAAGAGCCTTTGCTCTTTGTTCTTGAACTAATAAATAGTAATAATAGCTTCTTGGGAGAGCCATGCCCAAATCTTGTCCACAGGTGTCCCCACATCTTCCCAACATAACTTTTACGCTCTGGAATTTTCCTGCCTCTCCCATTTCGGCACCCCTCCTCCCAGCACCGGCTGCTGCCTTCTTCTCAGGCAGCCCCGGGCTCAGGTATGGGTGCCTTTGTGAAGCACTGCTCCCACTCCTCTGCTCCCTGCCCCTGCCGAAGGCAGGAACTTACCTGAGGACAGAGATTCCTAACTTGTGAGGCACATGCATGCTTGTGTGCCAGGAGGGTGGGGAAGCCACTCTCAGCACCTTAAGCGGTGAAGCACCATGTGTCTGCCCTTCACCCTCACCCAGACCTGCTTACAGAGAGAACCTCTTCTCCAGAGCCTTTGAAATGGCTCTTGGCCCCTTCCTAAAGGAACTTCATGCTGACCCTTGAAGATGGTGGTGGTACTTCCTCCACAATCAGCCCCTCTCTAGGTCACTTTTGAGAAGTTTCCCTTTGTTACATGGGGAAGGGATGATGTATGGATGTAGAGTCAGGACTGTACAAGTTTATGTATTTGCAAAGTTTTTCACTCCTTCTTAAACTATGTAAAGTAGGTTAGAAGCTTATAACTGAGGTTTCAAGGGACAGGAGAAATCCACATTAAAATGCTCATAGAAGCGTTTTATCAGAGCTTTATACAGAAGGATACTTCAAAAAATCCTTATATTTATGAAATGATTGAGCATTTTCCCCCTCAGTATCTTGATTCATATCTGAAAGTCTGTGTTAGAAGGTATTCTACAAACAGTATCTCATAATTGTTTCAGCTTTAGTGTACAGTTTGTTACAGTAGAATAAACACTTGAGCAATGTAAACATACATGACCTGAGGTCTAAAAAAAGAGGGGGAAAAAGTGCTGTTTTTCTGTCTTGCAATGTTTTTCCTCCAGGGTATATTTTTTTTCCCCTAGTACCTAATCAAAATGGCTTCTTAACACTTTGGTGCTAAGCCATGGCTTCCCCATCAGGGGATTGTTGGAGAGAAGAAAACAAGGGTGTTTCCTTTCCCTCTTAATTATTCTGCTTTTTTTTCAGGCAAATCATAACTTGTCTGGCTACATGATCTGAGTGTCAAAAGGAGGCATTTGCAAGGTCCATAGGGGCCACAGCTTAGTGGGATRGGTTGTTGTGGTGGCCTCAGTTCTGCAACCTAAACAGCACTGTGAAAGCTGGGGGAAACATGCCACAGCCTTGCCATCAGCTTGTCAGAGGAGTGTGGCAGTCCACGTCACCCCACCTTCCAGCTAACCTAGAAATACTGTGTCCAGTCTTKTTTTATGCAAGCCCACAATATACCCAGCACTGCAACTTGCTGCAGCACTCAGTGGAAGTATTACTTTATTTCTCAGAAGTGAGAAATACTTGTGCTCTCTAGCCAGCGATATTCAGGCATGTCTCCAGAAATATATTATTCTTCTTAAGAAGGATATTCTCTAATACCAGGCTTTGAGATTTGCAAAGTGATAGCAGTATAGCCCAAATGAACAATTAAAATTTGGCAGACTACTTTTCACTTCCCATTTAGAATCACAAGAACTATGTCAGAGTTTTATTTGATTAACATTCACTATCTGTAGTGATCAAAGGACTATGTCTAAAAAATTAGCATTTTAGAAGGTCTTTGATAGTCAGCAATAAAATTCTCATACTTAGCCTGAAATCATTCCCATCTGCATTCTTTATTTCCTTATAATTTATGAAGCCTCATTAATGAAATCAAACAGATAGTAAGCACACCTAAAGCATCCATCCAACACAAAATAGAGACTCCAGATAATTAGGGTAACAGCTATTATTTCAATTCTATGCCCCTCCTGTAATTAGTATTGTTTGTAGTTGAAGAGGGAAAGAGTCAAAGACTTTTCAGAAGATATTGTTTTAGTCTCACCTTATTTCACAATATGTTGTTTTAATCTCACCTTATGCTTCGTATGTGGCTTCTGAGCAAACTAGGTTTGGACTCTCCCTCCAGTGGCAGTCTAACGATTAATGGCTTCATTACGTAGTTCATATCAAAGAAAAAAAAATTTACTTCAGCCAGAGTTTTGCCTGCTAAAGGACTTATATAGCCTTTTTCCTATGTAATCAACAGAAATCAAAGAACATGACTTTCACAGCACTTTTCCACTTAAGGGAATATGATTATTTATTGACCATCAGTATACTCCAGAGGTCGGGGGCACAAAGGGTAAGGCAAGATTACTGTAGCAAGAGTTGGCTTGGGCTAACTTCCAACACCAAGACTATGCAGTATAGAACATCCTTCTATAAATATGACTATTATTACATATTGCATTAGCCTACTAACACCACTAGGAATGTTTTATTTGGGTTTATGCAGTTTTAACAAAGACTGGTAAGGACATATCCATCATTTATTACTTCTGATGGACAATTGCATTTCAACGATCAAACCTTTAATAGAAAAATATATACCAAAAAACTGTAGGTATTTCACATACGCACATACACAAAAACGTGTACAAAAATCATGCAAAGTTCATAGCTTTCAGAGAGAGACTGAACATTTTCCATTTGGAGTAACAGACCAGTTTGCATCTGGGAATGATAATGTGTTTGCCTCTGTTCCCACCTCTTCTGTGATCCTGGCTGCCTGGGCATAAACACACCTCAATGCACCTGCAGGGATTGTGCTGAAGCAGCCATCTCACTGAGCCAGCTTGGCCAATGTTTGCTGCAGCAGGGAGCCTGCTTCCCATGATCCATGGAAAATCCACAGGAACTGAGCACTGAGCTCATGAGATGCCATGCCAAGAGGAGGCGACTGGCTATCTTTTGCCTTACTTATCCTTTCAGCTTCAGCAAAGTTTCTTTCCTCTGTGATCACATGAAGAGCGCATGCTGCCTGGTGCACACGTGGCTCACCAAAACCTGGGGCTGCTCCTTCACCAGGGTCCATGAGACCACGGTTACAGTCCAGGGGACGAGGTGGCCCTTCAACAGTGCTCGAAAATGCCCACTGGAAGAGAGGAGACTCCGTGTTCCCAGGATCAAGGTAGTGCCCATCCTCATGCACTTTTCTCAGACATTTCAAAACAGGAAAGGCCAATATTTCATCATAGTTAATGACGTCTTGTCCGCCTCAGAGCTCAAAGTAACTGGTTTACAAAGAAGAGGAGAACTAAAGACGGTGATAACAGAGCATGCACTTTCACTGAACAGCGTTTGCCTGAGATGTGATAAGAGGTGATCACCTTCATGTGGTGAAGGTGGTCGATCACCTTCATAGGGATTGCTTTCCTATCTAATCAGTAATTAGTTGGCCAATATAATTACACTGTCTGGTGTTAGAAATTAATGGCACTGTTTCCTCTCACTGCACTTTGGATCAGGGAGATGAAAAGCAGAACAGCTATGAATGCCTTATTGTATTGAATTGTGTAAACTGCAGAGGTGTATAAGAAATGTATTCTTTCATTCACTGCACAAGTGAACGACTGTGCAACAGTACCTGTTGGAGGCTCCAGTGTCCCACAGCAATAGTCACAAGGAAAGAAATCTGCCCAGAGCCTCAGTCATCTATGAGAGATAGATGGAAAAAATTTAAAAATTGATGTTGAAGTCAAGATTCAAAAATATCGTGGCAACCTAAGAAAAACATGTTTTCAGAAGTCAATTTTTCGAAACAGCATATAGAAAGCATGAAAGCTGGCAATCACTCAATGATTTGCAGGAACTTGATAGCATCAGAGTAGAGTGTCTTAGAACCTGTCCATTCTTGTATTGGCAGAAGTAGCCATATTTCTCTTCCAATCGTAATAAATGATAACGTGGCAAGCAATATTTACAATAAACTTTTAGCAATATTTAAATAAATCTAATGTTTGACAAATTGCTCATGAGCAGAAATAAAGCAAAATAGTTCCACAATCACCTGATGCAATAGTGGTTTGCAGGACAGTAGCTGAAACTGAAATTGCAACAGTAGTGGTTTTAGATTTAGACTAATTGCAAAGGACTTCTGCAAGCATTCTGCAGGTTCTGTGCAACATACTGAGACCCTGAAGTTTTAAGAGAAATTAATGACAATTTACATGCCTAGCAGCTGCCTACAATAGTACACAGAATATGGAAAGAGAGCGAAATGTGACTGGTAAAACAGATCCAAATCTCTCTGTGTGGGATTGCACCTGTCTCAGGCACATTTTGTCCATGAGTGATACCACACATGAGATGACAGGGGTTTGTTTATCTTATGCATTGAAAAGTTTACAAGTTAGATATCTGCCTTGTGCAGTTTCACAGAAATGCTACGAACAGTGAGAACTTACTGCAGTGTTGCAGACAAGTTTGAACTGTCTTGGCAACAGCTCTGYAGTCACTTCTGCTGAGGAAGTGTTGCCATTGCACTTCATAAGACAATATGTAGTTTATGAGCAATATAACATTAGTATATGATACCAGAGTTGTCCCTTGAACTGCAAAACTGGTCTGCAGCATTAACAAAAGTTTTGTGTATAGTAGTTCATGATAAACATCCCTGAATTTTTCTTGAAACAGTGATAGAACTTTGTAAGCATTAGCATTTCAGGGTGTTTGACTCAGAACTCTAGAGAAAGAAGGAAAATTATAGCTGAGCGACTATTTTGGATGCTTCATGAAAAGTTTAGTCTAGCCAGACTTCACATTAAATCAGAGTTGTAGGTAAAGATGTGCATTGTCAATGAGAAAGCTGAGAATTTCTTCACCACTAAAGAAGAATCGACTCCTGCAAAATGTGTACCACTAGTCCTCAAAAACCTGTTTCAAAGAATTCAAGTTTAATGGCAATCATTTTTGAATAGTCACAACATTCCCACACAAAATTCCCAAAATTGGTTAGGCAGGTGAATCATACAGGGCAGACCGTACCATTTATCTCAAACCTTTAAAGCCTCTTGTCAAAACTATCAATATCTCAGCATCTGAGTGTGCTGTGGGTGATGATGTCATACCAAATAGACAGTCACCATCATTTAGGAGCTTACTGATCCTCTTTTCCAACTATACCAAACCAGGCTATTGAGGATGCAGTGCAAATATCACTATCCACACATCATAAGGTAGGAGTACTGTAATTCCACTGGACTCCAGTACAAAATATTAAATTTGATTAATTTTGTAGTCATGAGAGATCATTTGGCCCATGTTTTTGCTAGCCTAACACTTCAAACCCTTCTCTGTTCCTGCTAAAGGCATGCAGCCTGAGCAGTACTATCTGTGCTGCTGTGAGCTGCAAGCCTTGGGAAGCATCTTGTCCCCCTCGCAGCAGCTTCTAAGGCAAGTCTGAATGAAGAGCAGCATGTACAGTGACTGAGAAGAAACTGTGAGAGTGCATCATCTACTGGTTACGCCTGCTGCAGTCCATAGTTACATTGGGATGATATGTATTAACTGCGTATGTATTAACCGAAGCACAGGATCTCTCCCAGCCTTTGTAGAAAATCCTTCTGATGAAAAAGAAAAGCCTTTTATGTCTCCAGCTCACCAAACAGCCATCTCATTCAAAGCATAAGCACAGCTCTCCTAAACTCCTGCATTATTTTCCATGCTTAAAGAGCACATGTTGACTGGCAGCAGCTGAGACATGCTAAAAGCTGTCCAAGAAGCATGAAAAGTGGCATCAGACTGTGTGAGTCTGCTATAATCCACTAATCTTTTTCAACACATTCTTTTGTTTAGGCAGACTTTAGTTATTAGATTTGACACATATTTCACATATTACAAAACTGATCATTATTGTGTCGCTGGCTAATCCTCAGTTTGAGGAAGGATTGATTTTTAAACTCATATAGTAAGGCTGTCAACACAAGCACTGAAGCTCTATGTTTCTAAGCTTATGATATACTTTGTTCTAACAGCATTATCAGAGACCTGATGCAAATGATAGGTAGATTCACCTAAAGGGGAAAATGTATATACTGTGAGCACAAAACTGCTTCATAGCCAATGATCAAAGTAGAAATGGGTTTGTTTCTCTGTGAAACATTCACTTCTGATCAGAGTTAGATGACAGGTCTGTTTTAGTAGGCATTTCTGTAAAGGCAAAGGTAGAATCATAGAATCATTTAGGTTGGAAAAGACCCGAAAGATCATCAAATCCAACCATTAACCCAGCACTGGGTTAAGTTCACCATTAAGCCGTGTCTCTAAGTACTATGTCTACATAACTGAATAAAGTCAGGAATAAAACTGCAGGAGAAATATCAATTTGCATCTATTTTGATGCACTTATGCCTAAACAATAAAATGAAAAAATGTTAAAATCAGAAGTAAGGATGCATTTTTAATGTAAGTTTTCACAGAACAGCCGATTTTTGCACAACTATGTAGTATTTTCTGTAAAATATTTTTCACTAACCTAAAGATACAATTCTCACTAGATCTTGCAGAATTAATCAACATTTTTACAGGTCTCCAGACTATTAGAAAGTAAGCTATAGGGAGGTCACTGAAAATTAGTTATTAACATTGGTTTTTTTGGTGAATATCTCTTAACAGTTCCTTCAGCTATACTTTTTAAGTCCTCAGAATGTAATTTCACTATTTCTTCCTGATGTCTGAGTTTTGCTCACTGTTCAAGTCACTGAAAATCTTTCAATTTCCATTAACAGAACTGAACTCATTACCAGGGCACAAAGATCCTTCAGCCCAGACCACACAGTAAGATCCTATTCCTCTTCTGATCCTCCTTTTTCACCTATGAATGAATGCTGAAAATCCAKGAGGCAGCTGTTTCCTGCCTGAAGTGGGGTTTGGGAGAGATTTTGAGGGACCCATTCCACATGAGTTGTTTCAGAAGTAGGTTTCTCCATCTGAAGATAAGGCCTTTTAAATCTGCTTATTTAAATATACATTTATATATGTAATTCTAAGTTGTCCACATTCATTCTTGCTAACTGGATGCACAGTAGTCACTGATAAAATCAAATGATGGTAGTTTTAAAATGTGCACACAACTTTACATTTCGTGACAAGTTTATAGTGGCCATGGCTGCAGGCCTTATGCAAAACTAAAATAAGTCCAAATAAGTTATTATTCAGGTAATGAACTTGAATAACACTTTTATTCCTTCGCTGATGTTACCATTTTATAACTCTATTCGCTTTGCTCTTCCCCACTGTATACTAAAATAGTCACCTTCTCAGCTTTTGAAAAATTATGATCATGGATGCAGTCCAACTTGTAGGATATATGGTAACACTTACTGATGTTCTCAGTACATCAGGCCAAGATAAGAACCATGGCAAACACTGAGACTTGCCGTACTGTCCAGATGTTGAGATTTATCCTTAAAGTGATGTGAATTTTCCTGCTAAAATGCAGCTATCATGATAACAGTACACAAAAAGCCTCTGTGAGGCTGATCAGCACAAAGTTTATGCCACACTCAGACCATATTTTAAAACTTAGGGAAGGACTTTACTGATGTGCAGATGTTGAGTTCTGCTGTGGGCTATAATGAGTTCAGCCAATGGGATGTTAATTTGCATACATTATCATGCCTCTCTCAAAACTTTATTAGCTTGAGTGCAATACTGCTCGAACGTAGCTAGACTGCTCTCAGAAATGAGTTGGTTCATGCACAGCCAGTGCAAAAATCATTGATTTTTGGAGCTTTGTTGGTTATTCCCAAGCATATTTTTTCCATATTGGTGTTTGTACATTTTTTAATTACAGTCTATGCCCACTAATACTATATTTAGCCTTTTACTCTAGGAGATTCTCATCAGTGTATGACATATTAATCAGAATTATTAATCAGTAACTTTTCCTGCACCAGTACACACCAGCATTTGTACATGGAAAAATGCAAATCACTTTATTCACTCCACATGGGAGATGGATTGTAAGGGTAAACACTGAGTAAGTAGCAGACATGAAAACCTTGGCTAGTGTTTTTTCTTTTATTTAAGCAAAATTGGTCAGCATCTTATACTGACTGTAGGAGAGAGGTGAGAGAATGTGAAAGTCGCTTGATGACAAAAAGTAGAAATCTCCTCATTCAAGTCCTCCGTGGGTGAGGTCTAGTACAAGTTTCTCGTGAATTGACTGTCTTCAGAGGTATCAAACTAACTTGATCTCACCCCTTTAGTCCCAGGCATCTCTGAAAGTTAAGATGCCAATAATATCAAATACAGCACTATGGAGGCTTGGTCTCTGAAGCCATATTGATCTGCCTTTTGTATCCCCTGCGAAGTTCTTGAACTGAGCCCAGGGATAGAGCCACAGTATGAAGGATGCCAGCCCCTGGTCAGGCAGTCCAACGGGAGCTGCTGTGCAAAGGCAGCAATGCACTTCTGGTGCTTCAGGCAGGAGGGAAACAGTCTCTTACCAACACTTCAGTGACTCTGACACGGAGTGCCTGAAGACCTAGAATCACTGATTCTACTTGCAAGAGGGTGTTGTCCATAAGAATGATTAGTTTGTTATTTCTTGTTTTATTGCAGTCTAGTAGTGCTATGCAGAGCACCCTACAGGCACAAATTACAGTCCCCACTTTGGTCATAAAATATTGCAATCAAAATTTCAAAATATATTGGGCAGGAATCCAGCATTAGATCCACCTTTCTTTAGAAAGAGTCTCTACCAAAGTGCCCTACCCCAATTCACTGTGAGCTAAGCTCTCCCCACCCTGAATAACAGCACTAATTAAGAAAGTTTTTGGCTAATTGCATTTCATACTGCCGCTTAGGTTGACCTAATTTGTGCTTGGCAGGCTCTGTAAGGAAAGTTAGTCAGTGAAGAATGTGTTGCAGTAAACAACTCAATGCAGGCAATATCTGGGCAGTCTAAAATAGACATTTTTAGCTCTTCAAAGGTAAAACGAAAAAATTATGTTTCTTTGTTGTTAATTTTATAAGCACTTTGTAGGGCAAAATTAAATGGTGTATTTGTTGTAGCATAAATATTGCCTGAGATGTGTGCAGAAAACTGGTGAATCATTTCCTGTTTGCTGCATTGTTGCTTCAGAGCTTTTCCCCAGCAAGAGGAATGATGTTGCCCAAACAACCTGAGGAGCACATCTGGGCGCTGAGTGTCACTCAATGTCCCAGTTCTCTCTTGGCTGTGGGGGACTGTATGCAGTGGCACCCACGGTGTGCTGTGTGCTGGGGCAGGCATGGGCGACGGGGACGGGAGTGGACGGAGCTGGGCAGGGATCAGTGCTCCACCCAGCCCTGCCCTTTCCTGCAAACCTGCACGAGGGGAGATGGCACTCGCTGATGCAGATGGCTTGAGGAAGCCCACTCTCTCTTTGATGCTGCAGATAATAAATGGTCAGAGGAAAGAGAGAGCCTTAAGTCCTTTCTAGGCTTACCTGGCATGTGGATTCCCATTGCAGGCCAATACAGGGAACTTCAGCAGTTCTTACACCCACACAAAGTGCTGTTGAAGTTGGGCCAGGAATGTCACAATTGCAATAGCAAAGGCCTGAAGGAGGGTCCTGATGGGTGTCTGCACTACGTCACATGAAGTAATAAAGGTGTTGTGCTTGGAGTATCTCACTGCTGAAGTGCTGCTTGAAGATCACTGGCAAGTACATAGTCATGGAAATATTGGTCAAAAGAGGCCTGTGAAGGCCATCAACTCCAGCCTCTTTCGGGAAGCAGGACTGCCACCAATGCTGGTTGATAGGTCAGCTCTGACTTTGGTCGAGTCCTGTAAGCATCCAAGGATTGAGACTCCCCTGCCTTCTCACATGACCTCTTCCAGTGCTGCACTGCCCTCCTAGTGAAAACGTTTTTTGTAATGTCCATCCAGTTTGTGGCTATAGCTGCATATCACCTGCCACCTCAGAGAGGTTCAGTTTTCTCATTTGCTTCTGACATGTCAAAATCTTTGCTGAAGTCTATAAATACTCTATCTAGCCCTCTCCTCCTATTAGTATACCCACTCATTTCCTCACAGACTGCAATCAGGCTTGTCAAGGATTTACCCTTGTTTTATCTTTCTGTCTTTTTGTAACTGGAAATTATCTCCAAGATTCATGCTCCATGATCTTTCCAGGGCTGAGGTGAGCCTTACTTGTCTACAGTCCCTCTTCCTAGGACTTCCTTCTTGCCTTGACTACAGACAGATGTGGCATTATCCTTTTTCTAGTAAGAATAACAGCTCCCACTCCCCCAGTTTCACTATTGTTTTCATCTCAGCATTTGTTTAGTAAATTTTCTAAAAGCCTGTCACATGAATTGTGTTTTACATATGCTCTACAGACTCCTGCCACTTCAAAATCATTCCTGACTATTCAAAATACCAGTTTCCCCTTGTAGACCATACCATCCATGTCCTTTACTTCCTTCATTTTGATATAGCTGCCTGGTTGGAACATGAGTCAAAAGCCATTGAAAGGAGGGATAGCTACGCAGACAGAAAATTAACATAGACTGATGATAAGCACGGGCTATCTTCTTTTCACTGAATAGAGGCTAAAATTTTCAGCCTGTAAGATATGTTTCAAAACTGGGTTATCTGTTCCTGTTACTTTACTCTAAGTGTCCTGTATTTTTTCTTCTTTTGGGTGGACTACAGACAGCTAAGTGCTTTTGCAACCAGCTTGCCATAACATAATTTACATTTCTCTTTTGGGTACTAGGAACAGAGTTTCATGATAGAAGCATTTTCTAAATTACAGAAATTAATGGCTCTTACGCTTTACTCAAGTTAAGTTATCTCTCCCAAAATATAGAGTTTACATAACATAACACAATTAATGTTTTGGGCATGCCAAATGTGTATATATATATTATTTAGCTGAGTGTAAAAATCCAGGAAATACTCCTTATATGACTTCACCATGGCATTCATGTATCACACAATAATAAGGATGATAAATAACTGGAATATAGGAATTTACATCATAGAAGGTTTTTTTAAGGAAACAAGTGTTTCCTTAGTCTCTTAAGTCACAAATGTGGTTCTTAAAATTTCTGTTTGCTATATATCTGATGTAAATCTTAGTCAAATGGTTGCTTCTTTCCTATATTCCTTCTGATACCTGAAACCTATATCTGAAATGACAATATTAAAAAATGGAATTGCAGAAGCCGACAAGGGTAATCAATTATATTTACCGAGATTGTTTTAGTAAATAGACTTTCCCCTAACAATTCAACCACTATATCAGTTAATGGAATGTATGTGAAAGTCTGCCCTGTGCTTTGTATATGACCTCAGCTTTTAGTGTGCTATGCCAGTTACCAAAAATAAACTGCCAGCTTTCACAGTTCATCCTTCAGAGCTAGTTTAGTAAAATCTGTAGTGTTCTCCTCTCTGGGCTCCCAGTGAGTTGTCCTGCCCTACACATGCTCTTTTTCCAAGGCACAAAACATGAGATCATGCCAGAAGGAAAGCTGCCTCTGCAACATAATATGAGGAGAGCCAAATATTTCTGCAGTGCTCTAGAAGTCACACATGTAGTATGTGTTGCATGGACATGAGTGGATTAGGTATGTGGTATTTAATGGAACTGAAATGTTCTCCTGTTTTATGCCTGTTCAGCATCTCTACTGCATATACACCCATAGTTGCAGCTCACTAGAACTAAAACCAGCAATTGTACAAGAAAAAAGATGCAGCAAGAGAGACGGAACAGTGAATAGGAATTTCTGACAGTCAGTACTGGATGCGTGTGAGAGGGAAAGAGAGTGTGATCAGAGCCTCTCAGAGTCTGAATGTACTAGCCCAGTTTTTCAAAGAGGCATAGCTCATCGACTGCACCCATGCATCAACCCTACTCTTCCTGTAACACTGTCAGCTGTAATAAAAGGAGAAATTAAACACTTTGCTGTCCCCAGTCACTGTGTTCAGATGGTTCTTGTTAGGTTTCTACCCTGATGGCTTCTTGCACGGTTCACCATTTTCCTTTTTCTTTTCCCTAAAGGAATTATGTCCTGTTGTTATCGTGCTCCCTTTCAAGAAGATGTTAGGTGAGTGCAGAGCATTCCCCATGCCAGAAGTCTTCCTTCCCTGCATTATGTAGGGTTCATTGTCAAGTCACAGACAATTACTTCACCTGATACTTGTCAACATGCAGGAACATGAGAATTCTTTACCTCCAAAACTGCCTACTCAGCACCATCCTCTGCTGACTTTGCCCTTCTTTCAGCTTGTCTGGAAGGAATGCATGGGGTGGAAAGGAGAGAAGAAGCTCAGTTTGAAGCTGAGCTAGGAAGCTCTCCAGAAGGATATCTTGCACGGCTGTAGCCCTGGACTCCAGAAGGGCAGCTCTGAGAGCCCTGCACCAAGGAAGACAGATGGCCAGATAACAGGTATTTCAGATACTTTGTGTTTCTTTAGCAGCAGTGAAAGGAGTAGAGCCCCTGTGAAGTCCACGGAGCAGTAGCTAGGGTATAGCTGGCAGCTTGCCGGACATGCTCCATGGGCTGTATTAGATGGCCACCCTGACAGCACTGAGACAGATCCATCCCCCATGTCACCACACAGCTCCAGGCAACAGCAGAAAGGCAAAAGTCCAGAATTTATGTTCCCCAAAACAGTGAATATCCATTATTTTCCTATCATCTAAAACAAAACCAGCTGATTTGTGTCAATTACAGCTTAGATAAAATAAATTTACAGGTAATTCACATGCTGCCTTTTGTATAGCAGCATGTGAATTAGCTTGGCATCCAATGCTGACCTGACACATCCATTATGGTGGTATGAAGTCAGTAGATCTATTTGCAGAGTGCTATATTGCTCAAAGTAAGGGCAGAAGGGCAGGGAAAGAGGCAATGCAAAATCTGACTCATTTACCTATAAATCAGGTTATGGTTGGGAAGATGTTTATTTACCGATACTGGGCCTCAATCAGTGAGAGAAGCAACAAGAACAAGTGATGACAAGACTGCTATATTCTCAGGAAAGGTTAAAGTTTGGTGTTGATATTCTGACACACAGGAATGAGCAAATTCGTTTTCAACAGCTTTTACTCTAGGTGATTAGATGGGGTGAGACAGGTTTGTTACTAGCAAAGCATTTATCTCTCTTTTCAAAAACAGTACACAAGATCTATAAAACATAACTGATCAGACACACCCTCTAGAAGATACATCCTTCCTACTCTTGTAAACCAGCAAAATCTACATTTTCATCTCAGACCAATCGCATGAACCACGCTGGATGCTCAGAGCCAGCATCTCACCACATGTAAACCAAAGTAGTTCCTCTCAAGGCAGTGGAGTAGTGCCAGCTGTTCTGTTTCAGATCAGATCTAGAAACCTCTATGCATGTATTGGTCTGCCTATAGGAGCAATGTGAAGTTATCTGTTTACAGAAGTAGGCCTTTAAAATGTGTAGAAAACATATCGTGCAGAAAGTTTTCCCTTTTCAGGAATCCTGAATCCAGGGGTCTTTACACCAAGAGCACTTCCTCAATCAAGTGCAATGTATTGCACTTGAATGTGAGTTTGCTTATGTAGATCTCAGATATCTACACTAATATCTACAATTACTCTTTTATGTATTAGAATGACTTTTAAGCAGTTACAAACAGAAGAACCATGAAACATAGACTATGTTGTCTGTAAAACAGCATTCCATCCAAAAAAATTGCCTCGTAGGCACTATAAGCATTTTAAAACATGAAATAGTATTATATTACTGAAATTTAAATTGTTCCAGCACATTGACCTGCTCTTCCAATCAAATGTAACCAACAGACACATAGTTCAAAAGAATTGTCCTTTTTATATGTTAATAATTGTGGGATTCCCAGAACAATGGCACAGTTTATTGGAGACTCCCCAGCTCTTCTCTCCTTGAGTTTAGATCCAGAGGAAGGAAGAAATAAGTCATGAGTAAAATCCGTTGTTTCAGAGTTTGGCACTGTGCGTCTCAGGAAAGACACAGCACATGGGATAGCACATTAGGGAAGAGTTCAGGCCCATCTCCACACCAAGTTTAACGCTGGAGTTGCATCCACCAGCCCATAACAATTCCTCAGAGGATGAGAAGCTCATCTGCTGTAAACCACAAGGGTTTGCTGATCTAGGATCACAAAGCAACACGCTTTGACTAAGGATCTTGATGGCATTGAGCTTATTGTCTAAAAACTTTGAACAGAGAAAAAGCACGTGTGCCTCCACATGTGTTGGAAAAATGCATACAGGCATTTTTAAAATAGTATCCTCCCAAAACAAGCAAAGTAAAAGAAGGCTGACATGCTCAGGTTTAGTTATTATACTTTCTGATCTGTCTTAATTTGTTTTCTATTATCATTGACCTCTAACGACTTAGGTAACCAGCACAGGTAAGCTGCACAATATTGTTAAGGTTTGGTAAATGCAGATGGCTTGATATTAGGAATACAGTTTATGTATTTTTTCAGAGGCTGGCCTTTGATTTGTTTGCTGCCTCTGGTCTACTGCAGACTGTCAAGGACTGGCCCTTCCTGAAGAGCTGCCATTACAAGGAAATGTAGCTGCCTCTTTCCCCAGGTTCAATCATGTATCTGATATTTGGAAAGGCCTATGATGGAAGGAGGAAGTGATGGGAATTGGATTATTTTGTTTTCACTACTCTGATATATCTAGTAATCAGGCATTTTATCAATCCTCCTTGCCAAAACATAACTATGTACTTGAAGTTTGAAAGTATGTATTATGTAACAAACCACTATGGTTTATTTGGTTTATTTATCATTTGCCTCTGAGACCATAAGGACTAGAGCATTAATCCTGCTAGGCAGTTCATGCAGCTTGTGAGAGGTTGATGGCTGTGCATGGGCACAAAACCTCAGTTCTCTCACC
Source organism: Amblyornis subalaris (assembly GCA_018881555.1). Taxonomy (NCBI): domain Eukaryota; kingdom Metazoa; phylum Chordata; class Aves; order Passeriformes; family Ptilonorhynchidae; genus Amblyornis; species Amblyornis subalaris. The sequence goes on along the minus strand of JACAXG010000079.1, from coordinate 3,364,795 downwards.
TGAGCAGCGTGCAGGAAACCTCCCATTGCTCTAGCTCCTGCCCTGCCATGCAGAGTCCAGGCAGCAAGAGCCTTCCCAGCTGCGCTTTCCCACTGAGGATTTGTTCCCATTGGGCAGTGATGAAATGCAGCGCAGCCTGCCACTTCTCATAAATCTCAGAGATTTATACTTACAAGAGACACAAAAACAAGTTTCTAGTCATAAAGGGACATAATTCTGGTAGCTTTGCACAGAGAACTGAACTTTCTTCTAAACAGTAGCAACTAAAAGTCAGTAAAATAATGACTGATAGAGGTGTTGACTTTTTACAGCCACAAGGCTGATAACAGTCCTTAAAACAGTTCTCGAGAACTGAACTTCAGTCAGTAAGGGAAAACATTCACTAAGATCTTTTAAAATCAATTATTGTGTGGATTTAAAGATTTACTATGATGGGAAACCAATAATTTCACTAAGTCAGAGGCAGATTTACAGTTAGAATCATAGCATCATAGAGTGGTTTGGATTGAAAAGGACCTTAAAGATCACATAATTCCAACACCCCTGCCATGGGCAGGGACACCTTCCACTAGACCAGATTGCTCAAAGCCCCATCCAACCTGGCCTTGAACGCTTCCAGGGATGGGACATCCACAACTTCTCTAGCCAATCTGTTTAAGTACCTCATCACCCTCACAGTGAAGAATTTCTTCCTAATATCTAAGCTAAACCTACTCTCTTCCAGTTTAAAGGCATTCCCCCTTGTCCTATCAGTGCATGCCCTTGTAAAATGTCCCTCTCCAGCCTTTATGCAGGCTCCTCTAAGTACTGGAAAGCTGGTATGAACTCTCCCTGGAGCCTTCTCTTCTCCCAGGTGAACAACTCCAACTCTCAGCCTTTCCTCTTAGAACTGGCCCATCCTTCTCATCATCTTCATGGCCCTTCTCTGGACTTGCTCCAGCAGGCCCATTTTTTCTTCTGTTGAGGTCCCCAGGCCTCGTCACAGTACTTCGAGCGGGCTCTCACAAGACTGGAGTAGAGGGGCAGAACCACCTTCCTCGACCTGCTGGTCACACTTCTTTTGATGCAGCCCAGGATACAGTTGGAAGGTACTTCGCATAAATACTATGACCTTTATTTGTACTGGATATATCCGACAGACATCTTAATGAGGATTATGATGACAAAGCAAGAAGACAGCTTCTCACAGAAAATTTTAGACACATGCAGCTCTTAACAAAAGCATGTTTGTGAGATGAAGGCATTTTGAATATTTCCATAATCCATACATGAGAGAGGGGATACACAGGAACWKYRTGCCAGGGCTGCTCAGGCTATGAATCTCATTTCAACGCTTCCTTTTGGGACCAGCCCAATACTGGTATGCCTCCCACTGCAGCATCTAAAAGCATGAGAAGTCYCTGGGTTGTGGCTTGGAGAGTTGGTAAAGGACAAAATGCACATCATCATCATCATCATCATCATCATCATCTGTGCAAGAAGCTTTATGAAAAATCTAGAGTATGACCAGACACAAGTAGGGTAAATGAACACCATTAGACCTGGTTAGAGCATATGATTCTTAATTACTATTTCCAGAATACTTTGATGTCCTTACAGAGAGATTATATGAAGTTCAAAATTACTTGTTAATAAGTAAGATTTTCAAAAACATTTACATAGTGAATGAGTTCCAGAGACTGCTAAGTTAAATGGGTAGCTTTGAACATTTCCCCTCAAGAGAATAAATGTATGTCCCACCATTTGCTAAAAAGCCTTTCTTCTGCAGTGGCACAGTATTACTTGCACACATTTTGTAGTCATGTTTTTGTTCTCTAACTGAAAGCGTAGCCTCAGTGTATCTCTGTGTGTGTTGTGCAAGAGCACATTTGGAATTTGCATTTTTTAGATTACCAGACAATAAAAAAACCCTGAGATTGCACAGATATGCACCACCCTTCATTAGAGGCAGTGATATTCTCTCCCACCCAGTCCTGCCCAACCAAGACAATATTGCACATACACCTCCAGACAATGAGACTACCACACCTTTTGCCTCTAATTAAAATTATTAAGTTGAGAAGGAAAGAAATGCATTTCAGTCTGTGCTTGTTAGCCAAATGTCTTGATAAAACTGAACATGTTCTGCTGCTGCCCACCATCTGTCCTTATAAATACTTTTTAAAAACACTGAACAGGAAAACAGATTTGTCATTACTGACTTCCACAATTTTATACCATGCCCTCGGGTTTTTCTTTATGCAGACCAATAGAATCTGCAGAATAGGATAAATTTTTCTTCTATTAAAACAATTTTGCATTTGACACATTTCAGTAGAAAAGATTCAAACGTAATGCATCTAGAAAGCCATGTAGAGGAGTGAGGATGTCCTTATCGAGAACAGTACTTTGGGGCAATCTTGCTTCTCCTGTCTTAATTCATTCCTCACATATTCTCAGTTCTTTCAATGTTAGATAAGTCCTCATGGAACACTGTGACTCCTGGTCTTTGACAAAGAGGTTACTTTTCATAGCTCTGCAGCCTTTGAGGCATCAAAACAATGTACATCTTCTCAACTTTCCTTTGCTGCTGAGAATTCAGACACCTGGAAGAAATAAACCCTCCCAGACAACCGTAGCATCTAGCCCTGTCATGATTCCCAGTGTTTTGTCTGTGATACACTGAAGAAATCCCAGCTCATGCAACACAGCAGCCCAGCCACTGACGAATATGGGTTGACGAGAAGGTCGATGCTGTTTCTTACGCAGGCTCCCCGTTGAATTTTAAATCCAGTCATCATCCCCAGGCTTCCAGGGAGCTGTTTTAACTATTGTGCCACAGGTGCCTTTCTTAAAAGCTTCACCTCAGGTGAATGTTATAGTCAACGGTATTTGTAAGACAAAGGAAGATGGACTTTGCCTGAGGCCGGTGCTAATCTCTACAGAAAAACAGGAATATGTCCTACTGCTGCAGGACCAAATGTGAGCTCTGTTTCCATAGATTATTGCAATTAGTTCTTTTTTTTTTTTGAGCTACTTTCTTATTACAGAAGCTCTTCCCAATAGACAAGTGGGAATTAGCCCAGGTATTTATAAAATTCAATTTTACAATAGGTGCGAATAAACAGTACCAGATACAAGCATTATCCCATCACAAGATGAGAAGTGGCTCACATAGGTGCAGGTATTAAATTCCTCAGGACTTGAGTTCAGGCAATACAGAGGCCACTCTTTCTTTGGCAAATTTTGGTGAGATAAAGGCTGAGTGTGAAGATTTCCAGAATACCAGGACTGTTTGAGAAAAAGCTGCTCAGCTGACATTAAATCAGTTGAGAAGTGTTGGCTAATCCCATGGCATTCCAGGTCATGTGAGGGCAGGGTTGCTTGGTAAAGAGCAGTAGTACCTCCTCCTCAAACCAGTGCAAAGCTCTGCTTACTGCCAGAAGGGACAAGAACAAGAATAGGACAGAAAAGTCTCTAACACCAAATACAAGAAGAGTGTGATTCTTTTGAAGTAGAGAAATACAAGGAGGTCACAAGGAACAGCAGCAGTAAGCTTTAAAATTATAACAGATGTATCTAAAAAGATTCCAGCACAAAGCATACATAAGAAAAGGGCCTTTTTTCAGTCTTCTATGAGTTAAACTCCATTTGCAAATTCTCTCTAGAAATTCCTTAGGAGCAGGCTTTCCTCTGCAATTTCTGGTCCCATCCATTTCAGGTTAGACTGGAAATATTGAGAAAGAGTCTCCTGACTCACTAATAGCCCAGGCTTTCTCAAGCTATTCACTCCTTCATATTCAAATCCACAAACTTCTCAGGAAGTACAGATACATGAGTCTGAGGATGTAATCTTATAAAGCAGAACATTAGACTGGCTTCAAAAGTCAGAAACAAAATTTTGCATCATTGCCAAGGCTGTTTCTACGGCAGCCAAGGTGAGAACGATGAGGAAAGGTGAGGATGAAAACAGGCATTTGATTGTAACTGGGATTTGTTTTTTCTCCACATGTTGAAGCTTTGGGGGTTTTTATCCCCTCCCTTCCTTGTTTTCAGTTACATTTACATTACATGCTGAAGTGAATATTTTGAGCTATCCAAAGCCTTCTGAAGGCAATGGGAAGGAATTAAACTGACTGCTAATATGTACTGAGTTAATCCATGGGTTAATATGACATTTTTGGAAATGTAAGTCCATGAGATATTCCAAATACTACTTCATACACTGCACTTCCTTCACACTATACCTTGCTATTGCTGCATATGGCTATCTCAGACGTTGTTGAAAGTTCACAGTTTACCCCTAAAAATCTCAGTAAGTAGACAGAAAACTTTCTTTCAAAATTCAGGGGCAGGGAGGGGAAAAAAAACCAAAAAACAAAACCTAACCCTTACCTTCTCAAATCACTGAAGTTCTGCAGATTTCCTAGATTTGCATCCTAGAACCGAAAAGCAAGACATTGAAAGGCAGAAAAAGAACATAGAATGTGATTGACACTTCTTTTCCCTTTACCTCCATGAAGCAGGTAATTTCTTAATTTCCAATTTAGAGAGGCGTTTATAAATCTTTTATACATATGCATTCATAAATACGCATAAATATATATATGCAGAGATGTATATGTGTCTGCATATATACATATCAGTACATAACACTTGGAATCACATAAAATATAAACAGAACTTTTGGGGTCCAATCACTCCATCACTGTTAGTGGCATCTGGGAAACATCTTAAAGATAGACCAGTGCCTTCCAGCACAAATGTAAGTTTCTAGCAGAACTCTAAAACACTTAGGCATGATCAGAACAAGAATGATTCTGATCCCTGTTTATTATTAGGACCATCAATTGTCAGTTAGGTTTATAGAAATTTTTTAAAAAGTGTCCTTTAAAAACTCAAGTTTTGTAAAAACTTTTCTATAATCCAATGAGACATTTTTCTGTTTCAAATTTGCCAATTGTTATGAAGCTGTTCTTTCCTCAGTGTCCCTTAGACTGTGATAGAAACAAAACTAGTGTTAAAAGAAGCTGTTTCTTTGTGGGATGGGATTTTTTACCTTTGGGGGGATTTTTTCCTTCCACTTTTCTTTTTCCCTCTTCTCGCCCTGCTTTGCTATTCTGCAATCTCTCAAAGCTTCCACATCTTTGGAAGCATTATTTTAGGAACAGGAGGAGTTCTGAGTAATGACAGAGTAACATCTATTTATTTCATTTTCCTTTCTGCCACTTACATTTTTACAAATCAGAGAAGGTTTAGAAAAGTTACAGAATGAGAGAAAAATGTACATGTTTGCTTGTTGTGAGAGGAAACAAAATCGTAACCTGCCTGCAATTCCTTTCTTGTACTTACAGGAAAAAGAAGAAATTAAAAGAGAAAAACTAATATTTTGAGTGTGCAAGATTTTTCACAAGTGGAAAAACGAAAATAAATACCATAAATCATTCCTTTTGGGTCTTACAAAACAATTTAAAAACCATCTTTCATTCCTTTCTAACTAGAGCTGTGGTTCCACCTTTCACGTGAGCAGTAATGCAACTGCTTCCTGAACTCCTGCATCATTTCTTTAAACTTTTCCTCCTTACTGCCTCTGAACACTCGGCATTTTCTTTTTTAAATGAGCACCATTAAACACATGTGACTCATTAGTGATGATGGCTTAGTTTGGGACATTGGTGGTTTCCACTCCCAGCCTTCTGCCCTTGCTTTCTCTTGGTAGTTAGTTATTCCTCTTGCTTCAGGGGTAGGTCAGCAGCACATGAAGCTCCTCAACCACTCAAGTTTGGAGGAAACCAGGATCCATTTCAATTTCCCCTGCTACACCTACCTCTAATTTATGAAAGCTCAGCAACTACTCCTGAGCAGCCACAGCACCTCTGCAGTGGAGGCAAAAGCCGCTGAGGGAAGAGTAGGGCAGATTTCCTGGCTGAATTCAAAGGAGCACGCTAGGTACATTAGCACATGCCATGTGTTGCATTAAGGAAATTCAAGGAGTAATGCATTCAGTGAAAACAAAACAGAGCTTGGCAGCAATTTAAATATTTGGAGGGTGGGGGAGGGGGAAAGAGAAGGTGCTACAGAGCCATTAAGAGTAGTTTGATCATTCAGATCCGGAAAAAATTGCTTAAGGAGGAGTCCCCAGGGAGATACAAAATTAACCCTTGATAATATATTCATAATTTCCCACTGTTTTTAAGAAAGTCCAGGTAAAAAAAAAGATATTACTGCTTTAACCGGTACCCCAGCCCTTTGGCTCAAGGCATACTGGTTTTGAAATGGCAGGGGTCAGTACACAAAGAAAGTACCTGGGGATGTCTCACCACAACTTTCAACACATATTACTTGAAATTTATTCTCTCTCCTAAAGATCATGTCCACAAAAGTTCTACTTGTCCTGTAGCAAAGTACAAAACAAAGCCATGGTCCCCTGGCTTTGTGACTTAAAAAATTAAGTGAAAGAAGTAAGATTGCTCAGCTGGTCTTCTGGATTTAAAGAATTAAATCCTGTCTTTACATGTAGGCCCAAAAGTATTATACAAATGCAGAAGAAGGGAACATTCTTTGGAGATGTGGCTGATTATTTTCGTAACTCGATGTGTCATCAGTAGCCTAGATGTTACCCTTAGAAAGAATGTGGCCTTACAACATTTTACTTTGTCTACCCAGTTCCTTTTTAAGAGTCTTTGTTTTCTTAAACTGATATTTGAATTGTATTCAGCACTTATTTCCTGAGAAAACAACTGTGTATTGGTACAGGAAGCTGCACAGGTGACAGTTTAATTTAGAAAAGAATAGCAGAAGAACTTCTGCAAATCCCACATTAAAAATTGATTCTCTAAAACAACGCAGGCACAGCTTTGCTCTTACTGCCAAAAAGGTATTTGCCTATCCTATATTTTATTCTTGTTTTCCTGAGATAATTTTCCTAGGAAGTTCTTGAGGTCAGCAAGTGAATGTGCATAGCCAATCTCGAGGAATTACTAAGAATGTTTGGTTATAGGCTTCAGGCTTCTGGTTCACTAGCACAAGTTTAGGCACTCAGAGACAAGGAGGGGTGACAGTAGGTTCTGTTGTCAGATCTTGTGCTGGAGCAGCACTGTCTCTGACAGCAGGGTTGGTGTCTCCAGGGAACCACACAGTCTCAAACAACAGCTCTAAGCACCACAAAGGCTAATTTAATGTTATACACGCATTCAGCATGGTACATCAGGTAAGAGCATTTGTAATTGTGTGTTATATTAATAAGGGGTTGGGTTTCTTTAAGGAATTATAAAATTCTGACTCAAGAAGAAAAAGGCAGTATTAGAGACTGCATCTTTTAGTGCTGAATCATCTCAGACAGAGAGTCTGAAGAAAAGATTGGTGTCGAGTGCTTGTATATATTGTAAGTTAGACCTGGTCTCACTGTAAGTATAGAGCAGCCACTAGACACCACAAGAAGCAAGCCAATGGTGCATGCCCCATAATCTGGACTTTAATCCACTGTTGATAAATCCTGCAGAAAACTGTTAAAGCAAACACTAGCAAGTTAGTCCACGTGAGAGAGAGGAAGAAAGAAACAGGCAGAAGCACTACTTGTTACTGATTGATTCGCTGTCATGAGGACTGCATTGTCTTGCTTTCATTACCACTTTGTAACTCCCAGCCATGTGTATACAAGGTATGGGGGGTTTGGACTGGTAATTTTTATATTCCTCATAATCTCTCTTCCTTTGTGATTTTCACTTTGTTTTTGATATCATACCAAATACATCTTATTCTTCAGAGTATTAGAAACTGGCAATAAAATCATTTGGGAGTGAGCATTGGCAGACTCACCTGGCAAGAAAATGGCTTTTAACCTTGCAGTAAAGAGGAGGAGAGGATCTGGTTGAGTACTCTGCAGTAGGTGAAGCTCAGATGAGACGTGGTAACAGCTGGAAAACTCCATGGTAGCAGAGATGTGAGATATGGTTTGGGTCTCCATGGCGTATGTCTCATAGGACAAGGTCCACTATCATGTTAGGCTCCCACTCTGAAATTCTTCCTCTCATGAGCAGCTTCACTATCTTTAAGTGAATTATTTGCTGCTACTGTCACCAAGCCCCAGTTCCCCATTTAACAGAGGCACATTCCCTGAAATTTTCTTCTGGTTTCCAGCTTATTTTAAGGGGTAAAGCTTAGGAGACAAGAAGAAAAAGCCCACACAGTCCACTTTCCACTATCCATGTCACAGGGATTTATAACCATGAATTACTTTAAATGGGAAGTTTAATGGAAAAGGACTAAAGTATTTTAATGGAAAGGAATTTTGAGCTAAAACATAACAGTGTGTAAATGCATAAATTGACAGGTTCAAAGGCAGCCAAACCCACTGCAGATCTCTCCAGCCCAGAAGCAGGAGGCTGAGGAACACTTACACTGGCTGGTACCAAGTGGCGCAGTCAGACCTCGACAGCTGCCCATGAATAACAACACCTTTGTGGCAACAAATAGCAGACATGAGTTTACTGGAGTTTGTTAGCTCAGGCTCAGTCAAGACCTTTCTGGATCAGTTCCAGCCCTACACCAGGCAGCTGAGGCACTCCTGAAACCACAATCGATTTAGTAAATGAACAGGTAACCCATTCAGAGGCACTGGAGGTGACTGATCACATTTACACCACATTTGATGAGGAATCTCTACATGGATCATAGACAGATAATGTCCAGCACATCTTTTGTATCTTTACTTAATAGGAAAAACTCCTTTTCCACATTGCAGCCTGTGTTTTCCTTCTGTAATCTTTATAGAGGCAACTACACACACAGCTGGTGTACAACTGCTACCTACAAAGGACCCATATCTCAGTGCAAACAAAGACACAAAAGAAATGGTTTAGCTGCATAAAGTGACAACATAATAAACAGATTCTCTTCATCTGTACATTCATTCCTATCTGCTTATATTTGGAAACATTTATGGTGTTGAGAATTATTTTTAATTGTTCCACAGCATCTGCTTCTTTCAATAAAAAATAATAGCTGGCTACACTCCATATGATTCTTTACTCAGGCAGTGTTGCAAATTTAAACAGGAATTGGGGAAACTGCAAGGGAGCAGAGAGCACCGATGAAAATTCAATGGCATATGACATAATTAGGCCACAAAAGTGCCAAATCCAACACAGACTTAGAGGATTGTCCCCCCAGACCAACAGCAGGATGCTCTGCTAGCTGACAAACCACAGTGGGCAGGGAGGATRAGGCACCTCTGAATGGCAATGCTAAGCAGTGAGCTATGCCACTGCAAAACACTGGCTAGGAGACAGCTAATTCCTGCCATCAGCTACCTAATGTAGGGCAGTGCCAGACTCTCCTCAGGGCTGCACAGTGGAAGGACAATGGCAATCATCACAAGTTCCAGCAAAGGAAATTCTGTCTAGATACGAGGACAAAAATGGTCACAGTGAGACTAATCCAATACTGGAAGAGGTTGCCCAGTGTGGTTGTGGAGTCTCAGTTCTTACAGATGTTCAAAGCTTAGCTTCCTGTGGCCCTGAGAAACTTGCTGTACTTGACAACAGTTTGAGGAAGAGGCTGGATTGGATGACACCCAGCAGTCTCTTCTGACCTATATTGTCCTGTGTTTCTGTGGACCCCTGTCCAGAGTCTGGGATGCTCATGGAGGAATGCAGTTAGGAATATTTGTTTATTTGGAACCCATCTCCAAGAAGCTTCTCCCAAAGAAAAGTCCTGTAACCATCTCCTCAAAAAGGAAAATGCAAGAATTGCAGTTTCTTTTAAAACTTGTGACTGGTGATGCCAGTACCCAAGTACTATATCATATCCCACTGTATAAAGCACTTGCCCAAGAAATGGCTATCCTTAGTGACCCAAGTAGGTCAACCAAGTACAGGGTAGCCACTGACAAATTAGGATTCTGAAGAAAGGCTCAACGACATGAAGGAGCCTAGGCCTGTGGTGAAAGTTTAATGTCATCTTCCAAGAATCTTGACATCTGGTTCTGGACTGTCTTTTACATGGGCTCAGATGGAGAAACAGCCATGGAGATGGGGATATGCCAGACTTTATTTCCTTCCCAGCYGTGCTGTAGCCCCTGGGCTGCAGTGACACTGCCCCTCGTTGCTCCCTTCCTGGCCCTTGATGCATGTATAATTTATTCTGCCAAGATTCAGCTTCAACAAGCTCCAAGTTTCTTCCCCTCCCACAGCTGGCCTGCTTATTAGGCTGTTCTCTCCAGAAATGTACACTTGAACTTCTCCAGACTGAGGAAGAGCTAATACTGAGGTTCTCCTGAGCAGCTACTCTTAACCACCATGCACCATTAACTAAAAATGTCCCCCCAGTTGTGCCATCCCCATTACCTCCTCTACCATAACCAAGGCCTGTTTTCAAAGAGCTTGGCCCTTGCTGAGCTCTGCAGGCAGCCAAAGGCCATCCGTGGGCGTTAGGTGTGCTCTGGGAACAGGCAATGGGATGGGCCCTGAGGGAGTGGGGCTGAGAGCTGCCAGCTTCCTGTATCCCGCCCTTCCCGGCAACCGGACACAGAGCCATGTGGGATGTGGTGCTTCTGGCCAAGTAGCAAAACAGAGCTGGAGGTGCCCAGCCCATGTTGGGACCTCCCTGTGAGCACAGGCAGCCCCATCCTTTGGGAGCAGATGCAGCCTCCTTGGATTTCTGCTTTGGAGACAGGTGGCTGCCCGATGTGCYCCGTGACACAGAGAGTTTACACACCTACAGTTTCTTTGGACTTTGATGCTTACATCCAGTTCTCTGCTCGGAACACATTTTGGGCGTCATGCCACCACCTCAAATGCTCTGGAATCTATTTCTTCTCTGTCCTACTAAACCCTCTCGCCTACTGTCCCTTCTGTCCTGCCATGGTGCCCTCTGCCCAGGCTGTCCATACACTTTTTTCAGTGGGCATTTTCTCTCCATACAGCTCCCCAGCAGACCAGATCTGCCTGTGCATGTAGGACTGATACCTCCCAGACACACTCTGGTTGTGTGACCAGAGGTGGTCCTGGTACTCCAATTGCTAAAATAGCCCACAAGACCCACAAGACTGCTTCAGAAGGATCCCCAGGGACTGATAGATCCCTCAAACTAACAGGAATAACTTCAGGTCTAGACTGAGAAAAAAACCCCATCCTCTACCAGCTTCTCACCCCTGACTTTCTCTACAGCTCCGCCTTCTGCCATACACACCACGTGCTATCATTTCTTTTTTACTATTTTCAAACTTGTTCCAATAGAGCATTACTGCAATCCCACGACAAAAGTAGCATGGACCAAATGTGCCACCTAAGTTGTTTGTGACCACATTTAAGTATTAAAATGGGTTTTGGTTTTGTTCTTCAGAGATTAAAATAATGTCTTTCAAATTACTCTTCTGTCAGAAATGTGCTAAGACATCTATTTGCAAACTAAACCTCTTCATTTTCCACTTTGGGAGGCACATGTGGCATTGGTCTTCTACTATCCCCATCCAAGTTTCTTTTGTGGGACTCACTCACAAGTCCTTCCATCCTTGGCACTTGGAAGCAAAGCAGGGAATGAGTCAGAATCTTGGACTAGGAAATTACCTAATTCCCTTGTCACAGAACATGATRTGTGCCTACTTCTTCAATTTCTTTGTCTGCCACTCTTCTTGACAAAACTGATATCGCTTTGGAAACATTTTGACTTCAAAAAAAAGAAATTCCAGAAAACAAATTCATTTAAATGAAAATCACATCCGGACTCCTACTTAACAGTTTCCTATTTTGGGGTCCTATTTTTAAAAATATCCTTAATCTCCATGTGCTTTTCCTGTTCTTTCTCAGTGATGAGCTCTTGATGGTACAAAATGTACCATGAATAGTACTCTTTTACTATTGAAGGCTAGGAGATGACAATCTTCTTACTCTACCCTATGAGAGTCCAACTAGAAGTCACAAGAAGAGAGTAAAAACTGACTTTTCCTCTTTTGAAATGGCATATTATCCATTAATGAGAAGTGGCACAACTCAAAGAAACTTCAGTATGAAACAGAAGGGCTGGAACACTCCAGACAATGGCAGGAACCCTATCATACAGGTACTGGAGAGGGTGACATGGGGACATCCAGATAGGGTTACCCAGAGACAACATAGCTCTAACAACACTGGCCCATGGCCAGAGATAAGAAGCCTACTTATCCCACTACAGAGCAAGTCATGTTTTTCTCTTCAGCACTCAGTGATCTGGCTGGATTTACCATCTTGGGCTTAGTGCCAGTGATGCCAGACATGAGTGCACCCACTCTGCAGTCCTGGTACCAGGAAGGCAACAGGGACCCAAGGGGGCTCTGCAGGTAGTCAGCTGGAGTTCAGCATGGCTCCTTAAGATAAAGGCTTTATTATTACCAGGGTGAAAAAGAAGAGGGTGGGAAAGACTGGGAGAGTGGAGAAATAGAAAGGAGGGAGGAACAGGAGTGCCCCATTTAAAGCTGGTAAGCTCAGTTTAGGTGTGCTGCTTAATTTTGTCCTCAGACTCTGCAACACAACTGCAGAAAACCTTCTGCCAGAGAGAAGCTGGCTCTGCAAACAGTGGAGCTGTGCCTGTGCGACATTCCTCCTAAACCAGTAAGTGCTGCTGATCCCCACCTGGCTCTGCTGTTCAGTAGAATAATGCCCCAAAACACCAGTGCATAACTGAATGTTAACTGGCCTGGCAATTTACGGTGCACAGTTGGTGGTATAACCATCTAGCAGAGAAGTGTCAGGGTTAACTACCAGTGGGATACTTCCAAAAACCTCAAAAACCTCCGAGTCTCAAGGGCTTTCATACTAACCTGGGAAGCTACATTATGTTTTCTGCATGTTTTTGATGGGCACTATTTTCCATTCATTGGACTTCCTGTGGCTGTCATACACAGACACATTGGTGTAACATGTGTTGGTACTCATACCTGGCCTTGATCGTTAGTAGATCAATGGGAGACTTCCCTCTAGGCTTCACAAGGAATCTGTTTCTCTCTTTACCTTGTGCACAAACAGTGTGGTGTCCCCATCCCACCAGTGCCAGGCCTTGAGGCTTAGCCTTGAAAAGTACCCCTGAGGCTGCAGATGCCTGCACAACAACATAATTTGAGAAAACCCTTGCACAAGCTTGGTCTCAGTCTTAACAATGCTAGGTGGTAAAGCATTTTCCTACCTTGAAACAATTTCACTCAAGTGTCCTGAACAACACAGGCATCTGGAGAATTTACAATGCCCTTCTTAAAGTACAATTGTCCTGTCCCTCTTCTCATATCAATCCTTAAACTGCACACAGAGAAGGAGAGTGGGCAAGCCAGTAGAGAGAATCCCACAGAAGAGACACCACTAAGATCTACCTTGTGCACTACAAAAATACTCATAATTTCTTAGAACAAATGTCAAATGGCAGACTAAGATGGAAGAATATATATTTTTTTACAGTAACGTAAATTCCACTTAGCAAATTCCACTGGAAGGGTGTACACTGTGAATTACAGTTATATGATACCACTATGGCTCTGCTGTGCCTACTACCAATTGTCAAAATACACTGATATTCTCCTTTTAATTCTGACACATTTTCTATTCAAGCAAATGGAAGTTTTTCCATTGCTTTGACTCTGTAAAATGCCTTCTGAAAAAAACCCACATAACTGTTACAGCTATTTAATAAGTTACTACCATATACAATTTTATAACTATATGTTTATAGCTATACAGTAATAACTAGATACTTATATAATATAGTTAACTACAAAGTTAAATAGCAGTTATAGCTCACTTCAGCATGAAAAGGAATATTAAAATATTACTGGATTGATTTAACATTTGCTAGTGGATTTGCTAGAATGATTTACATGCACTGCCTGTCTCCTCTTAGCTGTGCTAGAAACCAAGTGCAGGCTGAATAACACAGAGGTTAACACATAGGACTGAACTGATCTGTGAATCTTCTGGCCTGTCTTGAACAGGAAGCAAGGAGCCAAAAGTTTTTTTGTTAATCCATAACTGTTTCAATGCTGAGATCCATTTCTTCATGCTGTGCAAGCACTAAMGAGATTTCCAGAACACATGCAGTTCAGCCTCTCCACTGGAGCAGAATTCAGAATCCATGTGTGACAGATGTTGGTCTAATCAGTTCTCATAAACCTCCAGCGAAGGAGATTAGCAACACAGGCTGCCTGGTGCTTAGCCACTGGATAATATTTTTTCATATTTAATTTAAATCTTCTTCTCTGCAAATTAGACTCTTGTTTTATATACATCCCAGTGGGCATGTTAAACATTTAGTTACTCACTGATCTCTTTAAAACAAGCTTTAAGCAGTACCAATGTTTTTTGCACTTCACAACATCCTATGCTGATTTACACTAGCTGAGCAGCTGGCCTACAGTTTTAAAAGAGCTGTTCTGCCAGCATCAGGCATTTCAGGGGATTGATGACAGCCAATCAAGATTTATGTTTTTCTGTTCAAGTGTTTTGTGACTCTAATGTGCTTATTTTGATACTGACAGTAAGTCATTGTGAGCTTACAGCTCTGATGGTGACCTGTATAAACCAACTGAGGATGGATTGTGCCCTCCAAGGGTAGACAGCAAGATGGGTTTTGCACTCTCAGAAAAAGTACCAAGTCATTTTTGCTTCATGTTCTCAGTTTTGGTCCCTCTAAGAGAGTTGAATTCACCTTAAAAATGAAGGAGGAGGAAAGAGAATTAGAAATTTGTTTTCTCCTGAACAACTTTCAGAAGGTGGTTGAAGTTTTTTAGCATCATACAACAGGATTTTTAATTCCAGCCAAGATGTCAGCTGAGAGGTTTTGCTTTCAAGAATGGTCTACTCTGTTTCTTACAGAGGCCTGATGCATTTATTTTATGTCAATGGTCAACCTGTAGGAAATTCTTGCAATTGTTCTTAGTTTGGCATGGAAAGAGACTGCTCTAGTCTATGAGACAGTGAAAAAAAACCCAAAACCCACTCATATAAGCTTGGAAATCAATGCTCCTAGGAATTCTGTTCACAGAGTAAACAACATAGCAGCTAGTCATATTGTCTTCTCAATGGCTTAGAGATTTATCTTGAGCTCATTACCTGAAATGACTCATGACTGGATGGCCTAGATAATCAAGTGAAAGTTGTGTGACCCAGATTAACATCTACCACACCTTCTGACTATTGGCATAATTTGGCCCATATGGGATGCAATGATAATGTTTCTGGACTTCACAGGGAAGGGGAAGATGAGAAAGACTATAGGGAAAGTGGAAATGCAGAAAAAAAATATTTTAAAATATTTGAAAATAGCATCATTCTGATGATGATAAGAATTTCAAAGGACAAAACAAAATGTGCTGCTCTCTTCTGGCCTGGTGTGGCTTGTCCTGAAAAGAATATGCCTCACTGCCTTTCTAGGCACTGGTACATGGAACTGCTTTTGAGGCAAGCATAACGAGTAATTTGTAAGAAAGCAGTTTTATAAACTTTAACAGGGAGCTTGCCACTGGTTGTGGCGTGGGTGAGGATAGCATGAAGCTGACTGACAAAGAAGCTGACAAGGGAAAAGTGCAAAGAAGCAAAGTCTAAGAAGCTGGTCCCTGAGTTGGTGCTAACCTAGGGGGGTTAAATGGAGTGAATTTTTCTTGGACTGCCTGRGCAGATCGTTTGCCCTAGGAATCAAAGTGTGAGCAGAATAATCCAATATAATAGGTTTACTTCCTAAGTGTTGTAAGGAAAAAGGCAGGAATGTTTTGCTTAGGGATAAACCAAAATAACTTGTAGAAGAGAGACTTGAAAGTAGACAACTGGTACTTGATTTTTCTTTGAATCAGATGTGCCAGCAGGAGACTGAAAATTGTCTCTAAAATCAGGGTGAACTTCTATGAACATTATGGACACACTGTTCCTCAGACTATGGTTGGGGTTATAGCCAGCACTCAGGGTGTCTGTGCAACACAGAAGCTCGAAGACAACAGCTGAAGACATAGATCAAGAGCAAAGAAAGCTTTGAGGGAATTCATGGCCTGGGAGTAATGGAAGAACCAAATAGTGAAGCAAAGGATAAGGCTTGTACTGGAGGAGACTTAAACAAGGGGATTTTGTCGAACATGTGGAGCTAGAGTTGAAGGCCACACCAGCATGGAAGGGGAGGAAAGGGAAGCCTAATTAATAAGATGGGGTCTCTGGATGAAAATAAAAGTCACTGAGAGGAAGAGGGGGAGGAGAGACAGAAGGCAAGGCAGGGGATTGCTAACACTGGGTGGTATCAGGTATGATGCACATCACAGCAACATAGACTAGGAAGAAAAGTCAGAGGGAAGATACGAAATGAAATGACAAAAGGGAGGAGAACGGTGCAGCTATAGGGGGAGGAACCATTTTCGTTCGGCTTCCCTCCTGTGTAGAAGAATTTATCACTGAAATTTATCCTCGGTGTTTCGTGTCACTGTGGCTCAATTTGTGCTATTCCTTCACAAACAACAACTTTGGTAAATGTTCCCTAACACTGTTCTGTGCTGTGACTGCTAAGGTCCTTCACAACATGAAGCAGGGTAGTAAAAGCCAGCTAATTGCTGTGCGAGCAGGGTGGAGTCACCAAGCAGTGTTGTTATTGAGTGGCAACTCACAGTGTGGAGCTGTTGAAAATTACTCATGTTTTGGTAGTGTAACCATGCTACTTTTCCTGATACTAAACGCCCTCTGACATGCCAGATTTACTGGGAGCTATAAACAAAAGTTTGTGGCCAATTTTTGAACTGGCACAGAAAAGAAGAATTTTAAAATGCAAGTTTATAAATTTTGTCATTATAATTCTGTAAATTACATTCCTGATCCCAGCAGATGCCTCCTCTCCTAGTGCCAGGCTACCAGTTTCCAAGTTTCCTGCCACAGAACCCCATGACTCTCCCAAGCTCCACATCCCTGTGGTCAGCCAGAATTATCTCATGGTCCTGACTTAACTTCAGTTCTTCTGCCTTCACCTGCATAATGGYGTCCATCAGCAACAGCCTTGCTAAAGCAGAGCCTGATCTTCTCAGAACAAAGGCAAGACAGAGAAAAAGGCCCCAAAACAAAAGAGGTATCTACACAAGTTTGTCTGTCTGCCTCCCACTAAGGCTGACTGTGATGGCTTCTTCTCTGGACTCCAGAACCTCTCCCCACATTGTTCTGTGCCCAGTTCTGTGCCCAGTTCTCCTGACAGCTGACTGCTCCCTCTTGGGAAAAACTTCTTAACTGTTGATCTCTGGATTTGCAAGTATCTAAACTGTTGTAAGTGTTTTGGTCTAATTGTTAATTTGTTGTAAGAGTTTTGATCTAATTGTAAGCTCAGTTGACTGTTGTTACTTAATATATGTATAAGTATGTTCAGATATTATTACTTGAGTCAGTTAAATGGCTAGGTTGTGTTGGAATGGGGAGAAGGAGGAAAAATATATATATGAATGCATCGCGCAGGCGTGGGCTCCAATCACAAAACAGGGTGCTCTGGAAAATCCTAAGACTGACATCCTCACACTGACAACTACATAACATCATCCCATGCGTCACCGAGAGAGATCAAGATCGGACAGCAGAACGAGCCAATGGAATCAGCCCCTAGAAGAATGATTGGTCCAGAATCCACCTGCAAACTGACCAATAGCAACGGACATTCAAATGAGGCATCAAAAGTGCTCTGACCAATCAGGAAACGAGCCCGAGACTATATAAACTGCTCTAGTGCTCCGCACTGGGTCCTGCTAAGGTGGCTGGCTCGCTGAGGGAGCACCCACCCTTGTGCCGCGCTGAAACAGTATCTCTGCCGTGCCGTGCCGTGCCTGGCAGTGGGGCTACTCCTCTCTGCCCGTCCCCGGCTGCTTTTAATAAACCAATTACTAGAATTGGCAGTTTTGTCGGAGTGTTTCTGACATAAACCAGCAAAGAAAAGCCTGGAGCTTTCCACTGAGCAGAATATAGGATACTCAAGTGGAGCAGCTTTTCAGTGCCTGTCGAGATATTGTCTCCAAAGTCACTGTACAGACTCACAAGTTTTGGTCTTTCAACAGTCTCACTTAATTAGCCCAATGCTGGCTAGTCAGGAAGCATTTTCCCCTCTAGAAGTCAAAGAGATTAGCTTCATTTTCAAGGGTACATTTCAATTGCAGAGAACATGATGCAGGGATCCCCAAGCTAGCACTGAGCTGATCAGGCAAGTCTACACAGCACAGCAAAATACTGTGCAGATATGCCAAGTGGGACTGCAAGGCAGAATAATCATGTTCCACTGGCACAGCACTCAGGGCTACATGGTGTCTGGTTCAGTGCTGGCCTGCATGCAGCCTTTGCACTGTGTTTCCCAGCTCTTCAAGCTGTGGGAGTAAATTGTACTGTACCAGCACAGACATCTTTGTGCACGCCCAAAGTTGCTGATCAGAGTCTTAGATTATTACACGGCAACTCCACTCCATCCCAACCTCTCTCTTATAATCACTGAGAAGAAGTCATGCAGTATGATCCATTTGACCTTAATTTTGTTACACATCTCACGTGAGACACTTGCAATCTCTTAAACGCTACTTTGGTGCATTGATTTTACTAAGCCTAACCTTGAGAAAGTCTTCTAACACTAACCTTCAGATGTCTGCATTTATCCTGATCCCTTCCTTCCTTCCAATGTATCCCAAAGCTTTTTTAAGAAACAGTTACCAAAAAAGAAATATTTTATGCAGATAAAATTATAATCTAGTACTGGACATGAATGAGTAACAGTTTTGGCGTCAACCTAGATTAGTTACCCTAAATTCAAGAAACCATTCCTTCTAGCAGGTCCTGGCAGAGCAAGGAACAGGAAACATGAGAAAATTTGCCATCTTGCAAAGTTTTTGTAGCACTGACTGTGTTCTTGAAAAGCAGCCAGCAATCCATCCCATCGACTTGTAAATGTTCTGCAGCTATTCTCTTAATAATTCAAGGATGATGGATGASTGTAAGGTTGGGCAGCTTTGTTTGATAGCCTAGGGGAGAGAGAGGGAGGGAGAGAAACAAGTATCAGCAAATAGATTGTGCAACAGACAAAAAGTATTACACAATGCACTATATTTTAAGTAAGTGTTCTGGAATGTTGTCATTTTCACCAATTGATGTTGCTTAGAATAATTCATCAGCTAATGCCATCAATAATTTCATTTGAAGAGAGAAAAATGGGTCCAAATAATTGCCCCCAATCATGCTTAAGAGAGTGTCAACAATGCAGAGCACTATCTACAACATATTACATTTTCTAAAAAGAGACAGTCCCTACATTTTAACCTCTTATCCCCTTTGGAGCTTTAGCAGAGAATGGGCTCAAACATGAGGTGGAGGGGAGTCTTGAGATCTTTCCACACCTCAGAGTCACTTTGGAGTCACTTCTGTTAATTGTTTAATTCTGTGATTTTTCAAACCTCTAGGAGACACAGAGCAAAAAGTTTTGTGCTCCAAATTTTCACAACAGGTAAGTGAGAAACACAGCCACTACTGTCAGTAGGCTTAAATTTGATAGAAATGGGGACTGCCCCTCTGCTCGGTAAATGCTGTTATTAAGCATTTTTATTAAGCATAATTACTAAGATTGTGAAAATTCATTTAAATCTGGTATGAATTCTTCTAGTAAATATTTAAAAATTACTTTCTGCTCAAAGACAAAGACTTAACAGTCCTTTCTTTTCCTTCAACTCTTGCAGCTTCTAATCTGTCCTTTCCGTTCCCTCTCCTTGAGCTGAAATATCTTCCTCATTCTATGACCACCAGAGCACAATATGCAAATAATGTAAACAACTCTAGTATGAAATGAGGTTTTTTAATGGAAGCATGTATTTTGCAATTAGGAATGTGTGGAAGAAGTATGGGAATTGTAATGATTTCAGATCTATTACATAAATGCAAACCAGCAGAAGTTATGGACAATGAATACGGTCATGCATGGTACAGCACGACCACTGGTTTCATCAAGCAAACCTCCAGTGGGAAGGTGAGCACCTACAAGTGCTTTTGATGTTTGGGCTGGGCTCAGTGTTTCACATAATGAATACACTTTTTTCAAAACCAGCAAACATTGTATTCATGTGTTGATGAAGCGGCAGCACAATAGCATATGCGAAGGGTACTAGAACACACACTTCATAAAATCAACATCAAAATGTCTCTTGACCTCAGCTGTGACATCAGCAGCCTCTGTGTATATGAGAACAGATGTCTGAAGTTGACTTGCAGTAGAAGTTTCTGACGAAGGGAGGAAAACATTTTTGAAGGACTTGTAGCCACTGTGCAGCTAATGGTAGAAGCACACTATTAGCTAAGTCAGTCTGTAATCTGGTAGCAGCTCTGAACTCCTGACTGGCATTATTCACACAGAGCAGCTTCTGCAGGGAATGTTTGCCAGACTCTCCCCCTATGAGAAAACTCCACCTGACACAGGTGGCTATTAATGAATCTGACCTGTCCCCTACTCTCCGCCCTGGTCATCCATGGCATTTCAAGCACAGTTGAGGTTCTTTACCTTTGAGATCCTTCATGGCCACTACAAAAGATCACAGAGAGTCGCAGACTGAGGACTACAATCAGCTTTCAGTGCTCTCAGACAGTCCACTAAGGTACAGAAATCACTATGGTAAGAAAAAACTATTTGGGGCAGACGTAGAAGTCTGAATCTGCAGAATAAATTTCCAGTAAGCCGAAGACCACCACGAAACACAGAACTTCCTGCTCCAACTGCATTTGACCTTGTCTTTCTAACAATAATAAAGAGAAATGTGTGGGCTGGTATCCCACCAAGAGAGACTGCTGCAGTATCCCACCAAGAGAGACTGCTGCAGAAGGCCCACCCCGTGGCGTGGCTGGTGGGCACATCGCAGCGAGCTCGCTCACCACGCTGCCCAGCACRCTGCCGAGGCTCAGCAGAAGATCGGGCTGTACACGTGAACAGCAAATACTCTGAAGGGGCCCATAAGAATATGCAACTATCCTTTAAGTCTACAAACTTTGAAAGAGAAAAGTGCAGTGCTGCCCCTCATAAAGACTTCCAGCTAGTGTGCTATTTCTGCTGTTCACCATCTTCAGCTATCCATGAGAGAAATTAATGTTGTCTAAGGARGGACTAAAAAAGTTATCTCTGTATTTTAGCACCATTTTTATAATGCTGACAGATAAAGCAATTTCTATTTTAGTGCATTGATCACACCAAAATGACAATTGTTTTTACTTTTATTTTTTCCATGTATGCAGCTCAGGAATAGAGGGCAAGACTCACATCTTCCATTGGGGTATGGAAACTGAAAGGATTAGACAAAATGTTGTCAGACAACTTAAGTAATTGCCCTAATACACATCCAACTGCCTTCTGCTAAATACCCAATTAAGGGCTCTGTGAGTGTGAGTCTAGAAGGCAGGGGTTCCTCAGTCCAACAGCATGTTAAATTAATTCCTCATTACCACAATATTGAATATTATAGCACCAAGTAATCCAGTAATTACCATTTCCCTTTTCAAATCTGGAGTTCATTGATGCAGTTGACAGCAAAACAATCCTGAGATTTCTCAAAAACAAACCAACTTGCCTTTATGTCTTTATTTGTAAATGCATTTCTGAAAAACATCATGTGAATTGTATTTTGTAAGATCCTTAAAGAGCTGTTACTACCTCAGCATTAAATACAGAGAATCCTACTTAGGCAGTAATAATGTCATCTCTTTCTTTCTAAGGAAGCCTGTTTGACATGACAAAACATGTGTTGTCAAATGCAGGCACAGATGACTTGGGAGATAACACAGTACAAGCAGTCATAAGGTCTGAAACTCAGATGACTACTAGAAATTCCCATACAACTTTTATTTTTATGCTGTATTT
Organism: Amblyornis subalaris; assembly: GCA_018881555.1. Taxonomy (NCBI): domain Eukaryota; kingdom Metazoa; phylum Chordata; class Aves; order Passeriformes; family Ptilonorhynchidae; genus Amblyornis; species Amblyornis subalaris. The sequence goes on along the minus strand of JACAXG010000079.1, from coordinate 3,342,976 downwards.
CTTGTGAATTTGTTCTTTCAATATATGAATTGCTATAGAAGTAGTTTAATGACAAAATCATGAGAATAACCTTACATTTGCAAACTCTTACTACTGTTTTTTTGGCTTGTACATCATATCTTTCCACTCAGTTTTCTTTGACAACTGTACCTAGTCTAACAGTTGTTGTGTATATGACTATATATAGTGACTTTTGTTGATCTTCTTGGAGACTTTTAACATAATCAAAAATAATAATAATTAATATCTACCTGTCAGATATGGCTTCTTCAGTGAACTGAAATAAAAGCTAGAAATACACTCATCTGTAACCAGGTCAACTTATCTCATAGCACTTGTTATAAAAGCATGAATCACATAATGTTCCCTGGGTAATTCTGTGATGGCCAACTTTTTATAAGCAAACGTTGCAAAGAGCCTTGCAAACAATTAGGACTAATTCATAGCTCCCAGTAATACTGATTATGCTCCATGGGGCAGATCTGGCAAACCCCTCCATGTCAGTCCTGAAGGGACACCTGGCTGCATCCTGAGGGTGCATTAGGGCAAGCCCTGGGGATCACCATCTGCCTCAGTGCCTGTTTTACTGGAGGAAACCCACAAAACAGCCAGAAAGGGACATGCAGTGGGTCACTGTGGAGCACAGCCAGTCTGCAGTGAGCTACACAGGGCTACACAGTAGTTAATCCCACAGGAGCAGCATGAACCAAATCAGCAGTTCTCAGGACAATGCTATGATTTGGGTTTAGCAAGGAAAGTGCTGATGACAGAGATATAACAGTCATCCATCACAGTCCAAATAAAGAAGAACTACATGGGTTTTTTTCTTTAGGGTTTGTTTTTTTTCAATATATCAGTATACATAAGGAAAAGCTGGATTGGTTGGAAATGGTTTAGTTTCTCTAAAGGGATGGAGATCCCAGAAGTTTTTATTCCTTCAGCTGATGCTGATAGACAACTTTGGATGCTCAGTACCTTTCAAAATCAGGTCACAGACATGAGATAGATTAGGACCTAATTTTCAGTTATCTTTTTTAAAAAGGATCTGGGTTATAGTCTTGGGAAGTAGAATACTTGTAAGAAGTTTGTATTGTCTTTTGCTCTGTATAATGGAGTGGCACGTGGCATTTTCTGTAGCTGCACAGGTTCACTTTATAGCCAATCTGAAAACAATCTGTTTAGATCATATAATACTCAGAGATGTTGCTGCCCTCTATGAATGAGTTTAGGGAATTATGCCCAGGTCCATGGATGTATGTAGGTGCCTGGTGACCAACGCAATCAGTAGAGGCTGGGTATTTAATTATCTTCACACCCCCAGGACAGAATGGTGGAAAACGGTCTGCTTCTACAACTTTCTACAACTATCGAGGGCAATGCCAAAACCAGTGACTGCTGTAAAGAGCAAGGCTGGGACCCTGCTGAGTCGTGCTGCAAGGCACAAGGAGGGTATAGCTAGGACAAAAGGGCACCCCTCACCTGCTGGGATTCCCTCCTAGAAGCCAACACAACCATGGCTCTCAGTCTCCACAGGACATTCATAAAAGCAAACCTGCACCAGCATGTACCCAGAGGAGCCCCACCACACCCAAACATGCAAGGGCAGCTGCACACACCACCCAGGTGTATCACAGAGCTCGTCCTTCTCCATTACCACACAGTATCAGGCCCTCCTTCTGCTTGAAGCTGCCCATGTGCTTGTATGGACCTGTGCTTTACCAATGCTCAGAGACAAACCTGTGCATGAATTATTCAAAGGTATCCATACAATTAGTTTTGAAAACTGTAAAATAATGATCTGACAACAGGCTGGTCATATCTCCCATGGTTTCATTACCTCAAATGAAGCTGAAGAATCAGGAAATGTTTTGTTTTAGTTTGTCATTGAGCTAATGAAAAAGAAATCTATTCTTCCTGATGCTTCACTGTGAGAAGTCTTCAGGCAGCACTTCTGCCATCTCCCTGGGCTACAGAAGGGCAGACATTGGCCAAGGGTGGGTAACACTTGGGCACTGTCCCTAATATGGTCAACAGAGCTGCCCTCTGGCATCAGTACTTGGATCAGCCTGGGTGCATTTCTCATTTGAGGCCCAGTTCTGCCACCGCTGAGTTAACAAGAGTTTGTGATGGGGCATGTTCAGGCTTCCAACACATTAAGAATAATGCTAATGATATTATAGGTTTTGTCTGCATTACGGTCTGGTGCTTAGAAAACAAACATTTTGGCTTTGTCTCAATGTTTATGTTCAATAAATACCTCAGCTTTGTCTCAACAATTATCTCTCCACAGCAGACCATTATCCAGTAGCAACATATAATTCTTTTAACAGTACTGTTTAAAATATATCCTCTTTGTGCTGCAGAAAAAGCAGTTGTATGTGGGAAATGTCAGTGGACTCATGTATTTTTGGAATTAAAACAGAAATTGAGTCATTTGAGCTATTTTTTTATCCTCTCAGTTTTTGTTTTTCCATTTCTTGTTTTGCACAATACAAGGTCCCTCTGGCTCATGAGAAGATTGCAACTGGAGAAATTTGGAAGGCTTCCAGGGAAAGCATATTTTAGGGCAGTCCTGTGCCAGGGACTATTGCAGGTGATAATAAATGATGAAGGTCCAACATATCACCTGAATCTCCTTCAAACTGATGACAGGGCTTTAGGAATAGGTAGGCGTTGGGCTTCTTTGTATCTTTTAAGGAAAAGGTGTGAGAAGCTCCTGGTGATAATTGTTAAATATTAACATCATGTTGACGTTTMAATCTGATTGCATGCAAGTCAGCAAGACACCTAGAAGTTAGCAGGGTATTTAAAGAAAAAAATTATCTCAGTAATTTTGGAGATTTAAGGGCACTGTAGGAGGAGACACTGCCATGACTACAGTGCTCTGTGCAAACGGCCCAAGCAGCAACATCTGAGAGGTAACAGCTCTATTATGCATCAGTCTTTTTGTTGTCTGCACTCTGTACTGAGCCAAATACGCAGTTAGCACTTAGCAAATATGCAGTAGGGCAGAGGATCTATCCTCCTGTGCATCAGTACAAGTCCAGAGAAACTCTCTTAAGGTTGCAGAACTACATGAGATCAGATTCTGGCTTGTTGTGTTCATGACCAATTAAACTTTAGCAAAGATCTGAGATAGTGGGACCTATCTGAGGTAAAAGGTTGCAGTGATGAAAAGTGGCTGAAGAGGAATGGATGGTGGAAGAACTGAACAAGCAGAGCCCTAGTGTGGATGGAAACAATATTTGAAGTCTGCAGACAAAATTACTATAGCTAGATCCAGTAAAGGATACAGGTGTCTAGGGGGGAAAAAAAAGGAGGAGGAATGCTCAAACTGCTTGAGGCACTTGCAACCAAGCCTGATGTTTCCCAAACTTATCTGGTACCTCACTATTGTACCTCAGCATTCCTGGGCTTCTGTGCAGCTCACACTTGCCACCATCTCACACATGCTGACCTCTCAGTACCTATTTCACAGCTGAGTGGCAACCCCAGACTAGGAATCCTGGCACAAAGGTCTCATGAAGGCCTGTAGTGGTTTGACCTCGGCTGGGTGCCAGGTGCCCACTAAGCCACTCTATCACTCCCTTTCCCAGTGGGACAGGGGTGAGAATAAGATGAAAAAAAAATAACCAGTGGGTTGAAATAAAGCAGTTTATTAAAGCGACAGAAAGAAGCAAGCAAAGATCTGCGCACACATAAGCAAAAAGGAAAAAAAAAGGTCAATCTCTACTTCCCATCAGCGAGCGATGTTCGGACACTTCCCAGGAAGCAGGGCCTCGGCACGTGTAGTGGTTGCTCCAGAACGCAAACATTACAGAATAATGGATATCCCACTGTTCCTCCTCTCTCCCTTAGCTTTTATATCTGAGCTGACATCATATGGTATGGAATATCCCTTTGGTTAATTTGGGTCAGATGGCCTGGTTGTGTCCCCTCSCAGGCCCATTCCCAACCCCTTCATGGGGGAAGGAATGTTAGAGGGACAGCCCTGCTCAACAGTAGCCAAAACACTGCTGTGTTATCAACACTCTTCCAGATCCCAACGCAAAGCACAGCACTGTGAGGGCCACTGAACTCTACCTCAGTCAGACCCAATACAATCTCCACCCCTTACTCCATAACATTTGCATCATACTCAGATCCCACATAATCTGTTTATCTTCCAACTGTTCCATTATATTTATGTCTCATTACTGAAATTCTTTCTTACCCACACACACAACTTAAACTACATCCTTAAATCATCTCTATACCAAGCATACGCTTTCATTAATTACTATCCCCTGTCCCTTCAAAGATATTTGCCCCTTTCATGGGCTTCCCTCATCCCTCCAGGTCTCCTTTTCAGCAGAATGAGTAGTCAGGACAGGAGAAGTAGTACACTTGATGGTTGGGCACCAACACCAGCCCAGCTTGGGTCATCATTGCATCTTCCTTGCTCCTCGCAAAATTCACCCTTCTTCAATTCATGTCACTTCTGCTACTTTACTTCCTGCAACATACAATTTACACCACAGATTATTTTTCCCCCAAGGTTAAATCTCCTTGAGGCACACACTGGGTCTTCCCCCCTTTTCTGGGGTACCATGTCGCCACAAAATGTGCCTCTCAAGACCTGAGATCGTGTTCTGAGCAGTGGTGTGATTTACTGGGTATGTTTCCAGCCAGCCAATTGTTGCCTCTACCATGGAGAAAGCAGGTTGCCCCCGTGCAGCCCACGGAGGTCCACAGGGTCCACTCGCAGCCTGTGGGGGAGGTGCCCATGCCGGAGCGGGTGGATACCAGGAAGCTGTGGTCCGGCGGGAGTCCCAGTGGAGAGAGAGGCCTTGCTTCCAGGCTGGAGCAGCCGTCCTTGGAGGACTGCACCCCGTGGCAGAGTGACCCATGCTGCAGCAGTTTTGGGACGACTGTCTGCCCGTGGGATGGACTCACGCTGCAGCAGTTTTGCGAGGGCTGCTGCTCGTGAGCTTGGACCCACGCTGGAGAGGTTCACGGAGAACTGTCTCCCGTGGGAGGGACCCCACAGTGCAGCAGGGAAACAACTCCTCTCCCTGAGCAACAGAAAGATCATCTGGGGTGATGAACTGACCAAAACCCCCACTCCATCTCCCTGCACCGTTCGGTGGGAAGGAGGGAGGGGTTGGGGGGAGACAAGGGTGTTCTTAAGGGTTTATTTTACTTCTCATTCTCCTATTCTGATCTTGTTAGTAATAAATTCACTTTATCTCATTAAGTTGAGCCTGTTTTGCCCTTAAAGTGTTTTCTCCCAGTCCTTATCTCAACTCATTAATCCTTTGTTAAATTTTTCTCTCCTCTGTCCAGTTGCAGAACAGATGAGAGTCAGTGAGCAGGCTTTTCATGGGTGCCTGGCGTTTGGCCAGTGTCAAACCACAACAAGGGCTCAGTCTAGTCGATGCACTCTGAATACACCTCAACATTGAATTTCATGCAGAACATCACAGACAGGGTCCTATGCCTTGTAGGGAATTCCAGTACCTTCTGCACTACCCAGCAGTTCACTTTTATCAGCTTTGGGACCTAATTTTGGTGGCATAACCCACAGGAGCAGATCGCATCCCCTGAAGCAAAGAGCTGTCTCCACCCTCATCAATCATCAGGCATCAAACAAGGCTCCCGCACTGCTGCGGCCAGAGCTAGAGAGATGAGATTGGAGGTTGCTGTCCAGTCTGCATTACAATGGGATGAGGAGGTTTCCTGTGGTAATTTAGAAAGTCTCCCTACAGTAACAGCTCTAGTGATACTCACCATCTCTTCCAGGAACAATCAGATGACAATGACACCTGGGCTGACATTAGCCTACAAGTCACTGACTGGTGTAACTAGTCATGCCTAGCAAATTTGGCACTTGCTCATTCATTAGGAGAGATGAGCTAGAGGTTCTCCTCCAGAGCTCTGTTATCTCTATTAGGCAAACAAAATTAAAGTCTAAGATATGTGATTCAGCCTTGTGGTTCAGGAGCACAGGTGGGACAGAGGAGTTTTTGTTTCTCTTCCTCTAATGTATTTTATCTGATGTGAAGTGCCTGGATAGCTCAGTGAGCAGGGACAGACCCAAATTCACATGAAATGATGAAGCGGTCAGTAAAGAAGAAATCAGGTCCCTGAGTAGGAGCAATGTGACATGCTTGGAAGACTGCACATAGGCAACAAGTTGAGATGACTTTCAATACAGCCAAAAGTAAAGTCATTCATTAAAGGACAAATCTTTCAGGTCATCCTCACAGGTTAATGGAGCCCTTAGAAGCAGTCAGTCTGCAGGGAGGCCAGGGCAGATAACTCAACAGGAGGAAGTGTTTGCTTCAACAAAAGGAATCCTTGTATATATGAACCTGGGAACTCTGGATGCTATGGACAAAATCTGTAACTGCTCTCAGTTTAAAAGTGTCCTGGCCTCACATGTACAACTCAAGAGGTTTCAGATGAGAGTTCACTGAATGACTGAGGACTGGAAAATGTGTCCTACAGCAAGAGTTTCCAAAAGCTGAAGCTCTTCAGTAGAGCAAAGGGAAAGGCTCATATAGGAGTAATTTAGAAGTACCTGTATTTAGAGAAAAACTTTGGAGTGGGCTCTCACGCACATCTGTCTAGACGATCTGCCTTAGAAATAAGGCATGTGGTTTCAGCTGAGAGGAGAAATTAACTGCTGGAACAATTTACATGGAGCAGAGGGTAGATTCTTCATCACTGAGCATAATTTAATTAAACTTGGCTGGTTTATGCAAAGAAAATCAATAGTTCAAACAGGAACAAATGCAGGGAAACCCTTTGATCCATGTTATGCACAAGGACATGTGAGATGATTCACTATGGATATCAGACAATGAAAAGTGGGTCATCTTGCACTCTGTTCCCCCTTCACTCTCCATCCCTCAGCACCACATCTGTGAGCAGTGGCAGCAAATTGAAGCATCTCCAACATTGCCTTCCTCCACCCTGAGACAGAGAATCCAGGACCAGCAGAAATGGGAGAGAGAGATAGGCAAGAAGATTTCAGTGCAGGAACAGAGCTTGGAAATTCACGAATTAATACCACGTTTTCCTTGGGTTGCATAACTAATTGTTGAGCAAGAGAAGAGTGGAGATGTGGGCTGGTAGGATCTAGAATAAATTAATTAGAAGTTAAGAGTCTGAGGGCCAGACGGAAACTTCCTACTCTCAGGAGGCCAGAGGGAGTTCTTACAGAAAAGGGTATCACTCTCTGTCCATCTAAAAGAACTGGCAACACACATAGTCTGCCTTTCTCTCTTATAAGAGAGAGAAGTCAGAAACATAGAGGCAGGCAGTGGTCCCCTCTGACTAGCCTTGAGTGTGTTGTCTCCTGCCTTTGTGAATGCATTCACTGAGGATGTTGCAGTGACCTCTCTTGGCAAGCTCTGTGTTTGTGTGTGTGTGTGTGTGTGTGTGTGTGTGTGTGTCTTTCTACTCAAGCTACTCTTTGCATGATATCTTCCAGGAGATGCAAAAGCAAAATGAGCTCAAAAGCAGTGCTAATTGCCTGGAAGGTAGTCAGAATATTACCTATTCCTTACAAATCAAAAAAATTCCTCTGCCTGTTTTCATAGCGTTAACGCAGCACTAGCATAACAGTTCAGCCAGCAAAATTTGTCAAAGAGCCAGTCCAGATTAAACAAACTATTTGATCCCTGAATACTCAAATCTCCTGATTCTTTAAAGAATAGCACTTTGTTAGAATCATTTCAGTGCATTAGTCTCCCCTGACAATGATATTACAAATCCCAGCACAAAATTAAGACACAACCCTACATAAGCTGTGACAGCTCATGCCTGCATCTGCTCACTTCTCTGACCTCTCTGTTGTTCATCCTGGGCACAAGATATATTTCAGCCATTTTAATTTGCACTCCAGGCTTTGCCAAAGTATTCCTCTCACCATCCCCACCCTGACCTTGGGGATGTAGTCTTTAGGACATTCTGCAAGTCACCAGTAGTGTTGCAACATGTCGCTGCTCCACCTTTAAGTGGCTGGACAGGTAGGTAAAGAACCTAGCCCATGATTCCATCTGGATAAAGAGAAGCTTTCTAATGGGAAGGACAAGGAAGCACTGGCACATGTTGCCTGCAGCACTGGTGGAGTCTTTAAGAACTGGTTTGACTGGCATCTGTGAGGAGCGATACAGGCACAGTTCATTCTGCGTTCCAACACTATTTTTCTAAACCTAGGGTGAAATTCTGCTCCTGATGAACTCTCAAGAATATCTGCCTGTTCTCTGCAACGTGGGAAACTAAGGAGACACACTTTGGCAACCGGCATTGAGGAAGAGGATTGCAAGTCATGTTAATCACCTTAGAAGGACATTTGACCCTTAGCTACTACTCTCCAGATACTGCAGTCATTGGTGTTGACCGACATTTGAATCTTCAAATCCCAAAATGAACAACAGCTTCCAGACTTTTATAACTCACATTATTTTTAGCTGATTACACAGTCCTCATGATTGATCTGCCTGGAGTGGCTCTGCTGCAAGCCCCGAGGGAGGGGAGAGGAAGGGGTTCATGGAGACACACATTTCCATGGGTGATAAACTTGCATCTGTTTTGAACTGTAAAATGGCAGCTCGTTGTGAAATCCTGTCGGAGCATACCTTTTAAATGCCAAACAAGCACAGCATCAGCAGCACATAAAGAAATATTTGAAAGGCTCCGGCAGGAAGCCAAGAGAACGTGGCTAATGTTTCACCTAACCTCACCCCCTCGCCGGCTGGCTGTGCCCCGGCAGCCCTGCTTGTGTGACGTGAGCCTCCGAGCTCCGGCAGGCAGCTGCTCCTTGACTGCCTGCACTGTCTGCCCTGCTGGCAGCAGGACAAGGGAAACAAAGAGGCTAAAACATAAAGCAGCCGAGATGAGGAGCGGCGTGGCCGGGAGGACAGCGTGCCCTCCCTCACGGCAGGGTTGGAGCGAGGCCTCTGCCGGCGGGCACCCACCCGCGGAGCCGCCCGCGCTCCGGCCGGGCCCCACCGCTCCCTCCAAGAGGGGCCCAGCACCGAGCAGACACAGAATGTGGCTCTTTCACTTCGGGCTGGCGTTAATGGGGGAGCGGTGTGGGAAAAACTTGTCAGGCTGTGCCTTTCCTTTGGAAAAATCCACTTTTGACTCCACTGCCTCCAGTCCCCTGTCCTTTACGCACACACGGTCATTTCCCTCCTCTTTCACACCCCTAAATAATTTTCTTTTAGCACAGAACAGCTTATTTTTCAATAATCTGTATTAAAAGTAATTATCCAGAGGCCTGTCCCAGCAGTCCTGCTCTGGAACTCTTGCTTTCTCTGAGTTATTCTTGTGTCCTTAATTCGTAAAATTAGTACCCACCCCAGATACAAAAACCTGGAGAATGCCTGCTATAGTTTTGTCGCTATCACTGGCTGGCAGGTCAAGTTGAAAATGGAGCTGACAAGTGTGATATGCCAAGAGAAACATTCTGTATACAGGAATTCGGACTTATTGGATGTGAACAGTGTTAATTATTGATTGATCGTATTCACCTCAGTTCTAGTGAGGTTTTTAGAGTTGACCTTTTACTTGCCTTAAAATATAAACCATGGCTAATGGGGTAGTAGAGCCACAAAGCTTTTCAGAGGATTTAGACAAAACYGTCTTCGTGTAGCATCAACCCAAGTGACAAAAGTGTTTCAGATTCTAAATAACAAGAAGCAAGACATAGTTTTTTTACTAGGTGCTGACCAAAAGCTTGGAGTTTAAGCCCTAAATCACCAGCAATATGGTCTCATGACATAAGCAGGAACATGGTGGCAAAGCAGTTGCTGAATGGCAGCAAAACAGAAATACAGAGAAGAGACTGGAGACTAAAACCAAATATGATTCTTCTTGCAAAGAACATATGAACTGACAGGAAGGAAAAGATCTAAAAATTAATACATAGTTTGGCCAAAAGCAGATACAGAATTAAAATCAACTTAATTTTTGAAGGTCTGGATTTCTTTGTTTATTTGCTTACTAGATGTCTTTTTGATCCAGCTGTTTTTCATTTTGGCTAGTTTCATTTTGAGGCAAAAGTGATGAAATCCTACAAGAAAGGAAGTTCTTGTGGTTTTTCAGGGGCATCCAGAAGCAGAGTAATGGAAAACCCACAATAGATGGGAAAGACTGGAAACCATGAGACTTTTCCTACCCAAACTCTGCCTATTTCTGCAGACTGGTGGTATCTCATGACATACAGACTCTTTCTGGGCTTGAGGAGGCTGCATACAGACCTTGTGTAGGCACAGGGAGATGCTGTGATAAAGTCCTAGTGAGTACCAAAGCTGAATTGCCTTTGGAGGCACAGTGATCTATCCTTTTCCAGCCCCSCTCCTTGTGCTCCTTCCAAGGTCTCCAGTCTTTGTGCTCCATGAGCCATAGGACTCACCTTGTGTTCAGCCGGAAGGGCTGGAGATAAGTGTCTGTGCTCTCTTCCCTGCTTGAGCACCCATATCCTGTCAAAAACTGCCTGGCCTTAGCATAGCTCAGAGGTTGCATGAGCATTGTGTATGTTTCGGCCAATCTCCCAAACACTGTAGAACTACCATTTTTTAAAATTCCTCTTCTCATTAAAAAATTGGGAGTGCCAGAGAAAGTGTATTGCTCTAGATGGTGTTTTATTTAAGCTGTTTCTCTTTGTGTAGTCACAGGTACTTCCTCTAGCAAAAATATGCATATGTGAGTCTATCAGTGTGTCTAGTGATATGTTAAGTTTGTTCTACAATACAGACTTTTGAATACAATTGTCCTGGGTTAGTTATATATTCTATTACCACCCACAAAAGCTAGATAAATTTCATAATTACACACCTGGGACTCCTTATCTCAACTGAGATAAGCACTCCAGCCAACAGGAAGCAAGACCCACCCTGGTTATCTGATCTCAGGTAATGGCCCATTAGCACCACCCAGCCTGACTAATTAGCCTGAACCCCATCAGAGGACCCTGGATCATCTCTGAGACCCCTCGGGAACATCTCGGAGGACCCTAGGGCTCATCTAAGCTCATTACCGAAGCAACCAATAGAACATCGGGAAGATCCTCTTCCACTGTGAAAGTCCCCGCCCCTGGGGGAGGTGACAGCCAACAAGCACAGCATAAAACAAGGGTTTTGGATGGGAGAAGATATCCTCGACTCGACTGGACTCCGCTCTCAGGACTCCACTCTCGACTGGACTCCACTCCTCGGAATTGGATTCAGCTACTCCACTCCACTACTGGGACTGGGCCACCAGGCCTTCCTGCAGGACCAGTGCCTAACTGGACTGCACAGCTACCATCCTGGTCAACAGCGTATCAGGTTGTACCGTGACTCTGTCAGTTTGTTTAAGCCCGTGTTTCTGTATTACTGCATTTATTTTAACCTTTTTACTAAAATTGTAATTTTGACCTAAAATCTCTCCAGGTATTCTCAGTGTGGGGTTAATTTCTCCTGCTGGTTTACAGCCAAAAGCAGCACAACAGTCTAAACTGTTCTCATCCAACAGCTCTGCACATGCAAAAAGAAAACAGAATGAGCTCTGAGCCTTGGACTGGCTATGCTCAGTCAGGACCACTCAGTGCACCAGTCATCAGCACCAGAAAAGGAGAAAAAGTGTTCAGGAACTCACTCCTATCTCCAGGCAGGTACAGAACAGGCAGGACATTAGGAAAAGGCAGTGTGTAGAGACTGGCTTATACCCTGAGAATAAAGTTCCACATTTTTTCCCATGTAATTTGTGGAAATGTTTTGAGTAATGGATGAAAATTACTTTCGCCCCCTGCCCCCACCCACCCAAGTGCAGCTGAACCCTCTATTTCATTGAGCATGCATATTCCTTCTGTGATGCACATAATCTGCCACCACTCAGGTATGGCACTGCTTTGTGATCCATAATGCATAAGCAGAGATGCAGGAAAAGCTCTTGCCTTTGCTTCACAGAAAGAAGACTGATTTGGCTGAGGCTGTAAATTTCAAACAGAACTCAGCCTGTAAGGCAATGACTAAAAGTTTAACCATATTTCTTCTATCATTAATGTTCATTAGGTAGCTACTGACCAGATCTTCAGCTGGCTAAAGTCACCTTACCTTTAAATCTTTGAGGAGATTTTAGCCACTGTCTCTGGGCTTAACCCTGTAAGTGTCAAATGGATTAGCTTCTGGACTTGTGCCGTCTTTAATGACCCTCCAAACTTGCTTCTTTCCCCAACAAGCAGCTGAGGACATGGGGGTACGTGTCCACCACAGGAAGGATGTACATGGGATGAGTGCTGGCTGGGGCGCACACAGGGGCCAGAGGGATGCCATGGGGGGCTCAGAAGATTCCTTGGGGACACCTAGGGACCTCTCTTGTCCCACCATTTACGCAGCATTACTAAATACAGTGGGGACATGCTTCTGGGTCACACTAAAAGTCCCTGGAACTCTATATCCAGCTGTCATATGCAAGAAAGCCTCTTTCTTATACCACTCTTACAAAAATAAAACAAAAGCACAGGATAAATACTACCTTCCTTTATACTCAAATCTGAGATGACACTGTTGGTTTCAGGAGGGAAGCTTGTATGTCTGCATCTTCCCACTTTCAGAAGAAAACTATTTTCTCTTCTTAAGTAGGGAGCAGAGAATCCCAGATGTGTCTGGAGCTATGTGATTAATCACAAGCTGATGTGTAATACCATGAGAGGAAAATCTGTGGGGGAGGGAAAGCGTGGAGGGGGGGGGGATGTGGGCATAAAATAACATATTTTATTTCATTCCATTAATAGTTTGAAAAATAAATGTAACTAAATGCAACCTTCAATGACTTCCTTTAAAAAGGCCCAAAATATATAATTTTGAAAAGAGTTATTTTAACAATTTTTAAAATATTTCTTAAGGCTGTTCACTGAATTCAGTAAAATTTTCTTAATATTTTGAGTCAAATCAGGACTGCATTCGGATCTTACTACATAAATCTGAAAAAAACCACATTAATCTGAAAAAAAATTCCAATTTTGGTTTGGGCTTAAAAAGCAGAAGCATTTTATTTCTGTGGATATCATCAGGTTTTATACTCCTTTATTGTTCTTACATCAAAGGACTAAAAGATTTAATTTTCTTATCTTTTTGTAGACCTTTCATGTCCCACTTTACTTTTCACTTTACAAATTGAACCCACAATCATCTATGAGTTATGTCAGAATATTTTTCAAAGTTATGACAATGAAATTACTGGGAATTTTTTAATCTATGCAATTGAGTATGTTTTGCCTTTTAATCAGTCATTTGTTTCTTAGACTACTTGCTCAACTTAAGTATTCAGCAAGCATTTTTAAGAGAAACAACTGTTTCTTAAAGTTTCAATACCCTGTTCCATCTGCTATGGGTGGAAAAACTCAAGAACATGATTTCTGAGACCACCCAAAAAGTCATGGAGAAAAAGAAAAGGAAGACTAGACTTGTGAACCTTCTTGTTATTTTTGTATTGTGAGCATTATTTGTACAGCTCAGAATACAGCCATCTGAGTAGTTTACTATGCTCTCTTGAAAAAAATATTTGTACTGCGGAGCAGTACATTTCCAGCTTCCTAAGCAAAGTTTAAGGCTATATTTCTTCCTCTGTGGATTTAATGGTCTGCCAGAAGTGTAAGGATACAACTTTAAAAAAAAAAGTTTATTTATTTAGTTGACCCTGAGATTAGCTCAGTTGGTTAGAGCAGGGTGCTATTAACACCAAGGTTGGGGGCCCAATCGCAGTATGGGCCATTCATGCAAGAGTTGGACTTGATGATCCTTGTGGGTCCCTTTCAACTCAGAATATTCTATGATCTTGTTCCATTTTTTAGCTTTTGGTACACATTTGTTTCAACTCTCTTTTGTTTCAAGTCAATGTACTAAAAATTTTCTGCAGAGGCTACAAATGAACAGCTGGTTAAAAGACATTTAATTACCTTCAGTAGAATTGTCATCTTTCCTATCATCTAGTACCAAGCAACACTGGACATTTTGCTCTACTGAAGAATTTCCTGCCTTTATAGAGTCAAACTCCAGGCCCACTTTTCAGCAGAGAAGAATTAGAGGGAGGACCCCATGCAAAGGAATCACAATTTATCAGTGTAAAACCTACAATAAATTAAAACAGTTTTCTCTGAGGCATTTTAGCTATCAGAGGAGCTTCCACACCATTTTGTCATGCTAAGATACGTTCCTAATTAACCACTGCATGCACATGCCTCTGCACATGATCAAATTAATGGTTCTCGACAGCTACATTCTATGCACCCTTTGCTCCCTGAGCTTACAAGCCTTTCTTTTCACAGGAGGTTTAGACAGGAGGAAGGAGGACAGGACACCAGCATGACAGTGCTTATGACAGTCTGGGGGTTATGTGATTCTGCTTTTCAAAAGCGTGGATATTTCTCATTATTATATCCACTGGTTTGCACTACGGTTGTAATAGAGAAGGAGAAAGCCCAGGCAAAGAGAAGGAAATGAGACAGAGGTGACTGCAATCACCAGTAGTCAAAAACCCCAGGTAATAGCTGCATCCCATTCCTCTCCAAGAAAAGGAGGCACTATGAAGACTGACCCTGCCCTTTTGGAGACTGAACTTTCTGTAAATTTACAGGTGTTAAGAATGTTGCAACGGGGCTAGATGGTACGTGCCATGACCTTCCCAAAAGCGTCCTGCGTTCGGCGGTGCCGTGACGCGGTGTGCGGTGGTCGGTGGGATAGGGATGCCGCATTTGTCACCAAGTGTCCCTCTCAGGGGTCACTGGTTGGTGCAGTTGCACAGCAAACACCCTATCCCACTCGCGCAAGTGGACGCGCAGGCACTCACACACAAGAGCATACGACTGGAGGCAAAGAGTTGGAGGGGCTCTTCTTACGGTATTCCACAAAACAGGTTTATTCCATGAACAGTCCAGGGAAGAAGAAGCACACAACAATGGAGGGTCCAGGGTTATATACCAGGGGACAAAGGGGCGGGGAGAGCATCAGAATCCAATGGGGTGAGGGCCAGCAGGCGGAGAGGAGGTGGGGTTACAGTACAACAACCAATAGGTAAGGGCAAGGGGAGGAGCAGGGTAACAGGACCAATGGGGCGTCAAGTAAGGAAGAACTTACTAGAACAAAACCGTATAAGGGTACAAAGACTGACAGGCCAATAGGCCAACCGAATAGGGGAACATTAACATAGTGTTACTAGGCCAGATGGGGGAGACCTCCTTCCTCACCATGACTAAGGGGGAGACCTCAGACCTCAGAGCCTTCCATCCAGCAGTCTCCTACTGCACCTGGGTCCTTTGGCTCCTCGGTCACTCTTGTGGCTGGCCCTACCACTGCAGCCTCTCCTGCTACAGGCTCAGCCACCGCAACATTAGAGGAAATCTAGATGAGTAGAAACCCTTCCAGCCTCAGTCCCTTTAAATTACAGGCTGTCAGGCTGTTTGGCCGGCGGAGATTTTGTTTAGAAGAGGAAGAGATACACTGAACATAGATATGAATAGGACAAGAGCTGCATGTTACACCAATTCTGGATTACATTATTTTGCAATTAATCTACAGGAAACTCTTTGAGGCCTTGAACCACAAAGTACACAGCTCTGCTGTTTAGTTGCAAAGCGTGTCTTCACTGGTGCAGAATCAAACACTGAGTGTCTGGGCAGTCACCCCCAGAAGAGAGCTGCTTTGCCTTGCAGTGTGCAGGCTAAAATTGAGCCCTATGTGTGCCTGCAGTTCTCCCTTACATCTGCAGATTGCAGTTGCACTGCAAAATGTATTCAGATCCACAGTTGCTTCTTCTAAGGATAAGTACTCAAGGGCCATAACCTCTATGCATGTTCAAAGGGTTCTGTGGCCTGATGCGGATCGTTTAACATATGAAAGATCAGCTGTACTATAACCCAGTGGCATTACTGGTGTGATGAGCCACTGTACCTTTTCTATTGATTTTGTCTTATTCTGTATCTGCAGATACAAAATTAATCTGCTATGCACTGTATGTGTCCTGATGACTGCAGTGCTGGCTGATATCTCAAGTGGGGACCTGGAGGCCAGGATGAACAGGCACACAAGAAGCATCCTGGACTAGTGATACAAATGTGGGAAGTGTAGCCAGTAGTTACGGAGTAAGAATAAAATGTTAAATCATGTTTAATTCTGTTTCTACACATAGCAGTGCACAGGGACAATGGCTCCCTTTTTGGGACATATGTATCACCTGCAGAAATGAGCTACAGGAGAGGGGGGGGGCACAGATTGGGTAAGAGTCAGGAGCATTGCCAGAACTGCAGTTCTGGTCCCTGCCATCTGGGATGTCTTCACCTGGTCTCAGTCCAAGAGTGCATCCCTGCTCTTCCACCAACATTGGTACACTTACAGCAACTGGGTCCAAAGGGGCAACTCCTCAAAGTTCAGGAACTTAAGCAAGACCAAGCACCAGCTTGAGCAGTAAATTTCCAAAGCTCATCAGGAGCCCATCAGTTCACACACCTTTTAATATAAGCATACCTCTGTACAATTGAATCAAGCAAAGACATAATTTTCTCTCATTTTTACTTCTGAAAAATCAGGTAAGTTTCAAAAAGCTATTTAAGTTCTGGCAAATAAAGAATACAATCAACCACAGAAAGTCAGTTGGGAGGCTTTGTTATGACAAAATGCTTTTGGCTAACGAAAATATTTCAGCTAGAGCCTGACTGCCTCAAGCATTTTGAATGTTTTAGATACCATTAAAGGAAATTCTGAAGTAAAATAATGGTGAATCCAAGGTACTGGAAAAAAAATTCCAAGCGACTTTCTGACAAAGTACTTTATTAAACACTTCTGTGTTTCAGTGGTTCAAGTCACTGCTGCAGAGACCAGCCAGCCACAGGACTCAGGAACAGCCCAAGCCTGCTGGTGGGGCGTTCTAAAGAACGTTCTGAGAACCCCCTTCTGTTTTCATAATGGTTTCTCCCTTGTTGGGATTGGGGAGGGGACTTATGACAAGCCTCAGGACCAGGCCAATGCCATACCTGAGCCAGTCCTGGAGGACATAAAACTAGCTGCGGAAAGGGCGCTTCTGCTAACCCCGTCCGACTCCATCCCAGCCCAGGCCTTTTCTAGCATTAAGCAAGGGATTGAAGAATCCTTTATACAGTTTATTAATCGATTAAAGGATTCAATCGAAAAACAGATAGATAATAAGGAAGCACAGCAGACGCTCATTAAACTCATGGCAAAAACTAATGCCAATGAAGCCTGCAGGAAAATCTTATCGAGCCTTCCTGTTGATCCGCCTCCTAGCTTGGACTCACTGTTAGAGGCCTGTGCCACGCAAACATCACAGAATGTTACCATCGCTGAGGCTGTGGCAAAGGGGGTTGCAGAGGTGATGGCGGTAACAAATCAAACCGCTAGATGCTACCACTGTGGGGAGCGAGGACATTTTGTGAAAGACTGTCCAGAAGTCCGAGAAAAAGCTAACCATTCTTGTGAGTCCTCTCCGGCAGACTGTTCTTCTTGTCAGCGTCATCATGGAAACCATGGTCATCAGCTGACAAAAAACGGACGGCTGAGCGCAGAGCAGCCCCGTGCTCCAACAACAAATGTGAGACCGCCTGCCCCTGCTGAGCCAGCCATTCCCCCTCGGAGGACGACATAACATGGTGCAGCTGCTACCAGGATCGAGAGGACCGAGTCTCCAGAGCGCTGCATCACCTCAAACCTGGGACTCGTATACAACTGGCCATTGCAACTACGGTGGACTTCTCCGACACTGGTGATTATATATTCCCCACAGATCAGTTTAGCCCTTACACCAGTCCAAGACATTTCCTTATTTTAAGGGATCCAATTTGCACCCCGAATTCAATTATGATAACTCCTGAGGTGTTGACTGTGAGCCCAGGGGATCCCTTGATGACATCTATTACGTGTATAGACCCGCCCTATAAACTAACACAGGGAACTCCTATAGCCCAGGCCTTCTTGCTACCCGAAGGCTGGGAGACAAAACAAAGATCGGACAGTATATTCTGGGCAGAGGTTGTGAGCCAGAACAAGCCTCTGTTGGGGTGCCGGCTCCGAAACAAAACCTCGGGGTGTTTCCTCTCAGGGATGGTTGACACCTGAGCAGACGTCACAATTACCGCCCGCTCCAAGTGGCCCCATGATTGGAAACTGAAACCGGCGAACGGACACATTTCGGGCATTGGTAGCACCGCAGCTTCCATGCGGAGCATTAATAATATCATAATCGAGGGACCAGAGGGCCGAGTTGCCACTATTCGACCTTTTATTGTGTCGGCTGGCCTCACATTATGGGGTCGGGACTTGTTATCCCAATGGGGGACCCAACTAGAAATTCCCTCTCTACCACCACAGGATTTCTAGTAGGGGCCACTGAGAGGCGCGCCACCCCACCCCTAAATTGGAAAATGGATTTACTGGTGTGGGTTGACCAGTGGCCCCTGAGTAAAGAAAAATTGAGCACGTTTGAAGCCCTCGTGGAGGAGCAGTTAGCCAAGGGCCATATTGTGCCTAACAACAGCCCTTGGAATTCACCTTTGTCTTGCGTAAGCCAGGCAAGGACAGGTGGAGGCTCCTCCATGACCTCAGAAAGATCAACGAGGTCATTGAGGATATGGGTCCCTTACAGCCAGGCCTCCCCTCTCCCTCTGTGCTCCCACGTGACTGGAAGCTAGCAGTCATAGATATTAAAGACTGCTTTTTCACCATCCCGCTCCACCCCCGAGATGCGCCCAGGTTTGCCTTTTCAGTGCCATCACTGAACCGACAGGCTCCCTTGAGGCAATACCATTGGCGAGTTCTCCCCCAGGGGATGAAGAACTCGTTTACCATCTGCCAATGGTATGTGGCCCACGTCCTCTCTCCAGTCAGAAAGGAGTTTCCTAGGGCGGTTATCTTACATTACATGGATGACATCCTGGTCTGCGCTGCAGATCAGTGCTACCTTGATGTTGCTATGGTGCAGCCCAGGTTCGGTGGAAGTGACYCCGAATGGATTGATTTCCCCTCGCAAGATTCTGTCCCTGAAAGCGGATCAAAGGAAGAATCTGCAGCATAGCAACATACACCCCTTACATGTCACTCACACCACGTCTTCTCCTCTGGCCCTGTGACAGGCTAGCGTGGTTTGAAATTCCCTCCAGCTATATTGTTATTAGTTAGTTTAACTTTGTTCCTCCCCTGAGATGTCTCTATTGGTTTTCTATCATGTATCATCACTTTCTAATTGGTTACCTACCTCACGATGTAACTCCTTAAAAATGGCAGCGAGAGAGCAAGAAACCGTCTCTCTGCTCAGCTTCCCTTCAAGCTACTATCACCCTGCCCCCACAGGGCAGAGAAATAAAACTTGGACTGCAGTCAAGAGATTCCGACTCTTTCCTCTTTGCCCTCTCTACTGCCTTATGAACAGCTGAGAACTGCTTGCTGCGAATGGCTTTCAGGCCAGAGGATCTCGGGCACACAAACCTCAGTTACCTTAAATCGATAGTCGCTGTTTCGTGTGGGCTTTGAACCCCGCAGCCGCAGGCCAAGCCGGAGCCAGGCACGGCAGCGCGGCACCTCGACATGGCCTTAAATAAAACTATTGACACCATCAAGGCAGCTGGCTTTGATATTCAGGGGGAAAAGATTCAGAAGGTGTGCCCCTGGACTTAATGGGACTCGTTATTGGCCATCGGGCAATCAGACTGCAGCAGCTTTCTATCAAGAACAATCCCCGGACCCTTCATGACCTTCACGAATTATGTGGATCTATAAACTGGGTCCGTCCACTGCTCGGGATCACCACTGAGGACCTCGCACCATTGTGTAACTTGCTCAGAGGTAACGAGGACCTCGATGCACCCCGTTCCTTGACACCAGAAGCGAGGATGGCCATAGAAAGAGTCCAGGATGCCCTATCATCACGGCAGGCACACCGAGCGGATCCAGACCTCCCCTTTGAATTGGTAGTGCTGGGTAAGTCCCCGCAACTATAAGCCCTGATGAATGGGATGTGGCACAGAAGGATTCACTCCTTATCATTGAGTGGGTCTTTCTGTCCCACCAACCGGGAAAAACAATCATGACCCTGCAGGAGCTGATGGCTCAATTAATCATAAAGGCAAGAGCATGCCTCCACATTCTCGCTGGTTGTGACTTTGCATGCATTCGCCTTCCATTGACTACTGGGTACTTGGAGCATTTGCTCCAGACCAATGAAGGCCTCCAGTTCGCCCCGGACAGTTTCTTGGGCCAAATTTCTATACACAAACCTAGTCACAAGTTCTTCAATTCGACCCTCTATTTGGCCCCAAAACCTTTGCTAAGTCAAATACCCATCAAAGGCCTTACAGTTTTTACGGACGGCTCTGGACACCCCCACAAGTCAGTTCTGACGTGGAGGGACCCGGACACTCGGGAGTCGGAATCCGAGGTCGAGGTGGTCAAAGGGTCACCTCAAATTGCTGAACTTACAGCTGCAGTTAGGGCCTTTGAGAAATTTGACCTATACCCCATTAATTTGGTTAGTGATTTGGCTTATGTAGCCGGAGTAACTGTCCGGGCTGAACATGTTTTGTTAAAGGAGGTCCCCAACCCCAAATTGTATAGCTTGCTTTCGAGGTTAATTTTCCGGCTCTCCCACCGGAAGCAACCTTATCATGTGATGCATGTAAGATCACATACCAACCTTCCAGGCTTCATCTCGGAAGGGAACGAGAGGGCGGACGCATTAGCCATGGCTGTGCAAACCCCTAACACCCCAGATACCTTTGCACAAGCCAAATTGAGCCATACATTTTTCCATCAAAACATACCAGCTCTTGTTAGGATGTATAAAATCCCAAAGGATCAGGCCAGGGCAATAGTAGCTACTTGCCCATCCTGCCAAAAGTATCAGCTGCCTTCCYTGGGTTACACAGGGACTAACCCTAGGGGATTACAAAGTTGCCAAGTATGGCAAACGGATGTGACACACTTTACCCGATTTGGCAGACTGAAGTATGTACTTGTGTCTATTGACACATTCTCTGGTGCCGTCTTTTGCCTCCACCCATGCTGGAGAGAAGGCAAAGGACGCAATGAAACATTATCTCCTAGCCTTTGCCACCCTGGGAATCCCCAAAGAAGTGAAAACTGACAATGGTCCTGCGTATGCCTCACAAAAGCTGAGGAACTTCTTTCAGCAGTGGGGCATACGCCACAGCACAGGCATTCCCCATTCCCCGTCAGGGCAGTCAATAGTGGAAAGGGCCCATCAGAACCTCAAGCGGGTCCTTGACCAACAACRAGGAGGGGCAGAGACTAGCTCTCCAGTTAAGACGCTCTGCAAGGCTTTATTCACCATCAATTTTTTGAACAATTCGTTCAATGAGCCTGACCCTCCCGTATTCTGGCACTTTGCAAATTCGACCTGAGCCAAATTAAAAGAAAGACCTCCGGTGTTGATCAAAGACCCGGAGACCCACCAGATTCAGGGCCCGTACGAACTTATTACCTGGGGGAGGGGATATGCTTGTGTTTCAACACCAACAGGACCAAAGTGGATCCCAGGGTGCAACATCAAGCCGTATCTAGAAGACGCACCGGAGAGAGGACTTATCCCACCAGATCACGACCAAGAAAATGCCGGACAAGACACAAATACAGCTTGGAAGAGGAGAAGACGAAAGGATAATAGCCACGTGAACACCAACATGCCCTTCTCCCAGGCTGAATTAAAAAACCCTTGATCTTCCCCCATGTGTTGCCCTACCCRTATCTACCTTTGACCCCATCCTATTTTTCCCCCCCCTACACCTCCCCCCACCCTCTTTTTCATTAAATGAAGAGGGGGGAGGTAGGAGGATTAGGAGAAAGAGGCGTTGGGTATAGCTCTTTCTGTTTACTTTGAGTTAATAACGTTTTATTTTGAAGGCCTGACGAGAGAGAGAGTCTCCTCATCCAGTTCAAGATGTTGTCCATCCACCTGTGGCTCCTGTACGCAGCCTGGACCCCCCTGTCCCCATCATCAAGTGATGCCTGGCTAGTCCCACAGCCAAAGGCCAACGCGTGGGTCACACTGGCCAGAGCCATCGGCCAGGACCACATGTCTTTCCATGTCAGGAGTAGAAGACCCATTATCCACTTGCCTGGTGGGAATTCCCCTTCGCGCCAATGATTACCCCTTCGCAGGTAAGGAGCCCAACCCTGTGGATACCTGGGACCAGTGGACTAGGATCCAAACGCGTGCACCAGAGGAACCCCAAGAATTGGCTTTGTTGGGGTCCTCTAAAGCCACTTACTGCATCTGCTTTGGATATAAATTGACCAACTCTGAGTGGCTTGATTTGGCCCGACTTAGAAACATTAGAAAAAGTTATACTAAGGACGTCAATCCAACTAAAAGAGAATATGATGCCGCGTATTGGTGTAATTACACCGGCTCTACACTGTCCGCCTCCACTGGTAAACCCAGGGCACTCCCCAGGGGAGTGTTTCTGATCTGCAGAAACAGGGTTTGGGCAGGGATCCCCTCCCGTCTTCAGGGAGGACCATGCACTCTAGGCCAGCTTACCCTACTAGCACTGAACAAAACTCAAATTATTAATTGGGGAAAAGAGAATCAATTGGCTCGCAAAAAGAGAAATCTTCGGAATTTGGATGAAAATTGCAATAGTGAAATTGTTGGTTGGTCACACTCTAAGAAAGCTGCGGTGTCCATATTTTTACCATGGGTAGCGGCCGCCAAAGCTCTAGGCGATATTGGACACCTGGAGTGCTGGATGGGTAAGCAGGCCAACCTAACATCGAGTGCCCTGAGTCAGCTCCTCGAAGACGAGGAGACCACCAGGCGGGCCACCCTGCAAAATAGGGCGGCCATAGACTTTCTCCTCCTGGCACATGGCCTTGGCTGTGAGGAATTTGAGGGACTTTGCTGCCTGAACCTCTCCTCGAATAGCTGGAGCATCCACTCCACCATCCAGAAGATGAGGGACCAGCTGGAAGATCTAAAGAGGGAAGCCGCTGGATGGTTCGAAGGACTTTGTAAGAACTCGAGACTCTCTAACTGGGCCATTTCAATTATCAAAACCTTTCTTTGGATTGTTTTACTTGTTTTTCTCATAATATTCCTCTTTAGTTGTCTTAAGAGGGTTGTCCTTAAGGTTATGGAGAATGCCCTCTTTAAAAGTAAAAAAAAGGGGGAGATGTTGCAGTGGTTCAAGTCACTGCTGCAGAGACCAGCCAGCCACAGGACTCAGGAACAGCCCAAACCTGCTGGTGGGCCGTTCTAAAGGTCTGAGAACCCCCTTCTGTTTTCATAATGGTTTCTCCCTTGTTGGGATTGGGTCACTATTCTCCACCCCTTTATTCCATATATGTACTCCCTTCTAGAAAAATCTTTTTGGTTGTGACCCCCCATTGGCTCTCCTCCCCTAATCCCTCCTTCCCTGTACCCCCATTGGTTCCCTTAACCTCACTCCGCCCCTTGACCCTCAGCCCATTGGCTATGTTGCTCTGCCCGCCCTCCAAGCCCTATATTTAAGCCTGTACCCCGGTCTCCATCTTGTTCTTTGTCCCTAGACCCTCCTCAGTAAACGCTGTTGCTGGAACCCATACAAAAAACCCATCCTGCCTCCTTGTCACTGGCTGCCTTTTGATATCCCTGCATGTGAGTGTGTGGGCGCTCCCTGCACTGCAGGAGCACGAGTTGCTGCGTCATCATCTGGCCATCGGGGCTGAAGCGGCTTCCCCTGCCAGGGACGCTTCCAGAAGGCTGCGGCAACATACCACCACCCCGCGGCGCAGCGCTTCTGCATTACACAAACAATTCTGCAAAATTTCCATGGGTTTGTGAACTGACTCAGGGTTGCTACAGCAGCTCTCTCAATTTAAACAGAGCTTTTTTCTTCGTTTTCATTCAGTCAGTTAATGAGACTTGAAACTACACAGAATGAAACAGGAACTTCTGAAAACATTATTATTGAAAGGCTGAAAAAATAGTTTTGGATGACCTTGTGTTTTCTTTCCCTTCTTCCACTTTCCTCCACAGGAAAAGACTTTTGTGAGAGCAACTTTCAGATGTTCTGGTTCAGGGGAGTTTAGTGATTATTTTTGGTTTCAGTTTGCTGAGCATTAGGACTCCTGTTTTATTATTCTATTCTGAAATGAATTGAACAAGTCAAAGTGATTCTCGTAACACTGAATTTGCAACTGAAATTATGTGATTTGTAATAATGTCAACCTTTTCATAAACTGAAGGTGTCTTTCACAACCATAATGGAAACAGATAGTAGCTCAAAAGAATGGATCAATTCCTATGGACCTGATTCTGATTTCACAGATAACAATGGAAATCAGAGGCAGGAAGAACATTGGAGACAATAGTGTTAAACTACTGTAAGTAAAAGCAAGACTAATTTCTATATTTTCAGATGAACAAATATGCACATTAAGAATTGCCTTCAGCTAGGAGTATTATACTGGAAGTAGTCATCTTACTTTAAATGTGCAAGACTTATTACAGAAGAAGGCGGGGAGCTTTTGTATCTTCTGCAAACTTCCTTTCTAGTAGATGCTGTTTGGTATCTATTTGCTTTGTTAAAAACAAACAGAGAAAAATAATTAAATACCTAATAATGATTCAGAAGTTGAATAAAAATAAAATCCCAATTTGCTAAAGCTAAACAGGAGAGGAAAAAAATCATATTAATGTGTGCACACAATGTGAAGATGGAAAGAGCCATTCTAAGCTATTATGTTGCCTCCATAAAGAATCTGAACAGGCACACTTAACTCTTCAGCTGCAGGAAAAAAAACCTGAACAGAGAAATTACAGCTAAAAGTGTACTGTTTTAAATACACCAGGTGCATGCTTTTGCACAAAGTATGCAAAAATATTCTGTCTGCTGGGCTTGATGCCATTATTTCTTGTTTTCTAGGAACCAGTTCTTTCACTGAATCAGGATGACCATGGGTTTTCTACGCCTTCATCAAATAAATTCAACACTAGAAAAAGGTAAGRGGCATGCTAGCAAAAAGTAGAAGATGTCATCCCACAACACAGTTCCAATTTTCTGTCTGTGTCAGCAATGTTTCCCCAGATCAATACTATTAGGACATATTAATGAAGTTATTTTTTAAACAGTTTTATATCATATGACTTTTTTCAGAAATTGTTTAATATGACCTTGGTTTGGCTTAGTTTGATTTGTTTCAGTTTCTCTGGGATTTTTTGGGGGGGGGGGGGGGTTGGGTCATTTTTTTTGGTTTGGGGGTTTTTTGTTGTGTTTTGGTTTTGGTTGGTTGGTTGGTTGGTTGGTTGAAAGTGAGCATTTTGTGATGAAAAGAATAAATCTGATCTTGATTTTCTGTTGTCGCACTGGGCTTGATTCCCTCCTGTGTTCTGTGTAACTGGAGATTTATGCCACTGAGCAGTTTGCACTTAGAAGTGGTAGGTAGGTTTTAAGCATACAGCCATGAAAAGTGAGTCCAGGAAAGTGTGGTTATTATATGTATACGTTAAGAGGATGATTTGAAAATGTTTTAGAAAATCTGATATACCAAGACCAACTACTGCTTTCTCCCAGTTGCCTCACATTAGTACATCTGAAAAGCAGATACTGAAAAGGTAGAAAACTTACTTAAATCGGTGACCAGGGTATGTGTGGCTCTCATGGATCTGGCTACAGGTGTAGACGGGTCAGAATGTCACTTGGTAAGAGCCAAGGAGGAAAAATTTTGGCAATGTTCTGGCACATTATCATGACATAGTGACTCTGGAAGGTGTCAGAGTTGCTGCTTGTAATATTTTCACAAATATCCCTCACTGCTTTTGTCCTTGCTGTTGCTTACATTTAAGTACGTGTCAGCTGGATAGTAAAAGCACACCTTCAAATTTCATATTAGAAACATATTAGTTATTCCTGATTTTTCATTATTCTGTTTTTGGGCTTGGAGGGTTTTTTGTGAATGTGATTCTTGTCTGAAAATTTGATTCTCCGTAGAAAGCACAGCAGCTTATCAAGGATCAAACATCCTAGCCTTTAGATAAACAAACATACTTCCAATAAAGAAGCAGCCCTGTGAAGCCTACTTCTTATGTCTCTCTCTCTCTCTGATCACATCAAAAATAACAAATGGGAGTACTAGGTCAGAAATTTAGGTTTCTAAGAAGTACTACTTCAACAAGTTCTAGCCATGATAAGACAGATATAGGGAAACGAGAAAGATAAGGGTTTCCTCAAACATTATTTGGCTCTTAGAAGGGTGGAAAAGGAGATAAAAAACATTTTACCAGCATCAGGGAGGGAGAGGCTCTAAACACGCAATTCCTGGTATTCAACACTTGCGGAGAGGAATAGATGAGAGCCTTTTCCTGCTAGCCTGGGAGAGCAGGAACGTGTTTCTGCCATTTTATCTGGAAGGAGAGGATGTGCATGGTATAAAGGTTTGGCAAGTGGAGCTGGGATGGTTTATCTAGACACCAAGGTGACAATCACAGCATGAAGAAAAATAGCATGACTGGAAGTAAATGAATGCCTGTAATGCAGAGCGGTTGTAAAGGAAGAGCCAGATTACTGGGTGGTAGGAGCATGTTAGCAAAGGAAACCAGGAAGGTAGGGGAGATGGTGAGAGAGAAGAGCAGTCCTGGGAGGTATATCTTGGAAGCTGGAATCTGGATATTATGACCTTTTAGAAAAACACAGTGAATAGGTGAAATAATGGAAATGGGAATATGAAAAGAGTAATGCTAGTCTGTCAATCATATTCCATTCCAAAGCCTAATTAAATAGGCATTTATTTATACTAAATAGTGGTAGATGGCTGCAGCTGACATTCCGATAACCCCCAAAGCATTTTCTATCTATAGAAGGGCACAATGAAGTCTATTTAATATGGCCTTCATTTCAAATTGAGCAGATGAATTTAATAGACTGCAGTCTTTTGTCTGAGGACAAAGGCATGGAACTGTGTAAAGCTACATAATATGAAATACTCAAGAGTCTGCTTCTGGCTGGTACTTAAGGTTCTGTTTTACAGTCATGGACTTCGGAGGAAATGCTGTACATAAAAAAAAAAAAAGCAGTAGGTGCTTTTCCCATATAGTCTATTACTTCCTGCAATTCATGAGAACTCTTTCCTTGTGCATAAAGGTCACCTTTCATTTATGTACCATATCTGTTTGGTTTGCTGAAAAGGGTATCCTGAAAATATACTAAAAATATGAAAGGAAATGTAAAAGTAGGGGTAAAAGACTGTGTCTCATGGCAGGACATCTATAAATAATGACTATTAAAGGGAGTTGGCCATTGAAACTGCTTCATACAGAAATATCCTCATGGCACTACAGATTCACGGACTCCTGTTACCACACAGAGACTTTAAAACCACAGGCCAGCACTGCTCACTGTTGTTTGAATGGCCAAAAAAATAAAAAAGTGTGGATGTGAAGAGAGATTTGAAATCGTGTAGAACAATGCTGTAACAGAGAGACAACCAAAAGGAGAACCATCAACCTGGAAAACAAGGGAGGAAAGAGACTCATTTAAATTACTGAATGCATTCAGGAGCAAGTGTTACAGTATGTTTACTCATGTCCCCGTAACTGTTCTGTGCAGAACTACTTCCATCTTACGCAGACCTAAGGTCCCAAATGACCCCAGCAGGTCCCAGCAGATAACTGGGACTGGGTGGGATGATGGTGGTGTCACTCTAACCCAAATGCATGAGATGCAAGCAAACAGGGAGAGGGCATGAGATAGGATCAAAATATTCTCACCTCATGCTCAGCACAGAGGATTTGGTGTGTCTGCCTGTAGGGCACAGCAGCAAGAAGCCTGCACTGGCCAGCAGTGGGTATCCACCTTTAGCAGCAGCAGCCGGACATAGAACCATTGCCTGCCTTTGAGGTGCTATGGGCAGCACTATTTTTCTTTTGACTGGAAATGAATGATGGTGTTTTCATTTTGATGACACCTCTTTAACAAACTTTCCCCCATCCTTGCTCTGTGAGGGAAATATGTGATTGAAAGCAGTGGTTAGTGGAATTCATAAGCCCTTCCACAGCCAGGAGCAAAGAATTATATTTGCAACCACTCCTTGCAAATATTAAAAAAAAAACTTAAACAAAATATGGCTTAAAACTAAACCTTCATCAGCTCATTTCCATCAGTGTTGCTATATGCTCCCATGACTTGTGAACAAAATTGTGTTTCAAGTTGATCAGCATTGAGATGCTGCCACTGGAGCTGCAGAGCCCTGGTCCTGGCTGTCTTCTCACGCACAGTGCAGCCATAGGTGTGGGAGTTCTCTCCCTGACTTGAGGTGTACACAAAACTAAAGTGTCGTTCGAGTCCTCCCCAGCTTGCAACCACTGTCCAAAAGACCCTGAATACTCAGAAATATTTTACATAGTAGTGAACATTTTGGTGACCATCACGAATTGGAGTGAGGCTGGGGTGGTGCCAGTGAGGGACCTGGCAGAGCAGGAAGAACCGTGAGGGAGAGCAGATGCTGCAGTTGGTCAGAATTGTGCAGAGCAGGACTCCTGGGGGTGGAGGGAGGGACAAAGCACGAGTGAGTGGTGGCTGAGCAGCTCTCCAGCACCTGCAAAAGCAAAGCCACTCAGGAGGCTGTGGCAGTACACAGTGTGGATGTGCAAAGGCCAGACTGCCCAGGTAAAGCAAGTTAGAAAAACAGTCTAAACCAGGAAGACCTTTAAAATCAAGATTAATATCAAGCCTGTGTATTTTAGAAAGTGCTGTAAGGATGATATTTCTTCAGTTGCAGTGGTAGAGAGGGGACATGGGAAAGCATTCAGCCATTCCGATAGCCAAAGGTGCTAAGACCAGGCAGCTGAAAGGGATCTGCATAGCAGAAGGATATCGGGGTGTGTCAGCAACGGGAGCAGGACAATGCAGAGCTCCAACTCCCTTCCGTCCCTGCCCCCTCTGCCAGACATCCGGATTCCAGGCGCAAAAGGGCAAAGCCATTTTTTTCCCGTTGAATAGCTTTTTGGGACTCTGGGAGGCTGCCCTTGAGACTGCCAAAGCCCTGCTGCCGCCCAAACAAGCAGCTAGCTCTAGGTTCAATTAATTATGCTCTTGGTGGTAACTGTAGTAGAACTGGAAMCAGACGTCGTAGTAAAATATCTTGAGCCTGTTTCCATTTCCCCCCGCCTGTTATTTCCCTAGGACAGCCGATTTGTCACTTGCAGGTAAAGCAGCTGTGGCTGTGCTGTCAGGGGGATGTATTTCTAGTGTAATGAGGCATGACAGACGTGTAATGATGCATTACATGTGTCCTAGCTGCATTTTTTCCTACTCTTGCTTTTTCTTAATGCATTTTTGACTAAAGTTTTGTTTCCATAAAAAAAAAGTAGTTGATTTTAAAAATTATTTTAATTTTGTTCAGTGGAATTTAAACAAACAAACAAAAAAGACCCTGACACTCAGAGTTTCCTCTTCAGGAGATTCCCCAAACAAGCAATCGTGCAGCACTTCTCTATGGCACATGTGTATGCTTGGGATTTCCACCTTCCTGGAGACTGGACAACTGCATGGTATGCAAAATCTTTGCCTGGAAACCACCGTATTATTCTACGATTAATTATTACTACTCAAAGTCTTGCAGAGAACATCAGGTCCTGACCTAGTAGCAGGGGAATAAAACCACGAAGCAGTACCATGCCGTTTTTTTTCTTTACTTGATGAAGCATATATTTTATTTTACATAATAAAAAATATGTACGCCTTTCTATTTGCTGCATTTTACATTATCATTTACCATTGCTTTTACTTTTCGGTTCATTTGAATAAGTTTCATGAGTTGCTGTTGTGGTGTGAATTTTTTATTGTTGTTATCACATATGTTACTGTCTTAGGGGTGCAGAATACCATAAGGAAAAAGTCTTTTGAAAGTGGGTTTTGGCTGGCTAGTTGACAGGTACTTGGAGCTGGTAGACAGGTACTTAGACTGCCATAGTCCAGGGTTTCCTCTGGGCTTTCTGTGAGGTCTACGCACCCAGTACATCATCAGTCCACTTTCTCCTTGGCTGCACAGCCCTGGCTGGAGGAAGCTGCAGTCCTCAGGAAGTGAATATATGCCTGCGTATGCCTCAGCAAAGGGGGCACTTTACAGAGATCCCAAGGAGCCCATTTAGTCCCCTGCTGTGAGAAAAGACAGTTTTCATACAGTTTTCTAACACGGTAAAAAAAAAGGTCACGTTTTTGATTAACCATGACTTCACAGTTACTAGCAACAGAGAACCCTAAGATAACCGGAGGAGGTATAGAAGGAAAGCTAGAAAATAATAAACAAAAAACCTTTAAAGAAAATTCCCATGAGTTGGGAGATGAGATGGCAAGTCCCAAAATCCACTTCAGTTATTAAGTGTCAGATGCAGGGGGAGTTAAGAAGCCGGTCTGTTCTGCTGGAAGGAAGCATTTTCTTAAGAGAAATCTATTATTTTTCATTCCCATTTGCACCGGCATGTGGCCTGAATCCAAGTCAGGGACCAGTTCTCAGAAGGGAATTAGAAGGCAGAGCCAATAACTAAGTGCCAGATTAATTCTGCCAGCTCTGTAAGCGTGCCACCACCCATAGCTGGGTGAAAACTGCCAGCACACTGGGAGGACCTTGCAGCATCCAAGCCAGTGGAGACACCAGGCCCATGGGAACCAAATACAATAAAACAGGGTGTGTTATTAAACAAGACTTAGAATTAGATTGAGCTCAATCAGTGAGGACCAGAGCTGCAATGAGAGGACAGTGGTCAAGGCAGCTGTGTGCCCTCTGAAAGGGCTTCGGTTTGACCCCGCCATTTTCACAAGATGCTTGAAGACCAGTAAGACCAATAAATCCAGTAGAGATAAAGAGAAAAACAAGTCTCCCTAGCTCAGAATCAGGACAGTCTCTGCAATTGTCCATTTATGGGTTTTTGTTTCTAGACCCCTCTAGGGACTCTAAGGTCCCTAATTCTGATTTTAGGCTCCTAATTCAGGACTATTCCCTGAAAATTACAGGTCTAAACATTCTGATCATTCTGACCTGTGGTACACAAAGTTGCTAAAAAACGCCCCTGTTTTATTTTATTTTCTCCAATGGAAAATTAACTTCAGATAACAATCCTGTTATTAGGGGGGTTTTGTTTTGTTTTGGTGTTCGGGGTTTTTTCCTCTAAAACCTAGTTGCCTCTGATGGAAGATTTTGTTCCTCCAGATTTTGTTCTCACTCAGAACCAAAATAGCCCACATTCTGTAACCACGAACAAAACAGCAAAGCTGAGCACTGCGATTTCCAGCCTCTGGGTCCCACATTACCCACAGACACGAGGGAAGCCTGGAGAAAAAGAGATGTCAAGTTTGGCTGCTCCCCTAAAGCACTTCAATTTGGATTTCCTGTCTTCGTACATGGGCAATTCCCAAATGGTCAAAGGGGTCACACAAAGGAAACTGAGTACTAAAATAAGTTTCCCATCTAATGTAGCTCTGCACCTTGTGAAAACACATTCCACAGACAGATTAGTCACAGCAGAGAGGACAATGTCTTGTTAGAGTTTTAAAAGCATATCAACTTCCAAGCTTCCCAGGGGGAAACTGTGCTTAAACCTTTAATATTATTCGATGTATTGGCATAATTCACTGCTGATTTTTGTGTGCAAAACTTTTCAGAAAATCTCATGAGCATGAACATCTGTAAATTAGTTTTGAATACAAGATGTGCCTGGGTTGATCCTAGCTGAGGGGTTCCTCAGCAGTGGCCCAGATGGGAAGAGCCAAGAGCTGCTGGGAGAGGGCAGTAAGTGGGCAGGTAACCTGAAAGTACTGTTCACACCAGGGAATTTCAAAGAAAGATGGAGGCTCCATCTCCACAGGGAGATGGACTTTCACTCGCTTTGATCCATGTGCAATTGCTGGTGAGCAAAGAAATAAATAATGCACCCAGTGGAAGATGCTCATCTTCTGAGCTACCCTAATCAGCTGTGGCCACGTGTGTTCAGTGTTCTGGGAGCTGCTGAGACCTATGGAGCCCATCAGGCTACAGGGCATGCCTTGGAAAGAGCAGAGATGAGCTAAAGGGCATGCCTTGGAAAGAGCAGAGATGAGCTGAAGGGCTAGTCCCCAAGGACCAATCCACACACACCTGTAGTCCACCCCCTGTACTCTGTCACACATACTCTACACCTCTGCCAATGCTCTCCCATCTGCATCTTTATCTCTACTCTACTTTCTTACTGAAATGCCCTTTCTAAATCCAAAACATCTGTGTCCCCTGGTAAGCATATGAATACTGCTCTTCACAGGCATGGAAAAGTTCTGCTGCCACTGTCAGCAGCCAACTCCCTTCAGTCCTGTATCCCACTCAAGAAGGGCTTCTTGTTCTCCTCACTCTGCAAGTTTTCTTGTTATTTTTCCTTGAAGGCTTTCTGCTGCCTCAGCTAGGACCTCTTTTCTCCTGGCCATCTCTGTGAGCAAGATAAGAGAAAAAGACATATATTTTCTTCATCTAAACAGCAAACACAAGAAAAAACCTATGATGTCTGCTTGCCACAGGGCTATCTAAGTTGTTGTAAGTGACAAGCTTAAATTTATTCTTATTTTCAATTGTAACTTGATATTCTGCGTAGTTCTCATATTTAGAAGCCAACTAGCAACCATTGGACAAAAAAAGCTGTTAGCCTTACAACTCTGGCATAAATGGCTAACATTTAGGGAGTAAATGACCTGCTGTAGTTACTAAAATTAATTTCCTTTTTGTTCTTTTCTCTTTTGGTTTCTCTGTCCACATTCTCTCTATTTCCTTCTAGATCTTCTTCTTAATTCCTCTTCTCATATTTTTATTTTTTGTTCTGGATTACTTTTTCTGAGGCTAAAAAAAATCAGGGACTTGCAAGTATTTTCCTTTATAAAGGTCACACAATTGTTTGCAGTGGACTACTGCTTTAAAACAAGACAAGTTTTGTTCATCTGACACCAGCAGCAGAAAGTAACAGATAAGAACATGCACAAYTGGAGCCTGGGCACCCTCCCAGGTGGGCTGTGCACACCTGTCCTTGGCTACCAGCTGCCATCTGTCCCACCTAGGATACCTGCACCATGTAGTGCAGGGTCTTGTGATAACTTGAAGTCCCCCAAAAGACAAGGCTATGGAGCCTAATCCACAGTTTATTTTTATTTTACCTATCTTTCTAGGCAGTCTTTTCTTGTCCCAGACCAGTTCAGTGATATCACGTGCATCCTTTTAAGAATGTCATTTCAGCTGCTCTGTTTTCCACGCTGAGTTTCCACTTAAAACTCTGCTCCTGACCTTCAAGGCTTCCATAGAATTGCACGAGAAACTGGTCAGTGACTCAAGCTCTCACAGAAATTACATTCTTAAATCTATTTAGCAGGATATGATGCCTGTAAACTCTCCAAAGATTCAAAGACAGGAAGAACCTTTATTTTTACAAGAATAAGGCATACAGGGTAGATCAAGGAATCTGTTCATCAGTCCCATTCACGAGTAATGAGGTGAATATTAACAACAGAGGCTTCAGGGACATTTTATGTTTGAACGCTGCTGGAAGAGTGACTCCTCTCTCTTTCTGGAGTAATGAATATTTAATTCAAAATGTAACTGCTCATACTGGGGAGACTTAATAGCTTGGTACATTGAATATTCACCTGGGATACATATATCATGGGGTTTAGTTCCGTCCCTGAACACGGAAAAATATTTTAATGTGGTAAAGCCAGAAGTTCAGTCTGGACCTTTACTGTCCCAAAAGAGGATTCCAAACACTAGCATAGCATTTACAAGGCGCCACAACCTCTGCAAAACAAGCAGAACAAAACCTCCCAGACTATTCTGTATTCGATTAGTCTTCGATGGTTAGAAGATGAGTGGATTTGCAGAAAAAGAATATAAAGTTATATAAAACAATTGTTTTACAAATTCATAATTTTACTGTTATAGCTACAAACATTTTAATTAAAAATGCTGGCAATTTCTGCCAACTCCCAGCTACAATTGCAGTCAGGCATTAGCAACAGCTGGAGCCAGTAAGCATTTCACAGGCCATTTTCGAATGCCCTGTGCCTTGCCTGCATGAAGCATGAAAGTGTACCAGCCTACCTAAGCATTTGAAAGGTGCAAGTCTCGTTCTGCATCAGACCAAAATCAAACATTAAAAAAAAAACAAACAAACCATGCAGATGCAAAGTAATGTTCTCTGTTTTACAATTGCAGCTGAAATACCCTCTCCTATGTAGCAATGCTGAATTTCATTTCAGAAGGTCCAAAAAAATTGATAAGTGAAAACATAAAATGGACAGAGAAAGCTAAAAAAGAAATCACYGAACAAAGCTGAGCCATAAGGAATCAATCGTTGTTACTCTTTCCATAATTGCAATCGCAATAATTAGCAACAATGAAGTACTGGAGCCATTAAATAAATCAGCAAAATTTGTGAAGTCCAGTTTTACTGACATACTTAAATCCCTTATAACTTTTCTATACTAATGTCAAAGATGAAAAAAATATAAAGTTTAGTAATTCTGAATACAGAGCTGAAGTCTCTTCCCTCCAGCTTGAGAGAGAAAAAATGGGATAGGCTGATCTCTGCCCCGCTCAGCTGTGCAGTGTTAATGGTTAGGTACACGTGTGCAAATGCCTGTGCCGTCAGAACTGCGACCCCTACTCTGCCAAACCTACCAAGAGCTCCACTGCCTACAACGAATGACTGCACAAAGAGTCTGGAAGGGCACGAGCACTTGTGCTTCACCATATACTATAGGCTGGTTCTGTGCATTTCAGGTATTCCAGGTTTAAAGAGCTTTTGTTGAGAGGTCCAGACCAGTAGCACAACTTTTAACAGCCCAGTTTCATGTGACAAATAATCAATAGTGAATTCTCAGTGTGAAAAGTTTGTCATCAGTTTTTGGGTTAAAACTCTCTCTTCTGAGATGCCTCAAAATACTGCTAATTAAAACAATGGTAGAAATCCAGAGAATTTCACAAGTGATCTGGAAGCAGAGAAAAAAAACTAGAGTAAGTGATGAGTGTGATAATGCAATCTCAGACACATTTTAGAAAATCATTTAAAAATCTCACTGTAGCATAAAACCTAAAATTTGCAGCAGGGGGACATACAGAAAAGGGATAAAGCCCATCTTCAAAAAAAATATCCAGCAGAAATCCACATTTACAAACTGACTTATGGGCAGTTGCACAAGAGCTGGGGTTCACATCTCCCAGTACATTTTTGTTCAGCCGAGGCTTTCTCACAGACATAAGCTCCACTGCAACTGGCTTTGAAGTCCTGTGCACACCTGCATAGATTACAAAGAAGGGAAGGCAGGTCTCTCCACACCCWAACTGTAAATTAACAATGCAACATGTCAGATTAAGATATGCCCTCCGGCACCTTGTTTTAAAGTCAGACCAATGGCTGACAATCTCCTGATACACTTAACCCTTTCGCTGGAATTCACACCCAGTTTTCAGCCTCCTGAAAGAAGAAACAAATTTATAGGACTAACTATGGGGTTTGGTTGGGTATTTTTTTAAGTTATCAGTTCGAACTCGGGCCATCTGTTTTAATCTAAAACAGGAACTGGGTTTTTTCTGCACAAAACAGGAGAAAGTTACCACTGTACTGATTTGACTTTTGCAGAGTGCTTTGTATAGCAATGGCTTTGGCTTGTGAGTATGTCACAGGTTGAAGAGAACCAGGCTTTGCCTTCCCATTTCATCTGTTACTCCTGGAAGAACCTTTTGCTATGGGTAGGTCATGGCAATTACTGTCCTTTTTTTCTCCAAAACCCTTCAGGAAGTTCTGCTCTTCTACTAGAGAAGTGTGTCACCAGTAACTACGGCCTTGAAATCAACTTTTAACTGAACCAAGAACAAGTTTAGTCACCCAGACAGCAAGACTTCCTAGTCTTACTGCACTCCCTTTCTTTACTTCCTCCACTTTGTCATGGTGGCTCAGTAATCAGTTACATTCATCATGTCCCATCACTTCAGACCTAACTGTAGGTAACAACTAATTCCTGTCCCATCTGTAATATTAGCTTTCTGATCTAACCTCCTCTTGACCCTATCTGATCTCACAGATCCTACAGCTGTGGGGAACAAGCATGTGGGAATAAAGGACCTTGCTGACCCCCTTGATGTGATTTCTGCAGAGGAGAGCCCAATGCCTGCTGCGACTCCGTGCTCCAGCGCTACATTTATTTGACAAGCTTGCACACAAGCAGATGTACAGGCACAGAGTCGAGGTACTGAGGGGTACTGGGGCTGGGCAAGGGTGCATCTCACCTCGCTCTGGCCACCAGCATAAGGCCAAGCACACACCCACGTACAGAAAGGCACAGGGTACCACTGACTTGCCACAGCCATCTCCATGTCTCCCCCCTGCTCTTCCAGGGAGATCATGCAGCCCACTGTGGTCTGTGATGCTCCGTGGTGGCATCCCAACACCCTCCACCCTGAAGGTGAGAGGCTGGAGGCATTTAGGTTGGGCAGCCATTTTATAGTGTGGACCTGGTGGTCCAAACCACCATTGTTCCGGAGGTGATAACACCAAAGAGTAGAGCTGAGCCAGAGAGGGACCAGACTGCAGTTCATCCTTTGGTCAAGCAGTAGAAGTCAGTGATGATTTCTGCACCCAGCTGCTGGTTCTTACAGCAAGACCTGACATACTCCTGACTAGTGATAAGAAAGATCATCCACGTATCCAGCAGTACTACTGGAAAATTGTGCTCATCTACCTCCTGCCAGTGACATACAACTGCCAGGTGCTAGAAGGCTCTTCATTTGAGACAAGTGCTGATAAAAGCCAAGAGCTGCAGCCTATATGGCAAAATATGCTTTTCAAATCTTAATTGAAATTTTCCCGTTTGGATATTCTTTGACTGTTTGTTTTTTGGGGGAAAATAAATAAAAGAATGGACTTTATGTCCCTTTTTCTGTCTCACACACACATCTCCTTCCTTGTCACAAGCCCGTGAGGAAGGGATCCAACTATGTTTTCCAGAAAGTAGGAACAATCTAATAAAATTCAAAAAGCTGATTTTCAGAAGTTTCTTCTCTCGGCTGTAGCTCTGATAAACATTGTTCCTTCATGTGTCTGTTTTAGGTGGTTTAGCTGAAGTATCTAACTCCAAGCACTTTGGTGCATCTTCTTATCTGCATCAAAAGGAACTAAACATCCCAGGAGAAAAGCCAAAAAGGAAGAAAAACAAAGTTTAGGGAATGGCAACCACCAGCAGTATTAAAGAATGTAAAGAGAAAAAAGAGATAGAAATAGCACCCAGTTTCTTCAGGTGAAAGCTGAACAGTGTTTTTCATTCAAAGATAACCAGATAACAAGAGCAAACCATCAGATTGCCCAATGAGTGTTTTAAATGGAAGAAGGAAAAAACAGAGCTGATTAATAGGAGGGATGTAAAGAAGGACCACTGCGATGCAATGGTGGTGTCTTCATTGCTTTTATGAGAATCTTGAATTCCAGGATGCTTCTCCATTCAAGGAACTCTGAATTCAGGTGTAGATGTTTTGTTTGATTGTCTGTTTTCCTCTTACAATTATGCAGCCAAGCTAACAGGAGTAGTCAATGCTGTAAGGCACACTGTTGCCCAGAATGCTATCACTGTTGGGGACCATATTATGTAGGGAAATGTGATCAGAATATTTTCAAAAAAGGACACAAGTGAGTAGCCCCCTCAGTCATCCTGGAACTCACCCCATATCTAAGGTGACATTCCAGGCACCCTCTGTTTCCTGTCTCCTATTTTAGGAAAAAAAAAAAAAAAACCCCAGAAAAAAAAAAACAAACCTCCAAACCAGTTTCCATTTATAAAATGTACACAAAGAATGCAAAGGAGAACACACAACACAAACAGCCTACCACCCCTGGGGAAATCACAAAAAGAGACTAACAAGGTCCCACGCCCAGGTTGTGAGATCAAAAGGAAAAGGGCCCAGATAGGGAACTTTTGGTATCTAGATGAAAAGTCAGCAAGCCAATGACTTGTTGCCTAATAAATTCCTAAAGCCTTGAACAACAAAGCATGCCAAAAGCTTCCTCTAAGAGGCCAGGATGAAGAATGGCATTCCAGATGATTCCAGTGGATTGAATCTATCAGTTATCTTTCACGGGGTGCTAAGTGGATTTGTAGGGTTTTTAATGAGCACACCTTCAACTCGACAACAGATTAAAAAGGGTGTGCACATAGATTCAAAATAAAATGTAAGATGTATGGAAGGATATGAAGAACAGAACAGAACTAAAGCAATCAGCAGTGCCCAAATGCTCTTCCTTGTCAAAAAATTACTTTCAGAAAACATGTCAAATAATGCGAGCACCTGACCTTAATGACCTTATTTTCCCTCCTTTCTGCTCTGCTTTTCACTTTTTATCTCAAGAGTCCTCTATCATCAGCATCTTAAGAATCCAAACCTCTCAACTCCCTCAATGAGAGAATATAGGGCATTAACCGTAATAAGCAGAACACTGAAATGACTGACTGCCCTGATATTGATTTTCTCATGTTAGTAACAGAGAATGCAACCAACACATAAAAATTGATTACTGTCATTTAAAAGGAAAGGGCAACTAAATCTAATCTCAAAAGTGACTGAAAATAGCACTAGGGAGTGTCTCACTTCTTGTAATTCACTAAATTCACACCACTTTGGCTTAGCTGGAAGAGAAACAAAGACCCTCTGAAAGTATTAGGGAATTTGAACTTTTGGGAGGAGCAGCAATCAGTTCTCCCCTGAGCTGAACTTAAGGGCAGAGTACCTATATGCTCAGTGGAGAGGTACCTCATTCATTCTGTGAAATATTGACACATAAACTGAGCAAAGTGAAATTACTTGCCCTTGAAGGCCATTGCAAGTAAAGGCTTAGAGTTCCCACTGCCAAGAGTTCACATTCCCTTTAAGTATGTCAGGAATCTAATCGACCTGTTATCTCAGAGGTACAAAACCAATACATTTTTATAAAACCATGGTTCAGAGGAAGAGATACTACCCTGACTGTTTCGGGTCCATCCGGCTCCTAAACCTCCTTACTTCCATTTTCATTCCTCAGCCAAATTTCTGCCCTTTCTCACACTTCCAGATGTAAAGACTCCAGTGTTTTGAAAACTTTTCCTGTTACATAGACACTGGGAAACCAATTGGCAGATGCCCTCCGTGGCCTACAACCATCTCTATACTGTGTTTTAGTCACTGGTCAAATCTCATTCAGCTGCCTCCAGAAAACTAATTTCTGCCACCATTCTGACACTCAGCTTAGCAGTGGGCACCCATATCCCTTCCTTCACATTTGATGAGATTTACCCTCCTGATCTTCTTGTTCTTCTCTGAGTCGGTCTGACCATGTAGCCAGGGGTTGCTGTAGAGTTGATATTGCAGGGTCTGGTATTGCTCATCAGTCCTGCAGTGGTGCCCAGGTGCCCTGGCAAAGATCAGGACTTATGGGGCCAAGGACTCTACAAACAGTAAGGGACAGTGCCTGCCTGCCAAGCCTGAAATCTAAACATACAGTGCAAGTGAAGGTAGAGCTCGCACTTCCCTTTGACAGATGAGAGGAGGTGCCACCTCCCTCTGACCACCACCTTCCCCTCCATCCAGCACTGATGATGAGGTTCCATGGGGGAAGTTCCATGGGGCTTTCCTGCAAGAACCCCCATCTCCTCCGGCAAGGAGAAATCCCACATTCCTTGGGGATCTCCCATGACGCACCTGTGAGTTTCTTGCTGCACAGCTTCCATACTTACCAAGGGCCGACCCCTGCCCACCTCACACCCACACAGCCCCCACCAAATAATTGCAGTTCATGTACACCTATGTACCCATGTACACACACACAGACACACAGGCATGGCACTCTGCCTGGCCCTAGGAAGACTCAGGACTGTCCTCTTGCCTTTGTTGGGCAAGAAAACTTCCTCACACACTGCACCCCAGCCTGAAACCGCATCTGCACCCAGGTCCCCCAGGAGCTGCTTCTCAAGGGCACCCACAGCGGCTTTTCCTCCCACTGCAATATGATCTGATTCACACTCAGTGCTGTGTGACATGACGCACACCCTTGAATTTACCCATGTTATATTTAACACTGGAAACAGTCCAGTTTCCTCAGGCCCACGTGTGGGATGCAGCAGTGAGCTTCCCTGTGTTGGTTTTGGTGATGGCACCACACTACTTGAGGTCACCACCCAAGCCTGGCTTCAGAAATGACTCCCTCTTCAAAGCAGAATCAACTCTCCATGTCTATCAGCATCTGACCTAACTCTGGCCACTGCTATATTGGTAGACAGCCTTTAAATTAGTACAGTAAATTCAAGAAAAAAAAAAAGTAGGGATAGATATGAAGTGACTGATGAAGAAAACCAGAAGAGCATTTACCTCTGGGTGCTTGGTGGTACTCCCGAGTCATGAGAGCATGTTCGTATCAGTTGCTCAGAAGACAAGAGAAAGCAAACATTAAATTGCGAAATAATAAAGGTTAGCCAAGCATAACTTTAGAATTTATTTCCAGAGGATAAAACCATGACTGCTGTCAAGCTGAGATGTCCTTAAGGATAGAAAACAACATTAATTTAACAGTCAGACTGCCATAACACTCTCTCTGGGATTTCCCAGATGGAAATATGTGTGAATGAGCTCTGTAGACCATGTGTTGGAAACCCAGCATTTCAGGAAGCATTCAGACTGACTGCACATTCTCTGCACAAAAGATCTGCGGATGTTCAATAGATCTGGAAGCTCTGGAACATGTTTGGCTTAGTGTGCATGCTCAACTCAGTTGAATAAGATGAATGAGCATGGCAAATCCAGAATCCTGGACACTTCAGACTTATGATACTAGAGATTCACACAAGCAGAACAACACTACCTGAAATCCACAGGACTTTCAGGCTGGCTCTGCACATACTGGGTAGCTAATCTTTGCATGCACTGTAGCAACAGCACAGGTTTCCAGATTTATGTCAGCTCAGGCAAGGATCATCACACAGTCACTGAGCAGAGCTTCCCAGTGGCTGGAAACCCTAGGCCAGTGTAAAAACCCTGATGCTCTGTCTAGCAGCATGTCTGCAAGGAAAATGGGGCATTCTCAGGGGCACTTGGACCTGGGGGGCTCTTTGTTTAGCCCCATGGCAAAAACAAGGGCTTGCTTCTGTCCACCTTGCCTCTGACATACAGATGCTTTCTTCTTCAGACAGCCTGGTGTCAGTATTCAGAAGGTTGTGCTTGTTTGTACTAGCCCAGATGAAGAGCCCATGCAATGATAATTATATGCTGTAGGTACCTGTTAAGCCATTTTACTGACAGTTGTGTGCCTTTATAATTTAAAGGGACAAGTGCAGTGAGTTACATGTAAATGAGGTCTGGCTTAGTGTCACACCATCTAAAAAGGACACAAGAGAGGCAAATAAACCGGGGAGCTCTTTTCTTCTCTTCATTACTGCACAGGAGGCAGGCAAAGCAGAGGCTGGTGTTGCCTGCTGACAGGAAACAGGGGTTTGTTAGCACAGCCAGAGGCACTGCCCTAAAGGAGAGTGCACCTGCCAGAASAGGGTGTTGCAGAAGCCTCTCCCAGCCAAACCCCAGCTGGCAGGTTGGGATTGGCACTGAAGGGAATGCCAGCAGCAGCCCTGGAGGGAGGGAAAGGCTGCACACAAGCTCTCCCATCCCAAATCCCTGGGGCCAGCTTCTCAACCAGTGTCACTGCCTGCTACTCAGAGGATAAACCCAAGAAGAAATGTGCATGAAGGGAAAACCAAGAAAAGATGAAAAATCGCTAGGGAAGTAAAGTTCATTGTACCTATGTCCAAGTTCCCAGAGCTATGCAGTTTCCTASGAGGTAACACATGTCATACCACAGCTTCAAACCATGAACAAATAAAGTGGTATTATTTTGCACACTGCAGTGCAACTTCAGTTATGATGTTTAATGAATGCAAAAGCCTGGCAGGATTTTTAAAAGGACGTGAAACTGTCTTGAACAATGAGGGATCCAGAATTTCCTTCTTGTACACTCACCTCATGTCACAAGACATCGATGATGGAGACAACGAAGGACTTTGTCCAAGAGGCTGATATTCTTGTGTGTCCTTTCTTCCGAGTTCTTCCATCTTTCTACATTAATATTAATCATATCTGAAAAACTACACCAGCAGCTGAACCAGAAATTATGTTTCTTTCCTGTTAGTTTGGGTGCTGATCTGACGGGGTGGAGGGGCTGATGCAACTTAACAGAGGCCTGAGATTTTTAACTCTCCTGGCTTTCATGAAGGTATTCCTGATTTGCACGTACAACGTGCTTGGCCATCTCTTGGCAAAGTTTTGCTTTCAAAGACACCACCTTGCCACAGCTGGCAGTAATTGGTGATGCTAAGGGCAGTTTCTACAGTGGACTAGGTGCCTGCTGGAGCAAATTACTGGTTCCCCCTTCAGACGGTTATTCCTGATCATCAGGAAAAAGTCATCTTGAGGAAAAATAAAATTTCAGCTTCTAAACTGGCCTTCCTATAAATCTGAATGAATTAATGCAAAAGGAAGAGGTCTCTGGAAATCCAGAAACTGCAGTGCCAGATTGAGGAGTCAACTCACCACATGTTACCACTGCAGGTAGACATGGTACAGGAGGTGTTTCACAAACTAGACATGGCTATCAAAAGTCCCACACTTCTCCCAGTGCTTTGCTGGATGAGCAAGTCTTAAGTGCCCAGAGTGTGGCTCACCCACTGGAGAAGCCACCCTTCTGTTCCCTCCCTGCTTTCCTTCAGGCCAGAGATACCTCAGGGGATTAGATCATCCCTTGGTGTCAGGCTTTGTGCTGTACTCGGTTGCCAGCCATGGGTGGGTGTGTTATTAGTCAGATTTGCATGTCTAAGACATCATTTGTGCAACCACCCCAGGGCATGGCTATGACTCTGCACAGGATGAAAATCTGAAAAAGAAGTTCAATAAGCAGAAAAAACAGTGTCTGAGTTGATGCACCCCTACAAGCAGATAAAATCTACTCACAGCAAGTTAGTTAATATGATTCACCAGATTTACTCCAGAATGTGTTTGCTATTGAATGCTTCTTTAGTTGCTTCATATTGCCCTACTAGATGCAGTATGCACTTGGTATTTTTCTCTAAAAAGCAAGAAATGAAGCTGAAAAGTCCTACACAAGGGACACACCTCCAGGGCACCCACAACAGGCATTAAATCAAGAGGACTTTGTAGGCCATGACCATACAGAAGTTATTTATCTACCTAACTTGGGGCTTGCAGGCTGTCACTCTGTCTGTGTTCAAAGCACATCTCTCTGTGGCATTAGGATGCTGCTGTCTCCAGAGAGTAGTAAAATCACAAGGAACTCGAGACAGCAAGGGTAAAATATGAACCCAACCTCCAAGGAATGTAACACATTACAAGCAGTTGACATGGTATAAACCTGTTTTAAACATTTTCACAACAACAAAAAAAAGGAATCTTATTTTAAAGGATTCCACTCACGCTTTTCATTACCAATGCAAAATTAATGGCCACAGCCAAATACTGTTGGGGAAACCATACATGGGAGCATGGGACTAGTGGAAAGCAATTTCAAGTCATATCAATACCATGCTACCAGAAGAGCAGGAGTAAAACAGCTGAGTTGAAATAGTGCCCAAAATCTATCCTCCTGATGGGCTGGCTTTAGATCAGTTGGCATGGGAGGAGCTGTGCTTGCCTCCTCCTATAGCACTGGGGAGGAATAAAGAGCTAGGGCTGCAGCTGTCAAGGGAAGAAAGGGAAATAATGTGGAATCCAGAAAAAAGTACAGAACCAAGAAACTTTCCCATGGCTTTTGAGGCATTGGGCTGGCAACATCAGATCTCTGGCTGTTTTGCTGCACCCATTTGCAAACATTCGCTGCTCCTCAACCTCTGTGCACTCTACATCCCAGGGCACCGCAAGAAAGGGGAGTGATGAGCAGCTCACACACTGCCCATACAGCCACACCATCACCTCTTGTAAACCATACACTTGGTGCAGCCTAGTGAACCTGAT
Source organism: Amblyornis subalaris (assembly GCA_018881555.1). Classification (NCBI taxonomy): domain Eukaryota; kingdom Metazoa; phylum Chordata; class Aves; order Passeriformes; family Ptilonorhynchidae; genus Amblyornis; species Amblyornis subalaris. The sequence goes on along the minus strand of JACAXG010000079.1, from coordinate 3,298,967 downwards.
TACATCACTTTTGTTCACATTAAGTGTTCATTGTGAAACTCCCTCAAGACAGGAAAAACTAGATAACAGGGGAAGAACTCCTCTGTGGAGATTACCACAGATTATGCCTGTTTTCATTATTCAAGAAATCAGCATGACATCCAAAATGATCAAAAATTTCCCTGAGATATCCTAAGCGTGCTATAGTTTTTCATATATAGCTAAGCTGTGCAAGGAATAATAAAACTAGGCTTTACTTCAGTTTGCATTCACATAATGTATGCAAAGGATCCAAAGCAGGACACAGAGCAACATGTCCCACTACCTCTGGGAGATCACAAGTAACAAGAGCCAGATTTTTAAAAACTGGTTTGGAATAAATCAATTGTATAAGAAAAAAAATATTTAAAACAATTCACCGGAGTGGTGGGCACACCTGCTAAATTATTCAGACAAAATCAACAACYCCAATCATAAATACATGTTAAAATTCCTCCAGTTGCAAATAGAAAAATAAACAGAGCCAGCCCACTCTTCATGCTTTAACAACTCTAATTGTAACCTGGGGCTATCCCCGTAGGTCATTTCTGTCCTAGACATCAGCCATTATCCTTCAACACAGCAGCACAGCCCTGATTCCTCTCTTCTTTATTTCATCCATCTAGATATCTTCCCCTCCTTCCGCCCTGGACTGCATTGGCAGGTGTAGAGCAGAGGGTGGCAACTTGCCTTCCCACCTGCAGAGAGAGAATATTAATCCCTTCCTGTTCCATAGAAATGTGGGAGCTGCCTACCATGCTGCAAGCAAAATCTGAGTTTATTTTTAAAATAGTACTGTTTTGATTTTTGATATTCCAGGTTTAGGAAAGGCCTTGATTTGATTATGTCTCACACTGTGTTCCTTAACGACCTCAAATTATGAAGCTGCGATCCAGAAAAAGCACAGCAGTTGGTATCACCATGTAGAATAATCTGCTCCAAAATGTTCTTAGGCCTACATCCACACACATCCCCAAGACTAATTAATTAATTAATTACACCAAATCAAAACTTTCTGGTAGCAAATATATGTTGTTAATTGAATAAAAATAAACTACTGAAAATAAAGTTATAACCTTTGCATTTTGCTAATATTTTAAAAGCCTACATGTAGTACTAAATACAGAATTATTTGCCTAACAATTTTCCTATAAAATATGCTAAGCTATTTTATTCACCTGGTTTCTGTTGGTCTAAAAGAACAAAACTATTCATTTATAAAGTTCCTTTATGGACTCACTATATGGGCCATATATTACAGTTTTTTCTCTGTTTTAGTAGTGTAAAATTTCTAGATTTACACAGCTAAATTAATGATGATGTATAATTTAGGACTCTGACTATCTACAGATGATTTGCAATTCTAAATTGTAATTGGCTTCACCAATTCAATGCAATAACTTGTTGTTAAGCATCTGCATACAGGCTGTGACTTGTAAACTTGCATGAAGATGATGGCCATTTTATTAAATCCCTAAGAACTGACAGTATGTGATGGAGAGCTTTGATACGATTTGTATTAAATGTCATTCTTGATAAGAGACAGTATTTTTATTAAGTAGAATATTTTTCTTGTATCTATGCAAAGTACTAATACAAAACATAACAAACCAACAAAGCTATGCCAGCAGAAGGGATACTGTTGAAACACATTCCTAATTCCTTGAAGAGTCATGTTTTATTGTTATTTAAGAGGATATATTGGTAGAATTAGAACTGTTTTGAAACCACACCTAGCAACAGTTCAAGGAATTAATTTGTAGAGCAAAAACTTTACTTACAGTCAGTGTACAATTTCTCTAAATTTTCAATATGAAAAAGTTTTGCAGTAAAGTGTAGCTAAGTTTACTAGTTAGATAGCTGAAGTTTGCTGCTCTTTATCCGTAGTTACAGCACTGACCTCAGGCAGCCCCAGAAAAATGTCAATGGAGAATTGCAGCCAACAAACCACTAAAGCTCCATCCTGTCCTGTGAATGTCCCATTGATTTCAGCAGTGTGGGACCCATCTGAAAAGCTTTGATGAAGAATGGTCATGTGCAGTTCCACTCTAGGATTCCTCTTCTAATTATGCCATCCTCAAAAATTGTTAGTGCCAACAGCAGTGTACACTGGCCTAGGGTTTGCCCCAAGTTTCTTTTTTCCAACAAGACTAAGGAAAGCCTTCTGCTCTGTTTCATGTGCTTTCCATGCGGAAAGTTTAGCCTATAAAGCATACCTTTCTCTGTAGGATCTTAATGCTTTAAAAATTATAAACCACTGTAAACCTCCACCTAACAGAAAAGCTGCCATTGGCTTTAATAAGAATAAGTCTGCTCTTCATTAATGCAGTGCAGATGGCTTTTAATATTTTTCCAGGACAGAAGAGAGCTCTGACAGCATATATGGGACATTATTGTCAGTTGTGTGTGAAGAGGCAAGTGGTTCTGTTGCAAACTGTCCTTTGATGATTTATGATCCAGATGGATTTCAGAAATATCGTTTCCTTAACAAGCACTGGGCCACCTCTTTGATATGTTTTCTCCTGTTAATGACAAATCTCCCATGAAGTTCATCATACTCCAGTAATGTTTCTCAAATTGTGGACTGACTCCTTTGAAGACCTGAAAGCGTTCAAAAGAGGCCATGTAACATTAGCAAAAGCAGAGTTAGTCAGCTCAGTTCTTCCAGGTGAAGTGTTGTGTTTACTGGCTACCAGCGTTCACACCAGCCCAGGAACTATGATCTCCTCATTGCTTATAATTGGCTGACATTAATTTGTCTCTTCAGCATATGGGCATGATTGTTTACACTTGCAAGCAGTAATTACCAGCAATTCTCATTGCCCCATCCTAAAAGGACTGACCTGCTGTCAATTCAGGAGGTTGTACAAAAGATGGGTAAACAAGAGAAAGCTGCGTTTTGAGAAATTCTTGGTGTATAATGCTCAAAGGAGAAGAGACAATAAACAGTTTCCTAATTTTTAAAGAGGTAAATAATACATGGGCTTGAAACTGCGGAACAGAGAGAAGAGGCAGAGCATTCAGCTGGCTTCTACACCCACAGAAAAACTTACTTTTAGGAGACAAGTGCACTATATGAGTTAGGAAAGTGGAAAACTAATAAAAAAGGAGCAAGTGAAAATGGAGACACAAAGAACGCTCATCAAAATCAAGATGTTGAGAACAAAATTAGTCATGAGCTCAAAGAACACAAAAAGAAGAAAAACATAATTGCCTAATCATCAGCACCAAGAGCTGGATAACAGATGAGAGGGATGGGAGTTACACAACTACAAGCAACGTGACAGTGTTACAGAGCCCGGCATGATGAGTATGTTAAAGCAAATTGCCAGGATCTGCGTAGGCACAGGGAACAGGGGACATGGTCTTGCACACCATGTAAGGTACAATCACTGCGCATGTGCAGCTCAGAAACACTCACAGCTAAAAGGCTTGTCAAAGACCTGCCCATTCAGTTTGTGTATTCAGCCCAGCCACTACAGGCTCTTTGCAACCAAGCCACTGTCTTTGCAGACCTGTTAAAGGTGTGCCCTCCTACAACTAATCTCCAAGTTGCTAGAACTAGGGGAAAAAATTATTTTGAAAGGTTATGAATTAATACTGTCACTTATGAAGTTCAAGATGAGTGAAAAGGTGGTCCGTTTTGCAGACTATCCAATCAAATCAGCTAGCTAGATGACTAGATCCATAATGAGCTATCTGTGGTGCTAGAGTAGAAAAACGCATTCTCACTCACATCTAGCTGAATGAAGCATGCTGGATGTCTTCTGTTGCCACTAAACAAATGCAAAAGTACAGGTAATTTCCTAATTTGAAAATTAATTGCCTCTGATATAAGGTAAATCTATACTAGAACTAGACTGAAGATAGTTTGAAGATAATTTTGGCACAAAGGATTATATGCCATGAGTTCCATGTAAAGACCATGAAGTCCAAATCATTAAACTATTCAGCTTGTGATTCAAGAGGACAAATGTGTAAATGATTCTATGAAATTCTTGAGGAACTATAGTAGAGGTTCAATAAGCCACAGTTTCAAAATGCCAAGGGCAACCATGCTTTCCTGTAGGAAGGGAATATGAGGGCAGTATTACCTTAACTGCTATGAAAGAAAAAGAAAGCTGATAATAATTATTACCAACTAGACGATAGGGACTAATAGAGAAATAAAGGCACAATGACCAAAAAATGGTATGTTCTGAAGAAGAAGAAAAATCTTCTATAATGAATAGATTCTACAGTGTCTCTATAACATATTGTGAGATGAGAATGGTATAGTTATCAGGAGCAGTATACAAAAGGCAGAAGTGTTAACTAAATCCTGCTATTTTGTGCTAGGAATCATTGCCGTTGGTATATAGTCATATAAGGTAGTGATGAAAGGTGAAGCCTTGAAGCTCTGTCAGTCCCCCTGTTTGGCAGAACAACAGAATTCAAGAGCCAAACTTTCACTCATATCTCAAAAGCTTGTTAATTAATTCAAAGATTCAAATGAATCTGTTGGGATCATTTATCCTGCCCTCCTATATAGAGAGCATAGTGCATACGATTTGCATGAATCTCATCTTAAACTAAAGAACATCTATGAGGAATACACCTACGTGTAAGAGTAGAACTATGAAACTGAGATATTCGTTCATGTCAAAGCTTGTTTTAATTCAACTTCTGGCCATCAGAGTTTCCCACCTATCTGCACATTTCACAGACTACAGCCAGGTCCCTTTTTTATCTCCTCTGCAGTCAAATATGAACATTATGAGGCACATTTTGCCATTTCTCAGGACTTTGCACCCTTGCTAATGGAGTAGCATTCTTCATGTTCTGTGAATATCCACACTGAACATTGAACACCAGTAACTGTCAAACCACTGCTAAGCATGAGACCAACAGCAGTGTCTGCATGAGGAAACTAAATGTGGATGCAAATATGGGCACACACTTGTTCACACTATGTCATGGTTAGTTGCATAACACATTTTGGGAATATGCAAACCAGCCCTCTGTCAGCCAATGCCTTCACATGGTTTGAGGGGCAAGTTGTTCAAGTATGGGTGAGGCCACTTTGTGCTGGGGAGTCCAGATGTATGGAGGCAAGTTGTGCTATTCCAATTGCCCAGAAAGACAAAGAACTGGCCCACTCTACTGATTAGCATAGATATAGATTTTATAAACTTCTGTAATCAATTTCCTCATATCTTTAAATTCAAGGATCAGGGAAGTTTGTTTTTCTGTGACCCACACCACCAACTCATGCTCAGACAGTTATTCACTCTGTTTACCATGTCACTCTGATCATCACTCTTCCCCAGCCCAGATTTGTCCATGCCATCTGTATGACCTAAGATTTTTGTTCTCTCTCCAATGATTTTATATTCAACCATGTTAAAACAAGCAATCAAAGGTCACTTGAATTATAATACTACTGCTTTGACATTTGTTAGTTTCTTCAGCATTAACATCCTCTGCAAATTTCATTTGCACTAGTTCTGTGTATATATATACACTTGGAAAAAGTACTGAACATCACAGAGAGAAGAACAATTTCTCAAAAAAACCTTGGTATAACAAATCTGTTTAAGGAAGAGGAGCTTTCACACTAAATAAGAGATTGTGCAAGTTTCCACCTGTGGAGACATTGAAAACTCAGCTGGACAAGACCCCAAATCTGCTGTCGCTGGTACTGTTTTAAGCAAGGGGCTGGACTACATGACCTGCAGAGGTACCTTCCAACCCAAACGATTCTGTCATGATTCTCCATTTGCATTCTAAGACCTGTCAGATGGCCAGCTTTCAATCAATGTAACACAYGCCATGTTAACTTTATATTGCTTGGCTTTCTTAACTGCTGTCTCATGTGATGTTAGGTCAAATTTGGTTATTTCCATCATGCTTATCAAACTAATTTGCCATCTCATAAAAAAGGTGGCAAATAAGATTTCCAGTATCAATTTCCTATATAGTAATGATGACTGGCATTAATTATATTTTTTTCCTTTATTTTTTCGTTATTCTAGCCCCAATGAGCTCGTCGTTCTTTCGCCCATGATTCGCAACAGGCTTTTACTCCATCTACCAAAAACTACTCCGGATTCCCAGCTCTTCCAGAGTTCCAGGAACCCCTGAACACGTGAGCGATTAGCCACTCTTCACAACGACCCTGCCAACTCGTTTGAATGCAGTTATCCGGGTGGCTTGTTTTTAATGTTTAACTTCTCCTCCAGTTCCTGACAGCCCAGAATTGCTTCACCACAGCCTGAACGCGCTCCCGACACCCTCCCGGGTGAGGTGTTCATCGGGCCCCGCTGTCGCTCCGGGCCGGGGCAGCCGGGCCGGGTCGGGCCGGGCGGGGCGGGGCGGGCGCTGTGGCCGCGGGCTGGGGCTGGGGCTGGGGCTGGGGCTGGGGCTGGGGCTGGCGGGACCCACCCGCCGCGAAGGCGTCGCCCGCGCCCTCCTCCTCCCCGCGGACAGCCCGCTCCCGCGGCGCTCTGTCCCTGTGCCTGTGCCTGTGCCTGTCCCTGTGCCTGTCCTTGTCCCCGTCCCGCCCTGCCCCGCCCCCGCCTCCCCCCGGGCGGCCGCAGCCCCGCCCGGCCCCGCTCAGCCCGGGCTCCCCCACCCCCGGCCGCGAGCGCGGCTTGGCTTCCACTTCTGGAGAGCTTCTGCGGGGAAAACAGCATAGCTGGGAGACTTCCTGCTCTTCTTATAGCTAAAACCTTGTTAATGAATAGCATGCGATTCAGAACGGCCACGACTCGGTGTTAAGATGCATATCGAAAAGTCCCATTTGTCATGCATAGCCCAAATCTTATCTGTTTTGCTGGCCAATGCAAATAAATTCCAGGAATTCTGATTTTTTTTCCTTGCCTACTCTGTTTTTGAGTCAACAAGACATTGGCTTTTGTTCACTGTCTCCACACACTTCACACGCTTTATATTTGTCAGTACCTATGGCACATCCAGACCCAAATGCCAATGCCCCTCTTTCCACCTACACCATCTGCCAGTATAGGCAGCGGACTGACATTCCCAAAACATCACAAAATGACACGCTGAAAAAGGACAACTGATATTTCTGTCTTTAGCATTGCAGCAAAGAGAAGATAAATGTTTTTAGTATTTTTTTCCCCTGCCAAATGCCGGTTAGTTTTGAAAGCAAGCTTAGTAGCCAGCATTGCGTTTTGGTAACTGACCTTAAAAACTACAATCATCGTGCCAATTTCAAGCTTGTGAGAAAACTTGTAACTATGTCTCACTACCAGTGGCAAAATCTGCTTTAAATTTTTCACCATCAGCCCTATGAGCTTTCCTGTGGCAAACAGTCCTGCCTTTTGGTCTCCAGACAACCAGTGTGTTCTGAATCCCAGTTAGCACACAAAAAATGAATGGATTTTCTATATCAGCACTCATTATCTGTCACTTCCTGGGAGAGAAAATCTACCCAAACCAATCTTTCCACTCTGATTTTGGTTAGTATTCGGAATACAAGGCCATCCTTCAAGAACACTTGTTCTTAGGCTCTCCTGATCATGACAGGTGTTAAGGAGGAAGCCATAGAGAGTTTTCTCTCTCCCCTGCTCCACACACCACCAGAAGTTAGGTGTCCTTAATACCAAGTTCCTTTTGCCTGAGGTGTTTTTCACAAACAGTACTTAAAGACGTATCATGAATCCGAGGAGGATGCGCATCATTCGCAGACCCTGCAGCCATGGCTCACTTAATAAATCATTGCTTTTGGCACTGGGACATCAATCCTCCCCTCCCTAAGAGACAGTGAGACACCCTACCCTATAGAGCCTATCTCCCATCTCATTAGGTTTCTTTGCCATAGCAGAAATCTTGGGACTGAAATGCAGCCCTTTCATTTGTGAGGGTTGATTCAGGATTGTCTTCAGAGGCAGAAATGCTGAATTTTCAAGACAAATCTTGTATTTATGACATTGTGTGGAGCAATATTGACTGGCTAACAAAAGCTCTGCTTCTGCCAAATAAAGGTATGTGGGACAACCAAGAGATTACAGGATGGACCTGGTAATCAGCCAGCTTCAAGTGATTAAGTGGCCATATACACTTATAATCCAAGGCCCTATCCTGCAAGAATTTCAACATATCCAGAAGAGTCCATCAGGTCCTTTTGAAATCAGGTTATGTTGATAGTAATAATGGTGATATAAATATGGAACAAAAAGAAAGACACAAACCCTGCCCAAAGGCTTACAAACACAAATTGAAACAAAGGCACAATCCAGGCACGGGAATCTGCTTAGGAAAGCAGCACAGGAAAGCATCAAAGATAGAAATGGAACTCCGGAGAGAGAAGACAGACAGATGGTCCTGTTTCAGATGGGAGCATGGGACCTGTGAGAACTTTTAGTAGTTCCCTCCACTTTCAGACACATCCTGTGTGGCTTACGCAAAACGCTAAGGGATAGACATGTGATATCTAGGTTTCATTCTCACCCTTTGGCGTGAAGACATGTCCCTTTCACAAGCTCTTCATTTGCCCCATAAGATCAAAATGCTTGTGCAGCATGGGTGCAAAGGTGCTGCACATGACCTAGGAAATGCCAGGAGAGGGATGAGTAGTAAGTTAGACTTCTCCTAAAGCACCAATGCCTAAGTCCAGGCTGCAAGCACATTCCTTCTTCCAATCAGAAGCAAGCTAAACCAGGTCAGTGACTGTACATGGAAAGAGGAGGAGGAGGATGTAGTGACAGAGATGACGCCCAGTAGCCCAGCAGGAAGAGAACTCACACACGAGGTGGAAGATTCAGGTTTGGATACCTTCTCTTCTGCCTGACTTAGAGCAGGGATTTAACTTTAGGTCTTCTGTCTCCTAAACAAGCAAGCCRCCCAGGCTTCTCAGTGTCAATGGCACTGCTTTGCACAGGATTGTTAAATGCTCCTTTGGCCAGAGAGAAAAAACTCTACTCTCACACCCTGGTGTGAGATCATGCCCAGAGAGCACTGATCTGGGATGAATACTCCAGATGTCATCCAGTGAACATTTAAGTACTTTATACAAACTGAGAGAGCTGAGACTCACTGTAGAATATCCTCTAGTCTATTGAATTGGGCACTTTTTACAAGAGAGCTGGGTTTAGACACAGAGGGATCAGGACTTGAATTTCTAGCATCTGTGTGAGGTTTGGGGGGGTTGGTTTAGTTTGAGGGTTTTTTTATGTTTCTCATGTTTCAGAACAGGTGCAATGCAGAAGATGTGCTCTCTCAGATTGCATGTTCCAGGCAAGGTGGAGACACTTGAAGCTGTGAATGCCCTCAGCAAGCAGGTAGCTTAGAGCTCAGTTAGCCGCTCAGAGACATTTAGGAGGAAGGATTGTATGCATGCTGACAGCAAAAATGTAGGTGCATTATAGCCTTAACCTTTGTCATCATCAGCACCAAAGGACATCAAGTGCCTCTCAAGCTAAGCAGACCTTGTGCAGGGGTTTCTGATGAACCCAGTAATATGCTAGCATCAGGTTAGCCAGATACCAGCCTAAATTGTAGTCTAGCGCTTAATCTCTGGAGTTCAACTCCACTGTGGTACAGCAGTATCACAAAGACAAGGCTTCGGGCCATATCCACCTCCTATCCATCTTACTTGCTTGCAGAATAACCTTCAGGGCATGTTCTAGGGCAGCCCAGCTGGTACTCACAGGAATGAACTTTGTGTGCACCCAAACGCTTTGAAGTGCACTCAAAGGCGTGCTTGTTCCTATGCAATGCATGGCCCCGTGTCTCTGTGAAGCCTCTGCCTAGCCTGTTTGCCCTTGCAAACATATCCTGTGACCTTTATCAGGTAGACAAGAAGACCTGGAGTGAGACAGAAATGTCTCTTGCCACAGGTACAGATGGGATTTGTGAGCTCTATGAGCTCAGACCAACTACAAGTGAGAGTGTGAGTGGACAACGTAAGATGCTTTGCTGTCAGAGGACCCTTGCTCCAGCCGGCCCTGGAACCCATGCCCTGGGGAGAGAGTACTCACAGCCCCTCTGCCTCCGCTCCACTTGCAGTAGCTATGATCAGCCTCCTACCACCAGCACCATGAGGATGAACACAGTACTGTGGCCACAAAAACAGGGTACAGGCAGGAAGGCTGATCTGAAAGAGCAAAAGTGGAAAAGTCGAAGGTCTTTCCTGGAAACACTTCTGAGAAGCACAGAATGGAGAATAGGGAGGAAGAAAAGAATGATCATTGCCAAATCCTAGCATAGCACAGCCATAAGTCAGGTCCCAAAGAATCATAAGATTACAAAGTGTTCTGGAGTGATCTATGATGATAATTTATTCCATGACTCTCTGCTTATGCCCAAAAAATTGTTGTTGTTTCTCGTTCTGCATACCCTTTTTCCCCCTTTCCCAGCTTAGGAGTATCACATGAGCCCAGCCAAGATACTTCTGGGTTCGGGGGGACCGAAATGGTGCTCCCTGTCTTCCGGTGTGGGGGACTGGGATGTCAAGTGCACTCTTCCGGGTTCGGGAGAGGCTGGGAAGAGGCTCCCTCTCTCTTCTGGGTTGGGAGGCAGGAAGCCCCGTCCCTTCTCTTCCAGTTTGGGGTTCGAAAACGTGGCCAGGAGGTCGCGCCCTCTTTGCCGATTCGGGAGGCAGGAAGCCTGCCTCTTCTTCCAGGTCCGGGGATTGGAGTGGTCCGAGCTGCGTTGGAGAGAGAGAGAGCAGAGCTGCTTGGTGTTCTGCCGTGTTCTGCTGCGCTCTGCCATTTTTCTGCTGCCCAGCCGTGCCCTGCTGTGTCCTGCTGTGCCCTGCTGTGCCCTGCTGTGCCCTGCTGTGCTCTGCTGTGTTCCGCCCTGGCAGCTACCACCGGACAATCGACACCGGAGCCGTCCCACTGGCATTCCCAAGCCCCGGGAAGCCGAGCCGGGGAGAGAAGGCACACTGGAGAGTTCCAACCCAGCTGATTTTTTGTCGCCTGCTGTAATTGCCCTTGGGAGGGAGAAAATCAACACCACGTAGCCACTGGAAGTTTTTCTCTGCTGCAGGATAGCTCCGTGGGGGCGGGGGCTCTGCTACCCGCCTCCACGTGGAAGGCCGCCATCTTTGGACCGCATGTGGGGAGAGAAGCATTCCTTCTACACTGCCTCCACACTCTGCTGGACACTTCTTTGCGGGGGGTTTGTTTCTCTGTGTGTGTGGGAGGAAGTGGGTTCCAATGATTTAGTGCTTAACAGGTATTTATCTTTTGTTTTTCTTTGCCTGGTGGGCGGGTATTCTGTTTGTTAATAAACCATTTCATTCTTTTTTTTCACTTTCACCTATTAGTATTCATTTCCTATTGGTGCAAAGGGGGTTTTTTGGAACCTTTTTGAGAGAAAGACTCAGTTCAAGGGGTCTCTCTCCTAAATTTGTCTCAAAACCGAGACACATAGCAAAATGGAATTTTTGTTCTTTCTGTTTTCCATTTTTTGAGTCCCTAGGGTTCACATACAATCTTTTCCTCCAGTGGAAGAATCAAGATAAGATTTTGCCCTAGTCAGTTATCTCCAGAAAATGTGRTTGAAACAGACACACCAAACAGAACAAGGATCCCAATGAAACCCCCAGAGCTATTAGCCTTCTATTAATTAGAGAGCTGTAGAGAAGAAAAGAGCAAAAGAAAGCTGGATGTGTGGAGGAAAAAGCTACATACACCTCTGAGCCTTTCCTCAAGGCAATCAGGGACTGGACGAGAGGAGTTAAATTAAGGAGGGTGGTAACAGTCTTACACCTTGGAAGAAAGTGAAGTACTCATTAGTTTTCTTTCTACCCTGAAAAAACTGCAGGGTAGAAACGCTGGATTTTAGCTAAGAAAATTGAAACTCAAATGTATAGAATGGATAATTAGTGACATGGCTAATTGGTGGCTTCCACAATCTGGTCTCCTCCTGTGAAATATAGGATGATTTGTATTTATGTGAACTGCAAATCTGAAAGGAATGGAAAAAGAAACATTTGAGTATTTGCAAACATTGCATTACTTTTTTTATCGATTAGGGTGCTATTAAGAGAAATGTATTTGAAAAAATTCACCGAGTTTTTCGTCAATGTGTAATGCACAGATGAGGATGTTGTGGGAAAATGCAACTGACATTCATCTTGTCTTCTTCAGCAACACCTGCCACATCCGTGCTGCTTTTTTCACGTTAAAGCACTGTGTTCCTGTCTGGGAGAAGGCCCCAGAAATCACATAGCTTAAGTACAGATCTGAGAATTTTTATGAATGTGAGCAATCCAAGTGCAATTGACAGCTTACAGGAAGCAAAATAAAGAGGGTTTTGTGTCCATATTTACAATGTAGTGAACAGGTGAGTTTAATATCAGGCATCAAATTTATCCAGGTAATAAATCACACCAAAATAAATCAAAGCCTCACTGAGCTGGAAACAGCCTTTTTTTTCCTTCTCAGTCTTCTTTAACATGGAGTCTTTGTTCCTATTATGAAACCTTGTATTTCTCAATTACTTACTTTCTCAATTTGCTGATCAAGTTTCACAGCAATATAATAGCATCAGAATTTTAATCCAGTTTCAAAAGTTGAAAAGCATAGGTATTTAATAATTAGTTACTGAAGTGTCAGCCCAAGTTCCTGCCATTTCAACCAAGATTCAGATCCAAACCCTTCTCCCTTTTTGTATGCTATCCARTACAGACATACTACAATAGTCCCAAGGAAACATAAAAGTGTCTGCTCTATGTACAGGTGAAATCTTTGTGACTTCCCAAACTAAAGGATTGTGTGGGGGAATGTTTGGGTCCCTTAAACATACTGAAATAGCCAGTTCACAAAGAGACAGAAATTTTACTTTAATGTGTTGCTACAAGTCGTCTGCAGCATGACCGCTAGGCAGTCTCCCGCAACAGAGAACTGAAAAGAGAGAGAACTAGCAAAGAGACATTTATGGATAAAGCACATAAAACCTTTATGCACTGCAGTAAAGCTGAGGGCATGTTGCTGGCAGCATGGCTTTGCATGCCTGTGTGCATTTGCAGGGAAATGCAGATGCTTGCCTGCGGAGCCAGTGAGGAGCCACACACCAGCAGAACAGTGAGCCTGAGTTGCTGGTGACCCCCACCCTTCCTCATATCAGGGATCACTACCAGCTTTGTGCCCGTGTAACCGTATGAGCAGCTCCTTCAGCCCTGCTCAGCCTGGGGCAAGGCAGAGCTCATGCACAGCTGCCTGCAGAGGAGCATAGCGCTGATACCAAGAGCTACACAGTGATCCACCAGTGCAGGCAGTGCCCTTTGTCCTTCACAGCTGTTCTAGCCATGAGGGACTTCAACATCCGAAATTGTTATGCATCTGAAGTGCAAGTTTCTTGCAGCATCCTCACCTGTGGGACAGTCTGTTCTGCTAGGAGGTGACATGCTGGTGGTGCCATCAGTCAGGCCAGCAGAGGAAATCTCTAAAAGCTCATCTATATTCACACTCAAGTTCACTTCCCTACACCCACGTGTCCCCTCTGTCTGTGAGAAGTCTTTCACCTGCAGGAAATCTCTCCAGCTTGAACTTGCCTCAGCTCTTTCCCAGCTAGTGCCCTTCCTGAGTGAACACAAACATGACTCAGCTTTTCCTTTGGAACGGAAGAAATTTGGTTCTCTTTGCAGTTCCACTTTGGTGTGCTATGACAGAACACAGATCTCTCTTTCACTTTGTTTAGAAGATGGGATGCCAGTAGCAGTTGTGGATTTAATTATATTTCAGCTGCAAGAGAATCTCAGTTATGTTTTTTTATGTCTTTTCTGGCCTCAGAAAGCCAGCTTTAAACAGGCGGAGTGTTCTTTAATATCATCGATTGTGGTTAGGTCTGACTTAAGTCTTCATAAAAGAAATTACTACTTGTTGTCCAAAATGTTCATTTTGGCAGTTAAAAATGTCTCTTTGATACAGATATATACGTGTGTGTATATATATATATATGTATCTTGAATTAGTGTCATTGTATAATTGCATCATGAATTGTATAATTAATATTTTAATTTCATAATGAGACTGCATAATGAACGTCTTGGTAGATAAATATTTTCATTATTCAAAATGTCTTTCATATACATACACCAACAGTAAAACTTCTAAGTAATCCTTAGTCAGCACAACCAAGACAATATAAGAAGAATGAAAATATGTTTGTAAAGGCTGAACTCTCCTTACACCTCTCTAAAGAAAACCAACTTCTGCTAGTCTTCATTTTTTTATAAACGTAATAATATTTATTATACCTCATACATGTTTCCTATAAGCTATTGCTTAAGGATTCATATCTGTGCAATATCACTGACACCTTGGCTTAGATAGGTCCTCTGCTCTATCTCCTTAGAACCATATAAGAGATGTTTTATTTGCTTAGTTCAAAACCAGCACCCCTCACTGCTTTAATAAAATTTCGTCTTCGTGTGGGATTGATTTTTTTATCAGAATTTGGTGATAGGCCTTAAAAAACACCTTGGAGCAGGAGAGGCAAGGAGGATCTCACATTGCATGTAGCTATGGAACAAGCAGCACATTAGAGTAATGAAGAGGGACATGTAGCTATTAGAAAAAGAGGATGGATCACACTCAGTTTAGCACCTGCACCAGCTTCTGATTTAGCACACCCTGAGGTTCCTGGTCCTCTCTTGACCTCTTCAGCCACCGTCAAGAACCAATTTGGGGTCACAGGTACCACCTCTCCACAGAGARGCAGAACTTGAAATTAAGTCCAGGGGCAAAACCAGCTTCTGCTCAAACCATTGCACAAAACCCGGTCCCCAGCTTTCATTAGGAAAAGGTTAACTTTTATCCACCACTCCTTTCCTCTTCTGCCCCTTTCCTGCTTGGCCCACTCCCATTCCTGTGTCAGTGGCATGTCTTTTGTGTGTCACTTGGCTGAACATCAGTGGAATATAGCATACATGAAACATATATAAGATACTGGGCCACCTTTCCTCTGCTGGAGAATCAACTCCCTCATGGGGGAGGTTGTTTTATTTTCCTTCTTTGTTGTTCTGGGCGTGGTAAGGGAAAAGAGCTGACAAAATTATATTTCAAAGATATAGTCCCACTTAATAAAAATTGAATAAAACAGTAAAAATAAGCAAAAAGGAAATATTCTTTCTACATTCTGTGTGATACTTCAGTCACAGCATCAAGCAGCAACACAGGGCTAGACTGGTGGGGGGCTTTTTCCTGTACAATCTTGCTGTGGCAGGACAAGGCAATGCATCTGCCCTTACCCTGAAATCATAGAGCTGAGAAATACAGCCTTTACACTTATGGCTGTTACTGCTAGTATGACAAAAGCCATCTATATCTGGATTTGAAGCATATTCATTGGGATCACAAATACCAGAAACCCATCTGCAAAGCACTGATATACACTAAACTCACTCTGACAATTCAGATAGTACCAAAAAAATCCCTGATGAGTTCACTTTGACTGGTACCTGCAGGCTTTATGCCTGACCCACTACCCACTACCATGCCTGCCTGACCCTCTCTAGATTTTCACCAGCCAGGCCAGCACACACAGGCAACAGAAATGTGCTTGGGGTGATTACACAGAAATGTGATCCTGCGCCACATCTGATCTGAATCAAACATGTATTTCTGGGAGATCCAGTCAAACACGGATCCAGTGTTAGTAGTCATGGATTTACAGCCTGAGAGGTTTCCAGAGAAAAAACTACAGGCCCAGGAGACAGTCAGAGATTCATGGAAATTGAAAGCAAAACCAATCAGTATTGCAAATGGCTTCTTCACATGATAAAGCCTTTAAAGTCTTGTTCTTTGAGAGATAGCAATTAAGCAATTTTTAATTCACTTAAGGCAGTCAGGTTGTACTGCATGTGTCAGGCACTTTTTAAAATCCATGTCACAGGGAAAAATGCTTTTCAGAAGTCTAACGGTTGGCTGGAGGAGCCAATTCTTAGCCCAATTTCTACTTTGGAAGTAGGGGGGAAATATTGCTATCAAATTGAAATCTAACTACCATACAACTTCATGGCTGAGCATAAATCATGCAACTAACCTTTCTGCTCACTATTTGCATGCCACAATAGCCCCTGTAAGATTTTACCTGAGATCAAAGCAGTTTGCTGGTTCAATCTGGTGCAATTTTTAAGCACTAGCACAGATCTTTGCAGATCTTTGCAAGGCATGTATGTGTGCTGAGCTCTAACGCTGCCGGTTCAGAGAATCATTCTGACAACTTCAGTATTGCTCTGGGAAGCGATTTTAGAAATATTTAACTTCAACAGTTAGTGCTTCATGTCCCAGTTGGTTGGTAGGAGCTTGTTTCTGCCCACTGCAGGCAGAGCCGGTGCGGCCGGGTGTGTGTGTGCCTCTGCGGGTGTGCGTGCTCCAGCCACCCAAGGGCATTGCACATCCCKTCCCCTCCCTCTGCAACAGCCCCACTTGCCCCGCGGCGAGAGAGCTCCTCCCTGACCCTCTCCCCAGGCAGTGGGCAAAAGGCAGCAAACTCAGCCCTGGAGGATTGGGCTGTTGGTCACCAGTCCCTGCGGCAAGGCCTGACCGACAGAAAATAGGCGTTGTTGTGCAGCTTGATCATGATCTGCTGATCCTCTCCTGGCTGCTGGAAATACTCTTGTCTCTGTGCAACACCCTGGCTGTAGGCTTTGGGGAAATTGCTTGCAGTAATTACAGTCTGTCATAACATGAGTTTATTACAATAGTCGTGTTCTTGTAATAGGCAGAAATGTTTTTTCCCTTTTGAAATACACAGATGCTGGAAGATTTATGTGGATAATGCAAACAATAACGCCTTTACAGATTACAAACCACAGCTCATCTGCATATACTGTACTGAAGAAAGAGCAAGAGCAGTTTATAGTCATCTGCCTAAAGCCAAGATTTCAGTAAATTATTTAACTTCAAGGAAGCAATATATTGTCCTTCAGTGATGCTTCTATTCATTGAAAATTACAAGTTATTTGCTGACACTTAAAAATAAATATTGGGGGAAGGGTGAGGGGATTTGTCTGCTCAGGGGGATGACTTCCGTTGGCATTTTAAAAATTATCAGGCCACTCCGGGAGCCAGGTACAGCATTAGACTGTCCAGGTAGCACTAACATAAGCAGGTTTTAATGCCTGAACTTTATTATTATGGCTGCCATGGCTCACAGCGAGGAAGACCTTGTCTGCCACAGAACAGGCAGCCAGACCTGTGCACTACAGCTTGCTCATGATCACAGGAGCTGAAGGTCCTTAACTCTAAAACTATGTCCCTAACCTTTTTGATCAAAGAACCACCTAATTTGRGGGTGAAAAAAAATGCTTTAATAATCTTCAGTAGTACAGCCACAGCTACCAAAGAAAAGGTTAAACTGTCAGGGTTCATTTAGTACATTTTCTCTTACATAATTTGTTTCTCCACGCTTACTTTCATGGTAGTGTGCAAGTTATATGTGTTTTATTTATTGTTTCAAGAAAGCTTTTTGAAGAGGTGTAGCTCATCCCCCACTCGTTGCCAGTGTTTTAAAGGACAGGGCTTGAAGATGTCTGTGACAGGCAGGCCGCTGCCACAGCAGAGGGCTTGCACAGTGTTTCAGGCTGCTTATTGGTGTCAGTGTCATCCAGGAGGTGCTCTCTGTGTCTCCTACCCAAACTGCCAAACTGCCACAGGCACCTCAGCAGTAATAATCTGCACCTAGCCTTGAGAAAGATTCCATGGCATGGGTGGAAATTCAATTTCTGTAAAAGTGATACTTTTCTCCTGAAAGTTAGATTTGTGTGACAAGGTTTGTAGCTCCACACTCTTGCTGTCATTATAGCAAAATTTGCAAAGATGCTTACTTGCATTTGGCATAGTGGTTCACCTGTTTGTACAAGCCACAGTGACATCTCTTACTTTCAGTCAGCTCCCTGCACACCGAGATGTCAGCAGGACATGCAAAGAAGACAAGCATAGCAGGGACATCACTGTTTCTTTGGATCTGCTGTTGACTCAAGTCAAGGTATTTTTACTTAAGATATTTTCCTTCTGAAAAGTAACCAATCAGGCAGTAGTCAGGAGACTAACCAGTATTGCTTATCGTTTAGAAAGCACCACAAAATACTTGTCACTTCACAGAACATCAATTCAGAAGTATTGAACAAATATGCAGGATAGTCCCTCTTCTGAACAGCTCAATTTAAAAATAGGATGTAGTGGAGTWATTGATAAAAAAAGAGAAAACAGAATAAATGTGCTATTGAAAAGGATGTTAAAAAGTTCTATCCTGAATGAATTTAATTGCTTAGGTATTGCTTTGGCTTGTTGCATCCTTTCAGAGCTCTCAGTGTGCTTAATGCTTAACTTTCTACTTTAATTTAATTACTTTTTGAGACCACAGAGACCCTCAGTACCCACAATACCCGATGCAAATTAATTCTATTTTAACAACATGTTGTGTGGTTTCGTCTCCTTTTAATCACTTGTTTGAATTTCCTACCTGATGATTTCATTTGATCCCACCTAAATCTTGTACCACAAGAAATAGTAAGCAGTTCAAGCAGTTCATATTTTCTCCCTTCCACTCCATTTATCAATTGCTAGTTTATCCTCCCTCAGTTATCTCCCCTTGGGCTCAGGGATGTTGGTCTATTTAAGTGTTTCTGATATGGAAGCTATTCCATATCTTAAATGATATTTCTTTACCTTCTCTATACCTTGTATAATGTGACTGTACACTTTTTGAGAAGAGCACACAGTATTCAGAGCAGGGGTGTATCACGGATTTATACAGTGAGGTAGTTTTATTGCTATAAGCAATTTAGTATCTTCAGCTGCTAATTCAATTACATTTTGAAAAGATGAACAATGACTAAAAGGTAAATGTAAATTTGTTTATAACTTCAGTGACCTGACACTGATTCTGAGACTTGATATTCAAGCTTAAATTTCTCAAGACTAATTACTGTTTTGGGGAATCAAATTGTCTTACTGGAGCATATAATGCTAGGTATTTTTGAGGCTGTAAGCAGAGACTTAGGTGCTTCTGTTTGAAAGCTCATCTCTGGTTGAAAAAAAAAGTGTAATATTTTTGTTTCCTTCTCCAGATTCCTATGTGAGACTGGAGCAGGAATGAAAACTCCTCATCTTACAAGTTAAAACACTTCAAATCACAGATCTCCTCTCTGCCCCTTTTTTTTTAACAATACTTTCTCTGTTTGTTTCTAGAAGTTAAAGACTCAACTTGCTGCTGTAACTGGCCAGAAGGAGGCTCTTAAAGAACTCTATTACACAAATATACATACATATATAATTTTAATGGTCACACAGTAAGGAAAACTTTTCACTTTATGAAACTGGTTATAGCCCATATACAAGGGTATATTGCATAACTACAGCACTTCTTATCACAGAGCATTTGGGTACTTTGAACAAGATCTAAATCAGCACAGCTTCTCTGAAGGTAATGGAGCTGTGAAGGTTGAAATTAGATGAAATACGATGAAGCAACTTTCTGACCATGGCAGGATTATATCTCTCCTGTCCCTTTCCAAAGGACTTCCAAGGGCTCAAACAGCATGATTTACCTTGCTATAGGAGGTCCAGACAGTCCTTATACTGCATTTGCAAAGCTTTTTGGTCACAGCCATACTGCTGACAAAGGCATTATTTACACTGACTGGTCTGATAAGATAACGTAAACACCTTAAAAGTGCCATTCCTCTTGCACAATTAGCTCCTGGCTGTTGAATCAGCACTCTGGAGACAGCCCGTCCTCCCAACCACCCCTCCTGTTGTTCAACCTGCACCTATCTGTGCTGCCATCGCACCATTCCTCTTTTTCAGGGCTCCACACGAGCCTCAGAGAGCCCAGCAGAGCCTTTTGCCAGCCAGCACAAGATTGCTGTGCCCCTTTTCTAATCCAAATACTTAATAAACTAACAAATTAAAATATTATCTGGATGTGATAACTGGTGAGAATCCTTACCGTACACATATTTTCTTTCAGGTCAAGTGCACTGTTCTCGAATTACCAAACCAACCCATCTAGATTAAAAATGAGAGGAATTCCCGATAACTGTTGACTGGTTAAAAATATTTTTTTTTGCTTAAGTTTGTAGGTTCCTGCAGAAGCCCAATGACTCCATGCAGACAGTAAACCACTGTACTATCTGAGTAGAGACAGACCTACTGTGTTTGCAAAACACACAGCACCCTCTGAAGTCCTTCATCCGTACTAGGTAAAAATCAATGGATTCAAACCATGGAAAAAGGTTTATCTTTTATTATCTTGTAAGAGATAACAGCAGAGCTGATGCTATGATCCAACAAGTGTTTACAATCACATTATTGTATTTCATAAGCTGCCACTCCATACCTATCAGCACATCCCTGAGCCCTAGCTACTGTGCAAGCTGCAAGGTATCAGTGTACAGTCAGGGTGCTGCTAGCTGGTTGAGATGCCCAGTAAAAACAGCAGCTGTGGCATGGGAGTGTGCAGAGAGGACAGTCAGGCTCTCCTCAGAGGGGCACAGGGGCAGGATGAGAGACACATGCTACAACATGAGAAATTCCAACTAGATACAAGGAAATTACTTGCACTATGAAGGCGACCAAGCACTAGCACAGATTGCCCAGAGAGGCTGTGGAGTCTCCATCCTTGGAGGTATTCGAACATGGTCTGAGCAACCAGCTCCAGCTGACCTGCTCTGAGCAGGGTGCGGGGGCTGGACTGCACAATACCCAGAGATCCAACCTCAGTTATTCTGTGATGCTGTGTGTTTATGGCCAGTTACTATATTTCAGTTGAAGGAGTGCTAGTTAACAGGTTTTGAGGATTTTCACATCACTGTAACTATCAAAGGGAAGTAGCAATATAGTATTCAAGAAAATTCGGGGACAAGAAAATAACCATTACCTCTAAAAAAACCCAACAAACAGAAATGTTGAAGTTGGAGAGATGCTTTCCAACCAAATTATCAGCTGGCAGCACAGCTTCTCAGGAAGTGGAGTTCACTTAGATATGGGGAATTTCCAGCATGCCAGTGTGTTTTCAACCAGATTTAAGATGAAAAATACAGATCATATATTTTACAGGAAAAATCCAAAATATTTCAATTAGTAAAAAATGTTGATACTGTTAAAAGATCACATAATACACACATGCACATACATGCATGAACATAAATAAAATATAAATACATATTGAAATGTAACAAGAATACCAACACTAAAAATTCAGGAAACGTAATACAGGAGAATCAAAATAAAACAAGGAGAGAATATCCAAATGGAATCTCACAATTCAATTTTTAATTTCTTTGAAATTTTCCCATTGAAAAAGCCATTTGTTTTCAACATTCTTCTTTGTGAAATATGTCTTGTACCCTGCAGAGCAGCATTTTCCAAAGGGAAAGTTCAGTTTCAAAACTTTATATCAGTTCTCTTCAGCTATTCCTCCAAGAGCCAGTATCTTTGAGGAATATGAGGAATACAGCTTCTATTTTACTGAGCCAGGGTTTTCCTTTCATCACAATAAAGCAGTGACTTTTTCATGTTACACATTTCTGTAGTGTTTTTAAAAATGGCATCTACAAATTTTACTGCCCTGTTTCTTTCCGGACCACCCTAACAAACAACTTCTGCTTTATTTTTAGAATCAGCCTTTCTTGCTGGCTTTTATTTTCCTGTGCCGCCCGAACATGATTTACTGTCATTCAAATTTAACTATTAGTTTGCTGCACTGCACACCTGGCTCTATGGCACAGATAATACTTATTGATTTCCCTCCAAGCTCCTCATCACTTAGGCTATTTGAGTACCCGAAGTGTTGACAAACAGAAAGAACATAAATAATGTAACTTTCTTACTTCAAAGTATGGAGGAGAGGTAATCAGATTAGCTTCCCAGAGATCCTAGCAGTCAGTCCTCACTACATTAAAAGCTGTGACACTATGCATTATGTCCCTGGGTGTAAGCATTTAACATTTATGGATGTGAGTTATGGCCAAGAAGAGGTTTGTGCTTCCAGTGGTATCATGCCACTAAAGGTCATGTTAGAAGAACTGAAAATCTCTGTATCACAAATTTATAAAGAACCCTGATGTTTCAAACTCATGGCAGTAAAAAATGAGTGACTGGGGCTACTGCACAGTTAGCGTCTGAAGCAGCTGCTGCTCCACAGTCAGTCAGGAAAAGGTTAAAATTTTCTAAAAGTGATGTCTCCACAGATGGCAAATTCCTCTTTCTGTTCAAATGAGACCGTCAAAAACAAAACAGCCTCTTTCCCAGAGAAAGAAAACTAATTTTCCACGAATTCAACCCTTCCTTCTTCCACCATTTCCTCAGCTGTTGGTTCACTGCCAGCTCACTGCATCCTCAGCCCTCACTCCCAGTGATTCTCAGAAAAGATCGTGCTTGCTGCTTGCTGTTGATTCCCAGCCCTGGTTACTCTTGCAATGAACATTACATTCCCCTTCCCCCTGCTCTCATTCCTACTTTTTTTCTCTTACTTTTGTGGTTCCATCTCCAGTTTGCAATATCGTGTGCTGTTTGAGCAAAAGATGCTACCTCTCCCTGAAAAATCTGACTCATTCACACCTCTGAACTCAAAAAGTTAATTGCCTCAGGGGTTTATTCAACTCAATGGCATCAAGCTAGGCCCCTTTTTCTGATGATTCCGTTTCAAATCTGTGTGTTACCAGCTTTTTTTCAGATCTTCTCTTGTTTTCCTGTGACTATCTTCATTTTCTTCACTAAGATCTTTAAACTCAGCGGACTTCAAGAGCTGTAGTTGGTAGCCTTTTTTTTCCCCTTCAGCCTTTCTGCAAGGCTTGAAGGCTTCTCCCTTTTTTTTTGTCATGCAAGAAGAATTAACTGTAGATCACAACTAGTAGGAGCTCAACCATCAGAGTTAAATGTCTTATTTAAGTCCTGCATCCTTTTGCGAATGCCTGAACACTCATCTGTGACAATGTGGATGTATAAATCTGCCATTTCTATGAACCCAAAACTTTCTGAGTAGCAGACCCATTTCTCCAGGAGATGATGTAGTTCTGTTCATAGTCTATGGTTCTGGGGCATCAATAACTTACACATTACTGCACCTCCAGTCAATTTCATTCTTTCACACAGTTATACAGATGGGGGGTTTATGTTCTAAGGATTTATATAAAAATCTGCTCAATAACATAAATAGCCTTTATTAGGTAAACAAGCCAGCAGGAAAACAAAATTTTGGTTATCATAACTTGAATGATAATGTGGAAATGTGGAAAAACTCATGCATATGAGAGTGCCACATTTTTTAGGAATTTACATGGAATTATGAAATCTCAGACATTTCTGTAGGTCTTGGCTGCACATGTATGCAGATGTTCATTTAGATTGTTCCTAAATACACAAGTCAGATGGCAAAACTGAGCTGCACACTGGTGTGGCAAAGAGGCACTGTTAGTGGCATAGCTGGCTATAGTGTTTTCATCATTTTCAAGCAATGCAATTGCTCATATAATTGCTTTTCGAACACATATAAAAACTGCAGCAGAGCTGAGGAAGAAAATCCCCACCCTCTGAACAGCCAAACTATTCATGCAGGTGGATCCCTCCAGCTCTTGCAAGGGAGACATAGCTGACAGACACCTATTTGAAAACACCTAATTTCAGTGCTCTGCTAGCCCATTGGATATGCCACTTTCAAGAATTTTTTCTGCCCATAATTTCCACAACACTCACAGGGGCTCCTTTTCCAGTCTCCTTTTGTAGGCAACTATACTATATGAATGATGCAATGGGTACACACACGAACACTGTTTTAGCTCTACATTGGACTTGTTCAGTTGATGAGTAACTTGAGAGAGGACATTCAGAGAGGCTATGTGTGCTTCAGAGCTCAGCTAAAGAGGGGAACCTCTCCAAAAAGTTGTACTTACAGTATCTGGGCCCAGGGCCAGCTTTGGTCTTAGAGCACCTAAGATACTTGTAACAAAAAGCCCCATTTCTATAAGAAGATCCTGCAGAAGGCACCTACATCCAGGAAAAGATAAATACTTTCCATAGGAAAACTGTGACAGCCTTTTGTGATATTAGTGCATATTTCCTAAGTATATGGCACACAAAAATTATTACTTCACCATCTATTCCTACTGCTTCTCTGTGTTTTGAACTCCACTTTCACTCCCTTCCTAATTCTAACCCTTCTGACTAGCACCTCTCCCAAAATCAGTGACGTCTGTCAGTGCCCRACTGCCCAAAGTGCCCTGTGTACCATGCCTTGGCTGGCTGGCTTACTGATGACTGTGCCAATTACTCCCGATGAGAGAGGGCTTCGTGGGCAAAAGGAATGGAAAGCAGCACCCTCATTTTGCTAATCATAATTCCGATTATGCAAAGGAGATCCACTATTGTTTTTCTTAAGCCTGTTTTCACGGTAGTAGCCATGAATTTTCATGTAGCCTTTCAGTAAGCTGTGCTGGCTGCCCAAGTTCTTTCATTATACATACTGTCTAGAGCTGTTGATCCCTGGGCTTTCCTAACTCAATCAAGTTAGGATTGAGTTAGACTCAAGTTAGACTAGCTCGCTCAGTCTCAGCTAAGGAGCAACCTGTTTCCCTAACCCTCAAATGAAGTCAAGCCAGTGAGTTTTTACATCAGAAAATCCTTACAAAATATGTCTCCAGTAACTCCAAGGAGTTTCTTGGTTGTTAAATCAAACTATCCCATAAAAAATTGGCACTATTAAACAGAATACAGTCTCATAATTCTTGCATTTCTGTAGATAAATATTAAATGAGGACAATGTGGCAAAATTCGAGATATCTTGCTGGAAAGCAGAAAGGTTAATTAATCCTCAGTGTAGTTTCAATCATGAACAAATAAAAGTGTTCCAAGAGGTCCAGGGTTTAGACTTCAGCAGACGCTACTACGCATACAGCAAGATGATGATACTCTTCATCCGTGTCTGATGCTCCACAGAGATTTTTCTGGATGAGTCCCAAAATTCAGGGCTTGAGTTTTATTCAGATAATGAAGCTTAGGCTGAACGGCTGAGCCAAGCTTACCAAGATGTCAGGACATTCTTCTAGTTTTAACTCCTCATTTCTACCCTCTACYATCTCTCCAGCACCTGATCTCTTTTCCCTTCAGAGATCAGTGCCATCAGTTCCACACCAGAGACAGGCCATGCCCCACAATCTGGCATTTCTAGCCACTGCAGACCCAAGGATGTAGTCCATCGCAGGAATTTGCCTGTTAAACATTATGTCCTAAGACAGCTGTGACATGAAAAAGCCTTACTCTTCTACCATAGTTTCCTGGCCTAGATACCATATTTTCCCAAAGGTCTGACTTATTTATTTATAGAAAAAATAATGAGGCATTTTGCTCCTTATTATAATTGGATAAACACTGAGTGAGAGATCATCATTTCTAGGAGAGCCCCAGGTCGATATTTCTCATCATCAGACAAACTTTTTGCCATGACTTTGGTGGGATTCAAGTCAGCCACCAAACCTCATGAATGATGCTTACAGGTGAGTTTGTATTTACTTCTGGCTGTTTGGGAGTGTAGCATATGAAAAATCAGACCTGCAGCTGCTGTACCGGGGAGCTCAACACTGACTACAAGATCCAGCGAGCAGTGCAGAGAGCGTGACAAGCACAGTGACTTATAGAACAAGGCGGCACACCCAGTATCAATGTTTAAAGAGCTGAAACCTGATCTGACATCTTTGCAGAAGGACAGAGAGGACTATTAATGTGTATTAGAAGAAAGACGTAAATTTGAGCTGTGAAACAGAACTATGAGATAAGCCATTGCCAAAATTATAGATCTGAGTTTTGTATCTATCTGCTATGGGAAAATAGAACCTTGGATACCAGAGCACTTAAATCCAGGGATTAGGACTTTGGACTTGAATCTAATTTTTCCATCTTTCTAGGTTTTTCAAAACTATATTCAGATTTGATCTAACACAAATTCAGGCGCAGACCGAAAATCTCAATTCAGACTCAACTCTATGGAAAACGAGTCATCCAATTTATTGCATTTAAATCCAAGTTTGTCCAAATTTCTAGGAAGTTCGACCTCAATTAAACTGATTCTGAACTTCTGTGGTGAAGTTCAGCTTCATACACTGGAAACATTTGAAGAAATTAGGATACCTAGAGCAAGAGGAAAACACAAGGGTGAAAATTAGAAGGAAAATATTGAGAGGACCAGCAGACTGTCAAAAGAAGGGAAAGAAGGGGACAGTATTGCATGGCTCTGTTCACACGTCTGTCAGATAGGACATAGAGAGTCAGTTCTAGTGTGGAAGCTATGGAGATAGGCCAGCATGCAATGTCTATATTACAATAAATCTTGGTTTTCAGGTAGACTTGCTGGAATGAGAACACTCCCATTCTAACCAGTGATGCAGCTCTGGAACTGGAACTGACTTCTACCTCTCTTGGAAATGATGGCATCTGTCTGCTTTCACCTTGTGAGCAGATATTTAGTATTTTAGATAGCTGACACGCTGAAATGATGGTGTAGACATGACATGAATCTTGGGTTAGAGGCCCAAGCAGAAGTAACTTAGTACCAGAGACATCTCTTCAGTAGTTAAAGACCCTTATATCAAAATTATACTCTTATTTTAAATGTGGTTTCTTCTACACTGAAATGGTAAAATTTTTTCTCCAGCCCTGAAAAGGTCATTTCCATAAATGGAGACACATGTGGAATATTACTCTTTCAGTTTTGCTGTTCTTGATAAAGAAGGAAACCACAAATCCTTGCTTGCTCTGTACTCAGAAAGACAGAAGGAAAAACACCAAGTGACTACTCGCTGTGCAAGCACAGCCTGAGATGTATGTAAAAGCTGGTAAGAAATAAACCTGAAACAACCCTTTTTCAACAGTGAGACCAAAGGTATATACCTCCTCACACACAGTGTCTCCTTGGTTGGCAAGATCCACATGGGCTGCTGAACTCAGCAGAAACTGCTCTGTGTTAGTGTTCTCTCTCTCTCTCGTACTCATCATTGAAAGTAACTCCCCCAGGTGCTGCACAGAACCAAAAAGGTCATTATTCAGA
Source organism: Amblyornis subalaris (assembly GCA_018881555.1). Classification (NCBI taxonomy): domain Eukaryota; kingdom Metazoa; phylum Chordata; class Aves; order Passeriformes; family Ptilonorhynchidae; genus Amblyornis; species Amblyornis subalaris. The sequence goes on along the minus strand of JACAXG010000079.1, from coordinate 3,271,949 downwards.
CAAGAAAGAAACGCTCAAAGTGACATGCAAAAAGCACTTTGCAACTGCCTTTATAAGGGCAGTGACATTGCAGAAGCTCAACAAAATTATCATGTGACACTCAACATGATATTGTGGGGTTTTCCTTTTCATTATCCACATTTTTCTTTACTGGTTTATCAAGTGCATGTGTGAAACTGTGCACCCAGCTTCAGGTGCAGTTGTTGGTGTACTAGTTTGCACACAGCTCTGTGCAAAGCTTTGGCACATAAGGACCAAGTACAGATTCCATAACACCCACAAAGAGCAGAGATGGTTGTGCTGCAGAAAGACCCAGGGGCAAGAGCAGGGCCATGCATGAAAAGGGAGCCCAGACTATGTGCCAGAGAAGCCTGATAGGATAAAGAGGTTCAAAATTGCAGGATGGTTCTAAAACTCAGCTTGGAACTGCAGTGTACAGCAGACTGAATGGGTTCTCTCATAAAACAGGGACGAAATCCTAGTGGTGTTTAAAAACATCATGAAAAGGAAAAAGCAGAAGCAGTAGCTACAGAAGAAATTGAGATCAAAGATGGAGTTTTTTTAAGGTGGAAGAGTCAAAAACTTGCTTGCATTATGAAGCAAAAAATCACAGAGCAAAAAGAAATGAAAGTGGTAAGCAGAAGAGAGTAGAGATGGGAGGCGTGCAGCCAGAGATCAGCCTTCAGCAGGGGTACATTCCCTGCTTCTCATCCCACACCCCACTATTACCAGCCATAGGGTGCCTGTAGATTGCACATCGCCACCATTTTCTCTAGGCAGTTGCTTAACTAATCATATTCCTCTTTTACCATTCTGGGATGTGTTTTTAGGACCTTTTAGCTGGTCAGATCTACCTACGTGACATCATTGCAGTGGGCCAAGGAACGATAATGACAAATCTGAGCTCGGGCAAATCTTGCATCTACAAGTGTGGGCACATATAGACATTGGGCATGGCCTGTGCTCAAAGTACATTAAACTCTTTTAAGAATTTTTTCCCAAAATTGATGGCATAGCCAGGAAATGAAATCTCGTCTCTGGAGCATTGTATCGGGACCTACAGTGCATTTTTAATTCCATGCCTCAGACACAGTGATTTGTTGATTACTGCTCATATAGKGAACAGCACAGTGACTTCACATTACCCCTGCAGCAAATGCTGGGAAGTATCTTCCAAGTTAGAACATTATTAGTTCTTTGAAAGATGTGGAAAAAGTTAAATGAAGGTGAAGCTTTCTTGTTTTTCTTTTCCTTTTTGTAAGACATTCAGCATTTGGCTCAGACCCAACGTATGTTAAATGTACTTGGTGCTCACACAAGACTTTGAGGATGTTGAGCATCCCAGAAGACTGGGGACACAAGTCCAAGGCTAAACTTTTCTTAAGAAAACATTTCAGGTTACCTTTAAAATTATAGGCCAAATGGCAACCATAAAACAGGTAATAAATGACTATCACAACCAGAGCCCCATATCTCCTTTGCAAGCAAACATCTGAACAAGACCAAACTACCGGTAGTGCAATAAAACGCAAAGGGTGTGGAGTTTGTGTAACGTGAAGACATAATTTCTGCTTCATGAATCTACTTATAGAAAGAGGAATGAATTTCTGGGAAGTAAGCAAGTTCATTTAAACAGAAAATAAACTTCAAAGAGAATCATAAAAAGAGGAGGGCAAACACAGAGATGACTTTGTTTTGAACTCTGTACAATTGCTCAATAAAAATGTCTGCTATTCAAATTTAATTTTTGGTTTAAACATTACAGTTTCTTTTGCTACTCTTGGTAAAATTATGTTCTTATCCTGTAGGCACTTCTGTCATTACTCTTTTTCTTAGGCTCTGAGCTTAAGTCTTCACAGGGACACCAGAGTTCATTCCCACAGAGTACCCTCCAGGATTGTGGGTTGTTTATAGCTTATCTGAAAGTGTCGAGTGATATTTTCAGATATGGACACCCTATCTGCAAAAACAGTCCAGGTTAGCTCAAAGTTGGAGAAACTGGATGTGTCACTACTGTAGAAAAAAAAAATCCCATTCTTCATTATTTCTTTCCATGCTACAATATAAATTTCAACTCTAAGGAACCGCCTTCTGATTTTTAAATTAAAAATGCATATTTTTAGAGCAGCAGGGGGTTAGCTGGCAAGTCAGTCCCTGCTTTTTCCCTGCCTCTGATCCTAATTCCTCTTTTAAAAGACTATTTGCGATCCTCTTCAGCAAGACATATCAGAAATTTACCAACCAAAGAAAGATTTCAATTCTTATCAAATGTTGTAGCCATATTTTACCCACAATTTCCTTATTGTCCTGAGAGCTGAACCAGCTGACATTTATGGATTTAACTATTAGCATACTATACATGATATATCTTAACTCATATATGCACTCTGCACACAGTGACAACGATTGCCAGAAGAAAAAAACAATTTTTAACAGTTAAATTTTCCATGGCATATAGTGGACCTAGCTACCTATGGGGACCGACCTGATTTCCCTGCCTTTGAAACTCCAAACCAATATTAATATTTAACAGTTTTTATAGCAAACCTTTTAATATCCAAAAGAAGACAATTGGTATTTGCATACAACAGATCTCAAAGACCCAAGAAGATAAAGAAAACCAAAAGAGAAAGTCCACTGGAGCCAGAGGAAGGACACGGTGTGACACCAGGGACATCAGGATCACAGTTTTGGCCATCTGCTACACTGAAAGCTGGGAGGAAAAAAAGTCCCTTATTTACCCATAGGCTTGTCCTTCTCTTGTGAACATCAAACTCACCTGGAGCACGAAATGTTTCTGGAGACTATGGCATTGTTTTGGTCTGGTTAATATTTCTTTTTATAGAGCTTTTTATCTTGTTTTTCAAACAGTACTAGCACCAAAATGACCTGCCAGCTTTTATTTTTAAAGAAGTATGACTGGTCAGATTCCTAGGAATAACTATTTAAGCCAGAGGGCATGTGGTAGCCAAAGATCCTCTACACTCATAAACAAGTACTTCTACAAAATATTGCTTCAAGCAGAGAAATGTGGCAGATAAGGCACTGCTGGATGACAGTTACATTTTCCTCAAAGTAGGAAAAACAATGCTGTAGTTCCCAAAGGCCCCATTTCTGGAGCTTGAAATAGAGCAAAAAATTTTTAAAAATGAAAAAGCAAGCACTGTTTTCCATTTCTCAAGAACTGCCCATAATAAAAAGACAATGGATAAGCCTTTCTTGCACTGTATGTAATCTTTTTGCAACTTCATGAATGTTATGTATACAAAGCATACACAGAGATGTCAAGAAAAATAATGCCATCAGTGCAACCACAGAGTTAAGAAAACAAGCATTCAAAGGCACAAAAACACAGTCTTAAAATAAAATGCTACCCCTGAACTTTACCCTCCTATATTTATTCTAAAATATAGGATTTGTTATAGAAATAAACAAGAGAAATATTGGTGATTCCAACAGCACAAAAACCATAAAACCATTTTTTGTACAACTCAGCATAATATCCTTTACCAAAAGTAATGTTTTGCCCTTCCAGATCTATAGGCAGGAGAACTTCACCTCAGCCAGTTTTCTGCAAGCCTGTCATACTTGAATTGCAAATTCAAGGATGTATTAATTAAGCTAATTTTGGTTAAACTGTCTTATTGCTCAGTTATCCTTGCACAAAGAAGGTGTGGTTTTATCGGGGGAAAAGTTATTTAATGTGTTTGGAATTAAAAATGCAGTAGATACATTCTCCTTGCTGCAAAGGGACAAACTATGAAACTCAATTAAATTTAATAAAATTGTACACAGTTGGTACAAGGATTTAGAAATCCAAATGAAAAATTTTCTTTTACTGCTCAATATTACTACTATATTTTTTTAACCTACCCAAATGTAAATGCTCTCATAAATTAGGCAACACACACTCTGAGTACATCCAATTTGTTTTGTTTTGTTTATGTGAAATAAAAATAATGAATTCATTAACCACCTGCATTGATGGGATCAGGGACAGTTCATTAAGCACTTTACAAATTCACCATTGAACAAAGTGTTACTGTAGGTTAAAAATAAATAAAATGTAATATTAATTTCTGTGTTTAGGGATTAGAAACAAAGATTCTTGCAGCATGGTGGAGGTAACAACTGAAAACACAAAAGGGAAAACAGAAGATACCAACACCACAGGAAACCCATTAGACTCAAATGTAATTATGAGCTAAGTAATATGGTCCTGGGATATTTCAGACAAAATATTTCCACTAGAAATGGAAAAATATTCATGGCAATGTGCATTGCTTCACCTAAATCTGAAGTATTTTGTATACAATTCTGGTCACTCATTGTTCAGAAGGGATGAATTCAGGATGCGAAAGCAGTGCAGATGACTGGCATGAGCCAAAGAACAGATAGGCTACCATACATGAGAATACAATAGGCTTGTTTGTTTAACCTAATGAAGGTCATTAGTGAAATTGGAATACAGAATAAACACCAGAAAGCTAAAATAACTTTTTCAGCTATTGGATAATGCTGACACTTGATGCATTCTGACATCTTTACCATAATGTAGATTCTTAACCAGCAAAGAAATAGGGTTCTGAAACACACAATAAGTGGAAATAGAAACCTAATTGTGTTTACAGAGAGACACAATTAACTTGTGAGAGGGATTGTATGATACAGTTGTCTGCAAGAGGAGAGACACAGACTTGATGATCCAAGGTGTCCTTTTGAATTGTATCATCCTACCTAATAGCTATTAATCCTATAGCAATAGTGTAACTCATAGGTTTTCTGGGTTTCAGCCATCTGTAGAAGACTGGGCATCACCAATGTTTCAAGGATTGCAACAGCTGACAGGTACTACGACCTCAAAATCMCTTTCTAATTTAAATCAAGAGCTCTCAGGCAATGCCTACTCATGTTTACCCTTTTCCTGAAATCACTCTGTCTTGCTATGGTACAGATGTGCCATCAGTGGTAGTCACTGCTAAAAGCACCTTCAAGTACATAGGTTACCCAGGACTGTGCTGTGTGGGGTCTCATCCCTGCCCAGGCTCCTCTCTGAATGCTGCCCAGTGACACAGCCCTGCTGCAAACTGCCATGCATTGAGCGCAAGACCTCAGAGAGCTGGAAACCCTGCAAGGAACATGCAGTAAACCCAGAGGACTGCGGGAGGGACTAGCAGTGTTGAAGCAGCCAGGATTTGGAAACTTTGGCTTTCAGCCAGAGGACAGTTTGTTAACATGAGCTGTGCATCCTGGTGTTCCAAGCCTGGCTTTTTGACTTCAGCCTGTTTTCATCAAAGGCCATCTTTCTGATGGATGGGGTGGTCCCACCCAGGGGTCACTTTCTGGTCTATCTGCAACTTGTCACCACACATGACCTGGAAAACTGTGGCTATTGTTTACTGAAAAGAAGTTTTGCCCACCTACAGCTATCGCCTCCCATTCCTCCTGCAATCTCATTAAGCCATGTTTTGTTTTGCTAACACCAACGCTGCCAAAAAGATCAGCTGGCGAAGGAGTCTGTGTTAGTAATGTAGCTGGCATTCTGCCTCCTGCAGCTGAGGTCACTTCTGAGTACTTCTGAGTCTCTACTGGTCCACTCGGATGGGTGGCCTAAAATTCTCTTCCCCTGTTCAGCTTCCCAGTGATGTAGAGGGCTTGCAATTGGACTATTGCACTGGCCCATTGCTCCATAGCAATGATAATATCTATAACTGCTATTTTTCTTGCCTTGTATCTTCTCTTCCCTAGCCAGCCACCTGAGCTGTTGAAATACTTCGTGATCCTGTGTTCCCATTCGACTCAAAAGCTTCAAGCAGCCCTGTAGACCATTCCCCCTAATTCATGGAAACGATTCAGCTTTGCTGGAAGATTTTGCTTAAATTGTTTCAAATTTGGGTTAGAATGCTTCTTTTTCAGTTCCCTTGTGAAACACTCATCACTCTCATTCATTCAGGTCTTTTCATTTCAGAGGCCAGAGATGTGAAGCACAAACTGCCTTCTTTGCACAGTCTATAAACAACTTTAACTGTAGTGTCTAGGATGGAGTTCACTTSACTTCACCTTAGCCATCTAAAAGTCAGCCTAAGTCAATCGTTTAGATTCTTTCTATAATGACTGGAAAGGAGAAATTACTTTCAGAAAAAAAAGTTCTCCTATGCTGACACATGAAGAGGTCTCACCCTCCGGAGAGGTCTCTCTCCACTGAATATATAGCATGTCTAGGACACGTAAAGCTCAGAAACAGAAGGTAGATGAGGATGATTGATGGTTTAATGTCTTGGCAGTATTTTCTTAACAGAAACTAATTATTTCTGGCTCTTAAAAGCTACATAAAACTTTGTAGCCCATTTCAGAGAAGGTAAATAGAAGCACATAGAGAATATACGACCCATCAAAAGACAAGACTGGCAATCGTTGTCAAAGTCCCAAGATGAAGACAGTTGATCCTCAATCACAATCCTGTGCTAAAGACCATTAAATCATGCCTCTTTCAACAGACATCTTTCTACTTGTTGCCTGCAAACATATCAACAGCAGTTCTACACGGGTTATTAACTGCTTGTAGTGCCTTGCCTAAAGAAAAAGTGGCCACACACAAAGGATTTTCTGTAAGTGGGTGGCCAGTCCATGCCCCCTAACCCCTTCAAGACATCTTGAAGAAAGCAGTCAAGTTCCACATTGAGAGCAGTTCTAAATGATACTTCATTGCTCTGGATTCAGTAAAATTCCAGTGGAGACACAGTTGTACCAGAAAAGTGTTGGTCTGGTTTTTGGGGTTTTTTCCCAGGAAAGAAGTGATATGAGCAAAAGCAATCTTTCCTCTGAACATACCTGTGGAAGGCTTGCCAGCTCCAAATATATTTTCTGGTGTAGAGCAGAACTTGCGCCTTCACAGGTACTATGCCACCTTCTGAACATAAAAGTCAGGCCAGTGAACCTTCAAGTTCTTAGGTAATCCAAGCCACTATGTGTGTATCTGTAATAATATACGTACTTACACGTATTTGGGTGGACCCAAAAGTGTTTGAATGTGCACACACACACAATTTTATCAATTTTAGGAGCTAACTCTTGATTCTGAAATATTTGTTCTTACTAATAAAGTATACAGCTCACTAGAAATCTGTAGGCACCTATAGGGGAACTCCAAAGAGATATTTTTCACTTTATCAAGCTGGACTTAGCCTTCTGAAGAGACCGACAAGATCAGGAAGGAAGAGGTATGGCTATAAAGCCAGGGTGAATAATTTGTGGTGCAATGTAGTTGTAAAATCACTGGGCAAATAAGCACTGTGTCTCTAATCCATGGAGCTGCTGAACGCCCCACTAGATGGGGAATGCATGTTGTGGAGAAGCTCAGCTGTGTCATACAACAGGCTGCATGAGAGTCCTGAATTCTTAGTGGCAGCTTATCAGAAAGTGTCATAAGACAAAGAAGGGACAGCTCTTTTTCAAAGAGTTCAGTAGCTGAGAGCAGAAAATAGTGGGTTTGTTTGTGGTAAAGATAGCAGTACACCCTGCACTCACTCTGCTACTGTGCAGAAAATGTAAGAATGCAAAGCAATAGCATTTTAATTTCAGGTTGTAAATGCTACACTCTGCTTGTCATGCCCCAAGCTTCATGCTGAGGAAAAGCTACAGCATGCCAGAAAGGAGCTCTTTTCAGTGAGCAGAAACAAAATTGAGGAAACTGGAAAACTACACTGCTTACTGCATTTAAACCCCCTTCTTATGGTAAGCAACAGCCGCACCAGCAAGCCACAAACCAAGAGACACCTTAATGGTCCAGGAAGTTCAGAGATCTTTGAGTTAAATATTGAGCAATGCAGGTGCAGGCTGCAGATGGGAGGTTCGGGTGTGAAAGCATGCCAACTGCATAACAAAACTCAATTGAAGGAAGCCAATATTAAGATCTCAGTCTGAATTCATTGCACATGGATGGCAGGAATTCCACAGATACCCTGTCTGAGAAAAAAGAGAGTTTTCAAGGTTCCTCAGTGTGCGAGCCACTGGCATAAAAAGGGACCTGCATTGCTTTGCTCTCTCTCAATTACAGTTATCGCTAGGCACACCCAAGGATATCTTCTGCTAAATATGCAGGGGCAAATAACTTCTTTGCAGCACAGCTGAAGTGACTAAAGAATTTAGTCTGTATTTACAGAATCAATGTTTTTTCAAGATTTCTGTCTAATTATTTCAGAATTTAGAACTGAAGATTTTGCTGATTCTTACCCCATCATGCTATTTCATCAGTAAACTATTCGAGGTAATAACAGAGGTGACCCAGTTACACATAAAGTTTAGTGAAGAGAAAGCCTATCAAAGTAGCCCCTTGCATTTCCTTGGAACCACTGACATACTGGCATTTAGAATCTAGGCCATTGTTTATACAGTGTTTTTGATATAGAAAGCCTTTGCCTGCACTAGCTACTCCATTACTGTTGCCACATACTTAAAAGACAGACTTTATGATTTATTCTTCATGTCTTACATTTCCTTGCTTATGTTCCAATTCTCCCTAATCTTTACAGCCGGCATTTTAAGTTTACACATTATTAGTTATTATACCAGAAATATATGCAGTATATTAGGTTAGACACATACACAAGTCTTTGAAGAATATAGGAGACTTCACAAGGACTGAAATTCTCTCTCCTCAAGTGTCTTTAAAATTACTCCTAAACTTTTATTCCAACTTAAGGATGTTAGTAGGATTTATGCATGAAATGGGCTGATGCTGGCTGTTAGCACATAGGCGAATTTGGTCCAGTGGGTATGTATGTTGCTTTTCCACTCTAGAATTTCAGATTCCCCCAATTCTTCATTACTACTTGCCAAGATCACTGTTGTTAGGTTTGGGCTTTTGTACACCTGAAGACAGATTTATAACCTTTGTGGTCAAAGTATTCTACATCTGATCCTTTTTCTATTTGCTTTTAACTGTCTTCCCCAGCCCTGATCATAACTGCTTTAAAAAGTTTAAATAGATTGATGATGTTTTTATTAATTATTCATGTAACTTTAGTTACATGCTAGTGTGTTAACAGAGTAGGTCTTGGTTTCTGGAGTGCTGTGGAAAAAGCATGTCGCTGAGGACTTCTCTAAGGTGATGATGCCCATATAAGAGTTTCTAAGTTTCTCAAGTGCGTATTTCTGAGAACTTCCAGCCCCAAAGGACTGGTGTTTGCCACAATTTTCTTTGGAAGATTTGAGAGTTTAAACATTACAGACTGAGTGGCAAATTTTGAAGAAAGTTAATAGACCTTTTTGAGAGAAACATTAATTTCTATTTTGAGTTATATAATTATTTCCCTAGAGTAATAAAATTCAACTGCTTTTGACAATGTTACTTTACATCTTATTTTTTAAAATAGTATTTCCTTAAAGCTTGACTCTTAAGTTGAAGCATCTTTTCTATTTTCACATTACATCTTAAATGAATGACACATTTTATGATCACCTCTGAAACCCAATAAGTAAAAGCTCTGATTTCAGACTTCTGTATTATGAATTTATAATTTTTACCTGACATAAGCACACCCCAAAAAGAGATGAAACTTTGCGCCAGAATATAATGCTACCATTATATCACATTTCTTTTGATAAAGTCAAGTATTCAAGCACAGAAGAACAAAAAACCAAAAAGCTGGAAATTGCATTTAAAGTGAGAGCCATTAGCGTTATCCAAGAAAAGTACATATATTCTGTACAAAACTGACTCCACAAACCCCAAACACTAAATTTCCAACTATTCATTGAATACACACCTGACCAGTAGCAGTTTGTCCAGGCCTTTTATTAGAAGTATGCACAATATATTGCCTTCTCTAGATGTACTCTGCAACTGCTTCATGAAGAGGAGAAATGGCAACAATGGAAGAGGCCAAAGGAAGACTTTGGATATTGTTTACCTCAAAGAAAGGACAGAGCAGATTTGATGCCTGCAGAAATAAATACAGCATATTTATTTATAAAATATTTTATTTGTAAATTATTTATTTATAAATACAACTTTATTTAAATAAATAAGCTTCAGAATTGCTACAACCGATTTTATGATGGTATTTCTAAATAACTGTTTACCAAAGGTGGAATTTCTTCACTGATGTGAATCTGCTTTTGCCATGCCTCACCAGAAGGTTTTGCTGAAGCAGTTCCTTTGAGAGGTGTTTACTATAGGAATAGCTTTGCTGTTCATAAAGGATCCAAAGAAGCCCGAGGAGAGCATGCCTTCAGTGTAGACAGAGGAGAATAAACTGAAAAGCCATCTTCATGTTCTCCTAATCTTGTTCTTCTTAATCCCATTTAATTCAGACATCCCAGACAGACTCTTCAACGGGCACCCCAGTAGCAGTGCTCTCCCAGCACCAATACACTTTAAAAGGCAGCCATTATTAACATTCCTGTGGCTCTTCCCACAGCCATCCCTAGTAAAACCCTCTTACCAAGTTTCTGAAAGCATCTTTGGATCTTTGGAAAGTGCCACATGGCTATGCCTGTTCCTGTTCCAGGTCAACTGTCCCCTCGCTTCCATCTCTTTTGCACACCGTGAAAGGACACAGTAGGGATAAGGATTTCATCTACAGTTTATATAGATCCAACAACCCATGTTATGCTGCCTATGCAACCCAGGAGAGGTAAAATCTAATTTCTGGATAGTTTTCAGTAACTTTTTCCTGTTTGGGAACTGTTTTATTTCTGTTTAAATGTTACTATAGATACTGGAATTTAGCCTCACAAAGTTACATAACCAGCCTCTGCAGACGGGAGGGCAAGGGTGTCCAGAGGGACATGAAAGCCTCCTGTGTGAATCTGATGAAAAGAGCATTTGGTGCAAAAGTGCAGGAAGGGAAAGGTACCCTTCACACCTCTCTCCAGGTCTGGGAGGTTGTGTGCCTGCCCTGAGGCCCATGAGGGACTGAACATGGCTGAAGCATCTCAGAACAGCTGGGTAAAACCAGACACAGGACAGTCATAAAAAACATTGAAAGGGTAACAGCAGATTTTGTTCAGACATAGAGAAACAGCAACACATACTAGCAGACATTCCACAGCTTGGAAACAGGAATAAAGGTACATTGCATTTGTCTAGGCTATTCAGGACAGTGATGTGCACAGAAACCGACCACCTTGGAAGAAGCTAAGTCTAGGCCCAGGGTGTTGGTGTGGCCATGCACACCAGGTAACTAGCCTGAAAAGCAGAGTCAGTCAGTTGTTGTGTCACTGCTGTCTTTGTGCCCAAGATCTGTGGTGGTGGCTGGCTGAGCACAGTTCAAAAATCACCAGTTTGCTCAGGGCAAACTCTGAGCAATGTTACCTAACCACAGTGGAATGCTCATGGCCTCAGGCATTTTTCTATTACTCATGAATATTTCTTTATCATATGGCAGGGAAAAAGAAGTTTCTAAACCAACTTATAAATGCATTTGGTTTTTTCACCATGATGTTCATAATTTTGGAAATTACTTAGGAGAAATCCACTATCCTCAAAGCCCATAAATTCTCTACTGCTCCACCACATACAACTGAATTCCAAGTGGACACCTGGATGTAAGAGGGGAAGGATGGTTCACTGCTTTCCCAATGTTTTCAACAAGCCAGGTTCAGTTCTTGAAATGCTGAAGCCTAAGTCCACAATTCCAAACTGACAGGCAGTTGAACATTTAACAGAGAATCTACTGATTCAGACACAGTAATTTTCACCCTTCCCTGCTCACACTACCTGTTTCCTATGACTGAAATGATGATCATGCTTCCCTATTTCACAGAGCTGCAGCAAAGAAATTCCCTTAGCGAGTATGTGATGCTTGTCTTCAAAATCTAAAGAAATTACTGAAGAAGAACTGAAATGGAAATTCCCTGCATCCCAGGCATATAAAATGCCCAAACACTTTTTATTTAAACTAGTGTCCATTGTAATCTTGCCTTTCTTGACAACTGCTACAAATGCTCCCTTTACAACCAGTGCAGATGCTGCTGCTTCTTTAGTAAAGGAGAGAGCTCAACAAGACAGAGACATCAGGCACAGTCATTTATGACCAGAATAATTAATCAACATCACGTGGCAATATACGCAAGCAGATTTTGTGAACAGAAGCTTTGTTTCACCTTCCCTGCATATACCTGCTACCCCAGTTTTATATCTCACAGCTCCTATCTCATTGCCAATTCTACTGCTACAAGAGCTTTTAACCCACATGTCATTTTTAATTAAATACAGGCCATTTAGATACTCTTCAAAAGCTATGAGTGTAGTGTTGTACTTTAAATAGTTTCCAACACCATTTGAGTTAAATATACAGCCAGTCCACTTCAGTTAGTAGATTTTTGCCAAAGCATGTAAAACAGGTCAGACACAGGTCCACTGCATTTGCACATTTAAAAGACAGGGTTCGTGTAAACATAAAGAGGGACAGTAAATGATCCAGCACTGAGAAGGTAAGTAGGAAGCCCTGACTCCAGTGCTTGTAGTGCATAGGTGTATATATATATATATAGACATTTCAATTCTATTTCCTCCTTCAGTTGCCAACAATAAAATAAAATAAAATAAAGTAAAATAAAATAAAATAAAATAAAATAAAATAAAATAAAATAAAATAAAATAAAATAAAATTCCTCACAAAAAACCCAACCACAAAACAAACAAACAAATTTTAAAAAGCCCAGTTTGCCTTGAGAAATGCCAACAGAGAACAATTTCTATGATGTACCGACTGCCCCACTGCCCAGGTTGTGGCTGGGATAGAGTTAATTTTCTTCTTGGTAGCTGGTACAGGGCTGGGTTTTGGATTTAGTACRAGAATAATGTTGATAAGACACTGATGTTTTAGTTGTTGCTGAGCAGTGCTTACTCTAAGTCAAGGACTTTCCAGCTGCCCATGCTCTGCCAGTGAGCAGGTGCACAAGAAGCATGGAGGGAGCATGGCCAGGGCAGTTGGCCCAAAGTGGCCAAAGGGATATTCCATACCACTGAATGTCACACTCAGTATATAAACTGAGGGGGGTTGGCCAGGAGGGGCCAATCACTGACCAGGGATGGGCTTGGCATTCATCAGCAGGTGAGGTGCAATTATAGTGTTCATCACTTGTGTTTCTTGGGTTTTATTTTGCTGTCTCTTCTTTTTGTTGCCTCCCTTTTCATTACAATTATTATAATATTATTATTCTATTTTATTCCTATGATTAAGCTGTTGTGATCTCAACCCACAGGTTTTACCTTTTTTCACCCAATTCTTCTCCCCATCACACTGGGATCCAGGGTGCAGCAAGCAGCTGTGTGGTACTTAGTCACCAGCTGGCGTTAAACCACAACTCCCACTTTTTGACAACCTGATTCCTTCAATCCTCAAGATGCATACTGAAAACCTGAGGACTTACAAAGAACCCGGTCATTTTTGAAAATGTAATACTAGCATGAAGGCATGTAGATTAAGGAACAGAAATAGTGAGTTTCCCCTTAAAGCTTAGACTGGAAAATGTTTTTCTGGTGATAGTTTTATCTGATTCATGAAAAATTTTGAAGGTGTTTGGCAAAACTTACTGTACAAATGCTTTTCCTATTGTATTGAAGAAACTATCAGCACAACTGAAAGACTCGCACATAGTGTGAAATAGTTTCTTTACTTTCACATCATTTTAGTGTCACTCACTATTTCTTAATGAAATCCCGAACCATAAACTGAGCTGTAGACACACTACCTAGACAGTAACCGCCCCATGACTTTGGATGTTCTGAATGCTACATCCCCTTCTATCCCATTACCTTTTCTTTTTCAATCCCATAGGGTTTTGCTTGAATTTTAACTACTGCTGGAGTATTTCAAATAAATTCAGGCCACTTTAACTGATCAGTTCAGTGTCATTCTTTGCTCAGAAATGCCAGTGTGACCTTACCATTTGCTGAATCTGTAAATAAGTAATTATTTGGCTTACTTATTAAGGTAACACACCCTAGCTAGGACGAAAAACCAGACCTACAAGATAATCCTCATCTCAGGTTTCTGCTGGCTGTACTGTCTCAAAGTATTTGCCCACACTGTATAAGTGAAATTTCATCTAGCCTTCATAATGCAGTTGGATGTGTGAAGCACAGGTGGTCAAAGCAAGTCATCTAAGAGGTGTTTTCTCTCATTAATTTATGAGTAATTTTGCCCTGCAGATAGAAAGATATATTTTCCTTACTGCAGAAACTGTATTGCTAAGTATGTAATTAAAATTTTCTGTCGAATCACTTTTCATTAAAATAGATGGATCAATAATGGCATTATTAGGTACCTGTATAGAAGACAAAGACATTAAATTTCATAGAAGAGGTCTGTATTTCACGCTGTAGCTGATATCACTCCATTAATCTTTTTTTATATACACTGAAATTCTAAATATCATTGCTTTACAAAAGTAATTTGAAAGTATCATGAAAACAGCAGTTATGTTAAAAAAAATAGACATGCTGATATAATAAAAAGATATTTTTGAAATTATGTATTTTCCTAGATTTTTTTTTTGCTTTTAATACTTAAAATATGCAGTAAATTAAGAAAAAAATTATATTATTTCTGGTTAAAATAGAGAACAGCACTTGTTCTCTCTTTTTAACCAACAGATGCTATTCTTGCTGGAGCATAAAGTACTACATACAGATATGTAAGATGGTAGCTACTGGCTATTCCTTTACTTTGTTGTTAATGTCTGCATTATGATAATTTTAACTTGCAATTTGTTCTCATTCAGGTTTTCTTTTTAACAAGTACAACATTTTATAGCTAGAAGCTGCCATGAACAGCCTGATTTTAAAGCACATAATGATCCTTATCTTCGCCTAACAGTGGTAGTTAATGCAGAATCAAAAATCACAGGGCTGGTCAGGCTGGAAAGGACCTGAGGAGGTCATTTAGTCCAATCTCCTATTCAAAATAGGTTGTGAGTTTAGAACAGATTTGTCTAGGCTTTGTCCAGTCAGATCCTGAAAACCTTTTGAAAACATTTCAGAGCCTCTCTGGGCAACTTGTTCCAACACTTCATGACAAAACAATGTTTATTCTTGTTTTGGCTAGAATTCCCCTCCCCCATTCCCTCATTTTTAGGAAACCACTGTCTCCCATTTCCACACTGTGCTCCTCAGCTTCAGCTTCACCTCCTCAGTAACCTCCAGTGTTCAGAAGGCTGCTCTTAGGGCTCCTGACACCTTTTCTTCTCCAGGCTGTCACAGGCTTTACTGAAATATTGTTTTAATAAAGTGATATTTTTAATATACAAAAGTTAGCTAAAGATGGCAGCTAGTTCAAATTGGTCAGAGTCTGCAAAAGTTTTTCAAATAGCAAGAGAAGGAACCAATATCATACCAATTTCAGTATATTCTTCAGTCAAATGAATTAAATTCTACATTTTGTCTGATAAGTCATTTCAGGGCCTCACAATTCAGCAAAGGAATGTGCTAACTTTCCAGCAAGTATTCAATAACATTAGAGTAAAAGAAATAAAACATTTTTTAGTTCTACATTAACTTTTCAAATTCTTCTAGTATACCTTTTTCATACAATACCAGCTTTGTAAGGAAAAAACCCGAAACACCAAACCAAACCAAACATTGTTTCCCAAAATTGCATGCTTTTGGAGTTTGTTTTTGAATATTGAGCAGTATGAGTCATTTTTGACTGTGGAAATTCCAGTAAGTCAATGGAGTTACGTCAGACCTGAACTGGACTCTCTAATTCCTGACAGTACATCCTAAACTACACAAGCAAACAAACTCCCGAAATGCGAAAGGAGGAAAAAAAAAAGCAAAAATGGGTGTTAACATCCTCCATATTTTAAGACAGCACTCAATCACCAAAATTAAACGCAAAGTTGTTCCCCCATTCTTGCAGGACACATAAAAACCTGTGATCTCTGAATATATGAAACCTCCAAAGATCAATCTGTGTCCTACTCAAGTTATATAAAGCCATACCTAATAAAACACGACAAAATGGGGAAATAAATTCTTAAATTAAACAAAACACCCTCAAACAAATTATCTTAAAATTTATCTATTTTCCCATCAGTCAAGCAAATAAATAATAACTGAAGGTGTAGCAGCTTTAACTATAGGCTACTATAGTTAGATAGCCTTAACTATCTCCTGCAAGATGTAAGACCTGGTTTTCCCCTACGAGTAACCTGGCATTACTCCATTGAGTTGCCTAACTGAGCAAAGTCAAGTGACTTTTACACAACACAGACCCTCAATAAACATAAACAGACACATCTAAAATACTTTTGCACAGCAAAGTCAACTTTGCTCTGTTAACAACTCCACTTTCTATCTAACTGGTTCATTACAAGATTTTTTGAGAACGGCAAAGAGCAGAATGGCTTCCCTCGACTTCCCATCTACCATGGGTTTACCCTGGCTGGATGCCAGACACCCACCAAAGCCTCTCTATCACTCCCCTTCACAGCTGGACAGGTGAGAGAAAATATAATGAAGAGTTCATGAGTTGAGATAATGACAGAGGGAGAKCACTCATCAAATACCGTCACGGGCAAAACAGGCTTGAATTAGAGATATTAATTGAATTTATTGCTAACAAAATAAGAGCAGGATAATGAGAAGTAAAATAAGACCTCAAAAACACCTACCCTTACCCCTCCCTCTTTCCCAGCTCTACCTCCTCTCCCATCAGCATAGGGAGACAGGGAATGAGAGTTATGGTCAGTTCATCACACATTGTTTCTGGTGCTGCTCAGGAGAGGAGTCCTTCCCCTGCTCCCTCCCACAGGAGACGGTTCTCCACGAACTTCTCCAAAATGAGTCCATCCCACAAGAAACAGTTCTCCACAGACTGCTGCAATGTGGGTCACCCTTCCACGGGGTGCAGTCTTTCAAGGGTGCTCCAGCATGGGTCCTCCACAGGGTCAGAAGTCCTACCAGGAAACCTGATCCAGCGTGGGCTCCTCTCTCCATGGGTCTGCAGGTCTCTACCAGGAGCCTACTCCAGCATAGGTCTCCCACAGGATCACAGCCTCCTCTCAGGCATCCACCTGCTCTGGTGTGGGTCTCCTCCACCCTCATTGTCCTCCATGGGCTGGAGAGGCACAGCTGCTTCACCATGGTCTTCACTATGGGCTGCAGGGGAATCTCAGCTCCGGTGCCTGGAGCACCTCCTTCTCCACTGACCTGGGTGTCTGCAGAGTTGTTCCTCTCACATATTCTCACCCCATTCTTCTCTGACCACAATCACATCTGCACAACAACTTTCTTTTTTCCTTCTTAAATATGTTATCACAGACATGTTACGACCATTTCTAATTGGCCCGGCCTTGGCCAGCAGCACATCTGTCCTGGAGCCAGCTGACATTGGCTCTGCAGCACATGGGGGAAGCTTCTGGCAACTTCTTGCAGAAGCCACCCCTGTAGCCCCCCCACTATCAAAGCCTAGCCATGCAAACCCAATACACCATTATTTCAAGACTTCCAGAGCATATTTTGGAATAAAGAACAAATCTTTGTACAGTGAAAGCCAACAGAGTAACTCACTTCTTACCCATATGTTTTCCATTGCTTTCTGTTGGGAAGGAACAGTGGACATAGACTAAAACCGACAGAACTTTTATAACCAAACCACTGACTGCATATATTTTTGTATGAGAGAACCACATCATCTTTCTGTTTCCTGTTGTACACTCTGGGGAGAAATGCCAGCCCCASTACTAAGGAAAACATCATTATAGCAATAAAGATCAAAAACAGTATTAAGAGACAAGGCACCTATGCAAGATCATTCTCAATTATAACATAATCCACACATTGTCTTGAATTCACATCAGCATAAGCTTGATGAAGATTTGGTCTCCACACCCACCAGTCTTCACACATACATATCTGCTCTTGCTTCCAAAATTGTTATTCATTCTGCTATGGAAACCTCAAGTGTCCCTCTACGACATCTTGGACATCACTACTAAACAGAACAATCTTTCTAYACTTCAAATAATGAAATTTAAGCCTAGCAGCCTTCAGTAGTCATTACACCTGCAACAAAATCATGCTTGTTCTCAAAAACACCAAAATATATCAAGAAATTCAACACACACACCCCCAACTCCCCACATGTTGCCCTTGTAATTTTGATTGCTGTAGTGGGCTTGAGGGCTGACCCCCAGAGGGCTGATTTTTGTTAAAAGCAGTCATGTGTGACTTCGTGGTTTTAATAAGAAAGAGCAGCTGTCCATCCTTTCCTTGTGTGAGGCATTTGAACACAAAAGAACCTTGTGTTGTGGTGTTTGAAATTTGTTTCTGCACAAAATGTGAATTCATTTCAGGGGTGAGGAACTACCGTAATTGTCTTGGTCCTCGGGCCACAGGAAGGGACAGGCAAGAGGAGGAACCTGGGCCAGGTCAGGCGGCAGGATTCGTCATCCACATGTGGGCAGGAGGGAGGCAGGGAGGGGTTCACACAGTAGCCTCTGCCCTAGGCCCCATGCACCTCAATACCAGCTCTGTTCCAGCACCTCCAGTGGTTTCCTCTTGTCCACACCTGTATGACAGAGCCAGGAAGCCCTGGCTACTCACCCTTGCTTTGCCCTTCCTCCAAGCAAACAAGAAGGTCCCAATTATGCAAACAGGTAGGTTGACTCACAAGTTGCTCACGTGCCCGAGTGGCTACAAGTTGAGAGCCCACTGTTACAATATGGGAAGTTTCAATGCAATAAAGGTGCACCTTATGTTGTGCTGTGAGTTTTTTAATACCTGCAAGGCCTTTCCCATGGACCACTAAACTGACACTACCCACAGAAYTCCCAGCACATCATGAGAATCATCTGCCAGAAGACAAGGCTGAGTCACAGAATTCACAGAAGGATATGTCTATGCTATAGTCACAACTGATGTGACTGCAATAGTGTGTAAACCAGGCAAGCTTTAAGTTAGCTATCTTGGGCACTGGCAGTAGTATAGCCATTGTGTTCAGGCCAGCCTAACCACTCAAGTATTTACCCAGATTTTTGGGCATGTTTTCCAGACAGCCACAAGGTCCACACTGCCACAGCTAGATTGCTACCAGCTCCCCAGTTGACTAGTTTTAAACCGGCTCAGGTACGTCCATGACTGCAGCATAAACATACCTAAGCTTTTAAGTCATTTAAACGTCTATTTAAATTCATACTGCTTCAACTTCAACATTTCTAACTTGGAATTAGAGCATGTATCATCACCGTACTGTGGAGATTAAACATTTGGGGTGCAATAAATTCATAGCATTTTAAGTGTGAAATGTATGGTTCTTCCAAAATGTGAACTGTGTTTAACAAAAGTAATGAATATTGCTGGCTATGTGATGACGTCTCCCTCATTCCTTCCAGAAGCTGTTCAGTAAATACCAGATGTACGAGGTGGGTATCTGACCTGAAACTCTGCAGAACACAGTAGGTGTATACACAGATACCCAAATACCTCAAATGTGTATCTGTAGACCAAGGAAAAAGCCCACTGATTGCAGTGGACATTTTCCCTGCATAAATACCACTCACTGACTATATACATAGTACATTTTGCAACACAGAGCAACTTGGAAGAAATGCCAGCTTAACAATTGTATTGCTTGGATCCAGAAAATTACTTCCAATTCACCCCACAACCTGAAGTTGAACTAAGGACTGAAAAAGTACACAAAATTCTTAACTATTTCTTCTATTTTTTAACTGATTTTTGGGAAGCAGAATATGTCACAGAACAGTCACATTCATCACAGTGGCAATTTAGCTGAATGTAGCATGGGTTCATTTCATCAAGTGGCTGGATTTGGTCTTTTAACAGACATCTGAACATCTCATACCCTTTCATTTAACATTTTAACACCAATTTGTTCACACCAAAGATCCATACACTCCCCTCAACCCACTCTACATAACACCTCTTGTCTGCTTATATCAGAAACATATATGTGCCAACACTCTTCCTAATGGTCGGGAATACAGATCCTCAAGGCCCCATCACGTTAAATGCTCCATCTCGTGGCAAGGGCTCCCGGCACGTGCTACAAACCAAAGGACACCCAAGCATTCTCTCTTTTTTTCAGTACCAAGGACTTGCATACCACTTCTTTTCCTTCCATTTTGAGAGACAAGTCATTCTGTGGGGATGATGGGTAGAGCAGAGATGGAAGAGGTGTAGTGCTGGAAAATGTTAAGGGCTGCCATCAACCAGTCCTTTGATCTAGAAACACTCCCAGACCTAGTTAAAACTGCTGGGTCTGCTAACCAGATGGCAAGGACTCCCTCTGCTCGCAGCTTCTCCCTTCCTGTTTTCCCATTAAAATCAATGAGATTCTGCTCCCTTCGGAATTTGAATTTGCCTTCAAATCTTTGAATTGTTAAACTATGAAAAAAACAAACACAGGAAAGCAACAAAACGCTGACAGGTGTACAATCTTGACAGTGCAAAAGCATCACTCTCAACTCTCCCTCCCATCTGCCACTTCACAAGGAGACAGTAAAATTACACCAGATTAAAACAGGTTCATCTGAGGCCAGAAGTAGATAATAGCAAGTAAAGCCAGTGACTTCACCACGAGCAGAATGCTAGCTACTACTAAATATTTTTGCATTTCTCATGATTTGACATCAAAACAGCTCTGCCTCTGACCTAAGGGTTCTAGTTGGCTGTTTAACCTCTGCTAGTTTCCAGAATAAAAGAATGCAAAACTGGGACATACCTACTTTATCTTGAGCATGTTCATGCAAGAAAACTACAGCAGTTCCTTTTCACAGCCCTAATGAAATGTTTTGTGCCCCTGTGTATAACACAGTAATTCTGTTTATTTTATAGGCTTATAATAAAAAAATGATACTTTATGAGCTACATGATAGTATTTCAACAACACCTTGTTGTGACTTGATACGGTGTAATTACTTAGCAGGAGATACTACAATTTATTGTTATATCACTGAGTCATACCCTTCAGGGCTTCAGATTGGTGTCTTAATTTGCTTTCTTAAAGCCATACAGACTAGCAGACTAAGTCAAGGGATTTATTAAAACATCCTAGGAATAAAGACATAGATAGAACAGGCGTACACAGCTGTGTGTTTGAAAATACTTCCCCCGTCCTTTCCCCTTCCTTTTTGCTTTGCTTTTATAGCATTATTGACTAGGTCAATAATAATCGAAGAAACAGAACAGAAATTTCAACCCAAACATACAAAAAACCAAGTAGGTTACATTAGGGTTCTATTAAGGCAGTTAAATACACTGACTGGTCCTACAGAGCCGGAAATACTCAGCCCCTACCACTGACTTTACCCATGATACAAAGCATGTAAACAGTCTTGCATGTGACCTCTCCATCCACAAGTATCACTGGCTTTTCATCTGTCCATGCAATTAGCACTGGACACAGCGTTGCCAACTGCAGCATTTGCCTGTTCCTTGGCCTCAGGTACCATACATCAATAAGGAGAGAACATGATTTTTATGGCACAATGTAACCACTGTAAGCACACTACAGTGAATTAGTGGCAGCACCTTTCCCTAACCAGTGGAATTGAGACAGTCAGCCAGGATACATTTTTTTGAAAAGTATTGCTCCCAGTGACGTCCTTCGGTCTATCTGTGGATGAGACAAGTGCCTCCCATTTTACAGACGGCGCGTGCAATGCACTCCGCTGAAAACTGTCTCAAGCAACAAGCGCAGCCCTGGGGCAGAGCCAGCGCCCCGCCGTAGCCCGCATCCCCTGCGCCGGGAGCGGTCCCGCAGCGCTGCTCCCGCTCCTGCCCCTCTCGCTGCCAGCGGAGCCCGGAGAAGGGGCGAGCTGGGTCACGCACAAACACCTGCCCCGGGCCTGTGCCAAATGCAGGGCTGGACAGGCAGGGGTGGCACGGGTGTGGGAGGGAGGGGACCGCCGCCTCCGGCGACGAGGGCCGAGTCCAGGGGAGCTGGCAGCGCCTCTCCCCGCCAGCCCCTTGCCCTCCGGCGGGAGCGCACCCGGGCCACGACGGGCTGAGCGCAGCCGTAAAAACCACCCCGGCACGGGCCTCAGCAGCCGGCGATCCCGGCGGGCGAGGCGCCAAGCCGGGGCGGAGCCGGGCCGACACCTCTGCCCCACGCCCGCCGCGCTCCGGCCCTCGCCTCGCCCTGCCCGGCCCCGCCACCTCCCCCGGCGCGACGGGGCGCGGCGCGGGCAGCCCGCGGCGGCAGGGCTGGGGAGCCGCCGCCCGGCTCCGCACCGCCCCGCGCCCTTTCCCAACCCCCGCCGGCGAAGCGAGCTCGGCGGCAGCGGCCCAGCGTGAGCACCTCCCTTCCTTCCCCCCGGGCGCTGGGTGTTGCTGTTGTTTTGCTGCCGCCGCAGGTCGCCCGGGGTGGACGCGGAGGGAGGGGAGCAGGGAGGGGTGCGCCATGCCGCGGGGCCGGTGCCAGGTGCACGCCTCTGCCTGACACACGGGCGCGGAGGAGGAGCTGGACAGGCAGGTTTGTCGGTGGGGCGGCCCCGCTCGCCTCCCCTCCCCGGGTTACTGGGGATAATTAGCGTCTGTGTGAGGCTGTCTGCCCCCGGGAGGCAGGGCGGGCGTGCAGTCAGTGCGTGCCCGGCTGTTTGTGAGCGGTGACTCGCCCCGGCCCCTTGGCGGAGCCTCCACCCCGCGGGCGGGGACCCACCCGGCCGCGCTCCCCGCCGTGACCCTCCCACCACCACTCACCCCGCCGGCCCGGGGAGCCTGGCAGGGCGAGCKGCGCCGGCGTCATGTGACAGTGCGGCCCGGTGCCAGGAGCCCGGGGGGAAGGCGAGCGGGCGGAGGGCGGGAGCGGGCAGCTCCTCCTCGCACAGAGACCCGGAGACACCGCTGAGGCGCCTCAGCCACGGGGACGCGGGACACGCCGGCCTCGTGCCTCCGTCCCACCGGAGCGCCCCCAGCCCCCGCCACCTACCGCGACCCCCGGCGCCGCGGGAGCCGACGGAGACGCAGCGCATCCCGCACCGCCCGCCGAGCGTAAGTGTGAGGGCGGGGGGAATGCGGGAAGCCGGGCTGTGCCGGCTGCGGGATGGAGGTGCCAGAGGAGGAAAGTTTCCAGGTGCTGCGAGCGGCGCGGAGCCCGAGGCGGCAGCGTGATGCCGTGGGAGCCGCAGCCGCGTCGGGGGGTGGCGGGCACTGGGTCTCCGTCAGGCCGCAGCTGCGGGGAAGGGGGAGCAGGACTCGCCGTGGCGGCTCACGGCGGGGCTCCCTCGGCAGCGCCTGGGAAACGCGCTGTGCGGCCGGCGGGAGCCGGAGGCGGCGGGAAGCGCACCTGTGTGGCCGGCGGGGCCGCTCGAGGGGGCGCTTCCCCCGCCGCCGGGGGCCCCCCGCCCGTCTGTCCCCGGCGGGAGGGCCTGCGGGCCTCCCGCCCCCTCGGGCCCGCTCTCCCGCCCAGCGCGGCCGCAGCCCCCGGCCTCCCGCCGGGGCGGGACAGGCGTGTCTTCGGGTAGAGACTGAAGTGCCATGAGATGCCGGACGGGATACCGTGCACGACCAAGCCGAGGTGGAAAGTATAGCGGGCTCGCTCCGTTCCGCGGGCGACGGGGGAGTTGCCAGGGCAGGAGCTCGCCTCCCGGCCGTGTCCCGCCCGTAGCGCGGAGCGGATCGGCAGCGCCATGTCCCCAGTTTAACTCCTGGCGAAGTCAAGGATGAAATCGGCTCCCAAAAGTCTGTCCCTCGTATTGTCACGTCACCTGAGCACCGCTTGGCCGCCATGCAGGCGAAGGTAAAACGTGGGACAGCACAGCAGCGAAGTGTGGAGTTAGAAATAACCTTTCTTTTACTGGATGCCGTTTGTTGTTTCTTTCTTTTCTTTTTTTCTTTTTTTTGGATTTCTCTTTGTTTGTTTTTATACGTAATGAGAATAGGAGTTACTTGCTTTGGACTACTGTCAGGTGAGTGCCTGGCACAGCTAGGGGAGCCCTGGCAAAGGAAGGCTCAGCAGCGAGCCTGCGCTGGGAGATCACAGCACCTAACCGGAGCTTGGGAGAAAGCCCTAGTTCAGAACAGCTCAAGTGCTCATTGAGGAGTTATCTAAAAAAATACATTAAAGTTGTTTCGTGCACTTCCCTTGTGATTCAGGTGCTGTACCTGCTCTGTCTGATGCGTTTTATTCACTTTCTTGCCTTTGAAAATTCAGGAAGTGTCACTGTTTGTGGAACTAAACTCTGAAGGTTTAATTGTTGGGAAAAGCTGAATTTGGGTGGCTGATAGGAGAGCTCTGAAGACTTGACTTGATTTAAACTAATATTCATCAATATACATTACCTGTGTTGAAAGCAAAGAATTACATGGCTGCTGACTAGCAACTTTTCCATAGAATGTTTTTAAAATACACCAACGTGATAATCACATGAGCAGCTGGTACTTGTGCGAGAGGAATTATATCTGGATTTGATAATTCTGCCTGACCAAGAAGATACTTATTTCAAACTAGCTTTCTTCTTATATTTTTAAGAATATATTGTCTAGTGTCAAGATACAAAAATCCTGAAGCTGACTTGAGTAGCATTTTTTTCACAAGCAGGCAAATATTTCTGGGKTTTTTTTCTCTGCACACTGTGTAATAGCTATGTTGCAGATCACAAGTAAGACGGTAAGGGCAAGGGGGCAGGAAAGAATGCTAAATGGTCTCTCCCTTCCCTGAGAATCCAAGCAAAATCTCCTCCCAAGTTGCAAAGCTGCGAGGGAGCCCTTAGAGACTGTGACCATTTGACTTAGGCAACACCTGTTTAGCCAAAAGCAAAAGTCTTCAGATAAATAATGAGGTAAAAATGAGTGAGATTAGTTGAAGACTCAGAGGTAATAGAGATCTGAGTTATACAATCACCAAATTACTTATATTTCCAGTTATTCAGTATGAAGAAGTAAGGAGCTGATACTATGACATAAAACCTGCACCCACACGTTGCTATGTACATGCTGTACTAGCCGGTTTTCACCCCTTGTTCATTATTAAAGTCCAGCCTTGAAACCCCACAGCATTCATTGCTGTTGCTGTGGTACTCATCCATGTAATTCGTTGTAACACATTCTCACATTGGATAATATTAGATCTCCCACCCGTGGTATATAAATAACCAATGCAAAGTATCTAAGAGAAGAGAGTATTTGAAACCACAGCTTTAAGGACAAGTGTTGAAGTTATTCTGCTGCATGAAATCTAGACAAGGTGTGCTATTCCTCTGCCTCATGTTGTCAGCTTATTTATTTAGCTGTATATGTGGGTGCTTCAGAAATAAAAGTAGTAGATCCACGGAAAATCGGGTTCTGAAATGGCGTCTGGGTGCATGTGAAACAGGGATGTGGAAGGCTAAGCATGTGATGGCTTAGAAAAATATTCTTGGGTGCACTGAGTGACGTTGGTCCTCAGCTATGGAGCAGTGCTAAGCACGGCTGAGCTTCTGTCCAGGGGCAGCCCCAAGCTTTACAAATCCTTCCTGCAATGGTCTCATCCCCCAGCTCTCTATGAAGAAGGTCCTTACTGCCAGGCTGGGCGCTGCCTCTTTGATGTCACGAAGCCGTAGCTGTGTTTGGCTACTGGCATTCTGTAAATACAGTAATAAACCAACTGGTTTAAGGGAAGGTTTCAGCGAATCCTCATGACCTGTAGTGTCTTAAAATCTCCTGCTCCCTCATGTTTGTAAATAGGGCAGGTCCCCTGCATAAGGACAGTGTTTTTATTCACACCCAATGAACAAACACCTCCACCCACTGTTGTTGTTTTAAAAGACTCCAGCTGCTCATGAATATAGGGTCAGGGAGGGCCGCCTAAATGTTTCTCTGTGCTTTCTCCCCAGCGCAGCCAGCAGAGCTGTTTCCTGTTCTTTGTTTCAAGGCTGGGGTTTGCGTCACACATTCCAAGTGGCATATGTGGTGCTCTTTCCTGTTTCAGGCTGTTTTCTGGCAGTTCGGTAGCCTCGTCCAGGCCCCTTGTCACTGCCCCTCAACTCCCAATCCCCACCCGATGAGTTATCATGTCCCTACACACTCAGGATTGCTTAAGATGCCTGTGTTATGTCATAACGAGGTTTCCAAGTTAACCTTTAACGCGTGCCCTCGACTCCAATATAGTTATGGGGGTGAACTGGAGAGTTTCGCTCTGTTCACTGAAAAGTTGAACTCAAGTCTCCAGAAAGTTGTGAGCCAGTTTTCTGCTCTCGCTTGCTCATCAGCTAATCTGGAATAGCTCCATTAAAGTCACAGAGTTGCACTGATGTATAAAGAGTATAAGTGAGAAGAAAGTCCACATCTATAGGCTCGTACTTGTAAGAGGGTTTTGGCTATAACCCTTACTCAACCTGAATGGCCCAGCGTAAGCACTTTGTATTTCCAAATCTCAAAAGGAATAGGTATTTTCTCCTTATACAAACCAGAAGATTCATTGTCTTCCAGATGTAATACAGAAAATGAGGCACTGCTAACTTTTCTTTGGCATTAATAAGTACCAGGGTCCCACATTTTGCATTTTTGAAGGATAAAAGTAATTTTTTTACTCCTGTTTTTATATTTATCTTTCCCGCTCACCCTGTTGCAGGCAGACACAGTGAAAAATTGAGAGGAAATTGGGAAAAACATAAATCTTTCTGTTGCTTTGGGGATCTGACAGAAGAAGCACTGAAGGACCAAAGCCAAAGCTCATTGAAATCAAGAGAAAGATTTGCCTTAACATCAGTGTGCCCTAGGTGAAAATGCAAGATGGAGTGTTTATTCTTCTCTGTTTCTTATGGGCTGGAATATGCATGGTTTCTATAAAGACAGAAATACTTCCACCCTCTCATTTTACTCTTCTCCCCCTCAGTCATTTTTAAAGTAGTCTTCTAATTCCTGTTCTTGCTCTTCTGGATGCTACAGCTTAACTGTTTGTGATCATTGCAGGTATCTTTTAGGAAGTATCTGAAATAGACACTTAAACTTCTTTAAGGGCTTAATTGTATGTGAAAAAATAATTTTTATTGAATTATGTGCACACACTGATAGCAAACTTTTTTGTCTGTTCAGAAATCCAGATAAAAAGAAGTAATTGGCCACACAGCTTTGGTAAGTTGTTTATTGATTATTTTAATCTGTTGCTCTCAGTTGTTTTTGTTTTGTTGTTTTTCTGTTCATTTTAGAACACTGTGGATGAGTTTACCCATTAGAACACAATTACATATCTTAATTCTTGTACTGTTAATTTGCACAGGAGTTCAAACATTTAATCTTTTTTTCCTAATGACAGAGGAAAAGAGTTGCATTTAACTGTGTTTAATATTGGAAACTGCTGTATAATAAATGCAGTAAATTTTGTGGTTCACACCTTTTTGTAGCCAGTAGTTCTATAAAATAGGGAACTGAGGTTAAAATTATAATAAGTTTTGTAAACCAACTTTTAAATATTAATTAACACTGCTAACCGGAGGTCTTTGAGAGTTCTTTTATGCTGTCAGCATTCAATCTTTGTGTTTTCATTCCTAGGCTAGTTCCTTCCAATCCAGAATATGAAGTTTGGCAGGGCTGGCTTTAGGAAAGATTTAACTCTTCCCTGTGAAGCATTCACTTGATGCCAAAGCTTCCTTTGAGGGTTTTGTAGCTGTAGGTGATATCTCCCAGGGGAAGGAAGTGTAAGTGTAGATCAGGCAAATGGAAAGACAAAGCTCTAACAGGTTTTAAATAGTAAACTAACTCAGAAGGAAAAAAACCTCAACCAAACGCGTGATCTGCCTATCATGCAGTCAGTGTGTGTTACCAACAAACTAACTTGATCCATGAAGACATGACAGAGTTTCCACTTTTGAAGAGTATAAGCTGCTTTGATCACTGTCACATTTGTACACACTACACTGTCCACCTCCTTCCCCTGGTTGGTTTTTTTTTATAGGTACGTGGGAGTTCATCAACATTTGCCCTACATTCAGATCCTTGTTCAAATTCATCATTTAGGCTATTATTCATAAATGTATACTTCCTTCCTCTAGGATTAGATTTTCTTTCTTCTTTCCCATGCTATAAAATACGTTGAATGTCCTTTTCATGTTTCCTGAAATAGCAGAACCCTCTACATAAGAGAACAGTATTTTCTGTCAGTTTTCCCTCATAATAAAAATGTTTAATATTTCTCCTTTTAAATTATCTTAAAAATTAACATCTTAAGAAAAACACAGCAAAAAAACAAAGTTCAGTTTGGAAGGGAAAGATTATCATACCATTCCACATACTTCACTTGTTTTCAAAAGTCTGATCTTTTATCCTTACTGGACTGTTTCTCCTTCTAAGAAGTAGCTTGAGACAGGAAACCAGACAGCAGTCTGCCCTGATAAGGGAGAATATTGTCTAATGGAAGTGCCTCAAGAGCTTTTCTTTCTCCTCTTAGGTTCAGTAAGCATAGAACTGAAGGTTGAATAGGGTTTACATGGGCTCAGTTTTTCCTTGGTAAAGAAGATATTTTCTTAACAAGCACTTCAAGAACATTTTTGCCCCAGATTTTTACATACAAGAAAGCTATTTTCAGGCATGTGGCTTCAAAGAGTCTGCAACAGTATTATCAGAAATTTAATGGAAATACCCATTAATCTGCTACACAGGTGATAAATGATTATGTAAAAGCAGTTCTAGGTCAAACAAGGTGATGTCAATGAAGTTATGATGCACAAGTTGTGCAAAAACACAAGTTTTTCAGCCTGCTTGCAGTCCTGAAAGGAGAAAGGTAAAAGATTTTCAAGTCCCTGCTAAAAAGCAAAAATAGTTTGAAATATTAAATATCAGAATTCGGTAGAAATTATATCTTTTTCTTAATGCCTATCGATAAAACTTCAAGGAGAAAACTTTTGCCTAGGTACCATTTTTACAAAATATTCTTTTTCAACAATTATTACTGTTTCCCAGTGGAAATCCAGTGAATAAACAAACACAGAAAGCTGTTGATCAGTAAAACATTTTCTTGGTGTGCTGATTTTTCATGATTCTCCTTCTGCTCTGTTCCTCATGGGTTGGCTGCTCTGGTCTCTTCCCACAGCAGCATGTCTGGACCTTTGTTCCTTTCATTGCTCTAGCTGGCTGTGGCTGAGTCTAACTGCTGTGCTGAGCTGGAGAGCTTCTTTGCCTGCTGCTATTTTGGGGTCAAGTGCAGTTAAGCGCTTGCTTACTTCCCATTAAAGTTAATGGAACTTTAGAAACACTTTTTTGCTGACTCAGGTCTTGATGAGCAACTGGTACAGTAAGTGCAAACATGTTACTTGCTCTGGAAAACAGTTTTTTACCTTCCTCAGGGAATGCTGGTCTCAGAAACTGGTTCCTCTTTGTCAAACTCACTTTCAAGGTTCCACTGAAGACTACTTCTCACCTCGGTTCAGAAATCCTCTCCTCCCTTTTGGATTTCGTCAGTGGAGTATCTTCTGATACTTTTGCTTCTCCCTAGTATCGGAGGAAGTTTGACTTGAGGCTTACAGAAGTCATAATTTCAGAGCAACAGTCTGAGTCCCAAAGTGCTTGGACTGAAGAGCTTTTGCAACATGACTTACTGTTGGCTGCTGGATACAAACAGTGCTGCAAGAGCTGCAGTTCTTGGCAGAGGGCACTCATGCAGTGCTAATTTAGCAGATACCATTATATTATTCTGTAATTATACTGACAATAACAATTATACCTTGAAGSTTCTAGACAAAGACTCACTGTACATGGGGCAGCATTCCTGTGCTTCCCTCAGGCACAAAGACTGAGGAAATAAACCCTGTATGTGTTTTCAGGCAGAGTGAAGAGGGGCAGAGTGTATGGTCACCAGCCCCCTGTCTGCAAGAAGAGTCAGGTCACTGCTCTTCCAGGTATTTAATGAGAGCAGAGGCTTTATGTTAGAATGAAGTTTTGTTGTTGGATGTGCACAGTCAAAACTGGCCCTCTGCCCCACCCTTTCCTTTCGTAACAGGTCTGCAGAGTTGGTGGACCTTGAAGGAAGATGTGCAGAGCTGCTGGGAGTAGCTGCACTGCGGTTGCTCTTTTCCAGCTGCTCTGCAGTGCAGATGTGTAGTCTGGGTGCATTCTTTAACCACTTTGCACATTTCATCCAGGGTAAATAATCCATACAAGCCTTTATTTTCAGAATATACATTCAAGCTTTCATTTAATTATGTGTCCTGAAACAATAAACCATACACCTGTCAGGAAGTTAGTATCGAGAAGTCTTCAGTCCTGACAAGGTGATGAGCTCTAAAAATAATGAACTTCCCTTCTGGAATGGATACTTTGCTGTACACTGGATCATAAGGGCAGAGTTCGTGTTGTTTCTGGCTTGCTGTCTTCACTGGACTTCAGATAAGAGAATATTGAGGGACTTTGCCTGGACTTTACCTTGCACCTGTCCTTATTTGCATACAAAACCCAATTGCTTCATTCGTCTTTCTGAAGTACAGGGTGTGAGCAAAATCTTATCAAAAGCTGTGTCCTGTTTGGACAAGTTGGACTGACTTGGCAGAGATCCACAGGGTGGAGTGAATGGGAGGAGGCAAGAAAGTAAAACTGGGTGGCTTGTTAGCAGAAAAGAAGAGGGAGAGCAAAAAAAAGAGAGGGTGGAATGTTTGCCTACCGGATTGCAGTTAATTATTTAGTTTCAGATTACGTGCATTTTAAATTCTTTTACTTCACATGAGAAAACCCTTTAATGTAAAATAGTTTACCTAATAAAGTGAAAGACAAAGCCTCTTATTTTTTTAATACATTTAACATGAATATATTGTTGTAACCTCAATGGTTTTTCCAGAGCACCTCAGGAATGAGAGATGGTATTTTGCTTTTCCAGAAATTATTTGTATATACTAAACAATTTGCAGGCTTTCAAACAAGTACATTCTGAAATCACTGTGTAAAGTAAGACCCAACTGTTTTTTCATTCCTCTGTAATAGAAACAGATAAGTCTGTGTACCTTCTCTCTTGCCCCCTTCTCAAATGTTTAGGAGAGAGAAACTGAGGTTTTGAGTTAGTAGGCGTGATTTTACAAATATACTGGGAAAATCTACCTACTTCTTAGTAGAAGTACCATGCTTTATTTGTGTGTGAGTGTACATGCACATATCTGCTTATGAGTGTGGTCCAAGCTATCAGTTTGGAGCATTATTTTTAAATACAAGGAGCGTTCTTCTGTGAGTTTATTTACAACCTTAGGAAAACATCCTTTTGAGCTAAATTTTAAATGCCAAATCCAGCGCTGGTGTATATTGACTGTGTGACAGTCCTACAGGATGAAGTGTTACATCTTAATAATTTTCCTTTCTTGGAAATTGGTTTCTAGTCACTATCAAATGGGGAAAAGAAACCTACTGCTTAAGAGTAACATGTGATAAAGAAGTGCTTGATTTCTGTACTATGATGCAACATAATAAATTTACATAAAAGTAATGTTTTCCTCTGCTGTTCTTAGATGACTGCACTTGAGAAAGATTGAGAATTACTTTTCACTTTTGTTCAGAGCAGTACACTTCCTGTTGTCTATGTCAGTTTAATTCCTACACGGTAACTTAGAGCTATCTCAGGAAACACTGAAATGTGTAGGCTGACATGGGAAATCTGTCTTTTGACACATTTTCTTGGAGTGAAAGGTGAAAAGGAGTAACTCTTATACTGAAGAAAATACAATTTTAAAATTACAGAAAGGATAAGCATCACTTTTACTTAGAACAAACTTTTCTTACTTTTCTCTTTCTTTCCTTTCTTTCTTTCTTTTTCTGTTTTTCTTTTTCTTTTTCTTTCCTTCTCTCTCTTTTTCTCTCTCTTTCTTTTTCTCTTTCTTTCTCTTTTTTCTTTTTTTCTCTCCCTCTCCTATTTCTTCTCTTTCTCCTCTTTCTCTTCTTTCTTTCATTTCTCCTTTCTTCCTTCCTTAATTCCTTCACTAAAGTACAAATTGGTGTGTCACTTTATCTATGCACATACAAACTAAAAATCAAACGTTTATGGAAACCTGAAAGGAATTAGTTCCAAATTCTTATATAGGAGCTGTGAGTGGCTACATTTCACTGTAAACATTTTTAATGTCTAAAGTACAATTTTTCTGTTTTCACAGTGCATATAGATGTGTGAGAATATGAGGGATGCATAGATGTGTGGATATATTTCTGGGAAGTCAGTGTTCCGAAACATTAGTTCTAGCTATGTGAAATGTTAAAAACCTGAAAAAGGTAACTAGTTAATGGTTATCTAAAAGATAACCATTCAAAGACAATAGTATAATTAATAAACTTCTCACAAACATACTTAAAGTATTTAGGGAATTAATCACAACTTCTAGGGCATAGTGCCATCTTACACGGCTGCTCCTAAACTCAAACTACCTACTAAGTTTAAACTGGAAATTACATTAAGCTGCGTTATTTGTTTCACTTTAGTTTTTGTCAGGCCTTCAACTTTTGTAAGAAGAGTTATGAAGATAGTATAATTTACTTCTGATACTTGTTTGTTTCCATTATTCAAAATGCACACTGTTGTGATATATTTCCAGAAGCCTTTAAACTTTATTCATATGCCTGAATAACTAATGATAGACTTGTAACAACTCATGACATCTTTCTCTGGAAGCTCTTAACAAATTTTGATCTATAAAGACACGTTAATTGCAAGATTGTTGATTAGGGTAGGTTTATTAGAATTGTTTTAATTTGAACAGGTACGTCTTAAAATGTTCATTTACATTTTTGTGAGAATTTCCCTGCCACAGTTACAAATCTGTTGGTGAGCCTTCAGCCTGTCCCGCGGGGTGAACTGCAGATGCGGAGTCTGGCTATATTTGCTTCTTTCCAGTGCCATCTACTGGCCAAATTGAATTTGCGTCATTTATTTTTGTCCTCACGTCTTAATAGAGGTCGTACCACTTCCAGGCAGGGCTGTGGAGTCTATGGTGTATGGTCAGAACTTGCTCCTCTAACATCAGTCATATAACATATAACCTCAAGTGATTTATAAACAGCTTGGCAACATCTAAATGTCATTACAACCAACTTTCCTGTGCTTCCCTTAGCCTCTATCTGTACCCTTATGGCTTTGCCCAGAAGAGGTATCTCCTTTCCTTCACAGTATCTTTCCAAGATGACCATAGCAAATGTGTAGTATGACAGTTATGACATGCTTTATGCTAAATACTWTTATTTCAGGCATTTAGAGATTGGACAAGTAAGGTTGAACACTGTAAAAAAAAAACCCTGAACAGCACAGAGTGCAAGCAGATTTTTAAAAGTGCTTTTATTGCACAGTTAGCACAAATAGTTGTTGAATTGTCAGTAAATCTATTATGTCATAATAACTGATGCTTTTTTTCTGTTAAGTTGTTGCAACATGTTGAATGTAGTCCAAGTTAGTCTTGAATTTTAATATTTTTTTTTTGCATTGATACCAGTGTCACTGTATGTGAACTATGCAGCGTTTCTACTAGGACTCTTAGAAAAGAGAGATCCTCTTCCAGAATCAGTTCACTTGTATAAAGAAAATTATACAAGGTTGTAATGCTGATGAGAAATGCCTAGTCTAAACTGTGATGTATTAAAACACTGACAGCCAATGAAAGTGAAAATTCTGTGATCTTGATGTGCTGACATTCACAACAGAAATTCAAATTAACTTCCATTAAAGTGAGCAGATGTCCCTTTGTTTTAATAGCAATTTGGAAAGAAAAAACTTGGAATAAATTCAGTCAAAGATTTAAAAATCTGTGTTAGAAATGGATAAATATTAACATTAATCTGACAAAATAGTAAGTTCTCTACAATTCAGAAAGTTGATTAGGGTATTTCCTGTTGCTTTCTAAGACTTGTCTTTCCCCTGCAGGACAGGACATCAGAGGCATCAGAACAGGTGATTTAAAAAGATGCTAATGTTTGACCCAGTCCCTATCAAGCAAGAAGCCATGGAGCCTGTTTCAGTGGTAAGACTTAAAATATATTKGCCTTTGTGATGACTCTTTAGTTTTTCCACCTTTAAATTCATATTGAGATTTCATTAAGCTTAGGAAAGCATGTGAAGCTATGTTTTGCTCTTAGGGCAATCAGATTCACATTCTAGGAAAACCTCCTGTAGTTTATTAATTTATTGCCTTAAATGACCTGACCCATTGCCTATCAGAGGAGAGAGCATCTGGGTGTTCCTGAGCCACTGCTCTGCAAATATGATCTCTGTAGCTCGTGCAACTGATGGACGTGGGTTGAAATTAAGTTGCCATGCTTCATGGTGAAGTGGCAAGAGCCTGTGGTTTCAATGTTACACCTTTGAACTAAATGAACATCTTCTTGCTGTCTCTTTTTCTGTTTCACTGGTGGTTGTGATAACACGTGCCTGTGGCTAACTCTGTGCGCTAAACAGCAGAAAATCCTGAAGAAACCCAAACCAACAATGGCTTTTTGCTGGGTAAACTGGTTGCACTACTTTACCATGTGAACAAATGAGAACTAGGGCAGTAGAAAAGGAATGGAGAGAAAAAGGCAGAAGAGGAGACACTTCTTTAAAATTGGGTTAATTTTCAGTGAACTTGGAGTATAGGGTCATCTCAGAGAAGAGTCTGATAAGCAAGAGCAGCAGGAACATGTAGGTGGGAGCAGTACAATGAGAGTTGTGATGATACAGGTTGCTGCTGAAAGAGGTTTTGGCTTTTGCTCTGTCCTTGCCAACTTTGTGTCTCCTTTGTGTGACTGAAGAATTGTGTGGTCTTAGAATAATTTGGAACCTTTGGATCGACTCACTGAATGGTCAGAATTGCTAACCCACCAAAAATACTCATTTTTTGGTCAGATAAGGAAGCTGATCTGACTCATTCTGTGCAGCTGCACAATATTAGAGCAAGGGGAGGGGGGAGGACGAGAGAATGGGACCTCCCTTTTAAGCAATAGCCTGCAATAACATCAGATTAAGCGTAACATGAAACCACACCCCTAGAAAGGCTGATCCATTAAAATGGTGAAGTCAGTGTGCATTAAACTCATGCTCTGAATGGCATCTTTCAATGGAAAGTTTGTTTCCTGTTTTATTTAAATAAAGAATAATTTTTGTAAATTTAAATGCATCTGTAAGCAGTCTGATTTCTTCAGTGCTGTTAATAACAGTTCTGGGAATTAAGTTTATATGCATTTTAAAATTAGAGCTTGACTTTCCTGGGGTTTATTTGCTGGAGAGCAATGATAGAAAAATAACTGTCACTGAAAGTACAAGTATGATGAATTCCGATATCTGGGTCAAGAAAGAACCTTAGTATTGGCCAATCTGTCTGTCACTTTATCACAATTATTGTGTAACTATATTAAGATCAGTGATGATTATCTGCTATAATCTGAAGTTATCTAATGGTGTCCATCGAAAGCAGAAAATAGGCTGGTTTTACAAAAGAAGTGTCATTACTGTCTTTTGGGCCATCTTTTGTGCATGTCTGCCTTCAACTCCCAAAGGTTCTGCAATGGTTTGGGGTTCTGCACAAGACACACGAATGCCCCAAACAGTTACATGCTTCTGCCAGATCGGCAGGGTCAGTCCCTCAATAGGCTCACCAGGAGAGGAGTGAGCAGTCTTTCCCAGACCAGCACATGAATGAAAAACTGCAGTGGGAAGAGCAAGGGAGCATTTCTGAGCCAAGTACATTTCAATACTGTAGTTCCCAATATTGGTTCTATACCATATCCTTGTCCTAGTGATGTGGTGCCTTCCCTGCCTTGGACCTCTGGAGTCTTCTCATAACTCAGTGTGATCACTCTGGCCAGCTGTTAGACACTCTTCAGAGCATTTTACCACATCTGTGTGTTTTTCTTTTCACTATTGCATAATGGGAAAAAAAAGCAGAAAAGAGAAGAGAAAGCAGAAAGTCCAGAGGAAAGGATGGTTTCTGAGTGAGGTTTCCCTCATTGGACACTACTTTGTTTTCCCTCGGGCTGAGGGCCATGTGTGTTACAGCTTCTATACACACGCAGGCTGCTTAGCGCCAAGCCCTCGAGGTCCTGAGCTCTTCTCAGTCTTGTGGCTTCCTTGGAGCCCTGGTCCCACAGCATTCCAGCAGAAACTGCTCTGGAGACACCTCTAAAGGGAGGAATTGTGATACGGAGAGAACATAGGAAAGGATAGCAGCCACTGAGTGAGTTAGTTTTCTTGACCACCTTATGTGGAGATGGAATGAGAGAGAAACTGTTAGTGTGATGTTGTGAGGTGCTAAGTGTAGCACTACAGGCTGACATAACCCAGAAATGTAAAATCAGGATTGTTTGTATTGCATCTTTCAATCTCATAGTATAATTAGAGGCTAAATTAAATTAAGCCCGTTAGGAGTTATTCACTCTTCTATGTGAATGTACACTGTAGCTGTTAAGTCTGTCTTTAAAATGTTGCAGTATTTGGGGTGGGTGAAGGAAACTAATAATGGTTTTGACACCACTGTGCTGCAGGGTGTGTGGCTGAAAGGATTAACTATATTTCTCAGGTGACTGAAGCTCGTACCCACACTATTTCATCACTACCAACAAGCTCATGCCATTTATTGAAATGAATTATTGAACACATAGTTCTTAATGAACTAGTGACAAAGTCATCTGAGTCCTACCTAAATATTTGCTGCGAGGACTTTTTAAACCTTTGGACAAATATCAGTTACCATTTGGCGAAAGAGGTTGCTTTTTTGTTTGAATTGAAATAAACAGATTTTCTCTATGTAGCACAGTAGTAGAGTGAAGGCTTGGTCAGGCACAAGAAGTATGACACTGATATATGGGTCATTATGATTAGATTTATTGCTAATACAGTATCTAAATATTGCCAATGCAGTATATAATAAAATCATGTCTGAAGGGTAATATATATAAGCAGGTTCAGCTAGAAATGTTTACAGTCTTTTGCCTTGCAGAATGTGCAATTACAAAGGAGCAAAGCACCTGTGGAACTAATTCAGGATTTTATCTTTGTATGTGACTGAATCTTGGCATTTTTACTCACCCATCCAAAAGTGAGTGTTCCAGTCTTCACTCCAGACATACTCTGCTGGCCTCCCTGCTGTGGAGGGGGGATCTACCTGGAAGCTACCCATAACCTCGGGAGGCCAGTTATCCCAATCTTCAGCAGCATTTTTACCCTTTTGCAGGCTGATGTGCACCAAAATCAATCACCATCATCATAGCTCCCCTGTCAAAGAATGCATAAACTATGTGAGCATCCAGCCAGTTATTCCTCCAATTCCCACCTGATGTTCTTAGGATAAGGTTACACCTAGGGATGCTTGTTTCTTTAATAGACTCGTTGACCAAAAGCATTCCTGAAGATTTAACATTGCACAGGCTTTTTCCTTTTTAGCATTCTTGCAATGGAAGAAATGTTCGTAGACAGTGACATTGTGATTGTCAATGGCAAGTCCTGGCAAACCTGCAGCACTGTAAATGCACTCATGCTTAGTGGTGGAATGTTTACAGTTTGTTGAAGCTGGGTGAGCTTTGTACTGTAAACCAATAACAAGAGTTTTAACAGAAGTACTTAATATTTCTCACGTGTTTTTTCAAGAGGCTGGCTAAATTTTAAAGTTAAATTCATACGGTTGTGTAGTTTTTAAAAGACTGGGTAAATTGCTTCAAAATATGTTCAGCTCTGCAGCAAAGATGTTTTGCTGTGGCAGTATAGCAGAATTTGGCAAATTATTTCAGAATAGTGCTTGATAATGTCCCCTTGTGGAAGCAGCAGTCTTTGGAGGTGGTGATAGAGGGGTGCGTGTGAAATGTTTGGGCATCTTTATGCTTGATAGATTGACAACAGGAAAAGCATCGTGATTTCCTTTGGGATTTATTGTTTTAGTTGTATGAGCCGCATGGATATGACTCAAAAATCTTAGAAGTTCCTTTGATTTATTTTTCAGTTTCTTTTTAGCTTCAGTGCTCTGGGTTTTGTTATGGACAAACAGCAAGGAAAGGTAAATGAATTGCTTTGTAAGGCCCAAAGAGGGAAAGCGATATCAAACATGAAAAGAGCTAGATGGGGACTGTAAGGGGCTATGTGTTGAAATACAATCTTGCATCATTATAATGATCTGCTGTCATGACATACTGTTCTGCATAGGGATGTTTAGGAAAGCAGAAGTTATAGGAAAGTGGGACTTTGTTGGGTTTTTTTCAATCCAAGTCAGACCAAACTCCTGCATATGCTGTTAATTCCCACAGAAGAAATTCAAGGAAAATGTATCTCCTTAGATATTTTAGGTAAACAGAGCGATGATATCTAATTTTCCATTGTTCTACCGGAATACTTTGCATAAGCTCTAGGACAGGTGAGAAAAGGCTGACCTTGGAGGCTATGAAGCACGTTCCTGCTTCCTGCAGCTGGTGGCATTTAGAAAACTAAACAGAGGTAGTTGGGCTTTTTTTTTGTTTCTTTGCTGTAGTTAATTCTCCCTATTTACAGAGAGAGATTGTAAAGTCATCCTTACTCTCCCATCCCATCCCATATTCCCCAAGAGGTACTGTCTGTTTCCCTGGCAGAGGAAGGAAAAGCAACACCAAATTTGAAGGCAGTGGTTCATATCAACCTAATGGCAATTGCTGTGTCCCAGGGAGCTAGAAACTGAAACTCTGCTGTGCTAAAAAATACAGGAAGCTTAACTTCAGAGCCAGGATAGATCTGAGTGTGACTTACGCCAAAAAAACATGCTTTCCACCAGACTTCATTTGTAGGGAAGCAAAACTGTTTTCCACCAGTGTCTGATCAACAGCAGAGACTCTGCCTTTTTATTGTCCTAACATCCTTCTCAACTTTCTCGCCTTTTTTTTTCCCCAAACATGTAATAATTTGTCACACTACATTTTTCTATGACAGCTTTATCTGCCTTTCAGATAGAGTAGCAGTTAAAACTGCAGAAGAAAGAAAAGTTTAGGGAAATTATTTAGCTTCCCCATGCTGCCAGAAAAATACTAAATCTGTGCCAGCTTAATCACAACAAAGAAAACCTTCTATGCAAGATAATGCAAGGCATATGGGGTAAAATACCAAGTTCCTAAAAAAATCTCTTCTTAAAAATACCATTATTTTCTTCCTAATTCTTGGAAAGTATTTCTTGCTTGTCTGAATATATTTTACTTAACCTTTCTACTTTAGAGTTCTCTATACAACATTTTAATGGTTCGGGTTTTTTCAACACAGACACACCCCCTTGTTGTTCCTTGAAGAGTTGAAAGAGGGTAAATGTTTATATAGAAAGGTTACAGCTAGAGATGCTTCGTTCTTTGTAGACTTGTTGGCCAAAAGCATTCCCGGAGATTTAACATTGCACAGGTTGTTTCCTTTTTAGCATTCTTGCAATGGAAGAAGAGTTCGTAGACAGTGACATTGTGATAGTCCCTGGCAAACCTGCGGCACTGTAAATGCACTCATGCTTAGTGGTGGAATGTTTACAGTTTGTTGAAGCTGGGTGAGCTCTGTACTGTAAACCAATAACAAGAGTTTTAACAGAAGTACTTAATTTTTCTTTCCTGTTAAAATTTTGATTTTTTGGCTGTGCCCATGATCTGATCAGATTTAATAGATACTAAATGCTTTTGAATATTAAATTATATCAATATTTAGTGGTCTTCATCACTTAGAATGCTAATAATTTCATAGCTTGGCTCAGCAGTGCTGGCAAGTCTACAGACAGCACTCCTTGCAATAATGGCATTTAATACAACTCTGAGGAACAAATTACCATCAAAGATGAATGTTGTTACACATGGAATTTGTAAGAATAGTCATAAAGAGAATATATAACGTTTCAGAGGTTTTAATGTAATATTTACTGTTTGAAGATTAATCACCATTGTGTATACTGCTTTATTTGAATATTTTATGTACTGGGTGAATCAGCTTTGTTGTTTTACCACAGTGCTATGAATGCAGGAGCAAAATTTTATATTTTTTAAACTCACTGTTTCAAACAGTAACTGAAAAGAAGAAAATTACATTTGTGTCATTTTGCAAAAATACCTCCAATTAACATTGACATCTAAAATGAACTGTTCCCTCACAGTTCCCTCACAGGGAAGACAGAGGTAAGAAACTAGGAAGATGTATTGCTACAAAGAAAAATAATTGTAATAAATGTAGTGCAGGAAGAAAAATAATTGAAATGTTAAGGAAATAATTTTATAAAACTACAGTAGTTTCATACTTCTGATCTATTTCACTTTCTACCATTTTGAATCTTTTTTTAGTCCCACTCATCAAAATATTTTTGGTGCCAAAGAATTAATCAGTTTCTTAATATTAGTGTGAAACTGCTTAGCCGTAATGTGAAGGTTTACTTACCTAAAATCCAAAGATAGCGTTTTAATTCCAAAAATTGACAACAGGACTAAAAATCTGTGTGCATTGTATTTTCTGTGTCTCTGCTGTGTTAGAACATCAGTTTCCACTGTAAGTTAGCTGTTAGTAAACAACCTCAGTTTTCAACAGTTTTTAAATGCAGTATTGGTCTGGATATTTGTTAAATAATACTGCATTCTGCAGTGAATGTTAATACTTCTTGGTTTACAAAAATCACTATATATGTGTGTGTTATTTATATAATACATACATACACATATATATATATAATTACTAAAATGTGGAGATCATCACATAGGTCAAGCTTAGCTTTGGGTTTTATATTGTCATGAGAACTGCTAGCTAGCACTAACAGGAATATTCTTCCGACACACCAAATGTTTATCCCTGTACTCATTTTCCAAAATGAGACTGGCTAGTTAGCTGCTTTACATCTCAAAAAATGGTTTAGAAAGGTTTATTATTTACCTTTTGCACTCCTGAGTTTCTCACCCATTACTTACATAGTTCAGCTGTGTGTATATTTTTTACTGATCGTAGGGTTCAGATACGTAATTCTTTGCTTTAGCAATGATTGTTTTTCAGTTACCTTAGCAGCTGATTGGAACCCATTACTAGCAATTCTAAGCCAAATTTAACTCGCCTCTTGCCAGAACTCATGATCCTCAGTATATAGTTACATGCTGGGCATAGCAGATGTATCGCCCAGGTCAGTTAAGAAATGTACAGCTTAATATATGACAGGCAGTTTTAAAGGGAAAAAAGTAGTTGAATAAGCCTTGAAGATTTGTTTTCATAGTCTGTTTTACATTGCTTCTGAAACAGTTAGTGAATCAGTATATGAATAACTTCCTTTGTGTGGAATCTGAGCCTTTATTTAATTCACTTTCATTTAGAAAGTACATTAAAGTGTTTTCTTAAAACTTCTTCATTTTGCCTTAGTTTTATTGGCTGCCTTTCTTTTTCAGCAGTAACTGTGTGTATGTGTTGATTTATTATTTGATTTTCTGTATTTCTTTTCCATTCCTTTTGACAGTCATACCCATCCAATTACATGGACCAAATGAAGCCAAACAAATACAGCGTCATTTATTCTACACCAAGTATGTTGCACAACAAATTCTACTCAAACCCTGAAGGACTATCAAATGGAATGCAGATGGAGCCAGTAGACCTTACAGTAAATAAACGGAGCTCACCACGTTCAAATGCAAGTTCTCCTTCCCCACTAAAATTTCAGACTGTGCATAGGAGAACTTCACCTGGATTGACTCTGTCCTCACCCAGCTCACCTCTCAGTAAATTCACACCATCACCCCCAGGAGTACAGCCTGTTTCTATGCCATTAACAATCCCCCCTGTAATGGCAGCTGCTCTTTCACGCCACGGACTGAGAAGCCCTGGAATACTCCCGGTTATACAGCCTGTTGTGGTCCAGCCGGTTCCTTTTATGTATGCTCCCCACCTCCAGCAGCCCATCATGGTGTCCACAGTTCTTGCAGATGAGATGGAAACTCCAAGTAGCATGCAAGGTTGGTGTTGTCAGAGCTTGTTTTTGTGCCGTCTCATCCTGGGAAAATAACACTATAYCCAAGCACTTGGTTTCTGTGGGTTTTTTGCATTTTAGGAAATGGAACATAATTCCCGTTCTTCCAAAATACGCAGGCATAGAATTTGTTGTGTAAAATTTTACCAGGCTTACCAAGGTCATAGATTCACAGGATCACAGAATCGGTTAGGTTGAAAAGACCTCTGAGATCATTGAGTCCAACCTATGACCTAACACCACTTTGTCAACTGGACCATGGCACCAGTGCCCTGTCCCATCTTCTCTTGAACACCTTCAGGGATGGTGACTCCACCACCTCCCTGGGAAGCCCATTTCAACGTCTCATCACCCTTTCTGGGAAGAAATTCTTCTAATGTCCAACCTAAATCTCCCCTGGTGCAGCTTGAGGCCATGTCCTCTGTTCCTGTCTCTAGTTGTTTGGGAGAAGAGGCCAACCCCCACCTGGCTACAACCTCCTTTCAAGCAGTTGTAGAGAGTGATGAGGTCTCCACGGGCCTCCTTTTCTCCAGGCTAAACACCCCCAGGTCCCTCAGCTGCTCCTCGTAGGACTTGTGCTCAGTACCCTTCGCCAGCTTCATTGCTCTTGTTTATATCTACATAAAGCTATTTATCTACTGAGATTTGGACTGATAAAAATGTTGGACTGATGAAGATTAATAGAAATGTTTTGAATCATAGTTCATCAAGAGATAACTAAAACTGGAAGGTGTTGTATTTAGCATAAATTGTCACACTAAATATAGAACTGATGGATTTTTTCTAACTATAGATTTTTATGTTTATTTTTTATTTCCATACCTCTTCATATTTTTTATGTGTTGCCTTCCCTCTCCTACCCTCCCCCATACAGTGCCTGTCATTGAGTCTTACGAGAAGTCTACACTGAAGAAAACAATCAAAGTAGAGCCAGGAAGTGAACCA
Source organism: Amblyornis subalaris (assembly GCA_018881555.1). Taxonomy (NCBI): domain Eukaryota; kingdom Metazoa; phylum Chordata; class Aves; order Passeriformes; family Ptilonorhynchidae; genus Amblyornis; species Amblyornis subalaris. The sequence continues at coordinate 3,229,211 of JACAXG010000079.1, read as the reverse complement.
TCAAAGACTGACTTCTATCCTGAACAAATGTCACCTCCAATGATCACCTCCTTGTCTCCTCAGCAAGTAATGTTGCAAGAGTAAGTAGCTAACAGTAGTCCCAGGATCAGCAGAGCAATGGAAAGCAGTTCATTGCAGCAGTTACCAGTTTTGAGGAGTGGGAAGGATTGTTGCTGTGCTTTAGAACGTGTGGTAAAATACAAGAAAATGTCCATCTTCCCACCATTGCTGCTGTGAAATGTGATTTCAACTTTCTTTTCCCCGTTCTTTAGCAATACAGGAGTTGATCTTCCATTTATATAATGCATTTCTAAAGTGATGATAGTCCCAATCCTACAGTTTACTGAAAGTAGGACTCTGAATAAGGCAGTGATAACCTATTTATGTAAAACCAGCAGCAAAATTGAAAGATACTTAAAAGACATCTTATACTGATCTCTCTTCATGTTACTTGAAGTACCTTTCTTTAAAATTAGTGTTGTGACTTTCTTTTCTTGGAGGACCTCTTTGTCTTTTCAAAAATTTTGCCTATTTGGTGGAAAGAACCTCTTCAGGCCTACGAGTTTTGTGTATATCCAATGAAATTCCATGTTTACCTGAGGCCATTGTTCTGTGGGTGATTTTTTTGGCAGCTCAAGTAGTTCTGAAGCTTTCCCTCCTCATAGTCACTTGTTTTCTTCCYAGTACTAACTCATTGTGCTGATACAACTGTTGCTGGGGCCACTGCATGAACTGGGTCACAGATCTAATGAGGTTTAAGACATTACTGTTTGCAGAAGGCAGGACAAGGGCTAGAAAGAAGAAATTATGTCTTGGACATAAACCTTTTAATTGAAAACAGAAATTTCTCAGAAAGTACCTGGGGAGCCATGGGCACCCTTCCATTTCCTGTTTTCCTAGGGAAAATACTGTCAAACTCACTAAAACCATGGAATGACCCAGAGCTTGGCTCATCCTTCAGCAGGCAGTGGGTGCTGTGGGTACGCTTGCAGGCTGCCAGCATGGCTCAGGCAGGAACTGAAGTTGGCAACTGAGCAGGGCTCACAGCACATAACCTCAGAATCCATTTCTGTCCTTTCCTTCTGCTTACTGTGGCCCTGGAGGGTTGTATTTGACCTCACCTCACAGAGCAGGATTAAAGGGCTCCAAGCGTGGAGTCTCAAAACCCAGTGTGAGTGTGGTTCAGAAAGAGAAAGAAAAGCATTGAACAGGTGGTCTCATGCATTTCCTCCGGAAGGCTGCCTCTTCCTTCTGGTCATGGCCATTGGGTTAGAAGGCACCCCACAGCTCCAGGGCTGACTACCTTCCACAACAGCCTTCTTGTGGGCACACCTCCTTGTCTTCAAACAGCTGAGACGCAGCTTCTAGATGTTTTGGAATTAACTAGTTGCCAGCTAGCTTTTATAAACTGTATGCTGTTTATTTTAAAATAGCCTTACACATTTTATTATAATAAACATAAAATAGTAAACATGCATGTTTACTAGTTGGCTACTTACCTTCCATAGTGGACCTGCCACACAAGGGAGTCAGGTCTTCAGGTAGCTGGAACGAACTACTGCTAGGTCAGGACTATGAAATGGTTCAGTTTACTTTTTGTCCTTGTTAAGTCTCTTTAACAAGAACAAACCAGTAAGTGCTGTTTCTGGCAGGTACCACACCCTTTCTCAGGGCAGAGACTTCTGCAGACTTGTCACCTGCATTAGTGATTTGCATTATTTATTTCCCATTGGGTCTGGTTTCCACAGGAAACCCATCCACTGAGCAAAGAAAATAAACTTTGGTATAATGTGTAGATAGTTTGTTACAAAAAACATTTGTATAGTCCATGTTTCCAAAGCATCTCCTCTGCTTGCCCATGCAGAGCATTATGTTCGTGGAGWCCCTGTCCCCACATTGTAACAGCTTAAATTGCTTCATAGCTGTCCTGTGGAGCTGTAGTTCTGGTTCCTAGAGCCAGCCATTTGAAGTTCGCGTTCTGCTGTATCCAAAAGAAGAAGTTTATAAATTCTATTTCTTATCATTAAAAAAAATACATAGACATCATTTTTCATAGGTTCCGACTGCCCAAAGTGTACTATTCAGACACATAAGCTACATTAAAGGGGCATAGGAAACCTTCATTCTCACTTCTAAGTGACTTACTTTACTTTAGTGTTAGCTTTTGGCAGTATATATATATATATATATATATATATATATATATAAAAATAATGCTGGTGGCATTTCTGTAGGGATGGCTGGACTTTCTAGTATGTCTGATAATTGATGTAACTGTGCAGTTATTTCTAAAATTAAACTTGAGGTAATAATCTCTAGCCAAATATAAGAAGCCTCATTAACATTTTCATACAAGTACCACAGTCTAACTTAAGCTGTCAACATAGTGTGGTCTGTGGTAAAGAAGAAAAAGCTGTTGAAGCTTTAACATGATTTTTGGAAGATACTCTTATCTATTGAAGAGTGACACTTACGTGGGTAGACTTAGGTGAACTTATATCTGGTTGTAGAAGAGGGAATGAAAGAATTAGGGCTGTGCTTTTATTATTGGCACTTACTTAATATTTACCTCTGAATTTTGACACCACCCTAACCATTTTTTAAAACTGCTGCACCCTATCTGATTATTGATAACATTCTGTTGTCTTGCCAACCTCCTCTCCCCAAGGGGAAAAGGAGACATTCTCAGTGCTTTTTCCAGACACTTTTAGGTTGAAAATCTAAATCACAAATGGTGTATGGCCAGTATCCTTTTTCTCCCTTTTCCCCAATGTTACAATGTCCAGGACTAGCCTCCACACGTAATGATTTAAATATTTCTCCAAAAAGACCGGTATGCAACAGCATTAAACCTGAGCATTGCTTTAGAGAACCATTTCTTTGGAAGCTAGAAGCCTGCTTTCTTATTTAACAGTGTGTACATCTGTGTCTAACATCACCATCTGGGGTTTCCTGCCATTATAATATTTTTAGCTAGATTTAATGTGTACTTGAAGAGTACATCACTCAACAGTCACAGAACCACACAAGAAAGAGAATTTGACTCCCAATTTCAAGCTTGTAACTCTAAGAAAAGAATCAGTAATAGAATTCAACTTCTCCCACATCAGGAATCCCCATCCTGCTGCTGTGGAGCCATAGAAAAATCTTTTCTTCTTAAACCACGCACAAGATTTTCTGTCTTAAACCATGCACAAGATTTTCGGTCTTTAGCACATGCCCTTTAATTTGCTGAGAGAAGTAGGTATTCAGGGTTTCTGAAAAATAGGCCCTAAAGGAAGTTGGTCTAAGTAACTGAGAGAACCTGGTGTTACGAAACATAAGTCCATTTGCAAACGTGAAATACAGTAACTTAAAAAAGATGGGAGTTCTAGAAAGCTCCTTTCTGTTGCATGGAGGAGCTGTTTTTGCAACAAGGAATGCTGATATCTGCACGTTATATTCTACACATATCTGTTTGACAAACATACTTAGGCCTTTTGTAATATTAATGTGGAAGAAAGAATCAAGGTTGTCCCCAATTCTGCGGTAGGGGCGTCACTCAACACAAGTCAAGGACACCTTTTAAGAAGTTTGGATGTTTTTGCATGCGTGAGCCTTTATGGGTTTGTTCGTTGCAGAAGTCCATGTGTAGCTAGTGTATGTCTTACCTGTGCTGTACCTGCGGGCTTTTAAAGTGAAAAATTGTGTTTATGAAGGTGGAGGGACAACTTCAGACATCCTGTGGGTGTGCCACACAGGCTAAGCTCTACTTTTAGGAATTGACGTCAGTGGTACAGGGAGGCCGCACCCTGCTGCCAGCACCAAACAGGAAATTCTTAATTACATTATAAAGGAGTGGCTGGAACAATAAAGATTGAGTTCTGCTTTGAAACCCTAAAGATACAATTTCTTTAATAATATGGAATAGCTGTTACCAATTACAGGCAAATTAGTTATATTTGAAGGAAAAAGAAAAATTGTGAACAAATACAAGAAAAGTTCACTATGAACTCAAAGTTTAAGAAATCTGGGTTTGACTGAAAAACAAGAATTTGGAGGTGGTTTTTCCTTTGTAAGTTTTAAAAAAAGCTAGGAAGTAGTAAGAACGGCTACATCGTGCCACAAAGTGAATAAACATTAAAAAATATTACTGCTAGAGTACACAAAATTTGCTTAACCTGGCTGAATTTTTCGACATGTGTGTAATGGTGTTCTTTCTGCCAAGAGACAGAGTGGTAGTGAATAAAAGGCTCTGTTATGAATCATATAGGCTGAGGTTTGCTGTGCTAAATGTTTTTCATTTTTAATATTAATTTGACTTTGCAGGAATCACCCTTCAGTTATAGTTCAGCCAGGAAAGAGACCTTTACCTGTGGAATCTCCAGACACACAAAGAAAACGCAGAATACATCGATGTGATTATGAAGGCTGCAACAAAGTCTACACTAAAAGCTCCCACCTGAAAGCTCACCGAAGAACCCATACAGGTTTGAGCATAGCTATGCTTCTCTTTCATCAAGTCTGTGGTAAAATAGAGGCTAAGCTTGTCGTTTCTGCTAATGACCAGGTGACCACAGGTGTAAATAACAAAATGACAGAAGTTAGACCTGGCATTTTTGTGAAAATAACTATAGGCTGAGCAAAAGACAGAGGACATAGTAGGAAAAACCCACAACAAGAGACTGTAAGCCAAAGCAGGTTCACAGTGTGTGCTGGTGTGTTTTACACTCACTGGCTCTTCACTCATTTTGTGTCCAATTGGTTTGCAGTTTACTCAATCTGCACACCCTATAAGCACCAAATCAGTTAAAATTGCACTGCCTCACCTACAACATCACTGTTAAATTTAACTGAGATTTCCATGGGTGTAGCCCATTTGCAGAAGTCTGGACTGTGTGCCAAATGCAAACACATCTGCTCTGTGGCAATGCTAACCACTGGTCTGATGGTGCTTTTTTCTGAAGGAGTGTTCCAGTRAGCATATCACCATCTCTCTTCTCCACATAAATGTTCATCTTGGCATGGTGAATGAATATATACACATCCAAGGTTTTCACAAAGATAGGAGACACTTTGAGGTTAAATGGGACCCAGTTCACGTCTGTCATGCATCAAGCCAGCCCTTTACCTGTTGGGCAATACAGTGGTGGTATGGAGAAGGAGGATGATATATTAATAATGATTGAGAGAGAGTTTCAGTTGAGGTACTGGAGACAGTGATGCCAGTTATTTACACTACATTACATTTTAGAAATCAGAAGATTTCTGCCTGTTGKGCTGTATGGTAGCACAGTCCTTTCCTCCCTCTAATCTAGAATATGAAATCCCTGTTTTGAAAATAGTTGAACAAATGCTTAAACCTTCACGCTTCTGGGCTTCATGAGACAAAACAAGTGCTAATATGGCAGAGAGAGGAACAGAGAGTCAATAAAAAAATAAGTTGTGGCAGGAAACAATTTCTTGGTCAGTTAACTTCGACTACACAGTTGTGCAGAGTACTCTGCAGCCTTGTCTGTTTGGAGACTTTTTGAGTAAGCATTGAAGTACTTGGTGACATTTGACAAGGCAGTAGAATAAATCTGTCAGATATTTAACTGATGTGTTCATGTCTTAAATCCTCACTTCTGTGTTTCGTTTTTCAGGAGAAAAACCGTACAAATGCACTTGGGAGGGATGCACGTGGAAGTTTGCTCGTTCCGATGAACTAACACGGCATTTCCGCAAGCACACGGGAATCAAACCTTTTCAGTGCCCAGACTGTGACCGTAGCTTTTCACGCTCAGACCATCTTGCTCTTCACAGAAAACGCCACATGCTAGTCTGAATGTCTTCTGTCCCTGACTCCTTTCACACTTTTTTTGTTTTTTACACATGCATTTTAATTTGGATTCAGCTGGTCTGGATCTCTGAGTTTATACCATTAAAAGCTTACATATGGTCAGTAACAGATGTTATCTAACCCTTCCATGTCCTTGCCACGGGTCAGACCTAAAGAATGTGAACACTTCTTTTTTTTCTCCTAGGGATGCTAAGCAAACCCTTTCTACATTCAATATGTTTATTGTATTTCATTTGTGAATAAGGGAATTTGTAAACTAACACCTTTTGTTAGTTTCTTCGTATAATCAACCCAGCATATACTGATAAACCAGTAAATGTTATTGAATATCCGAAATGCTAGTCCTTGCCAGAGACTATTATTTATGTGCCCTGTAAGGGATACACTCTCATTTTATGCTCAACAATGCAATTAATGGACTCTGCCAGCTGTGTTGATTTCTGCAATCTGGTTAATGCAACAGTTTTAGAAAGACACCTGATTTAGAAATCCCCTCTGCCCAAACAGTGAGCAACGCTGAGGAAATAAATCTAAACAGTGTAATTACTTTACAGAAAGATTGTCATAGTATCATTTACCCCAGTCAAGAAGAAAAATGGGCAGAAATTGGTCCGTATGTAATACTGCATGTCTAAACCAATGTCTTCTCTGTATTATAGTGTAGTATAGATCCTGGTTTTTATTGCATAATGCCCTGATGGATTTGTTAAAGGAAGACCTTGTGTGAYTCTGTATGTGTGGTTTCTGTGCAAGTGTATGGATGGAACACACAGTTGAAGAAATGCCTTGAAGCTGAGTCTGGGGAGGTTTACCATCCGGAAGAAATTTTTCACCCAGAGGGTGGTTGGGTGCTGGAACAGGCTCCCCAGGGAAGTGGTCACAGCACCCAGCCTGAGTGTTCAGACAACGCTCTTAGGCGCATGGAGTGACTTCTGGGGTGTCCCATGCCCGGCCAGGAGTTGGACTTGATGATCCTGATGGGTCCCTTCCAACTCAGCATATTCTGTGATTCTATGGTACTCTCTATGACTTGGCATTAGACGATATTCATGGAAACCCACTACACCTCATTTCAGGGATATAGACTATCCCCCTGCAATCCTGCCTCTGCATTTCCTTGAAATAATTTTTTTCTCTTTGCTGTACTTCAGAAAATAGCAATCATTATGTCAGAAATGCTCTGAACTGTATTGTTGTTAGTACCACTTTAATACACTACAGTATTTAAAGTTATTAGTCCACAATACTTTTATGAGAAGATGACATCAGATATGAAGTACTTCTGATGATAAATTGAATCATGTATCTGTTTTGGATAAAAACATATACCAAATCATCCAGTTCCTAACTCTGATTTTTGACTCTGGTAGTCTCTCGATGGTATGTAGAACTGCTTCCCTGTGCATGTGTCTACTGCATTAAAACCATCTCTATTAGCAAAAAGAATTTATTAGGTAAAATAAATTGAATTCAAGCAACCTGCAGTTGACCTTAGAAACCCAGTTCCCACCTGGGAGCCCTCTGAAAAGGTTTCTGTCTGTATTGACTGGCAGACTTTGTGGCACTGCAAGGAAACAGAGTGTATTTCTCTACACTCTCACGCACACGTGCATTTTCTATCTTTGCCCTATGTAAGGTAAACACCATTCCCTGCAAGTTAAACATACGGAAGTCAGCTTTTCCTTTCTCTTTGAAAAACCCAGTGGACAACGGAGGTGTGAGGGGAGGAAGAGTTTCGTAGGACTCTGCTGGAGGCAGATGGAGTGTCCATCTGCAGGTGGGTATATTTGAGCTTATGGAGCAGGTAGGCTGTGCTTCTACACCCAGTGGAGTCCAATGGCAAACAATCTTGGAGATGCAAGAGTGTGCGTGCAAAGAGCCTTTATTTGATGATACGACTTCACCAGCTGTTCTGCTGACATCCAAATACCCATTGAATTAGAGAAGGAGAGGTCTGTACTTCCCGTAGAAAAATGCTCTGACGGCAATTGCTCTGTTACAGCTGCACACATCCTCACCACTTCGCTGGGGCTACATCTGGCGTCTTGTAACGCTCTTCATCTGCTGACCTAGGGCTCTGAAACACTTGGGACATGAATTGGTCTGTTTTTGTTGTTGTTTGGTAGATGTGACAGTTTTGATTGGACAAGGCCAGATTGTTAGTGACATTGAGGAACTTGTAGGAAAGAAGACTGATACTAATGAGCAGCTGTTCCAGAATGTGGATTTTTGTTGGATATTTTTATTATCAGTGGTAGCAGAATTGGCTGTAGGTTTTAATGGCAGTTTTGTAAATGCAGGCACATCACTGGCTGAGAGGCTATGTGAAGCCCTGTGGCATCAGTCCCAAGTCTATAAACATTTAGTACCCTGGGATGAAAACGATTCTCTGTTCTGTTGTACGGGGAAAACCAGAGACTATTAAAATACGCAGCTTGATGGCAACTGGTCCCATTTTTATCCTAAAAAATGCAAATGTATAAAATTTGGGATGTTTAAGGAACATTTTTTTCCCAAAGCTCTGTTTCTCTTTTTAAGTTTATATAAAATGTTTTCTTTAACGTGTTCTTTTTTTAATTTTTTTTTTTTTTAAATCAGTACCCTAAAAGCAGAACTTCTTTGTAACTAAGAGTTACTTCAGGTAATTTAGTCTAGGTTATTTGCCATGTTAATTCATTAGATTATGTACCTTTTTCCTGAAAATGTTTATGCTAATGGAGGGGACAAATACAGTGGAGATTGAATAGGACTTTAAAATTTCTTCATCCATGTGCCTTGTGAATTAGGACAACAAATTTAAATATTAAATATAAGTATCTGATATTATTTCATGATAATGCCTTCCTTACAGGATTTTCCACTTGTGTCTGTGGTGTCTTTGTGGGATGTCTAAAAGGTCACAAATACACTTCAATCTTTCAATGGAATGTGAATTTAAGTCTTAACCAGCTCATTGGTTCATTTTAGCAAACTTTGATTTGAGGCATACCTTTTAATTTTTAAATATACGCAACTAAATACTTTCCAAAGCCAGTCATTCCATCTTTGCCCTAAAGAAAAGCCAGTTTAGATAGAAAACCTAATCCTGGAGAACGAGTATATTTAAAAACCCTGCCTTTCTCCCTAGCAGTGTTGCACTGTGCAGTGTATAACAGGTAATACTGTTTTACTAAAGTGCCTGTTTAAGCCATTTGATTATAATAAATTACTAGTTTCTAACACAATTGCAATAAAATAAGGAGCTATTAATGTGTGGAGTTTATTGAAATATACACCTGGCATTCTGCAGTGATATTGCAAATGTACATCTTGTCCAAATATGTTGTCTCTGTCAAGATTAGCAACATCTAATGAATACAAATCCTTTCTATAAAAATTTACAAAGCATTTTACATCTCTTAAGAGGACTACACCAGTTTTCATTATATTTTACAGATATTAGCACTTTTTTAATGTACTTTAGAGGGTCAAAATAAACTTTTTGCTTAGCATCTCTCACCTGCAAATATAGCAAGGATGTTTTATTTACTTTAATACTTCTATAAACTATGCAGAATTTTTTTAATAAAATGTAATATATTTTATAAGCTAATAAGACAGAATGGCTAATGAAAGGTTTCTAGCGTGCATTACTATAACTTGCAAATATGGAAACATTCTGGTAGTCTTTTCTTACTAAAGATGTGAATGTTTGATGTACTTTCACTGTTTCTACTTTGGTAGTCCAATGGGAATTCAGTAATGACATTTTGTCATGTCAAACTGTGAACATAAATTTGTACTGTACAGTCCTCATACTATATTTAGTATATTTAGTATACAGTGCTTATGTATTATACTTGTTAATAAAACACTCAGAATGTTGTTTGTGGTCATGTCGTCGCACGCTGCATGACAAAGAGCAGTGACACAGGTGGGAGGGTCAGAGAGAGGCCTGGAGGAGACCCCTGCAGGTTCTGGGCGTTTGGGTGGCCCTTCTACCCGGCTGGTGGCTACCTCCCACGTGTGCCTGCCCCACACGGGGCCAAGGGCAGGAGCACAGGGTATTTGCACTGGAGGAGCTGTGTCCAGCAGCCACTTAGTGGCAAGCTCACAAAATTGTTTTACTCACTTCTAATTAGGGTATTCTAATTAGCCCATTGGCAGGTCTGCAGCACCAAACATGTGAGTTTGCCTTTTTTATCAGTCACAAGATGACTGGGTGTCTTCGGGATGGTTTTTAAACCAAGACCCTGGGCCTGCTCCTGTAGCCATGCTCTGCCCCACAGCCCTTTCCCAGACCCGGGTGCCAGAAGCTGCTGACACATCACCACACGAGTCCTGCACATCTCCACGCACCCTGCAGGCTTCGCTGAGAGATGATGATGGGCAGAGATGATGAAGAATGGAGTTTTATTTCTTCACACGTTTTCAGATGCCTAAGAAGACTGAGCCCGGTTGAATTCACTGTGTATCTCTAAGACTTCCCATTTCTGCTGAAGTATTTGCATCAGGTAGTCGGTCTCTTACTGCCTGGGATCCTGCAGATCAGCCTGGTGAGCACCTGTGCAATGCTGTGGTGATGTACAGAAGGGAAAGCAGGTATAACAGAAACGTGGCATGAAAACAAAACCCTGCAAACAGCAATCAGAATATGAGAAAATGACTGACTTGTATTTCTTGCCCTCCTGCTCAAAGATAAGGACTGGGCACTGTAAAGCCAAAGACAGCTCATATCATGCAGTTGATTTACAAGGTTCAGGTAGGGGACCAATGGCACGGGGGACTGAGTCATGGCCACTGACCCAGCATGGCAGCTGGCACGGGGAAGGGCTCATCCTGACCTGTCCTCTCTAGCCCGCACACACCTGCAAGAGGCTGCTCCAGTTGCTGTGCTGATACAATTTCTCTCTTTCCGTTTTCCTAAGCATCAAAAAGCATTGTGTATGTTCTAGACTGAGCGATCATTTTCAGGAAGTAGTGATAATTTCATCGGCCAGTGGGTGTCCCCCTTAGTCTGAGAAAAAGGCAAAATTTAAGTTTATGAGACTGTAATTTAAGACAATATTTCTTTTCTCGTACTTGAGAAATTAAGCTGTTCCGTCTGTCTTGTCTGCTATCGAGTTCAATCCTGTCATTCACAGAAATCTGCTCAAGGATTCAAAACTGATCTCTCTGTCTGTATTGCAATTTTTAGCCGTAAAAACACTTTAAATGTATCCTTTACAATTAAAATTCTGTCCTGGCTGAACAATGACTAAGCCAATACACAATGTTGCTTGATGAGAAATATTGTCAAATGCTAACTTAGAAAACCAAACAACACACCGAACCACAACAAAAGTTAGTCTGCTTTATCAAAAGAACCCAGAAGTGTATTTTAAGAAGCTGCAGCCTATGGAATGGTACATAAATAACTGAAATACTTGGCACATGCATGAAAGATCTGTGAGGTGGGAAGGATAAAGATGTCTTACAGCATTACTATCCCAAAACAATATACACGGCAGACTTGAGAAACTATTCCTTTCACACCCACCTAAAACTTAGGTTTCAGAACAGTCCTAAAGGTGAGGAACTCCTCCATGGGCCAGACTGTACATTATTTAGGACATAAGCTCCAGTTTGCTGATGCATTACATTTACAGAGACCCGAAAGCCTGAATTAAGAAATTTTACTTCCTCTTTTCTTGTCTAGTAAACAGGACGGACTTCATGACCATTACCACGTTAGCACTAAGTGTGAACGCTACTTGGGTCCGTAGACTGTAATGCCTGGGAGGGGGAGAACACTTTCAGGAAGGAAAGGCACAGGTTTTCTGGTAGTATTCTCCACTTTAAAGAGTCGAGAAGTCCTAGAGAGGTAGAATCATAAAATCATAGAATTATAAAATCACAGAATCGTAAAATGGCTTGGGCTTGGGCATCATAAAATGRAAGGGACTTTTATAGTTCACCTAGTGCAACTCCCCTGCAATAAGCAGGGACATCTTCAAGTAGATCAGATCACTCGGAGCCCCGCCCAACCAGGCCTTCAGTGTTTCCAGGGATGGGACATCCACAACTTCTTTGGGCAATCTCTTCCAGTGTTTCACCACACTCATTATAAAAAAATTCTTTCCTATATCCAACCTAAATTAACCCTCTTTTAGTTTAGAAGCATTACACCTTGTCTTATTGCAACAGGCCCTGCTAAAAAGTCTGCCCTCGCTTTTCTTATAAGCCCTATTTAAGTACTGAAAGGCCTCAATAAGGTCTCCACGGAACTTTCTCTTCTCCATGCTGAACAACCCCAGCTCTCTCAGCCTGTCCTAACAGGATATTAGCTCCAGCCCTCTGATTGTCTTTGTGGCTCTCCTCTGGACTCACTCCAACAGGTCCTCATCATTTTTATGCTGGGTGCCCAGAGCTGGATACAGCACTTCAGGTGGGATCTCACCAAAGCAGAGGGGCAGAATCCGCTTCCTCTCACTGCTGCCCACGCTGCTTTGGATGCAGCCCAGGACACATTTGGCTTTCTGGGCTGCAAATTCACATGGCCAGCCTCTCATCCACCAGCACTCCTAATCTCCACTAAATCTTAACTTCTGGGTAAGGCCTTTGACATGGCCCCCCACAACATCCTCCTCTCTGAATTGGAGAGATATGGATTTAATGAGTGTGGAAATAATTGAGTAATAAGATAATTAAGATTTAGTAGAGATTTTTAGCTCTTCTTTCCAAAGCTGTGCATTGGGGACCTAAGCACCTGGCATCCTATTGCAATTCTGTCCAGTTAACCTGAACTGGCAGATGGGTGCCAGCGGTGTCTCAGCATTTTTGGACACTAGGAAGCTCTCCCACAGCTTTAAATTCACCATTTCCTCTAGCTGCCATGCCTGGTGTGTGCTTTGTGAGCCACCTCAGTGGGTGTTAGGGATCACATCCTCTTCCTGGTTTTCTCACCTCATGTGCTGCTCACAGTTGTGATCACATGACTTTGCATTTCCATTAAGCCAGAAGTATAATAACACAACTCCACATCACCAGTGAAATGATACATGAAATTTAATAACAGATAAAGAACGAGAGGTTTATTAGACTGTCAAATTAAATCCAAGCACAGCAAATTACTAGATGTCTCCTACCAACAAACATCATTAGTTTAATCAATTAGATTTTAGCAGAGAAGTTATTTCCCAAGGAAAACTGCTCCATTTTTCACCTGTGTGATGACCCACAGCACTGACTAATTAAACAAGCACAGAAACAGAGTTCAGTGGAAGTCTGGAGATAAAAGGGGGTTCACCTCCAAACACCAAGCTTCTAAGGTTTACAAAACAGGAAAAACATGCAACCCATGCAACCCATTGCTTGATATGATCATAGAGGAAAGAAGCAATATTACAATACCATAAAAATTAATAAGTTCAGATATTTACTATGATTTTGAATCATGACTCTGTAGATATCTCTAGGCAAGTGGGAATGTTTAGTATAGCAAAGGAAGAAGAACATTAAACAAGGATTAATGGATCCAACTTTTCAGCACTTATCCAAGAAAGTCTCTCTGTGATGAAGGGAAAGACTTCCASGAAGGGAAAACAGGCTAAGCATGTAGGCATATTGTACCTCGACTATACCAATGTACAGGATGGGATTCAAACCAGTTTTCTTCATCTTTGTGTTACTTAATTAAATCCAAGGAAGCAGATCTCTACAATCTTAACCCCACAACATCCATGTCAGAACAAATATTAAATGTATGCCTTGGCAGTTCTGATGATACTGACCCAATCACTGTTCTTGTTATATTCAAATACAGCTTTCAATAGGAAAAGTCCAAAATAAATGCAACTTAAAAGTAAGGTCAATCACTATGAAAATTTCTTTCTCCTTCACTTTGTTGATGATGGCCAACTACAGATAACTATTATAACTTGGTTGTCGAAAATAAGCAATAGCAATTTCTACGTGCATCACAATTACATTTTGCAACAAACTAGGAATATTGTAAAACATCAGAAAAAAATATTAACAAAATTTAATGCAGAACAGTCAAGTCAGTTATTCACGTACTTATACTACTAGTAGATGTAACATCACTCTCCTCCTCATTTGCTTCACTGGATATTGGCAGGTTAATGCTAATAGCTGCCCTCAGGTTAGCCCAGAATAGGGCACGCTTGCTCCTCTCCTTCGGCCATTCCAGGTAGGTGCGCCTTGCCATGAGAGCCTTCAGCTTGTGATACCTGGCAGGGATAACGTACGGAGGGATTGGCTCCAGTAAAATGAGGATTAGGCTGTTGGAATTCTCACTGAATAACTTGTGATGGGCAAAGTACAGCTCATAGTGACACCA